>JAPYZF010000028.1:0-699786 GCA_030523045.1 Meteorus cinctellus | reverse complement strand
TCCCGCGCGTGGCGATTGTCTGGTTCGTGGTCTTCGTCTTGGTGTAGATGCACCGTATGGTACACCCACAATTGGACCCATGACTGGCGGGTCTCCATATTGCGTAGAATCAGTTACTTGAGAGTCTTGACCAGTTATTGGTCCTGACTGATGTGTTGAATGCACACCTCTACTCGATTCTAATGTGCCACCAGAGTCGAATAGTTCTCGAGGAACTCCCGCGTGTGGTGATTGTCTAATTGGTGGTCTCCGTTTTGGCGTGGATGCACCATACGGTGCACCAACAACTGGACCCATAACTGGCGGGTTTTCATACATCGTCGAGTCAGTTACTTGAGATCTTTCATCGTATCCGGTAGCTTCCTCACCCATTGAACTTTGCCTCTGTCGTGGTATTATTGCTATGCGCGTGTCAGTATATTCATCGTCTTCACAATGTTCAGAAGGAACCTACGAAAATAAAAATTTTGTAAGAGAGATTGAGCATTCAAATTTAAATTTTTCAATTACCTGAAGATGGTCACATATCGCTTTACACATGGTTACAAGTGCACGTCTCTTCGCTCGACATACAGGGCAACGCTACAAGAATTCGACAAGAGGTTAGGAGATTGGGGCGACAGTAGAATATAAAACATCAGATAATCTTACTGATATGTATCGTCGTATGTCAGATATATTCTCTCGCCATATCGCTAACTCCATGGCGGCAATTCCAATTTGGCGTCCAAGTCCAACACGTAGTCTTTGCGGAACAGCTGGAAGCTGACCGAGTGATTGACCATGTGGCGCAGATGCATGTGGTGTGGGCTGATCAGTATTTTGCTGTGGGGGGAATTCGAATCGTAATTAACTTCATGTTCACATTTACTCGGGAAATTTAAAGATCCATTCAGATCAACGTATGATTTTAAACTGACGAATCTAGCGCCACCATTTTGTAGGAACTGTTCTCCGTCCATTGGTGTTTTTGTTGGATCATCAGCACCATCTGGATGTGGCTGCTGACTTCTTGGAGTTTTGCTAGGGTCGTTGATATCAGAAAACGTTGGCTCTGTATCATCCCTAAGTTGGGATACCTCACGAAACGTAGGTGCATCATTATCTGACTGTGGCTCCTGACCTCTTCCGCCAAATCTGCCAGAATTGTTGGTATCAGACGTCGTCGTATCAATATCATACCTGATGCGCGATACATCACGAAGTGGAGTTTCTGCATTATCTGCCTGCAACCGGTGGATTCTTCTCGCAGATGGGCCAGAATGGTCGTTATCAGACAAACTTTGGCCTGTATCATACCTCAATCGCGATACCTCACGATACTGCATCGCAGAATGATCTGGATGCGATTCCTGACCTCTTTTTGCAAATTGGCCAACATTGTCGGCATCAGACAACGTTGACCCATCATCATATCGGATTCGCGACACCTCACGATACGGCGCATCAGTGTCATGTGACTGCTTAACTCCACCCGCGAATTGGCCAACATTGTCCGCATCAGACAACGTTGACCCATCATCATATCGAATTCGCGCCACCTCACGATACGGTGGATCAGCATCATGTGACTGTTGATCTCTGCTCGCGAATTGGCCACCATTGTTGACATCAGACAACGTTGGGCCTGTATCATACCTGATTTCTGCTACTTCACGATATTGTGGTGCTCTTGCCTCATCATCTTCAATACGTGTCGACATTCCAACAGGCTGGCCCATAAACAATTGCCCAGCTGAATCTTCGCGGTCCGAAACATTTTCTCTTGGATGGTCCTGTGTAAAATGTGCGCCTTGTATCTGAGTTCCATAAAGAGCGTTGAATATACTTCGATCTTGTGGCAATCTTACGGCCCCCCTTACTGATTCTACCCTTGGCGCTCTCGGATCAATATTTGTATCTTCATCTAGGCATAAAGTGGGCTCGATCTGCGGAAATATAAATATTTTGAAAGTTAATGTGCAACCACTAAGCTATAGACTTAGTGAATTCACCTCTAAATGGAGGCATAATTCTAAGCACATCTTTCTAAGTGGACGCTGTTTTGATTCACATGCAGGACATCGCTGGAAAAGGAGCAAAAAAACTGAAAAAATTTGGATCACATCTATTTAATACAAAGTATTACAAGATCTTACTGATATATGCTGACGAATATCCGTAACAAAACCTAGCCACATTTCAAGCTGCATGCGAGTCAATCCAACCCGCTCAATTTGATCCGCTCTGGCCATTCGATATTGTCTTTCTGGACTCATAGCAACTGTGGATGGAGGTGGCTGTGAGGGTGCCCTGACATTCATATAGGTACCCCAACCGGAAGAATCGTCATTTTGCGATATTAAGCTATGAAATGATAGGTCTCGTTCATAATGTAGTCCTGCATTGTCACCACGCAAAACTTGGACGTTAGGATGTGGGCCTGCAAATCGAACTGATCCCGTCCCATTTGGTCTTTGACGTAGATCATTTTCATTATTTCGTCTCGGGTCATCAGATGCCATTGGAACACCGGTTGATTCGATGAAGTTACCACGACTCCGTAGTCGCTGACTTTGATTTGGAGATGGTTGAGCACGATTCGTGTGCGATGATGTGTTCTCATATAATGGTGATAGTCGGCCTTAAGAATTTAAATCGATAGATTTGATTGATTTCGCGTTTGTTGATTCATCAATAAAATCGGAAGAATTGTGCATGACAAGCTCACCTTGTGCTATTCGCGCCGGTTGTCCAACTGGTATTGGTGCATGACCCTCGACAAATGACGACCGCGAAGAAGGATCGTGCGTGCTACTCGATAATAAAGAATCCAATTGAAATATCTCATCATTATTATTACAACGCTTATTTTTATTATCTGTTTACTGAAATTATTATTATCAACCTACTTTCTTGCAATCTGTTCTATATCCCTTCTGCTATTATCATTTATTGCTCCTTGGACAGATCGTTCAGCTAATTCAACACGTGTAAGTGTTTCTTTGGAATCAGTACGAACTGCTGCAATAACGCCGCGGTCGTTTCTCTCTATGGTGTCGTAATCACTACCAGCCGCCGAACTCAAAGTTTTTGTTGTGGCCGTAATGGCCTTATCCACCATTTTTTTTCCATTTTCATAATCACGCGTCCCGCCATTTTTTGTTGTTGGTCTTTGTTTACTATCCGATGTTGTTAGTTGATCAACATGATCGTTGCAACGTGCCAATTTTCCTTTTAGATTTTCAACTTGATCTTCCAACAAACAAATACGATCGGCCATTTGTTGATTCGCCACTGACTTCACTTCCAATTGGCCACGCAGCTCATCAACTTCAGGATGTTTTTTATCTCTTGGAATAATATGTTCAGCAGCTTGAAGTGTTTTCATGTATGCCCCTTCTCTACGTTCCAATTCTTCTAGTTGACGCTTTATATGTTCTTCGGCCGCTACCAATTCTTCTAGTTTAATGATAGAAGCAAGATCTTCGGGTCCAAATGACGCTACTGATTCGTTACTAGTTACTTTCATCAAATCAATACCATCACGTTCGAATTGTTCCTGTAGTTGACCGATTTTCTGTTCCAAACTCATTTGTTTGCGTTGAGCTTCCTCAATTTGCTTAGCGCGCTCATCAACGGCTGATTGCTTTTCACTGAGTAATTTACGTGCCTCTTCCAGCCTTCGATGAGCTTCCTTACGTTTAGCTTCAATATCACGTATTCTAATATCTTTATGCTGACTCAGTGAGGTATGTAGATGAGCATTTGACGCAGACATTGTCATTGCCTGTTCGTCAATGAGATTATATATATTACTCGAGTCCACTTCACCTGTCAACATCTTGATTAGTGTCACGGCGGGTATCCAACACTCCAGTGTTGCCAGACGTTGACGTAATTCAGTTTCGCGCTCTGACAATTGTACATTGCGCGCTTTATGTCTTCCTACCATTTCACAGAATCCATCAGGACAACATTTAAATACTTTATCGCCATGAGATTCTAGCCCTTGTACAACTTTCAAGGGTTCTCCATGAATTCGTGAAGTACTTGCCACTGGTTGTGCAGATGTACCTGGGACATTAGGGTCATTTGCAATTATCATAGCGACCTTTGCATTAGATGCGGTTGAGATTGCACCATGGTCGCTTGCGTTTGCTCCAACAGTGATTCGATTTGAACCATCATCTTTTTTATTAACAACTCCAGCCATTTTTTAAATCAATAAAAAAAAGTGAATTACCAACTATCAAAATATACTTGATTAAAAAAAACATTTTTCGCATATTAAATACAACATAACCAAATCATGTTGAAATATTGAAATATCAAATTGTAATTGATGGCGGCACTTGTTTTTATTCTTGACATATTACAAGAAAATAATGTTAGCCATCCAATATGTATTACAATGACGAGATTTAATCAACCACCAGCCAATTTGGACGGAGGGAAAAAAAAAAACGTAGGGACGAAATAAGATAAAAAACAATGGGGATTTGGGCAGTAGATGATCATACACACAATGTAGCTCGTTTCTTAACGATATGATATAAAAAAAAAACGGGGTGAGAAAGTATATATCGTGACGAGATGTATAAGGGGAGCATCGTTGATGTTATATATACAGTCAACACTTGGCTCCCTATAGTGTATGTAGGTTAACCGTGACGTCACTGACTGCCTTGTGACGCGTTTCAACTGAAATATGCAGTGTGGCCTCATCGCGAGGCGAACTTTCGAGCTTGTGACTGGTCATTGACTTCTTGTATACCTGTTATTTAACCTCAATTTCAATTTTGAAATTATTGAATTAATTATTTATGTAACCAATAGTACATCAAATGTATGGTTGGATAAAATGACACGATTCTACTAATTTATTATTTATTATTTCAATTATTTATCTTTATGGTTCAATTCAATGAGATTTATAAAATTGATTTAGTTTAAATAAAGGTAAATGTGTATATGTTTATAAATATATGTGCACAAGATGTTATATAGCATCAATAATGTCCTTCGTTGAACAATGGATTTAATGAGGAAATGGTAATGCTACACCAATCTTGAAAAGTCATTCTGTGTGTGTGTGTGCGTGTCAATAAAGAAAAAACGCATTTCTGTCGGTTTGCCAAGAACAATAAACTGTAATGTAAATGAAACTTGATTGCAAGCAATTTATTTATCAAGCTGTTTTACTACACTTGACGCGTACATTATTCTCAGTTTGTCTATGTTCGTTCATTTGAGTTCCTGAATTAATGCATTTGATACTCTTGATATTACTCTCATATGTAGCGAAAATTTACTGGTAAATTTCTGCCTTGTAATTCACTTTGACGCCGTGGGACAATATGAAATATCGATTATTATTACCTAGGCATTGTGGAGTTTATAGTGTGACACACCTCAAATTTCATTGGGTAATAATACAATTTTAATTTAATCAAGGAATATTACAAATATTAATGTGAAACTGGATTGGAATTCAGGCTCATTGCGTAGGAAATTCCAATGTGTAATTGGGAGAAAATCTCATTTGAATGTTGTGAATGTTTAATGGAAATGAAAATTCATTAACAGTAAAAATCATTGAAATGGAGAGAATTTAATAGGTTTGAGTTTGAATGTCAATTTGTCTGTTTACGATTTAAATTCAATTCATTAATTGGTAATGAACTTGGAGATAATTATAGGTTAGAATTAATGTGAAAGAATTTGATAAAAATTCATGAATGTAACAAATTTATTGAAAATGCCGATATGATTTTTTTTCTATTCTTTAAATGAGAACTTAATGTATATTTGTAACTGAGTGAATTTTCAGACTGATTATATCTACGATTCATCACGGCAATTGAAACCTTTCTCATTCTACTTCAAGCGCAAACATTGCAATGAATCTATTTCATTAGATTCACTTCATATTCTTCTATTTCTTCTTTTTTTTTCAGTCTATTCGGACAGAGTGGTTTTGTATCCGTGGATAATACTGTAAAATAACTTTATGTTTAACGGATGTGTACGTAAAGATCTGCCAACATCCTGAACAAATTCTATTTCAATTATCGTCAACGATTTAATTGTTCGTATCTTAATCATCGTTGAAGAGTTAGAAAATGACGAAAGTTATCGAATTAAATTGTTCTTGCATTCTGGGATATATTAACGTTCTACCTCATTACATTGTAAATTGAATTTTTTATTTGAGGTTATGATCATTGATATAAGAACAATTTTTGTATGATATTGTTGGACAAAATTTTATTTATTGTTTGAATGTTTTTGCAAGAATTTAATTATTCTTGTAATAATTGTTACTGCATGATTATTGTATGAACAATGTCGATAGAATACGGAAGAATTTTAATTTATAAATTATTAACAATTAAATTCTTTATTCAACTGTGAAAAAATTCATGTTGGGATAGGTAATTGTTATTTTTCTACATCGACATTACTGTCATCTTTCTCTCTCTCTCTTAAAATATATTTTTACTGCGAAAAATAATGTTATCCATGAAAACAAAAAAAAAAGATTTTTATCTTTAAAAAATTGCAATTGTTCATCTAACATCATAAACGATGCACATACCCCATTATTACCTGTTTTTATTATCGTATTCTGCGGAAAAAAGTACTCAGACAACATACTTTGGTTTTCTAAAAATAGAAGAATTCTCATGAATGAAAAAATTCAAAAGAAAAAAAAAAAGGCAAGACCTGCTTCAGGAAGAGAAAAAATTCATTATAAAATTTCCATTGTTCAGTCTAACCAACACTAGAACAAATACATCTCCTAAAACTTTTATTTTCCTCTCTTTTCTCTGATTTTTTCCCCGGAAAAGAAAAATATGTCTCGTTCGTTTATTCACTAATATATACCATGATGAAAGGGGGAAAAAAAACTGCGCCATGAATGATCAATCGTAATTTCGAATAAACATCTAAAATTTATTGAAGAAAAATAAACATTTTTTCTATCATAAGAATCGTTTGCTCTGATACTAAATGAATTCCATGAATACAAATATTTTTATATCCCACCAGATCGCTATGGGCGTTGATAGATCAAACGGTTGAATATTCAACATTCCGAAACTTTTTTACGTTTCGAACCACTCTCGAAAAATACCCATTCAAACAAATAAATTGCCAATAAAAATAGAAATACAATTTTTTCCTCCCCATTACTACCGAGTCACTCCATGAACACAAAAACACCCAGTCCACACACGCACTCACACATACAATATAAAATTTATTCCTCCAAAAAAGTTAGCTCATGAATCTATACAAATTCATAATAATCCACCGTTACTAATCCTCAACATGTTCTCTAATTTTGTATAGTAAATATTTATCAGTGGATGAAACTGATAAGAAGGATGAGTAAATGAAGTCCTGGTATTTATCAGCTTGTCATCGTCACTTTGGCTTCTCATCCCACATATATTCGCTTGTGTGTCTTGAGGGCTACCTCCTGTTATGGGTTGGAACGTGATGTGCTTGGGGTTGGTTTTTGGTCGCGTGCTTGATATGATGCCGATGGAGAGTATCCGACAGAGGCGACGACGTCGAAGGCGTCGAAGGCGGTGAAGGCGACAGCATGACTCTCGAGGTAGATCATTGGTAGGGGTAAAGTTGGTTGTCATAGCAACGAGCTCTTTTGGAGTTTGGGCCAATCGATGAGCCAGTAGCGTAGCATCAGGTGGCGGCCTCGGATGACCGCGTCCAACAAGTGGAGTATGTGTTGTTCTGCGAGATGATTCTTAGGGGATGAACACAAGAGTTGATGGCGCGTAATGCGTCGATTATGCCAGGCCTAAAATCGTATTTACCCACTATACCACATTGTCTCCCTCAATCTAAATAATATATTAACCCTGCATATACATATACATGCATACATGTATACATTATATACTGGCATCTGTTTCCCTTATCGTTGTTCCTCTATAATCAATTGTTGCCTCATCGCTGCTCAATATCCATCGATGCGTAAGCGCTTCGTCATAATCCCTTGTCAATTACATTGATTATGAGACAAAAAAATGTAAACACTAAAGCAGTGTGAATGCACAATTATCATAATTATCATTGGTATTGTAATCCACAATTATTACGCGTTGATGTCTGTTGATAGTTGAATGTAATCGGACTCGCAACTTCTCGTATATCTAGGACAATGAGACTTAAGAGCAAATTAGTAGCCTTGCTACACTTATTGAATTAATTTGCCCACAACTTGACCTCTCGACGCAATCAAGTCTCACATTGGCAAGTGGATATTATGTATATGTATCAGTTGAATATATCTATTTGAAAATATTATACTGTCGTTGTAGGTTGCCTTGGGCTAAAATGGAGCTCAGGAATCATTTTCCAACATCATGATTATATTTAAAATAATTGTATATGTATATACAAATATCACCTAGAGCTACCGTTTCAAGAGGGCGAAAAGTTGAGTTTGCGTCTTGCGGCCTTGAACTTTTAACCTCTCAATCGATTTCTCTATACGATACACACTCAGTGAGATCTTTGTGATAATTTGAATTGTGTAAAGGGGTAAAAAACACAGTTGAAACTTATACTTTTTAACATAGTTACAGAGTTCTACTATATCAAAAATTTCATTGTATATTTCATTGAATAAGGAAATTATGAAGTTCTGTGTTGTATATATTGTATTAGTAGCAACAAGTCCGTGTGCGATATGTACATATTACTTGTGCAAACATTCTCGATACCTTGTGACGATTTCATGTTAATAGCCACATTGGAATCATGTTGGTGTGTTTATTCAAGGATTGGATTCAATTCACACGATTTAAGTATCGCACTTTATATTTTATCTTATTGCAATTAACTGTATTCTATGCAATATAATTTTCTGTACTCTATTTTCAGAGCATATCTCGCTTTTTTCACTGTCTGTTCATCAGTGATATGACCAAGTACGTGTGCAAATATGGTTTCTAATATTGATAAAACTACTTGATTTGAAGGAATAAAAAAACAGCTCATTCGCTGGTGGAGTGATACAGTCGATACAGAAGATTTCAATCATTTGATACTTCGATTTTGCATTTGTGCGAGCCCGTATGTACCGACACTGTGAATCATACTTTTCAACCAGTGATAATAAAAATTCGAAGAGGAGTTGTGGGAAGAATGACCGACAATAAATTCGAATGGCTGTGGCGCGTGGACAAACAGGGCAGTATGAATTTTGTTGTTTATCTCTTGAAAGTGAAGATAAAAATGATAAAAAAACTTTTGTCAATTGTTCTTAACCTACAAAGGACGTTGACGATTGTAAATTTATTTCTTACTTGTTCGTTTGATTTTTTTTCTCTCTTTTTTCTTAGTTTAATAAAAGAAGAGAAGAATTTACTGTGACATCAATGGATCTTCCTTCTCGTCGTTGCAGTTCAGCTTGCCATTTAATAACGATGCCATCTTCATCATCGTTTATGGACAATGCCAATATGACAACATCAACAATACTCAATGAATTATCGCCACAAATATCAAATACATCGACTTCCATTCAATCCAGTGATTCGCAATATTTTACACCTAGCGAAGGTACACTGCATTCTCACAATGATGTTATTGAATCTAAAATTGACATCATGCAGCATTGGCCAAAATTGTCACGAGGACGAATGGCAGTGTCGTCCCATGCGCGTTTTGAAAAGATGAAATATATTAGAAAATGTGAGGAACAACTATTATTGCCTTCTTCTGAGTCATCTATGACAACATTAACAGCTGTAAACCACACAACTCAGAAGACACCAAAATCAGAAAGTGGTAATTCATTGTCGATAAAACGGGAATCTAGATGCTTGAATAAATGGAAGAAATATAAAAGTAATAATGCACTAGTTAATTCGGATGTGAATATTTTATCAAGAATTGAAAATGAATTGGGACCATTGCGTGGAAAATTTAGTGAATTGTCTGGAAAAGTTAAGGCTTTGAATTTAATTGATAATAATATCCATATTATCAACAATGGGAACTTCGTTAGGTCACATTATTCGAATATTGATAGTTCAATGCATCATCAACATGGGTTTATCAATTGTGCAAACAAACATTCACATTATCCTGAATTCCAAGTATGCAATATAATGCCAATTTCATTGGCTCAAGCGACTCAACAGAATGAAGCGAATTTACCTGCTGATGGCTGCAATAATTGTTGTGGTAATGAGACCCAGGTATCAATAACGTTATTATCCGATAATATATTGGATGAAGCGATAGATGATTCAAAGACTATTATAATGAGTAATAGAGATGGGCATTCAAAAGACTGCTCTGACCAACACACAACACCTATTGAATTACCTCAATCTGATTCGTTGAACTTAATTAAATGTGGCTACTCTCAATCAATTAAAAACATAGAAGTGTCAATGGCTTCGCAGTCTGAGTGTTCACAATCAAAAAATAACAATGATAAAATACTCATTGTTCCTGTGATATTCAATCATTCAACAAAACCTGACGATTCCGCTACGAAGAATGAGTTTAATATCCCCAAGCAATTGGAATTGGGTTTCATGAATTATATTCCAACTTCATCAAATGATAATATATCACACGAAAATATAAAAATGTCACAATCGAAAATAAATGCGAACGATGTCAGTAAATCTTGCAAAATTGTTAAGAGCAAGCAGAAAAAATCCATTCATGGAATGACTTGTGCACCCGAAGATTTTTATCATACGTGACAATATCTCGGCGAATTTTTTTTGTCTTTTATTCGTCTGAATCATTGCCATCATATACAAATAGAACAAATAGACGAGACAGACGAAAAATTGCTGTGAAACGAACATCCTATCTTGTGCCCGGGTTTGGAGATTCGTCTCGTCGCGGTCCGCCCCGAGCGAATCGATAACGTAAATATGCATCTATACATATATATATACATCCGTACAACCACAGATAAATGGACTAACAAAGGTCAAAAGCAGCTACAATTTCCTCATAAGTTATTCTTTCTTCCTACACACGAAAAAATCCATTCAATCAAGAACTTCATCAACTGATGTACAAAAAGTAAACAAAAATTCACCAGGTGAATGAACAAATATAAATTGCATAGCATTCAATAAATGTTACCACCATGACCAGCCTCAACATTACACATTTGTAATAAAAAATTCTGGAATATGAAAAAATAGCAGAAACATCAATATTTCCGGGATAAAACATAGTGATATAGCACTACGTATTATCATTATCACCATTTTTTTTTCTTCAACTAATTAATTTCTTCAAAGTAAAACAGAGGATGTAGAAAGGTGCGGCTCTGTACAGAAACACAATAAAAGTTGGTGCAGGTCCTTTTCGTAAATTTCCGTATAACCTCGGTGTGATTCGTTGGGTGGTGTCGGCGTCCTCGCCACCACCACCCACAATATCAACCCGCATCTGGCCGCTGCGAGTCACCACCATCACCAGCTACCACCACCACCATCAGCACAACCAGATCCAAAGGGGAAATAACGACGTATGAAGTGAATTCACCAGGTGCTCCTGTAGCTGCAGTCACTGAAGGACTGAACGCTTATCTATATCTTAACTAAAGTTAATCTACGTTTTCCTTTGATCGCGTGTCATCATGGCAATTAAAATCTGTTCTTTCACTTTCATTCAAGTTGAACCACTTGATTCATTAAACTTTTTATCGATAACAATTTGTCAGTAGTTCTCAGTTATTATACACAAACTTTTTCTTCTCTTCTTTATATTGTTTATTTATTCTTTCTGTGTACTTATCACTCGCCTGCGTGTCTTTCACCATACAGTTGAACTGTTTGTGTGTGGACTTTGGTCTGCATGTGTGCTCTAAGCATATATACAGCTCACCCGCGCGCGCGTACGTGCTATGTGTGTGAAGTATATTTAATACATATAAGTACATAGTTGCGCGAGGCTGTGCCACTGTCCCACCACTGATGTCTTCGAGCACGGTCCGGTCTGTTTGCATCGTTACTCGTTGTACTAGCAGGAATTATTGTGGTGACGAGTGTACTTGTGATGACAGGCAGTGAAAGATGGTAGAGTAGAAGTGTATGTGTGTATGGGGATGTACAAAAGACAAATTTAAATATTAATTTTTAGTGGAATGAGAATTTTTTCAATACGAATTAAAATTAATGACAATGTTTATTTATTGTTTCATTCGTTTCGAGGACAGGAGTGATGGAGTATAAATTAAACGAGAAAGGAATGTCTTTTCAGTGATATTATGTATGCAATGTGGTATAAAAAAATTTGCGTTTTAATGATGAGGGATGTTGGTTGGTTATATTCTATTCAGTTTGTTCAGTTTATTAGTCTGATTATGCGTTGACGCGTTTGGTGTATATTGTATGGTCAGTGCGATTTATATTCGTGTAGTAGGAATATATAGTAAGTCTTTGGGAGTTGAGCTCTATCACACACTCGTGCCTGCAGCCGGTTAGCGTGCGATAACAACTGTTGACTCGACAATACGTTCGTATATATACTTTGTATACATTTTTATTACCATACATATGAATGAACATATGGGTTTTTATTTTTTGCGATATCAATTTTATTTTATTTCTCGTGGTGTTTTTTGTTTCGTATTTTTTTCTTTGGGTGCATTATATTATTTTTGTTTATTTGAGAGTGTGAATGAATTTTTTGAAATGAACAAAAATAGATACGAGTGAAAGAAAAATTTGTTTTAGTTTTTAATCAGATGGATAGTGCTAAGGATTGGTATTTGTGTAAGTCTCAGCATGTGGAACAGTGGAGAATTCCAAAAGCTTTTGGAAACAAAATAAAATTCATATCTTTTTTTTTTTTTTCATTCTTTTTTTTATGTGATAATGTAATTTAACTGACTCGCGAAACTTTGTAAACAAAGCACGTAATTGATGCGCGTATACGGCTAATCAAACTTGTTAACTCAATGTGAGATTGTACTGAAATGAATAAGGGGAAGAAAAAAAAATGCAATTACGTTCTTATTCAAATAGATAAATTTTTATTTTTTTAGGTAGCTGAAATAACAGGGAAATAAATATAATTAATAGATAATTTACAAGATTTTTATCACATTCTTTTTGGAAAAAGAAAAAAGAATAATTGTGTCGTTAATTTAAATAATGTCAAATAATTTTTTTTCCGCACTGATTATTTAACACCATTTTTCTTGCTTTTATTCCCCTTTATAAGAGCATATATTTTTTTTTTCTTTCATTTTTCATATCAATACACTATAGTAACGTACAAGAATAGAATAATAAAAGCCATATCGTCATATTCCTATAAAAATAGTTAATACATAACGCGTATATACTGTCCTTGTGAAGTTGTTTTCTTTTCATATTTTCAATTTTTTTTTTATTGTCTTTTTTTATTTTTATGCTGCGCATTTTTTTTGTTCTATTCCATTGCATAATTATATACTCACGACGTCGTTACTATTTAACAGTATGTAGATCGATTATGTACACACATTCTTCATTCAATACTCTAGACAAATACCAAATGTCTTATATGGTGAACTGATTAATTCATTAAAAATTAATTTATTCCAACGCTTGTCACGTATTTGAAGAGCAGTAATCACTGAATGAAGTGAAAAAAAATAACTGAAATTAAATTAACAATAAACGTCGATAAATGACGCATGACATAAATATTTGTATACAAATTTTTCATTACAATATGAATATTGATGAATATGCAACAAAATATTTTCCATCAAAATTATTTAGCCATTATTGAATTGAATATTTTAATGGATACCAACCAACACGTGTCATCTAGCACGCACGAACAGCCTATTTGATATAAATATATAAACATCAATTCTCAATAAATAATTTCTTTATTTATGTGGAAAAAAGGTTTTTCGTGTAGGCGTTAAAGCAGCGCTATCAAGAAAAGCGAATGAATAGTCAAGATCGTAAAGAGAGGGAGATTGTTGGAGGAAAAGAGGCCGATGAAATAGATCACGATGATCAGCGATGGTGGCGATGGTGGCGATCATCGTGTTGGCGAGAAAAAAATCCAGACAAACTGAGTTTAATCGCGACGTTGGCACGCATGACAGTGCATGAAAGCGGAGAATAATCGTGACAAGTCCAATCATCAACGTATTATAAATTTACTTGGTCTAGTATGAACAATCGTCTTCAGGTGCCTGAGCTTCGGCTTCCGGCAGGTCAAAGTGGCGGTAATAATCGTATTGTACAAACACTACAACCGCTACTGCTCGTTCCAGCTATTAACATTCCTAAAAGACGACATTCGTGGATATGTGGGTGAGTTGATAGCAGTTTTAATACCCTTTAGAGTGAAGAAGTTTGTTATTTTATTTTTATATTACACTTTTTCTTTCATTTTTTTCTGTTTTATCTTGAAGTTATGCGGAAAATTGAATTTTTATAATAGAAAGAAGAGAAAATAAGTTTGTTTTTGCGTGTTGAAAAATGACACGTTTGATATCAGTGTATAAAAAATTGTTTGTGTGGGTGTGTGTTGAACATAATCTTATAACTTTCCCGTTTTGTTTTATATCTATATATATTTATACGTCTTCGTATTTAACTTCCTGCTATTCCTAAAATAAATATTCATGCAAGACAGATTAGCTTAATATATTTTCAGCGGACTTAGTTTGTGTCGCAAGAGATTATTAAAGTGTATTATTTATAATTATACGAATTATTTTATAATGATGTGATAATTATTTTTATTATATCATCGGTATAATAATAACAATTTTTATGATTGTAATGATTATTTGTATTTGTAGTTTTACTTTATAGAATCGAGGGAATGAATTTATTTGAATTAAATGTTATTTCCATAGTTTCATCAATTGCGAACAAAGGAAAAAATTTATCAAACTTTTTCTTCCACTTTGGTTGAATTGTTAGTTCGTAAGATTTTAATGCTACAATTTTTTTTTTAAAGAATTCATAAAAAGTGTGGAATGATGAGAAGAACAGATTGGAGAAATGTAATTCCAGGAAAATGTTCTTTTCTTTTGCATATCTTCAAAGTTCGTATTTCTGAACATATTTGATTGTGATAGTTTGGAAGAGTCTTGGAAATTACTGATCGACGTAATTTTAATGTGCACTTGTTTGTTATTGTCAAACGAAGCTTTTTCTTTTTTTTTATTATCATTTCTTATTTCATTAAAACAATTAACAGTTGCAAGACAATTTTTTTAAACTTTGTCGTTATTAATAATTATTGAACGAATCCAAAGTAAACTCCGTATAGTTTGCTAGAAAATATATCATATTTTATGTTATAAAACATTTTGTTGATATATTTTTAGTAAAGAGAAAGAATTTCTGAAAAGATTCACGCTTACAATTTTTTACTTATTGTAACTTGAAACCTTTTCAATGAAAGCTTCGTTGAAACTTCGTTGCCGCACCAACGAGTCTCGTTTACTACAATTTAATCTCCTATCACAACCGATTCGCAACAAAAAAATTGTTGGAGTGAAATCCAACTTTTCTGCATTATCAGCTTAAGCGTAATTGAAAAAGACAAAATGATTCATAAAATTTCAAATTCCCTAATGAAATTAAAATTAATCTTTACATCTCACTTTAATTCCAATTTAAACTATTCGGAATTTTGAGAAAGTTAATGCATCAATTTTTTCTATTTGATCATTCAAACACACATAACCTAAAAGTAAAACCCATATTACAAAAATGATATTCAAACTATTTTTTATGATAAAAACCCAATTTTCGGTGGACATATGTCGACCTTCTTACGCTCTATCATAACCTACTTTACAATTCCAAGTTATTTGACTTTCCAACAAAACTATTTCACATACATAAAAAAATAATCGATAAATAACACAAGAAAAGAAAAAGTTGATATTCTTTTTTTTTCCAATACAAACACACGTGAATGTCTTCTCAACATAACTTTGAACATGTACATAAACTGCGTACAATTATTCTACACATGGATTGTCTCTATATAATATATGAGATTAACTATGTTTGCTTATATGCAACTCTGAGTCAGTAGACTATTTGCAGTATAATATATATCGTTTACATGATATATCAGTAACGATTCAGTTAATTCAAAACCAGTAATAATGTTTGCTTGAGTCTTTAACTGCACACGTGTTTCTAATTAACATGGTCACATTGAAACAAATTAATCCAACGATAATAAATACATATAATATATATTCATAGAGAATGTTAATCTATGTTTTTTCAACATTGACCATGAACAAGTTGTATCACAAATTGGACATCTATGTACTACATCATAATAACATTGATGTCAATCTTCGCTGTTCCAAATAATCGAATAAAGTTCACGAAAGTGCTGGTTATTTCAGCAAGGTAGGAAGAGAGCATCGATTAAGTTACGGAACGAATATTGAATGTGCTAAGTTCATTTCGCTATTATATGTGTTCATGTTCAGGTATACATATGTAGATACATAATCAATTTACTTCCCGAAGCACAAGAGTGTAGTGTTTATGTGTGAATGAAAATGTTTGTGTCAATATACTGTTCACTGTTCTATGTGAAATTGAAAATGGATTTTCAATTTTCATCAATTTACTATTTTGTTTGTTTGTTGTGCAATTTAATGGCTGAAACTACTAATAGGGAATGAGAATGAAAAATAAAAAAATAAAAAACGAAAGAAAACTATAGATATAAATAAATGAAAAGTAGAACGATTGAAAGATGTTTCCATTATGAATCAATTAAAATTTATCAGTTTCTTTTAACGAGTTGATCGTGAATATTTATATTGAATATTTTTGTATTTTTCCTTTTCTATTTGTGGATTGTTTTTTTATATTATTTTTTTTTTTCAGAGATGATTATATATAAGCACGATATGATTTTATCATTCATTATACAATTCTATTTCTGAATGATTTCAATGTCAGTGATAATAATGAATGGTCATTAGAAATCAATAAAAATTATCTTCTTGTTTATATTGATACTTGTTATGAAGTGATTAAAAATTATTATCACATTGCAATGATAGAAACAAAATTTATTCGCTTTTGAAGAGTATTTTTCTCTGGTTTTAACCGATTATTTATTTATTTATGTTTTCCTTAGGACTCTGATCGTCCTGGAAAATTAATAATATATAAGTATTATCGTTATTGATTATTTAAATTGACAACTGTTATTAATATTATTATTTTAATCCACCTGTGTGTTACATCAGGAAATTTTTTCATTATTTGATTCGAGGTGTGAGATGAACACCAAACGTGATGTTGGGATTATTGGACAAGTTTTTACTTCCTTTTTATGTGAAATATAATTGCGCTTTCACTATTTCACCTTAATGAGGTCTTTTTTTTACAATTTCATTTTGAAAATGTGGAGAGTTCTACGGAGAAAAAGGGAAAAAGCCAAAAGTTCAGTGAGTTTGAATGTTTGTGTGTATTATCAACGAAAAAAAAAAGGAAAAATGAGAAGAAGAAAATGAAACAAGAAATGACGTGACCTATATAAAAGCTCACAGAGCTTTAATGGTATTAATGCCAGACTGCACGCGATTCAACGATTCGGTAAACTGATGAATCGGTACGTAGCGTGCAATCATGGATACTATTATAGTCGGTTCATACAAAACTATACATACACTACATACACATTGCTTAATTAGTATCATATCCTTTCATGTTTCAGCTTTCGTCAATTTCACGGTCATCACTCTATAGAAGGAAAGCAAAACATATGGAATGTATGAAAATTGTTGATGGAAAATATCATCCATTCATTTGAATTGATGAGGGAAACACTTACAAAAGTCAATCCGACTTTTGTTGTCTTCATTTTGATGAATTTCAATTATTCACCAAGAAAAAGGATGGACAAAAATTAGTGGCGCTTGCTACAAGTGTTGAAATTTTTTGATATTGCTGTTGATATCAATTAATTTGTTTCATGGTGATCCGGAATGTGGAAGAAAAATGTTAAAAATATTAGAATGATGTGATTGTCATGAAAATGGAATTTGAAAACTTGCTGAGAGGATTAATTCTGTCGTGGAATGCTAGCAACGTGAATACGTGTGAACATGAATGTGATATTCAGTTTCATGTTGGAGATTTGGAAGAAAAATTTGATTACGCTAAAACTACGTCTACAATGGTGAAGGAAATTGATACAGCGAATGAAAATACGCAGCTCGACGAAGCCCAATGAAAAATTCAAATTTTATTCTCTTTTCGTCTTTATGTTTGACAAAACATTGGACGTTAAAATTTCCAAGAAGAAATGGGAAAAGAGGATACTGGACATTTGTTCATCTCTTGTTTTATGTGATAATTCAAGCGGAATTCATTTTTCCATGATGTTAATTGTGACGCCCATTTGGGAACAAATTCTTTTTATATTGATTAAATTTATTTTCATAAGAAACAAGTATAAAAAGTTCATCGTTGTTTTATCAAGAAACAATAATCCTCAAAGGGCTTCTGAAACGAATTACCAATCTTCGATTTTCATCTTACTTTCTTGTACAATGAAATTGGATTTCGGAAGGATACGAGGAGACAAAAAATTTAGGTAAAATAAATTGAAGAATAAACACTGAAACATGAGCAGAATAAAAAAAAAATATCAAATTGTTTTCAAATGACAGTATAAAGATTATAAAGTGGTCTTTCAACTTAATGAAAAATAGTTTAAATTCATAACAAGAGAAAAAGAAGTCACTTGAGATGCTACAAAAGGAACGTTTGGAGCTCACGTTGATAAAGAGCAGAAAAGAAAAAGCTAAGATGAGAGCAATGACGATGAGAATGGGTTGAAAGAATGAAACGTATAGTTGGTAAGACTTCAGAAAAAGAAGAGAAAAGCAACGAAATGTGTACATTTTATCAAAAATACAAGTGGCTGCCTGGTGCTGACGCTCGAGGCTGAAGGGAATTGTGTAAATGTCAAGGGCGTTGCAAGTGGAACGTTAGGCGTGAAGATAGCCCCGCGACAGATTTACCCTACCAGGTAAACGTGCATGTTTGTATGAATATGATAGAGATACAAAGGAGAAAGGTGAGCAAAAAAAAGAGAGAACTTTTTTTTCATCCACGTCATCACCCGGAGGCATTATGAATTGTTGCGACGACTTGTCAACGACATTCACGACAGGAGACTGAGTTGAAAATGTTTTTCTTCATGCAATTATAAAATAATAATTGAATATAAAATTTTAAAGCAGTGAAACCGTTCTGTACTATTCTCTACGATGTTAATGAATTGTTTGAAGTGTACAAGAGATATTTAAATGAGGAAGGATTCTCCCTTCATCTACGCTGTCTTGAGAAACTATGAATTGTTGGAATCATCTGTTCACTACATTCATGACAGAAGAATGCGCAGGGAAATGGTTTTCCCTTGTGCAATTAAGGAATAATAAATCGAGTAGAAAGTTTGACAAGTTCGAGGGTTGTTTTGTCCTTTTGCTTCACGTCAACAATGAATTGAATGAATAATTTCAAGAATGTTTTGGAGGGACAAAATATTTATGTTTAGTATATGTTGGTACTGTCAATTGTATTCATCATCACTATTTATCATCGACAATATAAGAGAGAGTGATCAAATGAAAAGATCGTTAAGAATTAGAAAGACTAAGTAAACATTCTTTGAAAGTTATAAATACGTCTCATACCATTTTCTGAGCCAGTAATTAATGTTCATGAATCGCTCAGGAAATAATCAAATGGATAAATTCTTACCGGCTACCACTCTATCGAGGAGCGCTTTTAAACACAACTTCACAACCTAAGTCATGAAAGAAAATAAAATACATAATTCTTTATAGATTAAAAAAATTGAATAAGTATTTTAACAAGTTGAAATCTTGTTGTTTCTCTACACTTTCCGCATTAGTGAACAAAAAAGAAAAAAATCACAGTTAAAATTACCATGAGAATGTAACTGGTTGGAATGGAATGCAAAGTATACAAAAAATTTCACTGCACACATTTAATTTCACTACATTTACGACAAAAGAAATGACACATACATAGTAAAAATTTTTTTTTATATAACTCTTGTTGTCTTTTACTTGGTTACATTTACATAAATTTGTTCATGGAGGGTTTAAAAGTATATAATGAAACCTATAAATCTTGTAAGGGATATTTTTGGAGCAAGAAAAATTTCTTTCATCTTTATGTAGAGACATAAGAAAATGTTACAATTTATCGGTGACATTAATGACAGTATAATGTGCGAGAAAAATCGTTCCTTCTCATACGACTCCGAAATAATAATGAGATATAAAAATGTTGGCAAGAAAGCAGCAAAATTGCTCAGTGGTCTCCTTCAAATTAATAATAAATCATATGAATCCTTCAAGAAATATTTAAGTAGCATATCCGGTCACACCGGAAACTAGATTTATATTCAACATTAATAGTTCATCGTTTTCACAATATCAGATTCACACTTAAAATTTTTAATTTCTTTTTCGCCCCACCTATACTCTCAATTCTACTGCGTATATTTTTTCGAGACGTAGAAAACTTCATAAATGATTACAAATGTGAAGTTAGTGAAGGTGAAATTTCTTTATTTTCTTATCACTGTGTTGATTAAGTGTAATTAAATTTAATGTGAAATGTATGATGATAAAAAGTAAAGATGCATAGTTCCAAAAAACGCAGAGTTTATATTGGAAAGATGATTCACTTGGTATATTACGAAACATAAAATATTTTTCAGATGTTTCATATATGTGCCAGGAATTCTGTAAAAATTTTCTAAAAAAGATAGTCGAGATTCATAAGAGCTCTGAGACATAAATGTCCACTTGAGCAAGTTGCAATTGAGTCTTGAGAAATGATCACACATTTCATTGAAAAGAGATGAGCAATACTTCTATGACCAATATCACAAATAGCTCCACATTTATAATTATAATGAATGAAAATATACACCGTGAAATGTAAATGATGATTAAATGGGATTTCCATATATTTCAACAGAAATTACTGTGAGCAATGTAACAAATTTATGAATATGATTTTACAAATTGTATACAAACTCGAAGAAAAGTGGTTCTTCGAAAAGAGATATGTTGACACGTGGGAAAAGAAGAAGCGATGTTGAAAATAATCCAAGTCGCACTATAAATACAATATGGCATTCAGTTCTGTTTGGTGCGTCGCGCTTAGATGTTCGCGGTTAGTGCGTTATTATACTCTCATAATACGCATTCTCAAAACAACATTTTTCATCACTCCAATTGTATATTCTAAACGTAAAGCGCGTGATCTATTGTGAATTATCATCAATCGCATCCCATCAATTGTCTTAAATGAATCCAAATGTGAACTATTAAATTCCATGAAAAAACTATTCTCAATTTTTTCTTTACTTCAAGTTTTCATCAATTTTTTTATTCTCGTTAAAAATATTATGAAGAATCCAAAGTAACATCAGATAATAAAACGAAAGTGCGAGCAAACAAAAGAATATTTCTCAAACTTTATAAAAGTTGACAAGAAGTCTTGAGGAAACAATTTAACTCAAATACACAACATAGTGACAGCGGTTACGGAATAGATAAGAAAATAATTAAAACACATCCATATTTATTTATAAACTCCAATGGAGAAATTGAGTTTGGCTGAAGTTAGACATCGAAAAGACAAAAGACGTCGTCGTGGATGGACAGTTGTAATTGGACCTGAAGTACGGTGAGTGAAAACCAAAACTTTATCATATCAAAATTGATTATCATTTGTAATTAATTATTTAACAGCAACGTCAATTGATTATGTACAAATTAATAATAAATTTTGTATGTGTAAGTGAGGGATGATGGAATGTAGGTACATGTAAATGCGTGACTAGTTTGAATATATAAATTGAATGTCGGTATAGCAGATGAGACGGTTTACCAACGCTTATCAAGTGCTAACAAGTGTCGCCATCCTAGAAAGTTCCGCGCCAGTGATAATAAAATCCACGACTGCTTTTATATCTGTGACGCGCATTCGAGTTACGCTATCTTATCGATATCAATATACATACTACTACTAATACTTTATTTATTTTATTTATAACACAATGTTTACAATATAAACCTCATGTCATTCATTATAAATATATGAATAAATGTATTCTCTTTCATATGATAATAAACTGTGGCTTATATCAATAAAATTTTATGTTGTCCGTTTTTATAATAAAATGTTTATTTTGCTTTCAAGAGGAAGAATATATAACATTTTATATACATTTTATATATTGAAATTGAATAAATATGTTAATAGAAGAATAAAAGTCCGTTAAATACAAATTGATTGTGTTTAATGTACGATTATAATTATCATTATCAACACAATTTATCAATGATACATTAAAATTATTGACAGTATTGTGAGAGAGATACTCAATGAAGAAATGTTTTTTTTTTATTAATCTTCATATTTAAAAAAAACGATTCTATAATGAGAATTATTTTGTTCCAGGATTTTGTGTGGCATATTAAAAATAGGAAAATACTTGACTGCTATTTCAAGTAGACATTTCAAGGAAGGAACGAAAATCTTGGAAATGCGCTCTTGTTCTATTCTTTGTTACACTAACAATGACAAAGCAATCATTACTAGAAAAGAAGCAAAACGTATAGAAATTCTTATTCGGACAAAGTGAATGACTAACAAGTGAATATCTCTAGAAAGGCGAAAGATAAAACGAGAAAGTAAACAAAGCGATTCTTCAGTGAACGATATCAGAAAGAGAATAGATCTCAATAAAGACTTTGTTCAAGCTGCTTCATTTATGAGATATTAATCTTATATTAAATCATTAAGTCATTCACACTGGATCACTCTGTAATTTTATTGTTCCTCAAAACTGTGACGATTTGAGAACTTTCATTGCATATTTTTCATATCTTCATAATAGATCAAAGATATTAATGTAAAAGAAATGTAAACGAAATATTTCGTTGAAATTTCTTATGTTTCTGTTGGTTAGAAGATCATCTAAGATCTGAAATATTTCTGATAACCACACGTTGAAAGTATTACACAAAAGTATCTTTGACATTGAGGTTATGAAATGCTTGACATCAAAGTAGTTGTCATGGCCAGAGTCGTCCAGACCTTATAATAAAGGTTGCAACGAACTTGCAATTCAAAGGAGAATATAATTCAGAATATTGAAGGGGGATTACAAAAAATGCTATTGTGAAGGTTATCTATTGACTATTTGCCATATCATTACCCATGGTCTGATAGTTGATAAATCGATTTCCTCAAACTATTTAGCAGAGACTAGAATGTACCTAGAATTTACATCATGCGTGTGCTTTACCTCCATGCAATTAATTATTCTAAGATTGATTACCACTTAAACACAAACGCCATACTGTCTGCAGAGTTTGCTAACCAGAACAGGAGGAACATTCTATGATGTGTCCAGTGTGAAAATTCAGATCGGATTGGTGTGGTATTGTCCATTAAAACTGTGAAAAGCATTAGTTCAATTGGTGGTTATGAGTCCAATGTTCAAGTAATTTGATTCTAGACAAGGATACGACAAATAGTAATATTGTTAGGATCGAAATTTATAATTTAAAGAATATTCTACGTTGCTATTCTTGTTTTTTACGATACTAACTTCTAATTTAGTGTGTCATTGGAGGTGAAAACCCTAATCTTCAGTATTAGAGTTCATGGCGTTGATTACAACAAGTCTGAACACAACATTTTGTATATTAGACTCAAATCTATATAAACCTGGATCAAATTTGCAATTTGAAACGGATGAATTAGTAAAATAATTTGGAATTTAAACATTTCTACTGCTGATACAGAATCAAAATCCACCAAATCCTCAGCAGAATAGAGGGAAATGTCACAACTAGGTCAATGTATTTTTGATTATATTGATCATAGGAATAGAACTTTTTCAAAACTTTATTAAATCATCAACAAAATTTCTTATAGACAAAAAGTATTATTGTGATTAAATCATCCGGGGTTTATGTATAGAATGAGAACTTGAATATATAAAAATAGTTAGTTCAACAGTGTACATTGGAAGTAATTAAAAATAAATGATAACCATTAGTAATGCATTGCATCGTCTGTAGTGCTCTCTTGGGAAAAGTTAATCCATCAGACTTTGTTAGTTTCATTCATAATAAAATCAGTAACTTTTTATACTGACTAAAAATATAATGGTTTTTCAGGTTTATAGGATTATTTCGACTTTGGAATTAATAGAACTTCCGTGACGATACGTCAATGTCAATTTAGTGTGATGTTAAACACTATCGATGTTCAAACGAGCCAACAAAGGGCGCTTTTAAAGAGCTTTTACGACTTCGATACATTGTGTTTTAATCGACAGGTGAAGAAGAACTGTTTTTAATGGATATCGAGCGTAACAGTTATAAAACAAAATTTATTTTTGAATCTTTAAGATTAACTTTCATGTCATAATGTCACTTCCATTAATTTATCTTTCTAATTTATTTTTAATATTTGTGTTTTAAAATATTTTACAGCGATTGTACGGAAATTGACAGGACTGAACAGGAATGAACATCCGTTATAATTGGAAATCCAATCACAGAATTAACTTGATCAATTCGTGAATGTTTTACAAACATTTACAAGCTAAACAAAAACGATAGCTTCGTATATTAATTGGAATTATATCAATTACTGAATAGGAAACAATTTATCATTCAAAATGAATGAAAGGAAACAAAATCTTTCATTTAAGAAACTTCAACCGAATGTTTCATTCATCTTTAATATTATTTCAAGAAATTCAACTTCATTTCTGTTATCAGCAGCTTATGATACCCACGCAGATCTTCAAGTTTTAAAGATATATATTTCAACTCGTCATATATCTGCAGTGACACTCACAGGATTTAATCGCGATCAATTACTTCATTCCAGTTATTCTTTGTGGTATAAGTGAAAAGATCCTCACAAAAAAATTTATCTAAAAAACTTGAATATCAACTTGGAATATTTAACAATACTAAATATTATACTCAATATTATAAATTAAAAATACTGCAAACAATTTTCATAATTTTTCAATTATCAGTGACACTTTAAGAGCAAAAAATATCTACAAATTATTCCTACAAATAATCATAAGATAAATGTTAATGAAAATACTAAAGTGATAAGTAAACAAACAAGAAGTTGTTCCCTAAAACATTACGCTCCAATGGATTGTTTGAATTCAATTTGAAAATGCAGATTGTTAAACTATCTCAAGCGCTACTGTATCTAGTAATTTTCCAATGATTCATTTGCTTCGATAAATGTGCTTCGTGTTTACTCAGTTTGAGTCTCCTGATTAATCGGACATGAACGTGAATGTTCAATGAATCACGAATGAGAAGATATATACGTTCACATTATATATATATAATATAAATATGATGAAGAGATTATCTTTCCTGATGCCGTTGAGCTTCCACGACAGTTTGGGGGTTGGTATGTGCGCAAGCACGATGCATCGAATATTCGTTGGATGAAGTGGGGAAGGAATAACGTTGGTTGCGCCCTGTGACATGGCCGTAGATGGTAGAGGGAGGATAAAGTAGAAGAGGCAGAGAGTGTGTTGAGTGAGAGTGGGAGAGAGACATTGGTGAACGGAGTGTGAGCGTTTCTGTGATGTTAGCGGGGCTCAGTCCTTGCTGAGAAATGTTTTACCAACGCTCTATCAGTACAACGTAGACTCTCATGTAATGCAGATGTGCTCTCAATTCAATTAATTCGTGATAATTTCAATTCTATTTAAAATTGATTTAAATAATAAAAAAAAGTTTAGATAATTTGGTACAATCCAATTTCACGTGTGGTAGTTAAATTGATTCGTTACGATTTTTCTTTCATCATTTCTCATTCCATTTGATGGAATTTAATTTTTGTTTATATAACGTGAGTGCACATGAAGAGGATTTATTTATGAAATAATGTGATAAATTGCTCGAGGTAATTATTGTGCTGTAATAAAAAAAAAAGAAATGAATTTAATGGCACCAAAATTGAGGATTTAAATTGAGGGAATTGTTTGTGATGATAAATGTTAAAGTATTAATGATTGTGGTAATAATTTTAATATTCAAAATGAATGTGTCATCTATTTAATTAGATAATAGTGTTTTAGAGCAATTGGAGTCACTGTTTGTTATTAAACACATTCGCATTTTTTTTTCTTATATTCGTTAAGTTACTCGAATAATTCTCGTCTAGTCAAATGATTTATTAGTCTTTTTTTTTGTCTCAATTCTTTTCTATTTGTCAATGAAATAGGACAAGAAGTAAAAACGTGGTCTCGCTTATTATATAACATCAAGAATATGCTGTTCCTTTTCACATTAGATATTTGAGAGATAAATTGAGATTCATTGAAGGTCTCTTTCCCTTTTTTTGTTCAAAAGCTTCTCGATCAAGATTGATGTGGAACTTTAGATGAATTATGCGTAGAAATCTGTGAACACAAAGATATACTTATATATATTTTGTTTGGTCGATTGGCGTCGTACGTAACGCTAACACACATTTGACTGAAAATTAACATTGAACTAGTTCATTCAAATATTCACAATTCATCATGGGGGTTAATGTAAAGGGGAAGTAAAAAATAATGTAATCAAAAACTTCAACACATATTGATGTGAAATACAATATGGAGGCAATAATTTTAATTTATTTTCATCTATTTTATTTATTCGACTATCTATTTTTATTTTCATAAATATCAGATTTTACTATTACGCAATTTATTTTTGACTTTTACATAGATATTTAAAATTATACAGACTTCACTCTTTGTTTGGTTGACCCTTTGCTATGTTGAGATGTCGAGCGCAGTCGCATAAGAATGACCCGGAGGTCATTCATGCTATTTTCGATCCAAGCAAACCCAGAAAATAAAAAAATAAAAAATAACTAACTTTGAAACTGCGTAAATTTCGTGTCACACATTTTTCATGCTTTCGACATCGATGAATTATATCAACAATTATTCATACAAGGGTAAATAATCATATAATCGGTATATATTACAAACTAATAGTATTAATTATACGTGATTTAAACTGATCCTTAGTTATTTGTACATATCATATGGTGTGTCGTGTTTACATATGGGATCAATGAAGAATATCATACGTTGATAATTTATGTTCAAAAAAACATATACATGAGGAATAAAAACTACGAGTAGAATTCGTGACGATATTTGGCGCGTATCCAACTAAATGTCTCTTCAAATAATCTCTCTCTATTCTGAATAAATTCCATTCCATATTTTTTTAATACTATTTAGCTTTCTACCGTTTCAATATTGTTCAGGCTAAGGGAAATGTTTTGCTCGTCCTCAGGGGAAATTTTTTTTTTGTTCCCTATAAATGAACTGTCCATCTATAACTGTCCAATTTCCGCTTCAATGCGAAACATAAATTATTGGAGTAACATATCTTTCTGATTTGATATTAATCTGTAAGCAAATTATTTATTATCATAATTTGAAATCCTCCATTTCATACTGGAAAATCAAATTGTAATTTAATATCACTGCATATTTGATCCAGTTGAATAATTATTCATTTTAATTTCTGTTATACTTGATTAAATTATAATTGTTCATTTATCATCTGTAATTACATGATAATTTTGAATCAAAAAAAAATTGTAACAAATATTTTATTCTCATTTTATCGTGAATTGATTATTTTTCTCGCAATATCTGATTATTCTCCATTTTAAATTAAGAGACGCCTTCCAGTTTTTACCAATGCAATACAATTATCGAAAATTAAAATTCCAACTCACAATCATATAAAATAATTACAGATATTTTTTGAACACAAAAAGATTCACTCGCAACTCATCAAACTCTATCTCAATATTGTTCTTTTTCTCTATTGATATTAAAATTTATAAATATCATCAAAATTCTTATGCAGAATTCTTTCAACCACTCAATACTGTTTTCAATTATTATTCTCTCGAACATTCGTTAAACATTTGAATTCAGTTTATTATTAAATATAAAAACATATTTCCAACTTATATATCATAACGGATGGCCAAGTGTTCTGTCAATGTCGCACTTATGAATAACTCGAAGTTGAATAATAAATGAAATACTCATACATACATGGCTTAGACCATCTTATTACACAATGCTTATGTTATATTCTTACTTAGATGCATTCACAATTACTAATATAAGTTATATATCAACTGTACACCTCATTTCACGATCCATATATAATTATGTTTGTCATATATGGCCTCCGCTTCTTCAATGTGAATTCAAATTGGAATAGATGTAGCGAGACATTGGGCTGATGCGAATAATTCACATTGACATACTATTGTGCGTTGGAATAGCATCGATCAATGCATAGTTGAATGCGCCATTCAAATACATCTCACACATCCGCAATATTTTGGCTACCATTTTCCACCACATTTTTATATTTTCCTACACTTAAAATTGAGTTTGATGCCAAATTTATTCGACAGTTATGCAGAGTGTTATTGTCACGTTTGAAAATACAGTACTCCTCCAAGTAAGTGCTTTGAGGAGGATCAATGATAAAGTCATGCCAAGATCACAAGTACACGTCGAAAAAAAAAAAAAAACATATATCTACATATTTAATACCACGAGGATTTTATCGTCTACATGTCGACCTAGTTTTCACTCCATAGTTTTTACAACTGTTTCGTTAGACATCGATCGTATTCATCGCGTTACTCATTCATTTTATTTACCTTTTTTTCTCACATTTTATATTATATCATTAAATAAAATCTGAAACACACAAAAAAGTTTAAAACATTTTGTTTACTGTATAATCATACAAATTGGTATATTCGCTGTTAGAAATGTTTGAATTATGCTCACATGTTTTAATTGGTGATTATATCGAAGTAGAATTCATGTTGGTTATGATACAAAATAAACATCGCTGAGAAATTGTTATGTTTTGAAATCCACTCGTTAATTAGTATTCCGTTAGCCATCATCAGTCTATGCATATAAACAATAGGTATATACGGGTGAAATATATATACATCAGTAGATTTGCGAGGGAAATAACAAGGTGGTGTTGCTCCAGGGCATTTCAGAAAGCTGACACGATATTACCAGAGACAGAAATGCGTGGCGATGTTTTTTTTCGTTCGACATTGATATGAATGACGAGGAAAGAACATGGAAGTTGAAGTTAGAAATGATGAATACAATCAGGATATTTGGACGTAATAAATATCAAATATAATTCAGTAATTATATTGAGATATGGAATGGAATTAATAATGGCTTTGTTAATTTTATTATTTATTTTTTATAGGTTATATTTTTGTTTATATTATGTATTGAATTGTCGTTCAGCAGCTGGTATGTGTGTGACAGTCCCAGGGAAACCGCAACGGAAATGCCGCGGTCATCCGTCTTTTGCCATACTCGTAAACAAGGTTAATTTCATTCAGGATATTCGCACGAACTCTACTTTGTCGTTTGTGTTGGGCACACGGCCTCGGCCTTTTCGATTTGTATTGAAATATATATCGAAAGTATTTTGTGATAAGTTATGTCAAACTGTTTTCTATTTTGGAATACACATTCGCGTGTGACCCACATGATACCATTGTCAAAAAGTAAATACAAACAATGGTGTGCAGTATTTTTATCTCAATGAATAAATATGACAAAGCAAAGAGTATGTGAATAATTTGTCCCTGAATTTTTTTTCTTGCATGGAAAATATTTGAGAGCTATTTCGATTTGATAAGAATCAAATTAATGTTTTTCTGATTTTAATTTTATCTAATAATGGAATTATTTTTGCCGTTTATCTTAATTGAAATGGTGAATTTGCTGATGTTCTTTCATGATAAAACACAATTGTGGAATTTTATTTCTTTTTGCTTGCTCTTAAACTGTGTACTTTTGAGATGCATTCAGATTATTGGATTAAGGGAAAACGTTACAGTGAACAAAAACGAAGACCCATCTTTCAGTTAAATTCACGTAAGAATAACTGAAACAAATATAATTCATTTTTCTTGTTTCCTTTTGTTCTTTTAATTCAATACTTTCAATTTTTAACTAATGGCAAAAGAGAAAAGTCATTTTTGCTGACGTTGTCTCGTGTTGTACTTTCTGGCGACGCCAACGATTCTTTCTTCAATAGTTCGAGATAGAGAAAGGAAAAAAAAAAATAATAAGAATTCTCATAAGCTGTGAGTGCAGCTATTATAGAACGTATAGATTTTTTGGAATTCTATTCTCTGCAGACATTTCTTACACTTGGCGATATCTCAACAAGAATTGGAAATTAAAACCGATAAAATAAACAGAAAGAATGAAAAATAAATAATTTCTTGTGGGTTGTTTTCTTTGTACGAATCCAAAACTATTTTCCATGATGACACGATTGAATCGATTCGAAAATGTTTGTATTATTCTGAAAATGTAATAAATAAACTCGTCGCCAACAACAATAGTTTATCTACCTATCAAATCAACACATGATTATCAACACACATGCTACTTTAGCATCACTTTAGAATCTTCCTCCATTATATAAAGCATACGTTCATCCGATATTATCGTAAAATTGTTGGCCTTTGAATAAAGCAATATCACCATGTACTAAAACGTTATAGTGCAACAGTTGCACTGAGCTGTAACTGGGACACACGATAAAGTAGTAAAAATTACCAACGTAACAAAAGTAATCGTACCACAGAGTATCACAGTAAAATGTGAAACGATAATTTTCGTGGCATGGGGCCATTATCAACATGAGAACGACGGGATCTAAAGTTGGATGAGCTCAGTTGTCGAGGTATTTACGTTCACTCTTCTCTCCCGTGAAGCTTCACATATTCACCCACATTGTATATTGACTTTATTTTCTTCACTATCAAGCAGTGTCTATCTCTTCTCTATTCGCACATATCCAGTATTGAAAAGAATATTCTAACTCCTGTATTTTTCTGTTGAATTTTTCTGTTGACATTACATCTTGATTTTTATCTTTTGGTTTAGTTCCAAACCTTCAATGAAAGTTTTGCAAAATATTTAAGGCAGCTATGACAATTTTGTTAAGCAGTTTAACTTTTATTTTCTTGTGACAATGACGAAACGAATGATTTGCATCAGAATATTTCGATGCTGTCATTGTATTTAATATAATTTCACACAATCATCAATGATGAAACATGACTTTTAGCTACTGAAACAGAATGAATATAAATAAATATTTATTTCAAAATGAAAAGTAATTGTAACATCATTTTGATTTGCATATTGCATTGTACACGAATTATTCATAACGTTGGTATCAAAGTAGCAGAGGATTTTATTCTATTTTTCATTCACATGCAACGAAGAATGATATGAGATAAAACAAACAGGCACTCCAACTGCTCGTGAAACATAAAGTAATAATAAAAAATATTGAATGTGAAATCGATTTATTTATCCATTGCAGTGAAAATGCATCGAGGGAAATGATGGTGACACTGACTAATGGAATTGCTTTGAATATATATATAAATCTGATGGAAAATAGATTGGTGATCTAACTGGAGTATTTCATGTTTTAATAAAAAACAAGTAGACGTATATGTTGGTGAAACACACGTGACAACAACAAATGAAACAAAATGAAAGAACCTGGAAAAGATAAAATGTTGACAAAAAGTAACGACTCCAAAGATTCTAATGGCACATCGGAAGACATAAATGACGATGAAACATCAGAAAGTGTCACACGAATACACGTGACAGGTTCATCCAATTGCGACAATGAAACTAATCCAGATGTGTCATCGTCAAAGATCTCGAATCAAATGTCCAGGATATTCCTTGTGTCACGTTGTAGTCCACAATCAAGTTCAAGCACTGAGGACTATGAACCTGAAAGAAAACATCTTCCTGGTGCATCATTAGGTGTTAATGGTATTCATCAAGTGGCAGCAAGATCGATGGAAAGTTTACGACACTCAAGAAATTTTTTAAGTGCCGATGAACGTTACGAAGATTCAAGATCGTTGGAATCATTAACTGCTCATGTAGCAACTTTATCAACAAGTAATACATCTGGATTACTAATTGGTTCTTCAACTAAAACATCTCATCATCAGCAACATCACCACCATCATCATCATTACCGGAGTTTCCTCAGTTGTTCATCAACATCTTCATCGTCGTCACTATCTGGAAAACGTCGTACTGGCTTAGCTACTGAGTCACGAAGCAGTGAAAATCTCATGAGACGAGAAGAAAGTCTCAATGCTGAAGTGAGACGTGGGTTGTATGCCAATACAGCACTCGAGAGAAAAGCACCGAGACTCCATTTGAGTTTGCCCCAAGATGATCATGATTGCATAAGTGGATCTGGACCTCCTGGTGTATTTTCGCTTACAAGTCCTGGCGGTAGTGATCGAAAAATTCACATACTAAGTCCACATTCACCACAGCAATTGAACGCTGATTTCTATCATCAATATTCCGTGCAGAGTTTGAAGAGTAGACGTACCAAGTCTCACGTACTACCGAGGTTGGTGTTGCCACGAAGCGAATCTGATGTCTTTTTCCAGTGAGTAGTGATTATAAATTATTCCAAGAGAGTTCGTGTTCCTGCCATCTTTACATCTCGTCCAAATATTCCATTGTGCTGTGTTCAACATTAATCCATCATCGCTCTGTGTGTAACGTCATCATAATATATTAATAAATATTTGCATAATTAATGTGGCGGAAATAGGAAAGATGAACGGATGGAATTTGTGAGTATTTGAAGAATCGCAAGAATTGAAATTCTCCTTGTCCAGAATATTTCCTTGCACCAAGATTGAGCGTATGATAGAAACTTATATCTTTTATTGCCTTGTGAAAGTCCTGCTCGAGAGACTCATTCAGACTTTATGCTTTGTAGGATAATGTGAGATTGTCTCGAGATGATCTTTAGATAACGTGCTCGAAGTATAGGGCTATCGGTATCTAACTACACTATATTAGATATTCGAACGATCATGATAATGTTGGGCTACATACAAATCACATGACGGATCAATAAATGATTTGTGATTATTATCTACAAAGCTACGGGGCATTTATTCCCATATTTATAGTGTGGTCTTGTCAGACTTGTTCCTATTTCGATATTGATTTTTCACCAAAATGATGAGGCACATTTTTTTGTTATGCTGAAGATTGTCTGTTGATTTTTATAAGCTGTAAGTTGAACTGAGCATAAGGTCAAGTACTATAGCGCCGATTATTATAGGTGACATTTATAATGATAAAACTATTCCAAGATAGCACTTGGAATATTCTTCCTAAGCTCTGAATGAACGAATAGCATAGAAGTCACTTCAGCTTAAAACGTTTCTTTTGTTGAAAGGTCCATTGTTCCCCATCGAATTATCCACCTGAGTTTCCGATTACGTAATTGAGAGTCCAAAATACCATTCGAATCAATGGGATTCTTGTGCCAGAGGTCATGAACGTTGTTGTGTATTTTTCTGAGTACAGTCAAAAGTAGTTTGAAAGTTTTTGATTGAAATAACAAGTTGTTAGACAATTGATTCATTGTTTTTGTCGTTGAGGGGTCAATGTGTGCCAACAAATTCCATGGGGTAACAATTTTATATCTCTCAATTTGATTGCAATTATCAGGAATCTGATATTACTATTTTTATACTCCTGAAAATTTACAAAAATATGTGAACAGTGAAACTTTCATGATATCTATTCTTCCAATTTTTACATAAAATATCAGGAAGACTAATTATGATAATAGCCAACTAGACTAGAATGTTTCATTAAAAAAGTTACCTTGGCATGTTGATTTATTCAGAATTTTTTGAAGTTGTAAATCATCTGAATTGATGTAGAGAATTATTCTATGCAAAATTATACATGAATTGTCCATACCATTTCCGAGCAATCAATTTTTAAAGTTTCTACTTTCCCACGTGAATGTATAGGAACTTGAAACATTTTAGCATAATAACTATACACTGCCTTATTAGAACGGTAACCTAGTTTTAACCAAAAGTCTCTCAATCTTCACATTTCCACATGTATAAGATACGTCGTCAAAGGTCTTCGTCTCAAAAGCAGTGAAAGCAGTTGATGTTGAATTTTGCATACACTGATTGCTCGTATCAACGAAATCATCTTCCACAACCTGAAAATTTCGAATAAATTAATTAGGTGAACCAATTTTTTTTTAGAAGGGAAAACACTATGAAAACTAAATCGTGAAGATGTGAATAAAAATAAGAATTTTCATTGAGTTGATGGGAAAAAATTGAGAACATAGTTTCACTTTATTTTTCTTCACGTTCGTTCAAGATTAAAATTCCAATTTCTCACTGAAGAAAATGTAGAAATTAATGTTTTTCATAATTTCATTGTGTCAAGGATTTACTATACCAACAACAATAACTTCCTTGAAGATTATCAGAAATTGAAGAATACAAAATATTCTTCAATCGTACAAGTTTATTAATCATCCCACTTCAACATGTCATGACCTTTAATTTTTAATAACACAACAGACAATGTGAAATTCCTCTTCGCATTGTCCAATTTCTCACACAATTGAGATCTCATAAAATAAAAATACTAAAATATTATACCAGCAAAATATCTATTCACATGCGCCATTCTTATTCTCATTCTCTTTTATTCTATAATTAAAAAAATAAACTCATTTGCCCATGAACACAGTGATGCTACTCTTTACTGCATTCAAAAACTATTAAACACAAATTCGCCCATCCATTTAATAAATTCAATCAATATTCAACAACTTTATCATACCCTCCACAAAATTCAAACGAATATAAATTCATGAATATATCAAACCTCCATTTAACTAACGAACAAGCGCCAAATTATTTTTGTCATGTGACGCGAAAACTTTCCGTTGGTTTAACGTACGTGGAGTGTTATTAAAGGGTTGAGAAGTGATGGGAATTTACCGTTTGTGAGCTCTATGCAAACCCTACCCTGATCAAGCGTTTTCAGAATAGAAACACTTGTTCACACTCTGCTGAATCGATCAACATCAATTGGGTAGTTTTGACGATACACGCAATTACTGGATAACAAGCTGATGTACCTGCAATCTGTATTAATATATATTTATATGCTTATAGATATGAAGTATGACTACATACGTGTATATAGACAATAGAATGAGTCAAGGTACCTTCCTCTATGAATTACATAGATAGCACAAGTGTCTGTGCACTTCAATTCCAGGTCCAGTGTATTACAAAGACATATATAGATGCAAGAGCATGAATCTCGATTGCATTCAGTTCTTCCATATTTAGCAACGACACGGAAGATGCAGACATATATAGATGTATCGTGTGAATTCATTTCTGCTGTTCATTGTTCACAGATTTCCTCTGGTCGTTTCATATAGAACAATTTCACAGCCCGTCTATTGTTGCTTTACTTTCTATTTATGATGAATCTATTCATGGCAAATTTCATTGTCTTCACATAGTATATTAATTTGCATTCATTTGTGTAATAGATTAATTTCCATATGAGCATTATCTATTTATATTGTAATATTTCAATGGTCATAACACTTTTTAGTTAATCCTAAAGGGATTTTACTTCATGGATGAGAGGTTATAAAATGTTAGATAAAATGAGGTTAAGCGACGTTTGATTCATTGTTTGCAATCTTGGATTAGAAATATGGCGTTGGTTTTCGAAATGGTGTTTTTTTATATTGAGATTTATGTTATTCGATTCATTATAAATTTTGTAGGTTATTGGGGTGTGAAATTTTGAGATTTTGGTGGAGATTGGAATATTGAAAATTGATGAATGATTTTGTGATTGGCAATGGTGGGCTCTGATTTTTCATGTTTTATCGTTCAATTTATTCAATTGCTAAGGGGTAGTAGACTGTGGGGATCGTGGAAGTAGTGTTATCGATCTGAGAAATTTTTCATATAGGGATTAACTCTTTCCACCTGACTATTCTGTGGCAGGATTTATTTCAGTTGTTTGGAATTCAGAATGCACTACGTGCATTATTTTGATGAAACTTTGGATATAGTGTTGTTTTAGGAATATTATTTTCGTTGGAGAGAGAACGTTTTTTTCTTACTTGAAGCGGGATGTGATTCTATATTTTAATTTAAGTGCTGGATTTATAATTAAAATTTTGATAACTTAGAGAAGACAAATGATAACATTTGTTAATAATTTTTAGTTTTTAGTTTTGTAAAATTTATTTCGTTCGGATTGTTCAATGAAGTGAATGGAAATTTACTACAGTTCAGTCGAATAAGAAATTCAATTTATTTGAAGAGCGTTTTATTATAAAGATCAATTTCAATGAAGACTTTTCCAATAAAAGTAGATTATTTGGTAGACTGATGTTAGCTTGTTCACAATTTCTACCGTCATGTTGAATTTCTTTTATTCTCCAATTGGTGATCAATTAATTCATCAAGGGGAACATTTATGCATAATTACATGAAATTCATTCGATTCTGTATTATATAATCATAAACAATTAAACGAAAGAATGACAATTTTTACAGAAATAATTTTCCAGCTGTTTGGCTTACTCGTAAAATCCCTTATCTATTATGTATTCATTCATTTCTCCTATTTAATCTGACTGAAAAATTCATAAACTTCTGATTAAAAACTTCAACAGTAGCCAAAATGTATATCGCCATAGCTCTGACATTTTTTAAATTACTCAAACAAACCCCTTTCAAACGACAAGTAGAAGCAAAAAGAATGTTAACTAATATTTTTCCAACACAATAAAACCTCTGAGAGGGTTGATGTGACCCAGATCAATCACTCCAGTATCAACAAATATACATTGTAAAATTAAAAAAAAAATTCCTCTGTTTACTCTCGAAAGTTTGCATTGCAAATAGAATTACTTCACAAAATTTCCCCGGAATTTCATATCATATTTAAGCCACGTTTAATCTTTACCATATGAATTATTTAATCGTAAATTCTCTTAAGCAGTCATGAACACTACATTATCATCAGAGTGTTTGTCTTCTTTAGGTATCTACTCAGTGTTACCTTATCATTGGTATACCAGTAAAGAGGCAGCACTGTACTGATATCAAACCAACATTCCGAATGTTGGAAAATTTCTTCTCAAACTACTCTGCAAATATATACAATAATTTTATATTTTTTTTCTCCGTATTTTTTTTTATTAAAAAAGAAAAATATATTCACATATTGAAAGAGAAAATATGCTTACCAGCAGTATTGAATTCCCTTCTTTCCACTTTCGATACTCATATGCATATATCTCTCTTTATATCTCTCAATAAAACCTCACATGAACTTCTCTATATTTTTCATCTCGACTAGAGAGGATCACTCGTTGCGATTATCGTCAACCACTCCACCAAGTTGATACCCATATCAAATAGCTGACATATCGTATAGTGAACGCTATGAAAAAAAATTGCATCCACGATAACGAACTTGTCTATAAAAAAATATCTGCATTTTAAATAATATTACAATTACCTCAACTCAAAGAAGTTATTTCTTCCAATTTTTTTCTATTTTTCTTCAGTTTCACATGAAAAGATCAAATAATATTTAAATACTTATTCAAAAGTTTAAATATCTCTTTACGCTGAAAAAATAGTTTTTTTTTCCACCCAGAATACAAAATATTATTATCCAAGTTTTTTTATATTCAATATACGTTTCTTAATATAAAAAAACTGGTATTTTTCGCCTGAGAATACGTAAGTTACCGTAGCAACCGCAGCGGTGGTGGTACCAATTTTCTGATTTCCCTCCAATTTCACAGTCCTGGCATGTTTGTTTACATCGTTGAAAAGTTTTGCTGATTTATAATTTATTGAACAATTACTCAGCTATATTAAAATTCCTATTATGATATGTATGGATCCTAGGGTGAGAAAAGTTGCTCGAATGGGATTTACCATCTCTGCATCTGTATTACTTAAGTGAGGTTAAATCGGCCATATTTTTATTTTGGTATTTTGCTGAGGAAGAAACCGTGTTTTTCAAAAACTTTGGTATCCTCAAAGCAGGAATACCAGTTTCTTTACTACAGGGAATAATTTCCTGGGCGAAAAAAAACTTTTTTTCAGTGCACCAATGCATTGTAGCCATACAGGAAAAAAAAAAAAGAATTGCAACGTATAATCTCAAGTTTGTACAGTGACGTCGACTGTGCAACATAATACATAGAGTGCACTTGAAATTATTATCTCTACGACAATTTGTCGTGTAGCTATTTGAAATCCTATTTGTTACCCTACACTGTTAACGCATACATATATACAAGTATATATAAAATATATCTACTTATATACACTGTGAGAGTGCTATGAACGGACAAAGCTCACACGCTTCAGTACGATATCAGCATTGATGGCGCTAATACAAGTCAGTGCGCACGGAATCGAAACAAGTCAGTATCGTCACGGCACGCGTCTAAGCCACAACTTTCAATTTATTGGCTTTAATTTGAATACATTTATGTATTTGTACCAATTGCCATTAAAATTATCTTTGATTAATAAACAAAATACAGTCAAAATTGATTGAAAATATTCATCATAATATTGATAACACAAAAAATCGTTCAATGAACTTAAATGTATTTTCGTTTTGTTATCTAAAGCCGATGAATTTTCAAAGAAAATGGCGAAGATAAAATGGTTGCGTATGAATAAGGAATTGTGAATGTTTATCATTTGTGGTTTCAATCATGATGATGATGATGATGATGATGATTATGTCAATAATGATGTTGACGTGCACGTTCTGGTGATATTAAGTTCAACTATATACACAAATGGTTGTAAATTGATTGACGAGAGAATGACTGTGCCTGATAATGAACGAGTACGCAGTTCTAGTGCCGACAGAGGTGCAAATACCAACAATGTGTTCGCACAGAGAATCAGGTGGTATGAGAATGGCACTTCCGTTGACCTCTTTCAGAAGACACAGCGGTTGCGTTTCAACATTGGCACGAGCTAAGCCCCACCCGAGATTATTCTATCTCGCTGTGCCGTAAGTTTTTGACATTAGATTGACTCTTAAGCCTGACATTGACGCACAATCTATTATGTTTGCCATTGCGTGTGGTCGTCAATGTGTATAGATAGTTATTGTAAATGAAAAATAAGTGCAAATTATAGAGAACTGGGAGGAAAAAACATTTACTAACATCTACGTGTTTATAACAAGTTGTTTTATTGGTATATCATCTTGTTTCCTCTTTGGTTCAATCATTCTATTTATCAATATAACATTCAATTTCAACAGTTGCACTTCAGTGTCATCGTGAAGCAATAAAATAATTTATTGTAATTTATACTCAACATTGGTTTTATAAAAATACTTTTATCAATATTTGTTTCTTACCGAAATTGAAATTATATTTGTGTCTATTATTCAGTAGAATCTTTCATGTCACTATGTCAATTGGAAAACAGAGAAGTTAATTAATCCAATTTGAATGCTGTTGAATTGTGATCAAAGTATTTTTTTTGTGTAATGTTATTGGATAGAAATGAACACGAAATACAGTGACATAATATTGAATTATCAAAGTGTTCTTATGTAGACATTTTAATGGCAGTAGGAAGTTATTTGTCTTTCTCTTGTTTGTGAGAAGAGAAAAATGTGATAATTATCATTGAATTGATTCAATGGAAGAATGTGTTGCGTTGAAATATTACCAAGCAAATTTTATTCACGAATTGATGTAGATGAGGATAAATTAGAAAATAATGTACAACTAAATAATATGACGTGCCATATCGAATCAACACGCTTTGCTGGTGCCACGCCGGCATTATTTGCTTGTTATGTAAATCACAAAGTGATTACAAGCGATATATTATTAATTTTTTTTCCGACTAATTTACAATTCAACGATGAGACACTGGTCATGGATGTGTACACAGTTATCGTGACATTTAAATACTAATTCTATTTCTTTATCATTTGATCTATTTCTTTTTTTTTCAACATCAATTCAATCTTTCTTACATTTTTTTTTGTTCGCAATTTTAATAAGTATAAATACTAAAAGTTGAATATTTAAGATGGATTGTGAAACTTTTCATGCAACACAAGTTCTTTTACTCACCACACTTTGACGTAATTTCACAGGAAAAACTGTGTAAATATTTGATTGTATAATAAGATAGAGAGTGCGAGCATGATATGATCAATATCTGGCGTGAGAAAAAAAAACTGGGGAAAAAAAGGTAGAAGTAATTTACATGCTGACATGATAATACGTTAATTTGCTAGAATTCTTCATCATTACAGTGGTAAAGTATTGCGTTTAATTCGCATAGTATTTATTCACCATTAGATAAATGATGGAATGGCCACAGTTGACCATAAATACATATTGTGCTTGGTTAGACCCAGCATCAGCACCATTTATAATCGGTGAATGACAAGAGTTACTTTGTGATAGGAAGTGTATAATGACAGGCTTGCATAACTCGACAATCAGCACGGGTGCTCTTGTGTGTCGAATGCCGGTAAGGCGGAAGAACGCCATCGGATAATCACTGTAGCGGAAAGATAAATAAATCAGTGCAAACATCGATTGAAAATTGGAAGAAGATTTAAAAATATAACAAATAGAAATATGATACATTATTTATTCCCAAATATTTTTATTCGTAAATGTTCATCAATTGTTATTGAACATGTTGAATTTATTGATCAATGTCTATTGCTTTTATCTGATATAAAACTAAATATGTTTGTTTATTCATTTTTTAGCTTTGATGTCGAAAATGGTGGGTCAGCATTGGAAGGCGCAGCCGGAGGTGGTGCAGCATCACCGAGCGCTGGACTTGTATTGCAAACATTACCGCAAAGAAGAGAGAGCTTTTTATATCGAAGCGATAGTGACTTTGAAATGTCACCAAAGTCCATGTCACGCAACAGCTCAATTGCTAGCGAAAGGTAAAAATATTTATTGTGGTACATTTTATTTGAAATATATCGCTTTTTATAGCATTCTAATTATTTGTTACGTATGTTTATAAACGATATGTTTGTATACATATTTATACGGATGCTAATTGGTATTGATTTATCGAATTGTCAAGACTTTCAAGAGTGTGTGATAATAAGAATTGAGATCGCGAATGTCCTTTTCGAAACAATGAAAGACAATTCTTTGATTTCATGAATTGAGATGTATTAATATTTCATTCCATGAATTGAAATGTTTATATATTTCAATTATTCATTGCTGTGCGTTGTGTTATAATATCTGTACAAGTTGCCATTGTATTATATTCACGTCATGATGGTAAATTTATTACTAATTCGATGTGATTTATTTTCATTTTAAATTTTGATGGGGGAACAAAATTTTGGTAACCAATTTTTTTTCATTGGAATGAAAAAATTCCTCTTTTTTTTACTTTCCATTTCTTTTTTTTTAACTAAATGAAACATGTTCATTCATGTGGCTTCTGTGCTTGTATATCGTGACGAAAAATGTTTCGAATCACAGATTTATGCACATAAATACAGTTTTCCTACAACCCGATAAATTCATAGAGATATTTTGGATACAAAGTCTACAAAGAGAAAAGTAGTGTTTTGCTCTATAACGTGTTGATCGATATTGTCATAACGCCAACGTGTCTGATCCTTCGGTTACAGGTTCAAAGAGACAGAGCCGCCAATCGAGCGAGCGTATGTAATCGATTTTTCTTATCTAATTACAAGTTCTTAGTTTTCTTATTATGATTTTACTTTCTTCTACATTTAGTTTTTTGTTAATAATTTCATATTTTTTTATTTCTTTTGAAATTATTTTATTTTATATTAACACGTTTCAAATTTACGTAGAGAGCTTTGCCCATGAATTACGCCAGCACGTTTCCACAAGACACTCACACTGTTATGAATTTTTAATTAATTATTGCATTCTTTATTGCATTATGAATTGAAACAATTTATTAAGATATATTTATATATTTATTTGAAATTTTATTGTTACATTTTTATATGTCAGTTGTATTCATCAAAGTATCATCAATCAGGACTTCACGAAAATGTTAGATAACTTTTATCAAAAAATTAATCCATTTCGTTTTATGACCATCGTTTTTCTAATGTAATTTTCAAATGATGAAGTTTCGATTGGAGAAATTCGATAGTGAGGTTTCATTTTATTGGTTTCGTTGGACTCTTGTAGAGAAAGAACGAAACTTCATATTGAATGTACTTGATCAAATTTTAAAGTTTGCATTCAGTTCGGATAAGAACTTTGAAGAAACAGTGAAGTCTTTTGAGCAAAGCAACTGAAGAAATGTTGAAATTGATCTTTTGTGACATACAAACAACTCTTGATAAAGAATTCAAAGGAAGAACTTTCATTATCAAAGAATTAAACAAAAGTTGGAGAAATCGAATTTGTTCACATGCAATAAATTAGAGTAATTACTGATTTATTGCAACTTAAAGATAAAATATGTTTCCAAACGCTGCTGACGTTGCAGAGAATTGAATTACCATTCTATATTGATAAAAAGAAGAAAGTTATGATGATGCAAGCAAAAAGAAGTTACGGAGTAATTAAAAAGAATTAAATATCGAATCTTTCACTACAGTAAATTAATATATTTGAATATACTAAATTCAGGGCAATGATAAGATAGAATTCTGCAAATATTAATAACGTGAGGTTTTGATTTATAGCTCTACAATTTAAATCAGACTTCTTCGTTTTTAATTCTTTCACTTTTATTCAACATCTACAAATATTGTTAAATTCTTTCTGTTTCATATTATCTTATTTATCGACACATCACACGAACTCTGTTTGCGCGTCAATAATAGATGACGCTGCATGAAAAATTAATATCCCCGCCGGCAACTACGTAAACCTCGATACCACATATCATTTTCATCATAAAGAAAACTCTATGAAATATTAATGAAACATTTTCCCATAAGCTCTTGTTAACCGCGTGGCTGCGCCTGCTTTACCTTCAATATTAGATACAGCACAGTTCGCTTCAACTACAACATTATATATTCTTCTAATTAGCACAAACAATTTTTCAATGATGCTTCCAAATGGTATCACGTCAATCTACCCTACCCAATGAGCACACTCAATATATTTATTCAATGATGCGCGCAATTCCTTTCAAATTTGCACATCCCAAGCTTATCTTCATTATTTATAGGTCCTCTTTGACCAACCATTTCATGTATTTTCTTACCATTTTCTTCCAATTAAAGAACATCAAACGCGCAATTACTCTCCATTTCCCTTTTATATTTCTCTCAACTTTCTTCATTTCTTTGCCAATTTAAAGTCATCTCAATTTTTTTCTTTTTTAATAATTACGTTCAGGATGATGAAAAAAAAGTTAATCCACTTATAAAATTAATTCATTCTATATCAATCTGCAGAAACATTTCTATTGTATTCAAGAAAAAGAATTATTACAAAAATTGGCACATAAAAAACTCATGTAAATTATTATAATTCGATATCGTATATGAATTAATTACAAATATCGATATCGATTGAGATTACGTTTGATTGCAGATGAAAATCTGTAATTTAAACGATGAAACTGATTGGAAAACGATGAAAAAGAAATTAAATAAAATTTAGTATTACTTTTATTATTTTTCTACAATAATACAAAATTAATACTCGCGCATTTTAATACGCTTTATTTTGAGATTAATGGATGAGAGAAAGGAACATTCGAATAAAAAAATATTTCATTTTCAGGATATTCTCTGATCAGTACAGGTAAGTCGCTTAATCATGTTAAAAAAATTGCTACCCTGACTGCGATAAATCGTTGGAGAATTGAAAGAAATTCTTCTTTGAAATATTCAGGTTTATCTTTAAGATTTTTAAAAGAACAAATATCTTCATGAATATAAATGATTAAATAATATTATTTCAACCAGATGAATAAATCATTCTTGCAACTTATTCATAGGCAAATACACTTTTGTTTCCAAAAATTTTAATCCCATATTTTTCTTTGTATTTTACAAATGCCAAAGTTAAATTCACATTTGAAACTTCAATTTCATTTCATTGGAAACAAATTATTTATCCTTTCGAATTTTTTTCTTCCTTTTTCTTTCATATCAAATCATTTGGTTTAGTTTATATTACATAACTCTACCTGCGTCATGATATGAATAACAGATGCGCATGTCTGACCGAGCCTAATTAATTGAAATCGTGTCAATCTATGAGGATCAATATATTAATAAATTCATTGGCAGCTTCTTGGTTAATAATTGTTTGTTGATTCAACACTGCTCTTGTGCGGCTGTATATCCCTAGTCATTTTTTTTTGTGTTTTACTACGAACAGAAACAAAATTTGTTTATGTTCCTGACAATCAAAAAATATTGACATCAATTAAGATGTTATTTTTATCTGATAGCGAAATAATATTTACTTTTGTATAAATACTTGGACTTTTACAAGTATAACATTTTTCTTTCTTCTGTAACAATTATTGTGTAAAGAAAAAGTGACCGTGAAAAATGTTGGGTATTTTGTTTGGCTATTGATCACTGAAGGGTAAAAAGTGTTGAGAAAATTTTCTATCTTGAATTATTTATAAAGGAACTGTCTAATTTTCCAGTTAATAAAATGCAGCTGACTTTCACGAACGTCTTTAATCAAAAGTTATCGTGCACTGAATTTCAATTTATATTAATGAACGAAGCTTTGCACAATTTTTTTTTTTTCACTTTTTTTATTAAATAATTCTTTTTCATGTTACGCGCTGTGAGTTCATAATATTATTAAATATATATTTATTTGATTCGTTAATTTTTTTATTTAATTATATTTAAAATTGCAGCGAAGAAATTATTTTCAAATGCTTTGTTGACATTTTCATATTTGTATTTAGTGTCAGATAAATTATGGTTCAGTACACAGTGAAATTTCGATGAGTTTATGTGATGAAGTTTATCGTCATTTTAATTTCAATTATGTTACATAATCGAATTTCAAGTTGAATAAATTGCAGATATATAATTGCTTGAAAGTTCATATTAGCCTACGGCAACATTCAATTTCAGTAAACAATTTGATAACAACATTTATCTAATGTTGGATTTGAATTTGTTTGAAACGTCATTAAAATTTTTTGGCCTATATTTGAGAATAATGTTGGGATTAATAAAACGAGCAAATATCATTTCACACGATTTCCAATATTGGATATTAATAAAATGATAAATTTGATTGATTTGTTGAATTGATTTTACTTGCATATTTATCAACGTGTAGTTGTTAATATGCAGCGGGTGATATTGATAATTATAAACAATTGATATTCAATTTTATCAATTAGATGTTGGAAAAAAAATATTTTTCTATTTTATATAGTTAATTTTGTTTAATATTTTTTTAATTGTGTGTTAATATTTTTTTTATGATACAAAATTTATCATTTTTTTCAAACTTATTTGTAATGGGAGTATTAATTGAACTAAAATGATAATAATTGTTGTATATAACTACAGATATTTTTTTGTTCATATAAATGTTCAATAAGTTATTCATAAAATTATCATTTCAATTGAAATAATTCGACATTTTTCATTTCCATTTTATTTTCCATCAAGTGATCATAATTAGTTTTTTTCATCACGTACTGATGAAAAGTACTTATTGGAAAGGTGCGAAATTTGAAAAGCATATTTAGCCTACCAAACCTGACATTCTATACAGACGTGATTTTATGATATACTGGCGAAAAAAAAATGAATGGTATCGACTGCAATTTGCAACTGATGGCCTTGACATTTCTCTGCTTTTTTTTTTTTAGAAAAATTGTTGAATCAATGAGAAATTGCTAAAACTCAGTGCCCTTCTGTTTCCAATATTGGACTGATTCCTAAAATAAATTGCGGATAAGAAAAATTTGAATCTTCATAAATGTCTGGTGGAATTTCAAGAAATTGACACATTTTTTTTAAATTTAAAATTGTTATTGAGTGCCTATTCAATTCAAATAATTTTTTCTTTTCTTACAACATTCTTTACATTTCGTTAATGGAAATTAGATAATCAATTTCAAAATATATTGAAAATCAATTGAACATTCAGAGCTTGAAAAATAATGTGAATTTAAATTTTTGAGTTAGTTGAGAGGATTCGTAAAGTTTCTTTCACTTTTTCATTTCTTAGAATTATAATGAACCTGCCAATATTTATTTAAGAATGAAATTAATTCCGTTCGATCATATTGAATACTTGAACAATTTTAAAGGGCCATCAGTATATTGGCAAATAAATTCATGAAAAATAATTTTATTTCTACTAACTCGGATGAAATAATTGGTTGCGAATAATAATTGTCAATTTACTTACTTCTATTGCTCTTATTAAATTGATATCAAATTTTTTCCCAACTTTCACTCTATTCTCAACATTATAATAAAAAAAAAATAATAATTTTGCAACTAATCTTCAACTCTCTTTCTCTTCCTTTCAAATGAATAAAATTTTGATTAATTCATTTTTTCATAAAAATCCATGAAATTTATGATTAACAAATTCAAAACACAAAAATTTAGAAAAAAACTCTAAAATATAATTCAGCAGTTTCACCAAAACTATTCAACAATTTCTAATTAAAATACAAACAAAAAGTCAGAACTTTTTCACTCAAACAAATTGACAATGGAATAATTCAACCCCATCAAAGAAGAAAAAAATCAAACAAAAAAACGCTATCAAAAACAATTAAAAAACCCATCAACTTTCTTTGTTGAATTTTCCCATTGATTAAACAATAAAAAATTCTCCACAAAAAAAAAATTGTGTACAGTTGATCCATGAAAAAAAAATCAAGACAAAAATAAACTCATAGAACGAAGCGAATTGTTGACAATATTTCCCACCCTATGCACAATAAAGCAAAAAAAAAAAGCAAAACAAAACTGCGATTGAAGAACCGATCAATCAAATCACGTGAATCTATATAACACACCATGACGTATTCTCATAGAAATGGGTTCGTATCTATTCCGAAAGTGAACGGTTTGGCTCGAGCTATTGCGATAACACACGAAATTCTACGAACATGGAAAACCGCGAGACTTTTCCAAGATTGAGCGATGCGCATGTTTCCCGCGCAAATCACAACACAACGACATTGGCAACCCACTGCATTCTACCTCCCTACTCTACACATCGACGAATCCCCCGCGAAAGTAGAAAATCCCAGCCAGTTCGACATCATGACGGTGAACGGGGCAATGAAAGTGTCGATACGACGGCGACGGCGCTGATCTTTGCTACGTGATTTCATTATCTCTAATATATATATATAAAAATTTTTCATCAAATATCTCTCTCACGAGTGTGTTGTGTGAAGTAATACACGTGCAATTTACAAGTATAAATTTTATTTATCTTCATCATTGTAAACCATGTGTTGATTTTTTAATTTTATAATAACCCGTAAAAATTTTGGAATTATATTTATGCGCATTTTTCATCGATGCAAGTCATTCAAAATGAATAATTTTTCTTTATACTCAATTTACATTTTCATTTAACAATATCGAATGCAATTCGTATTATAAAATCAATTGATTATTAATTTTTTTATTATTCCACGAGACATTTATTTATAACAATCGATTATTGAGTGAGTATTATTTAATTAATCAATGACAATTAAAATGTTGAATTTTATAAGAGTTCCACGTGAGTTCGTGATTGTATTAAAAAAAAAAAAAAACTCTATTAATACAAGTTATGCAAATTAATTAATATTCTTATGCAAAGTTTATATCATTTGCTGGACTTTGAGATTGGATAAAATCAATTCAGTGATATTTAGTGATTGACAAAAAAAAAATGAAAGGTCGGTCCTGTTTATTTCGTGTTTGTCTTGTGATGGTAAATAATTAATTAATATTTCAAAATCACAACTTGAAATCCGTGTGAAATTGCTGTTATAATTTATAACAAATTCTTTTTTAAATCAATGTGAACTCTTTATAAATTCAAATAATTTATATTGGGAAAAATTATTCATAAATAGCAAAATATTTATCATTCAACTGTCAGATTTAAATCAAATGAAAGAAACAAGATAAAGCATCTGAAGAATATGAAAAGTATGACGTTTTTTTTATCTACTTGTTGCGTGATTTATTCAATAATTGATTATGTATATCCAAATTGTATTTGATATAACAATTACAATCAAACCAGCGTGCTTAATTTGATTACATAATATTACGTGAATTCTTGATGATATTTCATTGATTCTAATTATCCAGATTAAAGCAATTTTTCATAGTCAACAATAATTATTCAACTGGATCATAAAGATTAAATTATATAGAACCAGATATCATAATTACAAAACATTAAAAGATCATTTTTAATTATCTATTAATTCATTAGTTCAATAACAATAATAAAATATCCAGTAAAACGTGATTCAACATCCAAAATGACATCCACCATTAGTGAATGAGTTTCAACGCTGTGACCTATCAATATATCAAGTAAATAACTAAGTCGTAGATGTATACTTTCTTACGAAGAAAAAGTTTCACTTCATTTTTATGTTACTTTTTCTTTTATTTATCTTTCTTTCTTTCATCTTGTCCAACACGGAAGTTGATAGTTGGGCACTGGGTCACACTGCAACACATACCATTCACTGCTACGTTGTCTAACGATTTTTCTCCCCTTTTTATTTATAAATATACAAGAGGGTCATAACAGTAGTAGTAGTCGTAGTAGGAATTGTAGTAGTAGTAGCAACAGCAGCAGTAGGAGTCGAGTGACTGGGAAGTGGCTGGGGCCTATTTCAGAAAATCTATTTCATCCTACAGAGAGACAAAATTTATGGTTATAAATTCGTTTAGAATAGTCAGAGAATTAAAAACAGTCTTGATTTTTTTTCTTGTCATTTTGTATTCATGTGCAATTAATTTGCATTACAAATTGTGAGTGAGGAAAAAAAAAATGAATTTGGTTGTGGGCGAATGAATAAATTGCTTTGATCATTGGATAATACGAATAATAGTTTTACTATATTAATTCGTTATTCTTTCAATTTATCAGTGACAATATAAGTCTTGTGACATAATGATTAATCAATGTATGATAAACTGTCAGCAACAATATTGTCGATGAGTATGAATAATTATAATAGCACTCAAATGGATACCATGTTTTACGTAATAAATACAACGTAATAAAAGTGTGTGCACGACAACATGTCAGACTCAAGCGGTGGCTTGGAAGAATTGTTGCTTGTTCATGGTGGTCTGAAAAGATGCGGGGGTGGTATGAGCTCGCCGTCTTTGGCGGGTTCAGAAGTATCTGCTACAAGTGTTATTGGTATAGTTGGAAATCTAGCAGGAGCTGTTGCTGGATTACCACGAACACATTCAATGTCAGCATTACGTTCACGACCAACTAGACGTGCTGTTTTTTGGGAACAACAAAATTGTAATTCACCAGCAAAACGTGATTAGTAAGTTTAATGATAACTGGTGATGAGAATCATAATAAAACTTTAGTTTCCCTCTACAATTTTTATTTATTGTTGAGAAGATGAAGAATATTTGGCTACGAATTATTATAAATGTCGATATAATTAATATTATGATTACACTTATAAACCAATTTTTTTGTGTTAAAAATGATGACAAAAATTGCAAGATAAATTTAAGGATAGTGGAATTTTTTCCCTCTGGTGTAATACTTAATTTAGTAATAATAATCCAACGATATATCGCAGTCATGCTGAATGCATGTGGTTAGAAAACAAAAACAATGCAAATTTTATAAATGTATGTATATATATATATGTAGATATGTATACATAGATTAATTACATATATAAAACAACATTATATATCATATACATATAATATATAGCAGGCATATACTCATTGAAACATTTGTACATATGAAAATGAAGTGAAAACGACGGAGAATTGAATACAAAGAATGAAGCAACGCTGACAATATTTACACAAAGAATAATAAGCGACATGGCGGAGTGTGACAACAAAAAAGAAGTGTTATAATAACACAATGCATAAATGTACAATTCTAGAGAAATAATCGATACATTTTTACGTTACAGCCATGGCGAGGATCTCATTGTCACACCATTTGCTCAGATACTGGCATCGTTACGATCAGTCAGGAATAATTTTCTTTCTCTCACCAATGTCCCGACAAACAAGTGAGTCACACTTTTATATGGTTAATCATATAAATAATAAAAAAAAGAAAGCCAGAGGCTTACCCAGATAGGGATGTTCCAGATCGCGAAGAAGCAGCGGTGCCCAAGGCAGCAACACACCGCAGCCACGCATATTACCGCCAGGAGGTATTGTATTTACTATTTATTTTTTTGCTTTCTTTTATTTCTATTTGTTTTTATTTTTTTTTATTTTATTTGATGCTCATCTTCCAAGTTGAATTTATATTTATTTTGTTATTTTAGTAGAGAAACAATTCAATAGAGTTTGAAAATGTATTTCAGATGAATCCTACATGAAACTCGCTGTTGAAACCATGGAAGAATTAGACTGGTGTTTAGACCAGTTGGAAACAATTCAAACTCACCGATCTGTCTCAGACATGGCTTCCCTCAAGGTATTCCAACCCTTTGATATTTATGTTAGGAATTATTTCCATGTGCAATTGTGTCAAGCTTTCGTTGTATGTGCGGTTAGACACCCACGACTGTTGCACGCAAAACTGAACGTTTTTTATGGACGCAAAAGAAAAGGAAAAGTAGTGAATTTTTTTTTTCCTTTTTACTTCTTTCTTATTCTTGGCAAAAGTGAGGATTGAGCTTTTCAAACGTCATTCAACTACTGCTTGACTTCTGTGTCCTTCAGTCGACGAGCATTTCAAGAAAATTTAGGTCACTTGGCCAAGAGTCTATTCGGGTTTTTTTTTTCATAAAAATGACGCGCATAGCAATACAAACCATAAAAGTTTTTTGGAGTTTTTATTTTGAAAAATTTTTAGTTTTTACAATTTGATTATTTATTATACGTCGAATGTATTTTTATTTTATTAGTTGTAATTTTATTTGGATAATATGATTGTTCCACAACACTCATGTAATTGCATTCACTATCGATCGTAAAATCTATTTTTTGTGTGAATTTTTCATTGTGTCAATAAAATGTTTTACGCGAGTGCTCACGCTGTTGGATCGATCGTGCAACAACTGCGACGGATTAATATAAAAGAGTTACGATCTCTTTTTTATCATCTTCCCCTCATGCTCGGTGTCTTCCAACTTTTGTACGAGTGTAAAAGCGGATAAAGTCTTTTTATTTCAGTCCATTGTCACACGCCAGTCATTGAAACAAATCCATTGAAAAAAGAAAAGAGTGGGAAAGGAATAATGATAATAACGTTACATATTATATTGTTTCAGTTTAAGAGAATGCTGAATAAAGAACTCTCGCATTTTTCTGAGTCTTCCAAGTCTGGTAATCAGATCTCCGAATACATTTGCAGCACATTTCTTGGTGAGAGCTATATTGATAACATAAACGTATGATAGATCATTATTGTTACTTCGTCACACTTTATAAATTTATGTTTCCTGAACAAACCACAAAAGGCAGTAGAATGGGTAAAATTAATTTGACTGCATTTATTGCAGATAAACAACAAGAACTCGACCTACCGTCATTACGTATCGACGATGTCGTTGCTGCTGTTGTCAGCGGTGATGGCAAATCATCAAAGAAAAAAGATCGGGCTCAACGTGGTCCATCTGCAATGTCTCATATCAGCGGTGTAAAACGTCCATTAACACACACCAACAGTTTTACTGGCGAACGAGTGCCACTCTATGGTGTTGAAACACCACAGGAAGAGCAACTTGGCAACGTACGTTTATCACTTCATTTTACAGCGAAAAAAAAACAAATAAATTGGAACTAAACTCCACTGTAATAGATTGAAACAGCATCAACATTTCCTCACATATTTTTTTATTACCTGACGTCATGAAAATTGTGAGAATTTATGCTTACCTATTTTTAATGAAAAATATCGGAGAAAAGAAGTATTTCATAACATTCAGTGAAGAACAATTGATGAATTTCTCGATGATGTAAGAAAAAGTCGACCCCGAATGCATTTCGTGGAAAACAAATTTAAGAAAATTGTTTTTTTCACACCAGATGAATGTGTGTACATATAAAATTCTTCGAAAATTTTGGATACAATATATTTATTCAAGTAGAAGATTGGAATGTCACATCGAGAATTGATAGACAAGGGTTGAGGGATAGAAATCCAAAACTAGATATGTCCAATAGCATCCATGCTTCCTCTACTTGTCATTTCCGCACCTGCAACAATTTCCCACTGCTGTTGTTGCTTCAATTAAAATGTTAATTTGTTTGTTGCAAATCTAGGTATTGTCAGACATCGATAAATGGGGTATCGACATATTCAGAATAGCCGAATTGAGTAATAACAGACCGTTGACCTGTGTGGCCTACACGTCTTTTCAAAGTCGCGAACTGCTCAAATCTCTTGCGATTCCACCGAAAACCTTTGTTACCTTCATGATGACTCTGGAAGATCACTATGTGAAGGACAATCCCTTCCATAACAGCCTTCATGCGGCGGATGTTACACAGTCAACGCACACATTACTCAACACACCTGCACTTGAGGTAATGACAAATTGTCTTCATCTGTTTAAGGATAAATGCTACTGACTTTTTCCTGATTAACTTAATACATTTTTATTTTATCTCATGATGTATAGTCCGTATTTACACCACTCGAAATAACGGCAGCCCTGTTCGCGGCTACTATTCACGACGTCGATCATCCAGGTCTTACCAATCAATTCCTCATAAACTCTAGTGAGTAAATATATCTAATGACACTTTATTTATTTATATTGGATAGCTGTAACGATAAAGTTGATGTCTTCATGGCTATTTTTAAATGCAGGTTCGGAACTAGCGTTAATGTACAACGACGAGTCCGTTTTGGAGAATCATCATCTTGCTGTGGCATTCAAATTATTGCAAAATGAGGGTTGCGATATATTTGTGAATATGAACAAAAAACAACGTCAAACACTTCGGAAAATGGTGATTGACATGGTACTATCAACTGATATGTCAAAACATATGTCTTTACTTGCCGATCTCAAGACAATGGTGGAGACGAAGAAAGTTGCGGGCTCTGGCGTATTGCTATTAGATAATTATACAGATCGAATTCAAGTTCTTGAAAATTTAGTACATTGTGCGGATTTATCAAATCCAACCAAACCTCTGCCACTTTATCGTAAATGGGTCAGCTTGTTGATGGAAGAATTTTTCCTACAAGGCGATCGTGAACGTGAACAAAATATGGATATAAGTCCAATGTGCGATCGTCACAGTGCGACTATTGAGAAATCACAAGTCGGTTTTATTGATTATATTGTACATCCACTTTGGGAAACGTGGGCTGATCTTGTTCATCCTGATGCTCAAGAAATTCTTGATACACTTGAAGAAAATCGTGATTGGTATCAATCAATGATACCACCATCACCACCATCAGATGATCAACAAGGCAGTGAACAACTCTCAGATAGAATACATTTTCAGGTGAGACAAGACAAAAATGTTAATAATATCCTCTACCTTCGTTATTGTTTTTTCTTCTCTCCAAAATTGAATTCTCCACACCCAGTTAAACAGACTTAGGATCGATACTTTCAAAATGCTGCAATTCATTTAACATTGAAATGTGATAAAATGTTCATTTTACCTTCCACTCATTTCTATATTCGGAAATGAAAATTCCTGAAAGAAAGGTTTAATTTTCTAGATGTTTCCTTTCAATTCTATTCAATATCTGAATATGATATATGAAAATGATTATTTCAGGTGACACTTGAAGAGGGTGATGAATCAGGTGAGAATGTGGAAGACAGTGGAACAGAAGCTGAAGGTGAACCAGACGAAGCCTCGCTTGATGGTGGAATATGACGGAAATTGACGGGCATTTGTAAGAAATTACATGAGAAATTTCAACAATCTTGGTGGCGAGTGCATCCATAATTTTCGCGCTTTCCATTCGTCATTTTTCTTCATTTCTGTTATTATTGTATTATTGTCCCTCTTTTTTTGGTAATTATACGATGGATGTGATTTGGTTGATGGAAGTCTGAGAGTTTAAGATTGTCGGCTGGACCGACTCGAGCATCAAATGTGTGTGGCGCTATACGCTTGCCATCATAAAACAATACCAACTATAATAATGATAAATAACATTAAATATTAACGATAAATATAATAATAATTACAATAATAATAATAATAATCGTTGCATTATAAAACAAAGATTATGCCGGTTAGGCTCGACGATAAATAATGAAATTTGAAAGAGGAAACGAAAAAAAAAAAATGAATCTCAGATAGTACCTGTTGTGCTCGACCAAAGGCATCGAAAGGAATTTTTTCGTGGACGTGTTTGGAATATTATTGAATACCCAACGCGTCCAAGTCCTGTGTGGAATCGTATTCTGAATATTCAGACCGGTGAATTGTGGTATTAAAAATGATATTTCTCTCATTTGATGAAAAAAATGAAATTGACATATCAGTTGTAAGAGGAAAACTTTACTGACTGACGCACCAGAGTGAAAATGAAAATTTTTCAGAAAATCCCTGCAGCATGTTTTAGAGTTTCACGTTGGTGCTTGCTTTAAAAAAGAAATGAATTGAACAAACAGGGAAGAAGAAAAGATAATACAGAAAAATTATTGAGTCAGACAAGCGAAAAATCTACCGATTTTTATTTACACATTTTTCAGTTTGTGACTGATTTCTTCCCGATTGAAACAAAAAAACATGCCATATCGAATATTGCCCAGTCTGCTATTCAAAAAAGAAAAATATAAAAAGGCTACATTAAAAATTAAAACCAAGTGATATTTGAAAGAGCCGGTCTCTGCAAAGTTGATGTACTATGATGAAAATAATGAAAAGAAAACGAATGTTTCTTTTTATTATTCCTCATAAATTAACTTGCGCGCAAACTAATCATTTTATTTTTGATTGCGCTGAATCAATTTGACGTACAATTGTTTTTAACCAAAAAATAGTTATTAAATCCTCACGATAACTTGAATTATTTTTGAATTTCAATTACTTTATTCTTCTATTGTGATGTTGCTGTTATTTTATTTGTTTCCTACTCATTTGATCTCTATTAAATAATTTCTGCTTATATTGCCATTAGCTGATGATATTTGACGTTATACAATGATTTTATAAATTACGGTCAAACTCATCATGAATTCTAATAAAAAAGGAAAAAAAAAGATTCTTATTCGTGAATCATGAAATCACTCTCCAACATTTTGATAAGCATTTTTGTTTTCTATTTTTTCTGAATTAATCTGTTTAGCCAAACATAAACAATCAATCGGAAAGTAAAGAAAAAAAATTGTTGAGATTCGATATTGTGACGGAAATATCACAAAGAAAAAATATATTACTGAAAAAAAAAATAAAATAAAAAAAAAGACTAACCATGTCTGGATTCTGATATGCATATATAGTGATAATTTAATTGTAATATATATAGTTGACTGTACGAATGTGGAATTCATCAATAACTCTCCTGTATTTGTGTCATGTAGATGTCAAATTCTATACAATGACGGCGAATGAACGTGTGTGTATTTGAATGTTTTTGGTGCTGGTCATCAAGTCTAGGTGATACATTAGGTAATTGTTACGAGTAGAAGTTACAATAATATATTGAAACTTATTGATTGAACCTCCAAAATGCGTAAACGGAGTATGAGATTGATAAATTTGAATGCGAAATTTTAAATGATTGACTTTATCAACAATCGCTCTATCAGATATATATTTTTTATTATTTCTCATTTCAGTGATTGCATATGAAATTTCGTTGTGAATAAAGTCGTGATTTGTTCCACAATTTTTAATAACTTAATTTTTCATTCATTCTCAATCAAATTATACAGCTCTGACGATGCGCACGAATGATCATTAATAATAAATTTGTAAATTATTGAATGAATTGTAAAGTTCCGGGTTGCCCAGGGTAAAAACACAATGTCACGAGATCAGTGAAAGACAAAAAAAAAAACTAAACAGCACCCGATGAATGGATTTTTTGATATATATTTATCAAAATATTCGAACATTAAATTGTAAAAAAAAAAATGAAACAAACAAAACTTTTTCTCAAATGTAATAATTAAAATGTGTGCAGGTTGATGGAATAAGTGTGTTTAATGAACAAAGGCACGCGATCGAAATTATAATCAATAAATTTACAATTGCATTCGTCGTGCGAAAAGAAAATAGCTTTGATGAAAAAAAAAAGCAAGCTTGACGAGTGATTACGATTATTTACCAACAACGTATAACAGTGCATATTGAAACAAAAGAAGGAAAACCAAAAATACAATGTGTTTGATTGCTGGACAGTTAAATAAACATGTATTAATATTGTGTAACCACGTACGAGATGTATGTCTATTAAAACATATTTATTGTCGAAAAATTGTGATTTCGAAATTTTTTACATATCCCTGACGACAAGTTCACACGAGGCAAGAAAAAAAATGGAAGACCGTGGGGAAAAAAATGGCGCGCGTTCAAATAATTCAAAAAGTTATGAAATAAAATTTTTATTAATAGTTTTACATTTCTATTTCAACATATTTACTTTCTTTTTGTTCTCATCTGCACCCGTCGATTTTTCCCTAGCCTTTGATTCTTATTACCAGGTTTAGCTTTTCCCATTTTACCTGGTCTTTTATATTCAGAAACATCAGCTGCACTCTCACGTGTATTTTGTTTACTACCGCGTTTCTTTCCGCCAAATCCGAATTTCGAATTCTTGAATTTTTGTTTCATCGCAGCTGATGATCGGCTATTTTTCATATTTTTATTACCTGGTGATTTTGCCGGTGACTTTTTGTTGTCATCTAAAAAGTCGAGATCTTTTCTCGTGCCTTTACGATATTTCTTAACTTCTTCCAACATCTTTCTTTTTTCTGCATGTTTTTTCAATGTCGCTTCAATTTGCATTTGTTTACCAACTTTTCGTTGTTGTCGCATTTGTCGAACTTTCTCAGATCGTTGAGCAGCCATTTGTTTCTTTGCCAAATTCTCTCGAACTTTGTGCATATGGTCATCAGTTTTAGCCATTTGTGCAAAATAATCGTCTGGTCTTATTGTTGGTTTACCAAGTTTTTTTAACCTCGCAATACCATCGATTACTGCTGCTTGCGCCTGTCTGTGGAACATTGTTTCTCTTTTGAAATCATTTAGCACAGGATCTTCACCCGGTTTATATTGTGCCAATTTTTTATTTCCTTTCATTTGTTTCGCCCGCCTCTCTTCTTGGTCCTGCATTTGTAATGCCAATTCAGGTGCCAATGGCGCTGGGACATTGACAATATCTAGTCTTTCGATCCATGGCAATTGGAGTTTTATCTCTTTTAATTTTTGCTTCATCAACTCCTATCAAAATAATTTTAACGATTAGTGATGGATAAACTGTGCGCGATTTTCTGGAGAGTATACGCTATTGAGATTTGGCCGTGAGAAGAACAGACATCATAATCGAAACAATATTTGAATAAAACGAAATTACTGAATCGGGTTATCTTATTTATAAGTCTCAATTCAAAATATTTAGCGGATGAAACAGAAAAAGGTTGATGCCTTGTAGGAAGAAATCAACGAGCAATGTAAATGCAAGCGTAGACGTAATGTGTAAAGAAACTTAGACGTTGACATTGAAAATTCTATTCTCACTGTAAAATAAAAGTGATTCTGACATTCTCTAACTCGATCGTGATCTTAAAATCAATCACAAGTTCCATTTTCATTCAATACTCACAAGCTTCCTGTTCATTTTGAGTTTAATTTCAATTTTTTCTAACCAGATATAACTTGTCATTACTCATCAAGACGCGCAGCTTAATCAAAAAACATTTTCATATATTTATCCTGAATTGAAGTTCCAGTAACAGTTGAACTGAATGTCCATTTTACATTCATCCAGTAAAAAACTGATTTTCTATTCTATTCATCAGTCACAATTCGGAAAACTATGAATCCTATCACAGATGTTTTCAGGAACACTATTCACAAATAGTTCTCGCCAACATCTTCCCATAATAAAACAAATCTAACAATAAATTCATATTGAATAGACAAATCTAATTCCGTATACAAAATAATGTACTGAAAGGGCCAACCAAAGGCGGTGCTATTTATGACAAATTGAAATTATCATAAAGAAGAACAAACTTTGATTTTAAAATTAAATAGAACTGTCTTTATAAAGGACTATTCTTACTATCCCTTAACAGTTATGAATCCTGATTACCAAGAAACGTTAGAAACGATTCATTTTATAGTTGAAGATCAACATTCAGTAGCATTTGGAGTATTTAATAGCACTCAAAAGCATCCAACAAAAATTAATTTCAAATCGTTTGGAATGCTACTTTGTAATCAGGGAATTCAATTCGCGTTATTTTTTGTACTCAGTTGTGTGGGTCTTCCAAATCATCAATAATGTATATTCGTTCATACAACAAATGTAAATATTCTCCTTTCATCAATATGAAACAGCTTAATTGAATTTACCACATTATTTTTCTTCTCTCGTTTATCTGTTTCGATCACAGCATTCAATCCAGGTTTCAGAAGACCTTTTGCAAAAGCTTCTTGCAACTGTAAGCCACGTGAGAAAAAAAAGTAAGGTTATGTAAGTATTAACAAAATTAGTTTCATAATATTATTGATAAATTCACTCACTTCACTTTCATCAGACGATGAATCGTATGAAGAATCAGACATTTTTGCAAGATCTTTTTTATTATAATTTTAATAAACAACGGCGGCACATGTGCGACTCTCTGTTAATATAATTTTGATGAATAAGGGCAGCGTTCACTTCAAGTCTTCAACTGAAGTTTTGTATTGTTGGCGATGTTGTCGAATTGAGATAATGGCGCTGCTGGTTATCGCCATCTTGCGCGCGTAAATTGTGAAAAATCAGTAGCCGGCAATCCCTGGATATTACGAGCTAATTTTAATTATATGAACTTATGTCGCACTTTAGCGTTGCGTCTTGATTAAATTCAGTAAAAATAGACAAACAGTTGATTGTATTCATTTCTAATTAACTTTGAGACTACTCAGTAAGATTTGTTTATTTGTAAAAATATTGAAATGTTAGTGATTTAATTTATTTATTTTATAAATTATCCTTTCTTAATGGATTTGGTTTTAGAACGCAATTATTCTTTTTCCTTTTAAATGAATAGACGAAAAATAAACTCTAAACAAAAAAATACGAACAGTTATAAATTATGAATAATGTAGAAAAATGATGGAAAACAATGAGAGATTGGAAAATACGACTATTATTGATATATTAGAAACTCATCGCGTTATAAATATTTTATAATGTATGAAAGATTATTTATAGTTACGTAGTTACGAAGTATGATATTAGGCGAAGTTAAAATTTTGTTTTTGTTCACGTAGCATACGCGATTTCAGAGTTTTAATTAATTGTAGCACTGACTCCATTTGCTGTTCTCGTCTACACAAACATCTTTGTAATACTTTCACTTTTTCCATCAATTCTACTTCTCTGTTTGCTGGTTCCAAACATTTCGATGATGATTGAGTCCATGTATTAAAGGCAGCAGGCGCTTTCTGAAATAAATACGACGAAATATTTTCAAAGAAATAGTTATTTATAAATTATTAATTTTAATGTTTTACGTTTTCATTTTCTCGGCTAGGTTTTGTTGTCAGGTTTGTTAATGAATAATTGTCAACATCCGTAATCGTGGCGTTGCTTTGATCATTATTTTCATCACAAATAAGATTTTCTTCTCCAGGTATTGACGATTTTCCTATTGTTGAATTGGTAGAAACAGCTTCTTCGGAAGATGGTTCCTAAGATTAAAAAATATTTATATTGTGAAATGAATTTGCAAAATTCTGATTACATTGTCATTAAATATAATTCAATCCTACCGCAGATTGCATCATTGAATCATCAAATACTGTTGGTATTGCGTCCTTGCGTAGATAATGTTTCATGTTATTAGCTTGCGGTAGATAACATTCCGGTAAGAAATGTTTACTGCACACATAAGTATGCGATGTAGGATTATTTATCAATTCTTTCGGTATTGCTGTTAACCACTCTGCCAATAATTCAGGATTCTTCACTGGGAAACTAGAAATATCATTGTGAATATCAACAAACATAGCTGTGAAAATATATACGCATTTGATTTATTTCAAATAATACAAATGGATTCATTATTCCATCGTCCAATTATTTTTCATACCTGTGAAATGATATTTTCATATTTCGAGTCCATGTTATTTTGCAATTCTTTATTGCACAAGACCTCACCATTTCTGATATTTTGATGCTTAGCCAACAATGATTACATCAAACTGAAATGAATAAAAACACATCAATTAATCAATAGAATACATTTGAAAACATAAGAAGCTAACTGAATTGTCGTCACAATTCGTTTCTAGGATTCAAAAATTAACTTAATTTTAAGATTACAAATATGTAATTCTATTATGTTTATAAATAAATATTGCTTTATGAGTGGTATGTACTAAGACCGAATACAAAATCTACTTCTCAAACCCAATTATCCAAACTATTTTAGGAAGTTTTCTGGTCCACTTCTAACATTGTATAAAATTGGTAGTTGGCCAAATAAAATGTGAAAATTGTACGTGGAATCGACCGTGGATACGTGACATTTCCCGAGGAAAATAATCAGAGAATAATCTCATTGGATTATGAGCTCGACGCGAATCTTCCGGGTAGGAAGGACTAAAATAATACAATTTCAACCTCATACAAAATGTTTCAACTGGGATCCAACAAGTAATAATAGAAATAGAGTAATAAATTTCAGGTCTAAAAATTCCCACAAAATTCCATTACAATTTCATTACTAAATTAAGTTTCAACTTTGTGCAAAATAATCAGACTATTCTAATAACAAAATATTTAAAACTGTAGAATTTTATCTATAACTTTGCCAGCATTCATCCCCAAATCGAAACAAATTTCACATTCACAAAGTTCATCTATGTAATAAATTGATTATTCAACTATAAAAACTTTCTAAAATGAGGTCACCCCTGATAACGAAAAAGCATTCAAGACGATTGAAAAGGAATTTCTTTCTAAATGCTATCAATTAACTACTGTAAATGCTACTAATGAGCTTTAACTATCAACTAAATTAATCGTTTTAAATGCTACTCATTCCTAATCAAAACACAGCACCTTAAAGATATAAAAATTACAAATAACCAAATAAATATTGAAACTTAAAAATAAAATTCGCTTATCCCAACATAAATCAAAACATACAAAAATACCACTCAACTGTTCTACATATTCATACAAAGTTCAATGACCGACAAAAAATCGAGATAATAAATATAATAAACGCGGCAAAATATTCGCTATAATACAACAGCTTATTCCAGACATTAATTAACATTAACATCCACACAATTACAACATAACATAATTTTCATTACAATTATTCGCATACATAATTCATGAACCTGCCAGTGCATCAAGAATTTCGATTCTCAATTGTTTGTATAAATGTGAATTCACCCCACCAAACTCTCCCAGAAATTCATGCTAATATTCTTATAGCTGTATTTTTCGCAGTATGTGTAGATGTGTCTGTGTGTGTATACACACTAAAAATTCCCATATATTCGTGCATACATGTACTCATTAGAAAGTATAGAGTCCTTCTGTCTCACTTCCTTTCTTCATTCTCTCTGTTATTCCACCGCTTTCTGTTCTGTGTGTACACCGAGCGAATCCGAACGATAGCAAAACTCCCGAGAGTTGTCGCGACGACAAACTGTGACGAGTATCATGGCGGATATAGATACGGAACCAATGTCACGATTACTAAAAATCGCAAACAAATTCAACTGTTTCTATTTATCAGGTATATTATTTCACTAATTTTAATAATTATCTGTTAATTATAATTCTTAATGTTTTATTAATGCAAGAAACATTTGTATAATTGTGAATGTGCGTTTGTGTACTCCGTTTTGGAGGATACGTCAAGAGATATTGATTTCGAGTTGTTGCTTCGCCTGCAACCGAACAATGAAAATTTACATGTTAAATATATTTCATATTTTATATTAAGAAATGTTTGCATTTAAATATTAAAAAATTGATTATTAATTCGTTTATTGTGATTTTTGTAATTTTTTATTTATGATTTGTTTATTTGTCAGTTTCTTTTTTTTTATGTATTGTGTATTTGATGATTATGATTATGGATGATAAACAACATGTACGTTTGCGTCTTTTGTTTGTGTGCGACACCTGTCAAATGTTTCGATTTTTCCGGTGGAAATATTATGGAGCAAACATTTAATATTTATATGAAATTTAATTCAAATGAAATAAACAAATTCATCATTTATTAGAATATTTGTAATGTAAGGGGTTTTTTGTTGTGTATCATCGATGTGATGATTAATACACTACAAAAGTGTATCAACTCACAGTTATTCGTATCGCAATACACTCAAGGTTGAAATGTTAATAGTAAAAAAATGTACAACAATTTTTAAAAGTAATCGTAGTTAATTCATTTTATCAGTTGTGAGATTGATTTTTTTTTTTTTTAATTACATTCAATTGGTGGTTTTTAATGGTTGAGGAATCAAAATTTGTTGATATTTTGTAGGATTTCGAACCGGTGAATGCAGGGCATTCGTCGTAGATGGCCAACAGGTCGGCCTTGTGAGGCCAGATGTAATGAAAGAGCTATTAAATTACCCTCAGGTATGTTTATCAACATAGAAGTGTAGATGGATGTAGATAAATATGGAGGGATGTACACAAGTTGATGAGATGCTCTATTTTATTTCCTGTTTTAATTTATTTAGGTATTTCAAATTCAACCGGATTGTGTACAACTTAATCCAGCATTCAGAGGATACGCTGAGAGAAGTGCGCGGGTTGATGAAGTATTGCAAGAATGGCGAGCAGGTGGAAAATTTATCACTCTCCGAGGTTGGAGAGAAGAATATTACGAAGTTCGTGCACAATTCAATACATCACCTCTTTTCAAAATGGATCGATCGGCAACATGTAAATATTTTTTATTGAGTAACGAATAAATTATTTATATTTATTTAATCGTAAGAGAGAATTTGGATGAATAAAAAATTAATGATCGCAGGCTTATTTGGAATTCGGAAATATGGAATAGACATTAACGGATATGTAATGGATCCCGTGAAAGGACTGTCGATCTGGCTTCAAAAACGTAGTCCAACCAAACAAACGTGGCCATCATATTGGGACAGTATGATAAGTGGCGGTTTGAGTGTCGGTTTTGGTATACATGAAACTGCGATAAAAGAAGCAGGCGAAGAAGGAAGTATTCCGCCAAATTTGCTAGCGAAACTCAAAAGCGCTGGCTGTGTTTCTCTATTTTTTGAGAGTGAACGAGGCTTATTTCCTAACACAGAATTTGTTTATGATTTGGAATTACCGGCGGATTTTGTGCCGAGTAACAGCGATGGCGAAGTTGAAACATTTGAATTATTACCAGTTAATGAATGTTTGGAGAGGATATTATCGCCCCATTTCAAAACTACCTCTATTCCCGTTGCACTCGACTTTTTAATTAGACATGGATATATCACACCGGAGAATGGTGAGCATTTTATCATTTGCATTCAACTCTATTTTATAATTATCATTTAATGCGATTTGATCATTTGTTGAAAATGTTTGTTCTCTGTTTGCAGAACCAAACTTTATAAAAATTGTGGAATTACTTCATATACCCCTTCAAACCATGTATAGTTACGTGCCGCAACAGACGAATCACAAAATAGCAGCTAATGGTGAAACGAACGAAGCTCTATAACAAGCTAGGTCAAAAAAAAAACAATAGACACTAATTTCGAGCGATTGGATGCTATCCATACAATGAAGTAAGCAGCTCTATTCCTTCTTATTCCCTCAGTACGATATACCAATGACGTGGTATATAAAACTCTGAAATATTTATTGTTAAATTATTTTTTTCCCCCTTATTCGTCGTTGCCAATTTCATTAATGTTCATTGCGATCGATTCACTTTTGTTTGTTTTGTCAATATGTAATTTCAATCATATTTTTTATTGTATCGTTGTGAAAATTAATTTGAACTACATCGCTTGTTTTCTTCTCTCATCGGAATATGTGTTCTCAAGGGAAATAGAATTACTTCCATAGCTGTTTGTTTCGATACTGTTTCATCAATTCAAATTTTTTCCTTCCGATATAAAATGAAAAATGAGAAAATAAATAAAAAACAAGTTTGAAAAAAGAAGAACGAAAAGCAGAATAAGTAAAAACGAAAAATTGCAAGTGAAATTGTACATTGGAATATGCATTGTTCTTTTGCCAGTATGAGTACATACGCACTTACATTATCTTACATTCCAAAAGGATGAATAACGAAAAAATGAATCATGTCTGTGATGCATGAGAATAATTTTGTATTATTGTTCTTTAAAAACATATTTCTCTAGCAAATGGTATTGATTTGGTCTGAAATGTGCAAACATTATTGTACTCCATTATTCTATTTCTTTTTTTTTCTTTTTTTTTTCATCAATTTATTATTAATTATCAGCACCGTTTGCGAGTTAAATTTATCTTTTTTTTTATCAATAAGTAAATAAACAAAAAATCATCATGGAATGTCATGAAAGCACAAGAAAATCCGAAAAGTTTTTGTACTGGCACTTGCGCTCGAATTCGACGCCATTTGAAATTAAATCAATTGAATTGGAGAAATAAAAAAGAAAAACCCATTCATTCGTGAAGAATCTTTGTACTTATTTCGATTTTTATCATATAACACATTAAACATACTTGCGATAAAGTGTAACAATTAATGTTCAACTTTCGGTTTGAAGTATTAATAAAATAATGTGTACTTATTTATTTCTTGTTATCTGAACTGAACAAGTGATCTGATATATAGTAATTACGCAGGATTTTTGTGATGCAAACATTTGATTATTATGACTTGAATATTCAATCATCAATAAATAAATTATACTACCATGTACGAGTAAACAAGTTATATAGTGCTTAGCATTTATATTTGTAGTATAATATTATTAGATAATAATATTGTATGACCATATGAAAATGAATTCTCAAATGATTTAATGTAACAACGAATCCTTATGAGCCAGTCGAATTATTTATTTTAAAATCACCAAGACAATTTTTCTATACCATGAAACGCACACAAAACTAAAATACACCAGGAAACAACGAAAGATAACGTCCATTTCCAATTCAAATTCTATAAAAATGAAGAAATAATATTGGGAATCACTTCATGTCGATTGAACTTCAAGCAATCTTTTATCTTCAAAATGTTTTTCAAAGAATGATATACACATTGTCATGGAATACTCATACCGATCATCAACATCTGGACAAATTTGAAAGAATATTCAACAAATAGTAACAATGGTGGTAAGACAATTTCGACGCAGTATGGAATTTCGTGGCTAATAATTATAATCTTGAAATGTTTTCATCAATTAAATTATAATAGCGAGTTTGGACATCACTGATCAACGCTCAAAGCTTTTTTCGAATTACCACAGTAAACTAGTAAAATCCATTATCAATAAAACAATTACTACGAAGCAAAAGACATCTGATTAACTTTCTTTAGTATCTGGATCTATCAAAAAGATGGAAAAAGTCACGCACAAATGAAATTGAATTCTGAACAGCGAACGAAATTAAAATCTGCATTCATGAGCAGATTGAAATGAAAAAACGTACCAAGCAGGCATCATATAAATTCCACTCTTGCAATGGAGTAATTAACCATAAATAGAATTTATGAAATCGAAGTGTTAGATGAGATAGTGAGAGAAAATGAATTGATTCTCAAATTCATAAACGAAATATATTTAAAACGTGTCAATAATAATGAGAAATATTATTGGAGGACGATTTGTATCAATAGTATATTTCTGATCTGTATAGTAAAGCTCCACAAAATACATCAAGATTCAATTGTTGAATAAAACTGTAGTCACATGATTAAACTTGATTGAAAAACTGGATTTATAATTACGCTATACTATCAAGGCTGTCTTCGTTGATTATAATTATTTAAATGTATATATGACGGCATAAACAATAACATAAAATACAAGAATAATATTCTTAAATCAATGGATAATAAAAATCTTTAAAAATTAAATAGCGAAGTTCGAAAAATACTGCAAGGCACAAATTGTTGTATTAGCATGATTATTTACAAAATAAAAAAAAAGAAACTTGCACGCTAATTTTGTACATTCGTCAGTTAAAACCCTTTTACTGCTCATTTAATCGAATATGACACGATGTAGTTTCGCCTCTATTTACTTAATTATTTCATATTGTACTCGATGATTGTGCGTATTTCAGCATTAAAAAAAGAATCGATTCAAGAGTAATTATTTAAAAAAATATATCTGAAATAATTAAAAACTATATGCATGAACTATTGCACTCAAGTGGACGCAAGATCTCGATGAGATTTTCATAAGTAATGATAATTCATGCATTATAACTAGCTTAAATTCAGCAATTCGATAAAAAATAGTTGCAGTTGCAATAATCGCCACTGTTTAAATTAATTGAATCAGAGTAACTTGATGAAAATCATCAATGTATATATATATAATATTCGTATGAATAGTTGCGCATGTAATAATAAAATATTCAACTCAGAATTGAAAGATCAATTCCCTAGGATTTTAATTCTTTGTATATTCGAAATTATTTCATTGATTCATTGGTGCCAATTCATGTTGTCCATTTGCACTTGTACTGCTCGAGCCTATTTGCGCCAAACCAGATTCACGCCATTTTCCATTGTCACCATTCAAGTTCTTATCCTCGCAAATGCACAAAAATAATGTGTCAATCACTGTTTCATATAGTGATATTACACAATGTGCAATGAAGAAGGCGAAACCACATATAAAAAATATTGGTGCAGCATAAAAATGGAGTCTTGGATCTTGTCGTAAAAACAGTAATGCAATACTTCCAGTTGCCGCTGTTACAAATACTTTTCCCAGAAACAAAATAAAATCTCCGACACTATTAATGACAGCTAATTGCACAGCGTTGCTGATAATCGTTCTGAATGCCTAGAATCAGATGATATTTAATTATATACGATTTATCAAATACCGATGAACATATTCATTGAAAAATATAAGTGAACTGTACGTACAATTCTAGCAGCGTTACAGAAATTTGTACCCTCAATGGCAACAACGGTATAAGCATTGTGATTCATATACCGTATGAAACGTTCCAAACAGTAAAAGCAACAAATGCAACACTTCAAACCACATTGAGCACATGGTGATGTTTCCTTGGTCTTTTCAAATCTGCGTAAATGATAAACAAGGAAAAATTAGGATTTAAAAAGATACTCTTTTGTTTCTTCTTCACAAATACCAACAGTTTCATAACTTACTTGTAGTGTAAATATGTCAAAATTAAACGTGGTATTTTGAAAATTGTTATTAAAAATGAACCACATGCCACTGAACCCAAGTGATAAGTGACTAATTTTCCGATTGCGGAACATACCGGCGATGAACTTGCGTCTTTACCTCTGCAATTGTAGAAATCGTAATCAATGTAAATAATCGATTAGTGACGATATATGTTGGCGAATTTATATTAATGAATATATATACCTGAAATACCAGTGCGCAACTGCTCCAGCAATAACTAAATTTTGACACGCAGTAATGAATTCGGATACCCAAATCAATGCAATGATATAAACCCACCACATGTATTTGACCCAAGTGGCATCAATGTATTCAACGAGAGTGAGTTCTGAGAAATTATTATATTTATACCATATTCATTGAAAAGTGTTTAACTAATTTATTGCTTTTAAATATGCTTACTCTTGAAGTCATTGGTTGGTAAATCCAATGGTTTTTGTTCTACCACCAGATCGCGTTCAATTGCTGGACTTAATAGTTGGATGTTCCCTGATGAGTTCAACATATGAACTGATCTTGTGCCAGGATAGTCTGGTGAATACAAATATATCATCATTTCATGTAGAAGAGTTTTAGAATATCGACCATTTCAACTCACCAGCTGTCGCGAGACACAGTATAACTGTGAGAGCAAATGCATAAAATGCTAAAAGTGCCAAAAAAGTGAGTAAAGGTTGGAAAAAAAGTCCTGGCAATTCGGCAAGACATTTAGCACTTTCTCTGAACAATGCGGTCATGAAGCTTATCCGTCGTCGTAATATACACACGAGGAATAACAAAATCACAGTAATGATTGTAGCAATTATTGCAAATGTAAGAAATGCACGTTCATTCCTGACTGACTCTTCCAATAATTCGGAGGAATCAGTCGCATCTAATGTTTTCTTTATTCCTATATATGTCCACCATAATAAGCCAGTTCCAGCTGCATCAAAACAAATAATATCCATTGAATGAATCACGTATTTGTTGATGTAAATGATTTAGATTAATCAAAGAATGCTGAATACGCACCAATACATGCCACACTCACAAGAATCATCACGATCCAGGTGACAAGGCTTGCAAGTAAATGAAATACAGCAATCATAACCAATGACAATACTGTAAAAAGAAGATTCATCATTAACATTTAGTGTAAGAGCAAATATAATTATACATACCGAAAGCGAGAATTGATAATACGAGTATTTCACGCCAAGTTTTGTATAAATCGCCTAAAACTTGTTGAAGCACGTCCCATGAATTGAGTACACTGTACAAGTTATAAACAAGATTTTTGGTGACATCTTTTATTGGTTTTGGCGCACAACGATTTAATATTGGTGTGCTTTCATAAACAGGTAATCTAGGACAGTAACCAGTAGTATTTTCGGTTTTACTGCACGCACTGAAACCACTATGAGGACGGTCATGGCACAATTGAGAGCCTGTATCTTCATAAAATTTACATACATCATTCATTGAATTCATCATTCGATTCGGACATTTTTTAACACAAATTTTCAATGACTGTTTTATGTCTTTCATGTCCAGGAAGAAAAGGAATCTGGAAAATATTATTGATTTTCAATAATGTGGTAATTCTAAAATTAGATGAAAGTGTGAATAATACGCACGGTTTCTCGCTAGTGTCTTGACCGGACAACTCCATTCGCCCAAATTTTGCATTGTTTTTAACGCCACATGTATTTCCAAAGCTATCATAGCCATGTATCAGTCTTAACGGATCACCATATACGAAGGCAAAAGCCGCGATCATAATCTATGAACAATTTTACAATATTAAATGACATTGTTCAAATATTGAATATAAAGTTGTAGCCAGAATTTTTTTGATGATTTAATATCTTCGATAGGTTAATGTAAATTATAACGAATCCGAATCTTTTTATTATTGTTGAGAAACATTTCTCAACTAAATGGATGGTTTCTTAATTAGAAAACTCTGCCATGACTATTCTAATTTAATTTGACTGTTCAATTATAACATATAATTCATTTATGTTATCGATTTCTATTATCTGATTGGAAGTTTCAACTGGCCCTCGCCAATTAGATTAACAATTGTAACTAAATTGGATTGAGTTGACCTCTGTGGCATATTAAACGTCGGATATTTTAACAAAGAATCAAACAAACCAATTGTAATTATTGTTGATCGATAAAGGGCTTGACACATATTCGAAAAAAATCTTCTATTGTACATTGAGATCAACAGGATATTCAGTTTGCGTCTGTTAAATCGAAATAACACTCCAAATGATTCCTAAGATCATAGTCAAATTGAAATATATCCATACAAAAGGTGAATCTCAAACAAATTCTAATTTCTTATAACTTCCTGCACATTTTAAACCCATTTCAAATCAATTATCAAATAATTTATCTCGTTAAAGTGGAGTAAAATTTATATAACTGAAGAAATATCAATTATTCCATTTTATCCGTATAATAATAGCGCAATTATGACATAGTTTTCATCACCATCCATTTATATTCGATGACTTAATTATGAGAAATCATGTTTGCATATCACGTCCACGTAACATCATATCATGCATATCACATTACGATAACAACGCTTGGTCAGACTTCATCTATACATTTTCTCATTCTAAAAATCATTATGCATTCGACAGTTATCATTACAATTATAATCATTAATAAATAGGTAATGATGTTTATTAAATGATGAATCGGTAAAAAACGATAAACTCACCATAAGAAACCAAAAACTAATAAAAAGACATAACCAGAAGATATCAGTGCACCCACGAACTCTAGTGGGTTCAGGCTGTTGTTCATCATCATCATCTCCATCGCAACACGACATGATATCTGAAATTATTTACTATTACTACTGAATCGTGCAACAATGTTGAGTGACGAAAGCAATAATTCACACCCTTCGATGCCTATTGATTATATTTTGATCATGTATAGTGTCGGTAAAATGATTGGAAGATAATGATCAAGTACAATCGACCAACTATTTGTTGAATCTATGAACTTGGAGCTGCTTGTGTATATTGTGTTATATATATACGATATATACAGCCGGCTCGACCAGGCTCAAACTTGGCTCAACCCTCACTGATGCCAACGTGATTGATTGGTCGTGGCTTTATTTATTTTTGTACAGCGATGCTTCCATTCATGGGACCTCGAGACCTTCAACAATGAAAATTTCCCCTCCTCGGGAGACAGACGAGACCAAACAGGCCCATTATCATGTATACGGCTTTGGGCATAGAGAGCAGCACCATATGTGTTATGTATGTGTAAATGAGCGGGAATAAATTCGAATTCAGATGCTCTTATAAATCAAATGAAACTGTTGACTGTACTTTCACAAAATGTAGCCAAAAAGAACATTGTTGATTATAATTTATTATTATATTTATATTTGATAAATAACGTAAAAATTTGCTGTTGTTTCATGTAACAACATAGTATATGAAGTCAAAAATACATTTCCACTTATTTGGTAGTCAAAATGGCTGAAAATTTCTCAAATTAGCGCTTTCAATCTAGGGTTTCTCGCGCCAATGGAGAATATACAACATAACCTAAAATATCACCATGGCAACGGCCAATCAAAACACTTCACAATCTTCGCGGTGATATTTCTCGCCATTTGATTGGTCCGAATTTTACATTCATACAACGAATAAGAAATGTTTATTGTTTCCCATTTTGCCATCCTGAATATCCCTATAAAAACTTCCATTATTTGTTGAATATTTGTGATTATATCGGTGAACATAAACTAATTGAAACACCAATATAGTCTGTATTTGTTCTCTTCTTCCACTGTGTGCAATATTCGATGAATTAATTGATAATTATTCATTTTATATTAACGATTGTAAATTTGAGGTAAAGACTGGAATGCTGTATGTGACCTGAAACTTGACACAGCGCACATAGCCTCAAAATTGTGTGTATGTAACCATCATATGCTAACAATGCTAGTAATTGAAAACTGAACAATCGAATTGTGTATTGTTATTTCTATACTTGAAAACGAATATAGATATTTATATTTATATAAATAATGGAAGATGATACAGGTAAAAGAATGAGGGGTAGAGCACGTGGACGAGCGCGCGGAAGAGCTCGTGGTAGAGCTCGAGGGCGTGTAAAAAAAGCTGTAAAGGTAACTTGACATTCAGTTTTTGTTTCGTAGTTTCACTTAAACAATTGAATGACAATGTGGGAATTATATCTGTGATTATTATTGGATATAGATAATAGAGAGCGACGAAGAAGATGAAACTCCACCCGTAGAAGATAACCAAATGGAAACCAGTGAAACAACAAATACAGATCGCCCCGAACCAACTGAAGTACAGCAGGAACAACCACAACCAACTACTGAACATCAGTTTGATTTAGAGGCAGACATATCACAACTCGAAGCTCCTACATTTACAACTATAAATCGAGGCCCACCAGAGCCAATGTTACGATTAAGATGGGATCATCGTGTGAATCTTATTGGCGAGAAAGTTCTGAATCCAATGATTCATTGTTGTGATAAATGTCTCAAACCAATTCTTATTTATGGACGAATGGTAATGTTAATCGAGCAATTGTGTTAATTATAATAAGACGGGATATTTTCATATTCATGTCTTTATTATCTATGAACTTTCCTATGTATTAGATCCCATGCAAACATGTGTTTTGTTTATCTTGTGGTAAACGTGAAGACAAAGTATGCCCTCGTTGCATGGAAAAAGTGTCGAGAGTGGAACAAACTGGTTTAGGTACTGTATTTATGTGTACCCATGGTGGCACAAGATATGGAAATGCCGGATGCAGGCGCACATATCTTAGTCAACGTGATTTGCAAGTAAGGAACAACGTACAAATTATTGACATTTATTTAATTGATTCGTTATATTTATATTACATGCAATTTACCAATGTTCAGGCACACATAAATCACCGCCATATATCGGGTCCACCGCAATCAGCACAAGGAATTCAGGTCGATCAACCGTCATACATTCACTCCAAATCCGAAATCGATCCACAAATGGGAAAAGTGGCGTCAGTACCTATGCAAGCAGTACGAATCAAACAAATACCATCGCACATGGTCCAACCCATTATGGGAAATGATCCTAGAGTCAATTCAATGGTGAATCAATCACCAGTGGAACATCGTCAACCTCACAGACCACAGCAAATGATGTCGATGCAAAATTATTCACAAAATTCGGCACCACCATCTGGGAATGCGCCAATGAGAACGAATCTCATTACTGTTCCAATTCAGGATACATCGATATCACAACATGACATGCATTCGCAGCAGAATCATCATTATTATACACCGCCACCAACCCAAGTCAATTATGGTGGTTACAATGTGCCACCACCAGTGTCACAAGCACAAAGTTATTATTCTACAACACAACATGCTGGTCAAGTTTCATATCCGTCAGCAACGTCGCAACAACAATATGTTTCATCAGGACCACCTACAATTCGTCCATCACCAAATGGCTATATGCAAGATCAAGGCCAATATCCACCTCAACAACAGGTTTCAACACCTCAATCACAATGGTCTCAACATCAACAACAATTTTATAGATGAAACTATCAAACATTGTGTATAATACGGATATCAAATACGTTTTTTATTTCCGAATGTTGGGAGGATAGAAGAAAAATTACTTGAAGTTTGTAAATTGAATGATAATTTCAAGTATTTATGTTCTAATTCAATGAATTTTCAGTTTATGATAATTATTTAGCAGTTCCAATGTATACTATATAAATATATAAGCGTATATACGTGTCTATGAATAGAATGAATTGTACACAACAATAAATATCTTTTTTAAACATGTTATTAAGTCTCTTTATTTTCCCCTTAAATCTATCACAGTGTATGCAAATCGACCATAGAAGTGATCATTAATGGAGAAGTATAAATCAACAATAATTCTTTTAATCAATTGTACCTGTGTAATTTAGAGAACAATAAATAAATCAAGTTTTTCCGACCCCATTAAAACATTGAATACCAGATGAAAAATTTTCATTCAGTATATTCAACAAGTTCTTGTAATTTCTTAATGTAATATGAATAATAATTTATCTCAACAAAAGCTCACATTTATATTGTATTGTTCTCCGATCCGATTTTCATCAATCATCAATAATGCTTCTTCACGAAGCGCATTTGCACATTTACATTCATTCATTCCGATTGTTTATCTCACGGAGGATCGAAAAATACAATTCCAGATATTTTCGGAAGACGGAGTTAATTGATATATAGATATATGTATGTACTTTATATATATATATCTACACATGAGTGGGACATATTTTATATAGATGGTTTTCTTTTTTTTTACACAATAAAAACATATATTGATATAACTATATTTACATTCGATTCATCATTGCATGATAAAAGTAGAAACGAATTTTCAATTATTTTTTTTTTTTCAATAATATATAAATATTCATAGTACATGCACTGCTAATGAAAATATTCATGCCAAATATTTTTAGAGATTCCAAATGCCATTTTCCCAAAATGCCTTTTTTCTTTATGTGAGAAAAAAAACGGTCTATTGAACAATTATCTGTTTAATACAGAAAGCTAACTAACATGTATGAATAATATGATTGACGAACAAATCTGTTACAATCTCATGTACAAAATAATAGATGGAATCGCTATGTACTTTGAATTAGAATTTTTTTGCAACTTTCATTTCTGAAATTAGACATATTTAACTTTATAATATCGATTGACAGATCAGGACTGTCTCTTTTATATGGTTTGAAAGATCAAACATTTCCATGACCCTCATATATAATATTTATATCCGTGAAAACATGTTATACATTTCAACTCAATTAATACAGAAAGTTGAACTCAATTATTGATGTTCTAAATTTGTCATCGTAATGATGTTGAATCGAGAAGAGAATTGTCTCAAGATTTTGTATGTAATTCTGCATACTCTTTGTATTACTCTATGATAAGTTCATCCGTTGATCACGTATTCATTGATGTTTTACTGTGTATATTTGCGTTTAATTGAGGAATCAATGGAGAGACAAGTGGTTTTGGTGCAGCGGACTCAGGAATTGATATTGAAACAGCATTCGAAATTGGCGAATGCTTCTTACTTCTGTCTTGTTGCCACGGTCTTGCATGATCTTTACTTAAACGTTCACTTAAAGCTTTCAATGCAATTTGTCTGTGAATAATAAAATAATTTAAAGGATGAAAATTTGTTAACAAATAATTGCTAATAACGATAGTTCATTATTTTAAATGAAAAATACCGTCGTCTCTCGCTATCTTGTGGATCAATTCCAGGTAAATTGATGACTAAACCGGGTGGTGCATTGGACATATCAAACCGTCGTACAACTTTTCGGCATAAGCCAATACGCACGAAAAATCCATGTATCGTATTACTAACAACTGCAATTGGTGGTTGCAGCACATTTGGAAAGAAGCTGAAATACAGATGTATTTTATGAATAACTTATGTATTTAGAAGCAATGCAGCCAATAACGATGACTCACCTGGCGAATGTAAAATTATCGGCCATATCACCTCGTGTTCCATTTGTATGTCGTTGATAAAATCTCAAATAAATCCAAGATACAATTGTACCATTGAAAAACATTGTGGGCTGTGTTCCCTCCAATAATCCAACAAGCCAAAATAATAAGCTAAAGAACAACATCACAAAAGGAATGTTTCTGTTGGTCATTTTTCCAATTGGAGTTTTGAGTAATATATGATCCGGCATTATTTGTTTTACAGCAACACATACACCTAGAACGAGAAACAATAGAAGATATAAATATGATCCATAGCCAGTTGAAATAAAAATCATTGGCAACAGCTATAAACATGGCACAAAAATGATTTTACCAGCGATATAGCCCCATAATCCATGGATATGTATATGGAATAGAAGATCTGTATCACCAGAGCACATATAAAGAAATAAATAAAACAGCGCTGACAATACACCAACCAAAATATTAACAATAGCGAAAAAAGTCATCATTTCCATTGCACCCCATAAAGGTTCAATAAGTTTTCCACATAATCCCACTGTGACAATATTAACGCACACTTCCCAAAAATGTATCTCCAAAAAACAAAATGTAAATGCTGTCCATACCCAAAAGGACGGTGGTAATAGATAACCCGGTGTAACACTCATCAGCATTGTCATCTGCTCACTGAGTAATGTTGTACTGTGATTTAGGCAATATGATAATAATACCACAATACATATAAACTTTACACTGGTACTTGTATTACCAAGTAAAGCAGCAAATTGTTGGCGCAGGTAAGGGATATTACGTCCCAGACCTTTCATCGTAGCCATTTTTTTTATAAAATATCAAAAAAAAAATTTTCTCTTGTACTCAACCTGAGCTTAACCTCACTAAACCAATGTTCCACTCCACTCAAACTATTCTCTATCGTTAACTAAATCTACACACTGGATTACCAAACATCCGCACTTGATTTATTGTACATATGCATACGTGCATATATATATATATATACAATGTACGGAAAAAGTATAATGTCCAAATACGTATTTTGTTACGTGTTAGTTGTGTACAATGCATATATATGGGATATTTGCACTATATAGACGTGTGTACGTTTTTTGTATGCACATGCACCTGTAAAGTGCGCAACAATTATCGGTAATGTAGAGTTTTTTGAGGTTAGTTGTAGAAAAATTAGGTTGAGGGATAGTCGGTAAGATAGATTCGTTAATTTGTTAAAATGGAGATGTACTTCCGAGAGGCTGCTTTTTTATTCACAAATTTCGAATTTTCATACGAATTAAATTGCGAAAAGCATTAATTACTTCAATTCCTTTGAGAATTGTCGTTAAATATGAAGGTTAGAATAATTGTCCGCAATGATTATACATTTATGATGGTTAAAGTACCGAGAGTTTTGTGTTCTCTTGAAGTAGTCTTTTCGGGTCTACGATGAATTCTTGGGCCCATTTATTTGACTATAGACATGGATAAAACACTACAGCGCTTATTTGAGGTTAGTGACACAGTCGGTAATGTTGTGTTTTTCATCATTGCGGGGTTCTCTACAGATGACGCCATCTTTGTATATTCATTTACCCGATTCTTCTTTGTTTTTCTCCTTCAAATGTTCTCCCGTGTCCGCGTGAAATTTTAGACTCGTATTTCGTATTGTTCCACAGTGATTTAATTATCTCACTGGTAGGATAATTCGTATTACTCACACGAAGAGTTTATTTATAAAGAAATAATGTCGCATGTAAAGCTGGACAAAAATCTGAGTATTCATTGCTATGAATCTATGGAAGGGAATTCATATGGTGAAAAGAAAGAAGAACGACTCGTCATTCAATCACCCGAACAATACACTTGTTTTTTATTTGAAAGAACTTTGCACCTTTATAGTTGAAAGGCCTCGGCTTTTTTGTCTGTAATTACTGCCTTTTATAAAACACATTGAGTATATTCAAGGGCTCATGTAACTGTTGATGAATTCACAGGTGAATCATCATGAACATGGTCAATGAGAAGGTCCTATAAAAGTGGACAACAGTCATGCGTGATTAACGATGCAGTTAGCTCGTGATTGTTGATACAAAGAACACAATGAGTTATGTGTTCTTCAACAAAGCAAGAGATTTCGGTGAGTTCAGTCACTTTTGTCATAACACTGTTGATCATATCTTTAGTATCAATAGAATATTTTTCCACCAGGAAAGTACTCAACACATTTTCAGTTGAACTTCCCGACCAGAATACTCGAACTTCCCTAATCAAAATACTTGTTGATCTAGACTCGAACATGATCTGAATCAATTGATATGTAACAGAATAACCCGTTGAAGACGATGGGACGAAATGTTTCATTCAATTATTGCATCGTTTTTCACATCTATTTTCAGGATAGTCCGAAATTAATAACTCGCCTGAAGGAAAACCGCAAGACTATAGGCCAAATCATTCGTGAATTTACGAGGCTTTTTTAAGAGCTATAACCACAAAAACTTTCCTATTATTGAATCATCTCGTGGAAAAGATCATACGTCTCAGCAAACACAAGTTATATAATGAAATAATACCACTAACATGGAACCATTACAATTTCATGTTAGATTTATATCAGAATGAATCTAATATTGTGATAGCATTGTTTGGAAATTATTCTCGCGTTGAAGAACCAGTAGTGATGATTTGTATACAAATTTCCATTGTTACAATCTCTTCTAACAATGTTCATACCAACTAGTCTCGCCATCCTTTCAGAATGGAATATTCATGACCAGCGCATCGCATTTTCATATCTTTTCCGGTTTTTCGAATTGGTTCGAGTTGATGATTATCACAATATTCATGGGTAAATACATGATTGATTGCAGTGATTAGATCTCTGAGAACATGCACATGTACATTGGAAAAAAAACCCAATATTCAACTACCATTCAACAAAAGTTCCTTTATACCTCATCGATCATCCGTCGGATACAAATATTTTCAACAATCGTATACCCAAGTTTTTTATATCAAGCCGAACATAATTTCTCGTAAGATCCTATTCAACCACTACTTTGACTAGAATCATTATTGGCCAAGTGACTTAGAACTGAATGATGTGTTAACCTAATCGTAATCACGAAAGATTTGTCAATCGAAAATCAATCTTAATCTATCCTTCCTATAAACTAACTACTAACAATAGATTATGACCTAGCGATCGACTCCCTGTTTTTTTTCAGTTTAGATTAAAAATTAATTCCTTACTAAACTTACAATCATGAACTAAAGTTATTCATTCCAATTGTCTTACACGAGAAAAGCCCCTCCATAAATCAGTGAAACGCGCAGTTGAATTAAAGGTCATTATCCTCACACAATTAACAATTTACATTTTTATTAACATTTCAAAACTGTTATGCACTGAAATTCTAATTCTACTCAGACAAAACTATTCATCTAACTTACCTAAAATCTAATATAATGATAAACTATAATATAATTCCTTTCATTAGAATGCTCATCTACATTAAAGTACACAAAATTAATTTGATTAATCTTGCAGTCACGATGAAAAAAAGTTGGAAAAGAAAAAAAATAAAAGAAGAACCACCAATGTAATTTTTATCCGACGTAATTGATGAAATTTATGAAAGAAATCAGCGGAGTGCATAAATAAATTTCACGATAGAATCACAGAATATGGAGTATACTCTGTGAATGGAAGTCTCACGACGGTGGCGGGCCATTTATACAGCCTTCAAGCACAGAAGCTTAATCTAATTTCGTATAAATTCTCTGCTCTCGGTTCTCTCCGTCTCTCTTATTTTCAGTTCATACTTCTCTTTCATTTTCTCTCTCCCTTATTCGACGATTTCAACTCTCTCGACAGTTCTTAACAACGGCACACGAATTTTACCTTTCATTCAACTGCAGTATACGCTATGTTTACAAATATATATATAATAAATGAATTCATACAATCACACATACACACACACATTATATACATGGGTATTAATCTGACTAATCGAGTGGCGATAATTGGTCTTTGATATATACGAATCCACTCACTCAACTTACAATGCATAAATGGAAGCTGTATAAAGTGATTTATATTTCTATGAACAGGTCAGAAATTATTCTCCCCTAAACATACCCATATTTACATATATATTTATATACATACTTCCATGTATTTTCATTCAATTATTATATATATATACGTGTGTATTTTGTATTAAAGTATTCAGGTTGTGACGTTATTCATTCCTTGGAAGCTAAAACGGTAATAGAAGAAAAAAAAGGAAAAAAACGTGAATGCAAGAGAAGACTATGCATATGGGGTGTAGAAGAGAGACAGAGTGAGATGGTGCCTGAATACAAATGCATAGACCCCAAACACCCCTGAATACTGTCACAACACGCCCCAGATGTAACATTATGGGGAGATTCATCGACGACCTTACATTAATAGCGTGTTTATGGATTAGTGATATTTGTTACACGACAGGTAGGCCATCCTTCTTACGTTGCACATAACTATTAACGTGTTGACAAATATACCGATACATTTATATATAAATCATATAGTATGTTTTTTTCTTTTTGTTACAGAAATGTCTGTGAGAAAAAATATTCAGTATTGAAGAAAGAAATATTGAATGAGGTATATGTAATATTACTCATGTTATTACATCAATTTATTTCTATAAGGTGAAGACAACACATGTCTATTTTGCATCAATATATATCAAAATTTAAATTTGATATAATGATTCATTCACTCGAGAGTCGAAGCGGATGAGTGGATATCATAGAGATAGAAGTGAAATGAATGTGGTAAATTTTATCGGTGGATATGTGATATAGTAGAGATGTGAGCGGTAAATATACATATCTCGTCCACATTTAATTTGCATCGCATAAATCGTATTTTCGGTTGAGCACGCAGGACAAACACGCGTTCATACATGTACATGCATGTATGTATGTTGATATATACATATATAGACCCTCTCGCGCGGCTGGATGCACGCATCCTCGCGCGGTCACTGTTTCTCTTGTTGGTTTGTTAATTTATGATTTGATATGTAATATAAACGTGAATCGACAGCGATTTTGCATGCGTACAATAATGCATGTGTAATGTTGGGATGTAATCGTGTATATAGTTGAATTTGACCGAGAGAATTCTTGTTATCATAATGGGGTTGAGGGTTGAATGTAGATTTATTTAATTGCAGAGTAAATGTGTTTATACAGAAAAAAAAATTCATTATATGTTTTTAATTAATGAATTAATATGACATAGCTCTACTTTTTTTTTCTATTTATGACATTAAATAATAATTGTAGTTTATCATTTAATATGCGAGTGATATTATACGGAATACATTTTTCATCCGAATTTTTTTTTGATAAATGATAATCAATCGAAGATTAATTACAAAGACTTGATTGCAGTTGTCGCTCGAGACGACATGTGCGCAGCTATTAAATTCGCTCCAACGAACATTTTGTATATAGAAACACTTGCAAAGTTAATTAATGCATTAGCGAATCGGTTTTCTATGTATATACTATGTATATATAATTTATATATGTGTATGAGAGAGTTTCCTCTATGAAATATATACTGATGTGTACATACACATTATATGAACGACACAAACTCAAGTAAATGTTCTACCAATAGAGATTGTGCATTTCGCTCCACCCTCATCTCTTCCGCATGCATATATTGCCTTTTGCCATATATATGAGAGATCAAATCTCTGGCGGGTGGAGTTATGGAGGAGAATCCAATCACAAATATATATATATATATATATATATGTGTTCAATGAAAAAAAGGAAAAAGAATAAAAAATCTCCTGGAGATATTTTGTGCAATATAAATTGCTGAGAGGAATTTAGTGAAGCAATGAAGAGGAATATAATTCAAATTAGATTAGTTGAAGCATATTATATATTATTATTATTTTTTCAGTTTTATAATAATTCAAACAGTAATTTATCAAAAGACATGATATATTTTATCTGCGTATGTTACAGGTTTATATAATGGGTTGGGGAAAAAGGGGTTTTATGACGTGCAATGCGAACACATCCAGTGCGAAGAAGTGAGAGAAATGAGGAAGAATGCATGGAATGAAGTGAGGTAACTATGTAATAATGCGTATATATATTGTGAATACATACATGTATGTATATATATGAGAAAGAGACAGAACAGAGAAATGAAAGACAGAGTTATATAAAATAAAATCAGAATGGTGTCATATGCGCCTGCTTGCATGATAAATGTAGCGATTTAAAATCGAAATTTCTCTTTCGTGTGCATGAACCCCGGACGTTTGACTAATGGTCTCGCATTAACTATTGGAGCATTATCGAATATGGCGCGGGTTAAAAATTTTTTCTAAAAAATATATCCCAATGACCTGACGACCAGAGAAATGATACTTTTCGTGTCTACTTTTGCTATCTTTTTTTTCCCCCCCCCTGTTTGTAATTGTCTCTCTTTCTGGCTCTTGTTATTAATACGCTTGGTCTCATGTATTATCGAAATGTCATCAGCCTTTTCATTTTTTTCTTTTATAGAAGAAGTGTTCATGAAACTAATCGTTTTTTTACCTGCTGGGTTGCATCTCCAGAACATGTGCGACGAGTTGGAGCTGTATGCAGCTTTAAATGTTCAAATACAAGGGTAGGTGTGTGTTGACGATAAACGTTTACGTTATTTTTTTTTCCTACTCTTTTCCTCATCGTTTCATTAATTTTCATAGGACAATTGTCAATGTCGTCTGTGTAGAAAACAGTTATGAATTTTAAGATTATTGATAATGGTGTGCTATTGGTATTGGTGGTAGCAAATGACTTGATAATATCATGGATGAAAAAATATTTTAAAAAAGAGGGTGAAAAATGTATATGAACCACATGGAAAGGGATGAAGAAAAAAAAAAGGGAGAATCATACGTGGAAGATATAGAAAGGAAAGTGACAATATGAAAAGACAAACTGGTTGGTCGCTATATATTTGCATGGTCTGTCTGTCTGTTCGCATACACCTCAACCTCGGTATGTATATGATTCCTCTTTTTTTTCTTTCACGCCTATGGCTATTGTCAACGCAGCTCGGTTGGCGTGTGCTTTACCAAGCGTGAAATACACCCATTCTTTAAAAGGCCGTGAAACGTTCATACGGAAAGTGTGTGACACCTCTTTTCTCTAAATATATTATGGTGTATGAAATATATACGAGCAGTGTGTATCATGGAGCGCTCATTAAGTTCTATATAATACAATAAATGTATATGTGTATGTACATATAAGAGATGCCATAACTAGCCCATAACATGAGTCTTAAATGAAATGGAATATCTAACTGATATATAGAGAATAGAATTTTATGTATACGAATACAGGGGAGACGAATGAGAGTAGATAGGGGAAAATGAAAGTAGTGGTGGGAGAATTAATATCTATCATGTGTATATATATACAGAAGTCAGACTGCGTGACCGAATTATAATCCCTCGAGTCTTTTTTTCAGCTCTATTATCATATTATTAAAAAAATCTCCGTGAAATTAAATTGAAAATCGGCTAAATGCCGCTTGCCACGACCACACCATTGTCCTCAAATTTAATAATATGAAGCGAATAAACTTTTCATTCGCGTGGACTAGATTGTGTGCGATGATCCGAATCGAAAGAGAATCAAATATAAAACGATCTTAGTTGAAAGGGTGAGTGGGCGGTTGGTTATAGATATTCTGCTATGAATTTTCACGTGCATACGAGAGTTTTGATAAATGTACAATATAAATTTATACGTCAAATTAAATATTATCAATTATAATAATCAGTCATTTAATAACGATAGAAATTCAATAGCGATTGATATTCTGGATTAAATACAGCACATTTGTTTCTTTTTTCTTTTTCAGCTTCGTGAATTAACAGCTATATTAATTCTACAACTGCGGACAATCGCGGGAAATAATAAACGATGGTTCTTTGATATTGGAAAGGCAAGTCAATGGGCGTCTACGAATTATATATATAGAAGTGAGACGAAACGGAATTGGATGACGGATTGTCCTGTTTGCGCATTCGAAAATCGGAAGTAAGCGTGCAATGATGGATTATATATGAAATATACATACATACATACGAGCATCATAGGCACATTGGTGACCCCAGAAATTTCGTGCAAGCGGCTGGCTCTATCGCTTACCTATACGTATACTTTATCTACAAAACATATATGTATTATACATATATATACCAACGCCACCGCCACCTTTATATATCCATGAGTCTTTTTATGTCGTGCAGCATTGAAGGAGAGAGACGACTCTATTGTTCTCCCATTGTCATCCATACGACGGTATAATTCGCCAATTTTATGGGAATTCTCTGCACGTCATCAAAGCTATCATGTGGCTCGGAAAATTATATACTTTTTTTTTTTTGCTTGCCCTATTGAGGTATACTTTATAGAGAGCTGTAAAAATATAAATGTTCGACGTTGAAATAGCGTGAAGACTGATTGACGATTGACGATATTTGCGACGGAAAAGCGCATTCGATTGCGTATACATATATATGTGTGAATTCATCGACAAATCGACGAGTCACCTCCGGTTATGGGTCTAGACTCATATGTATGTATGTATATAGATGTGATATTCCCTCTGTTGAAATTTGAGTGTGACAATAAAAGAACACGTTTGTACCCTCGACAAATACATATACAAACTTCAACATTGGCACACACAGACTTTTATACCAAAACGCTCTCGAACCCGCGACAATTAGTCGTTCGCTTACATATGGATGATTAATGGTTTTATCTGCAGTTTACGTTAGGCTAGGGAACATCTATATATATATATTTAGCTTGGGGACACATTACTGTCCATCAATATATATCAACGAAGTTGCCCATGATAGCCAATGATGCGAGACTAAATAAAATTCAAACGTTATATAGAAAAAAATAGCGTCTACCTCAAAATGGAGATCGATATTATATTCATAATCGCATTTTATTGCACCAATTATGTATATATATTTATGATCAAAGGAACGTAATGTATAACACGATTTGGCAGATGTGAAGATGAAATGGAGGAAAAGAAGAATGAAAAAGTTAAAATACAGATAGAGTTAATCCAATTATGTTGAAAAATTAATGATAAATACCTGAGGATAATTTTTGTCGTGTTTATGAAAAGATATTTTGATAAGTGACATTATAAATCTCGGTTTAGAGTAAAAAAATCAACAACTTTGTGACAGCTACACTCAAGATTATATGCAGTTTGTTTAAAGTATATATACACAAACTATGAGGTTTCCCGTCGCCACACACTGTTTGGTCAGATTAGCCCTCGTAAGTGTCTTTTAATCCCGTTAAAATGTTTGCTAACAGGGTGCCCGCCCGGCTGGCTGTCCATGGGATTTTTTGGGTCGGGTATACGGGTCTTTCTTGTATATACATACATACATACACGTGTATATAACGTTTTAGATCTAGCAATGTTACCTACTCTGTGTATGCATTTTATATATATATGTAATGTAGATAGGTGTATTGATACAACATCGTGCTCGGTTCATATTTGCACAGCTTGATCAAACATTGGAGTGTGCCTTTTGCGGGACCCGAAGCCACGGTGTATGATGCCATGAGCAAAAATATATCTAGTGGATACACTTTTTTTTTATTGTATTCCAATATCATACAATTGAACGAAATTGTATTTACAGAATAATGTATGCATCTATTTTTGTATGCATGCTTTCTTTTCATTGGTATGCATATATTGGTATTTTTTCTACGTAGAATATTTTGTTTGTTTGTTGGACATGGTTGGATATTAATTCATACAAATTGTTGGGTTGAAGGTTCAGGACATGAATAAAAATGATGAGCAGGATTTTATTTGCTATGTGGAGTTGTGTCTTAGAAATATTGAAGATTGAAAAATAATGTGGATTTGATGAAGTGAGTGGTTCGATGTATTTTTTATTGTAGATTCTTATTATTGAACTTTTAATTTCACATTCTATTGTGATTTTGATATCATTACTGAAATAGGAATAGAAATTCATCAGAAAAGTTTACAATTATATTATTTGAAATTGTAAGTTATGTTGATTTTAACTATTTTATGATCTTCAAATTGAATCAAAATGGTTTTACAGTTTGTGATAGAGTCAGAAATATTACAAGAACATTTAGAGTATTGGGGCGAAAAAAATTGACGGGAAATCAATTCCTCCATCAATCCTAATCGAATAGTCTCAACACAATTCATGTTCTCGATACCTTTTCATCTCCAAGAATGCAAATGACAAACATATCTATCTTCCCACTATTTTCTGTCATATCTATATACATATATCTAAATTCACGTGCCAAAACAGTATATATATACATACACACATATCGTCTCTGTGTCAGTTGCAATATAACAAACTCCCCCTTCTCTCTCTCTCTCTCCATTATATCATATTCTACATTATATACAGAAAAATGACTGATGACTTGACTAATATTCGATTCAACAATGACGCCACACATTGCATCGAAAAGTCTGCTGGGAAGCAAAAAAAAGACCATTCCATGTAGAAGTGGGCGGTATAATGCAACCGTTTATACAGAAATACGGAAACTTTTAGGTTATATAATCAGGGGGGGTATCAATGCATCATATTCCCATGTTCCCTATTTTCACGTGAATCTTTTTTGCTCTTTTTTTTTTATTTTTTTACCCAAAAATGACCTATTAGCTCAGGGGTCGGTCTCATTCTCGGTTTCGCTCAATCACGCCCATTATCCTTATATGACCATAATGATTTATAGTTGATAAAGATTCAGTTAATATATACACATTGACACGCGCGAACAATCAATATATATATTCAATAAGTAAAAAAAAAAAAGTAATAACACAAAGACGAAAAAAAAGGGAATAAAAAAGGAAACAACGCGACAAAAGTGTACAAGTAATAACAGAAAATATATAATGCTTATGAATATATATAATCGCCATAGGCGTTGGTCCCTTTCACGGTTCGTCGCGTTTTCTCCGTCTGTGCCATATTACATTATTATCGCCAAGTGTTAACCGACGCCTCTAACGAACCGAGTGCGAGAGAGGAAAAGCCTATCCTTTCACCCACCTCACATAAATATATATCTATATTAATACTCTTCTTCTCATTTCAGATAAACCAAACTCGTATATGATTCTCTTGCTCTATCATATAAACGAGTTGTCGCTTTGCTTGGTGGCCAAGCGAGAGAGTGAACACTATGTGTATATATATATAAATATAGTGCCAACGTTGGAGTAGTTCTCTGTATATCTCTCACTCTTATACTCCTACAGCAGAATTCCGGACGACGCCTGTGTTTAGTTCGGAGCAAAGCCAGGGTGTGAGAGCGAAGCGTAGCTATGAGCAGAAGCGTAGAGTTGAGAGAAATATAGTGAGAGGAAGTGGGTAGAGAGAACTCGGTGATGGCGCACAGGGGGTTGTGAAGGTGGAGGGTAGAGGTGAAAAGAGAGAAGGACACAAAGTGTAGGAAAAGAGGGATGGCACGCGCAACGGCGCTATAATCCTCCCCCGTGTGCTATATTATATACCATACGGCTGCCATTGCCCTGTTATACTGCGCGACGCAGGAGAAGATTATATAGAGAAGCGCGAGCGATTGCTCTCGCAAACTCGACTCTCACTCAACCTCCAGTGGGAGAGGGCGCGAGGTGTGTCTCAACGCCTGGCCACGACATGACCAATTAGTCAGCGACGCTTAAAAACAGCAGGGCGCTCGCTCGCTTTCCTCCCTCGGTTAGCTTATATATGTATATATGTGTAGGAGGTATATATATATGTATATATGTATATATTGTGCAAAACTACTGCATTGACTAAACGTTTATTTTACCCTTTACTGGACACGCGTATGATTTGGGTGATAAAATAATCTTGAGATTAATTTGATTCTCACGAAATATGTAAAAGGGCAAAAGGAATTTAATGGCATCTCTAATGAAGAATTTTTAATTTTTCTGGAATTGATTATTGTGATGTTGATAATTGAAAATGGTAATGTTCGATATGATGGGGAATATTTTGTCTTGGTTTGTATCAATGATCAGATGAATTTTTATTGTATGTGTAATTTAGTCTTGTTTGGAAATTGTATGATATTTTTATTTGAGTTAGGTTTTTTTCTAAAATTTTCTATATCAATTGAGCGATGTAATTCCGTTGGGATGTAAATAATTTTATAATTACAAAAGCTTCGCTTCAGAAAAATTCTTCTTATGAATTTGTTTATTCAGAAAATTTTCAATGGGTTGATCATAGAAATATAAAGAATTAAATTCTAAAATCATTCCTCGCCATGTATACAAATTGATAAGAGTAAATTTTCAATTCATTGTTATTTAAGTTTTTTTTTATCAAAGACGTGAATTGTCACAGTGTTCTACCTAGTTACATATTTGAGGTCTATCTATATGCGAGCGACCTTTAATGTGATGTCAATAGTATTCTCATTATTATTCCGATTGTGCAGTATGTAAATTATGTCGTTTCAACTATGACCATATTCAAATGACTATTTTCTACGGGGTGGAAATTAGCTTAATATTTATACGACTCTTGTTTACACTAATATATCAATTCTCTGCACAATGTTGATACAGTCCACAGTGTATTTTTTGAATCTTAAATGGATTCGAAACTACTGGATGAGTGTAAATCACGAAAAAACGTAGGTTTCAATTATGGTAAAAATAACATACCCGATATTATTTTTCAACCGTAAAACAAATTGCTCTACGTTATATGTGATTGAAATCCACTTTGGCTATTATTCATATTTACTTCGTAGTTAAAACTCATCCAATTGATCATTTCCTATTCCAAATTCTATTAGAACTTATTTGTTTTATGCATCAAATCAAATAATCTATTCTCTCAAATATAAACTCACGTAATAGATCAAATGATTCATTAGTTCCCCCTCAATTGCCCAATAAACTTTGACTTTATCCGCCATTAATAGCTATACATATCAAGTTCAGATAGTAACAATTTTCCTCATATAACAATCAATAAATTCAAGTTATTCAATATCGCATGTTTTCAACAAGGTCCAGTCTAAAACGATATTTTCTTCTTTCAGATTATTTATCTTGACGTCGGATTACGTATGTCTATAGAAGGAGAGAAATTGGTGGTGGTGGTAGTGGTAGTGGTGATGGTGATGGTGCTGCACACAAAGTTGTGAGTGCGGGGAAGAGATAAGGGCCGAGTAAGACCCGTGTAGTGGAAGCAAGGGATGAAGGGCTTTTGTGGTGCAGCAGCTGCTATTGACACCTCGATACTCTAGCTCAAATGAAAGGGACTCGTGCGCAGTGATCGCAAGCTAGTGAACTAGAGAGAGGAGCATTTACTTCCCAACTGTATGTATATGCTCACGTATATATATATATATATATGTTTACGTTTATATCCATTGCGACATGTATACCATTCTGTATGTCATGTAAGTATATACATATATAAATTGAATCTGTTAGCATTGCCGTGATCATTGAGGATGATTATGTTATTGGCATTGAGCCATATAACTCCAATATCAGAATATACATATCTGTTTATGTATACATACAATGTGTAACGAGCACTCCCAATGGGGGAGTTGAATCGTCCTCATTTTCATTCTCTATATATACATTCGCTCTATTCCTCTTTCTCTCTATTATAGCTATGTACTCCGTGCAAATTAAGCTCATCTTCACCGCCAGATGTGAGGTTCTCTCATCCCTTTACTATCGCGCCTCGACCGAAACGAGTATTAACGAGCAATTATACTTGGGCACTCAACATTAATTATCCAGTGAGAAAAGTCGAGCCATTGTATTTGCCGTAGAATAATCTTTCCGTCGGATTCACTCGATTGAACAATTAAGGCACGAATGTAATATATAGAACGATGTATATGTTGGATTATGTAACGGAGAACACTATTTTATCCCAACATAATATGCATATGTATCGTATGTACAATTCAACATCCGTTGAATAATTAAATGAAATTATCATAACTCATATTTATTGGACTAGTCTTTGCGCGTCGTCTCGCTCGCGTGAGTTTTGATTTGTAGAGATGATTTGTTGAAATTGTATGTGTGGTCTTTAGAAAATTAGTGAGTGGAATTTTATTAGTTTATTGTGTTAATGGGAGGCAAATGTATGTTAAGGTATTTTTTTCTTATTTGTTGTTAATTTATTCATTTAGATTTTATTGTTTTATGCAGTGTGGAAATTGTGTGGAGTTCAATGTCGAGTACTGTATCCATGGAATTGAAGGGATATCAAGAAGTGAACGAAATTTTATCGGGAATTCTATTGAGCCATTTGGTTGCCCGAATTTAAAATTCAGTAAGGGACATTCAATATATTTTTCAAGAGAACTGGAGAACAAGACTTTTTGTTTTCACAGTGGATGAGAATTTTTTTTTCGAAAGCAAATGTTTTTTTGGCTCATATGCGAGTGTTTACATGCTTCGACTGAATAATAATATCATTATGTCAATATTTTTGAGCTTCAAACACTACACTATTGTGGGAATTGCGAATTTTCTATCGATTTTCATTTTCTTATAAAATTGAAACCATAGTATGGACACTTGCACGATTTTCGAGATGTCAATTGGTTTTTTCTTCTCCAAATTTTCTTACATCACCAATAACAAAAAGGAATCAAAATTATGGTAAAGTATTGTGATTTATTCATGGAGTAATACTTGTCCCACATTATTTTTTAAGACGATCGGCAACAAAAAGTTCGCACTTCAGATTATGATAATTTTGTTCTTGGCGTATTTTTTATGTCTAACAGGAAAATCAAACTTATATCAAGTATAGAATGGAAAACAAATGAATGTGATGACTCGAATGGAGACATTTTCAAAGGTTTCATCTTCACTGATTCTTCATTTCAAGTATCAGACTTTAAAAGGGACAAACTGGAGTAACGAAGAATCTATTAACCTCTGGTTACCAACGAATAAATTCGAGTCCACCTGGAAATTATGAAAAGTAAGTAAAAAAAAAATACTTGCATCAACAAACTTATTATTATTCAATAATAAGAAAATTGCCATAATATTAAAACAATAGATAATGTACAACGTTGATGATATTTACATATTTACAATCCTCAGGTGTTGATATATCGAGATGAATTGACCTGGATATATGCAAAATCCCAACTCGACTGCCGACTCCATAAAGGAATAGATATCTAAATCAATCAATGCACACAGAGATGAGACACTTGAAGATTTCAACACAATATTCAACTCGTCATACTAAAATCAAATTCAACTTTTACTACAAACAAGCACAAAAACCAACTTTGGAGTTCAACCCCTCGAAAATTTTATAGATAATTGTACTAAAAGTTCCCAAGACTGCAGTCGTTCACATCATTGAAGTTCATTCATAATCTCTCATCAAATAATCCTCAATATTTCGATTTGGCCCACGAATCTTTTCTATACAAGCGATTTATATCATAAACTTATATATACAACAATTAATACGTTGTAAGTGCGGTGACCATCAGACAAGAGACAGCAATAACACTCGATGGCCGATTAAACGGCACGCGACGACAAACAGAACAAGAGTTCGCCCTTCATAAATGATAGAAGCCTACATTTGTGATACGAATTGCGTGGCAGTGACACGTGAGACGAGTGTTTCTGATTGTCGAGCGACGTTCACCACACTCAAAGACAGATACGCAGAGTCCCTGATGTTAGCATATATAGTAATATAATACATATATATTATATGTATTTATATATGTTCGAAAACGCTGACTTTACGCCGCCCCAGCACTCAATCATGGTCGTATGCGATGCCCGCCGCGCGTTGGTGCGGACGTCGGTGAATTAAATTGAGCTACGTCCAACGTAATATATATTGAATTTTCCAGTTTCAATCAACTCACTCTGTTGCATACATATATATACACACCATATACATACACATATGTGTACAGGTAAATAAAATGCCCGGACTGACGTATCGTACAGGTTCGTTATAGCCCCGCGGGCTGACAAGTTCACCCCTGTCTCCATTAACGAGCACAGCGATGAAAAAATGATATATATCTGTATACATTGTGGTGTATTTCGTGTAAATTGTAATTTCAACGTTCTATCTTTTACAATATACATGAATTTATTTAGAGATAACCATTTTTTTTTTCAATTAACTTGTACTGAATGTTTATTATTTTTGCAGACAATGCAGACCTATTACTATGTCCAAAATGATGAGCTCTGACGTGTGTATATATAGATATATATGGTATACGTAATCTGAAAGTTCTCCACCCTTCAAGATCGTTATTATCGCATTATATGCTGTGTTAGGACGTGCCCAACAATACCCGGTCTGTGAGTATATATATTATATATATGTATAGCTGGGATATAAGAGCTTCAAGGCTCTTTCATCTTATCGTGGTATCAACGTCAAACGCACCAGCCGCGCTGCTACCACTGTCGGTGCTCGTATCGCTAGCTGCTTCGCTTTCTGGCTCCGGGTTACCGCCCATTCTCATTTCAACCTAACCAACCCAGAAGCCAGAAGCCGACCACGAGATCTAACCGTATAACCGATCTTGTTGCAATGTCTATTAGGGATCCGCAACTTATAAGTTGGATATATGATAGCTGTCTTGTTAATGTATATAGGTATGTATGTGGTTGTGTGTACAGATCTGTTGGAATTTATGTTGTTTATGCGATTTTGATGTGTGTATATATTTTAGGTGGTATACTGATTCAGGAAATAGAGGGAATTATAATTGGTGGTGTATAAAAAACCGTTTGAATATAGAATTGATTTCTTATGTTGGATTCAATGATGGAAGGATGACGACCAGTACTGGAATTTTGTAAATTTTTCTTCCTGTAACTGTCATGAAATTCTTATGGGAAGTCATTTGAGGTTTGATATTTTTTATTATTTATTTGTGGTAGGTTCAAATTATGTTCCAGGTAGCATTGGATGAAAGGATGAAAGGTCGAAGAATGAATTCATATTTATCATATAGTTCTTGATAAAGTTTTTTATTTGAAACGATGAAATTCAAGATGATGTTTTTCATTCCTGTTCATGAAGAAGGATCACAAATGTATTTCATTTAAATGTTCATTTTTCAATGTTTTTCAAACTACTAATCGGAAAATTAATAAGTTGAGTAATAAGATCTTCTTAGTTATTTAGGTGAGAGATGATTTAAATTTAAGTACTACAGTCCCGCATAATTGACATCGTGAACAGTTCTAGTATGTGCTAAGATACATCTTAATTATCTTTGACATGAGATATTTCACACAGACGTCGTTTGCTTTATTTACAAAATGAATCAAATGCTGAACAACTCTCTTTCAAATTAGCTATATGATAACAAAACTGCAACAAATACAAAAGATCAAGAAAATAATAAACACAATACAAAATCAATGAACAATAATTCAAGATGAATAATCGTATAAATTAAAAACATGAATACATGACAGATATTTCAATAAGTATATTCTATATTGTAACATATGTGTTCTCAAGTGACCGCCTGTACATAACATATATCAGTAGTGTCCAATCCCATATACATATTCAACATACGTCATGTCATCCGACATATCTCGTCGATATTGGTTTCAAGAGTGCGCGATTTAAGTAGGGTATGACAAGGGTGGTTATATATATTTATTGAAAAACAGTATGAACCAAAGGGCAGATCTTGGCACGTGACCAAACGTCCCTTGAGGATTATCAACTGTTGGCGCGCGTAATTTCGTTAGGCAAACATGCGTTCAGGCAAATTAATTGATCCCAGTGCCAGCATGTCTCTGTCTTTATTTACGTTATCCTTCTCACTATGTATATCCTTATCACACATTAATACATACGCATACATATATAAACATAAATATATTTTCAGCTCATGACGTAGTGGTATTGCGAAGAACTAGTAAATATATCATGGGCACATATGAAAGTTGAGAGTATGTGGTACATTCACATACGAATACCCATACATACACATATATATATATATATATTAGCAAGCAGAGAGCTGAGATTCAGTGGGACCCCCCACACTCCCAAGCTCGACTCGACTTGCGATTATTCAATTCATCGGCCTGTCAAAAACACCAGTGCACGCCGGCTTCCCTGGCTGTTCGTATATATTCTCTTCTCTTTCTCATTTTTTCTCACTCTTTCGCATTCTCATTTCAACCAACTATATATATATTGTATTATACTCTTTCTCTCTTGCTCGCCCTTTTTCTCCACCCTTCTCATCCCTTCCTGCATCTCACTGCTTGTCCCACCTCCAACGCTAAAACCAAACCCGACGAAAGCTTCGCGCCCGTTTATATATATATGTGTTTTATTTCTACCCCTGTTTCTCCACGCTGGTTTTTCTCTATCTCACTTCTCTTTATATACGTATATGTATATGTGTGTGTATATGGTATCTACATGTCCATTTTTGCTTTTGCTTCCCCCACTGCTAAACTTGCGGCGCCCTACCGTGGCAAACGATTAGGAGCAATGCGCTACGATAACAGCCTTTAATATCATTTACCAATCCGCCTTCACCCTCTGTTTTTCATTTTTTTTTTTTTTTTTTTTTTTTCCTTTTTTTTTTTTTTTTCACTTCTCTACCTTTTTTTTTGCGTCATGTCTGTGAGTGTAATTCATAATTCAAATGTGTTTATATGAGATGATAATGAGATTGAGAGATTTTTTTATTTTTATTTGATATGTTAAATTTAATTTTTGAGATATTTTTTGAATCAACTAAAAATAACGAGACATTTGTGACACAGAGATTTTTGGTGGAAATGTATTTGTATGATATAGTTGATATACAAAATTGAGTATTTGACATGAACTTTTATGTCAATAGAATGATATTGTTCGCAATAGACATATTTGGATGTATTTACGTAGTCATATCAAAATCAATATTGACGTATTTCAGAATTAAATTATGTGATTATGAGAAAATATTAATTAAATGCATTTGACGATGGGAATATGGATATATATAATATTTATTATGCATGTAATTAATTGAAAGAAAAAATTCAAAGAAGGGGAATTATGTTTTAAATATTATTCTGTGAGCTAATATAATAAATTTAATGTTTCATATACAGAATGGTGAGACAGAGCGACACACACATAACCCAAACGAAATCTGGAACAAATTGGATGGAACGCACGTGGCAAATAAAATGAATTTGACGGACAATCTCCTGAATGCAATTGATTCAACATAGTAGAATAGGTCTCGGATGCGCTGTATTGCGTGCATATTCGCTATGGTTATATATACGGTAACAGGGATTATATTATATACGTGTATACATATGATATAATATTAAATGTGTATATATATATATTTCAGAGTGGCGATATAAGGCGAGCGTCACGTGTTCATAACTGCTCCCGATATCGGTATAATAATATTATTGGCAATCGCCACTCCTTCGCGTCGCATCTGAACTACATCTACTTACCTATCATCATCGCTGTCATTATCGCAATAGCCCTGAATCTCCACTCCATTAGATTTTTTGACTTTCTTTGTCATGTCGTTTCGAAGATTGTATTAAGAATATGCGAGGAAAATTTGGGAGGGTAGAATTCGTGGAATGGTTATAGTTGTTAACAGGTTGAAGTAAAGAATTGTGAGAATTCAATTTGTTAGAAAAATTTACAAATGATTGTGTGAAAAATAGGACATGTGGCAGTATTCAAAGTGCTATTGTTAACTGTACTTGGCAGGATGGATAAGCTTTTCTATTTTGTTTTAGTTTTTTTTTGTGAGTGGTTGGTATGTTATGTGATGATTTGTTGAAGTTTATGTAAATTTTGAATGGGTCGAGCACACATTTTTTCTGTATAGTATTGTGAACAATCTCTTGTTCACTGGTCATAGATTATTTTGTATTTATTCTTTTTCTAGATGCAAATAATTGGTAGATTAACACTGTAGAACTGGAGTTTACATTTGAACTAATTTTTATGTGTTTAATTATTTATTTATTTCGTTGCGTTCATTATGCAATTTTGTGATGAAAGGTAAAACTGATTGATTCAGTTGATTAATGTACGCATCTAGGAAATTATATTGAATTCTTTGTTGTGTTTTTTATTGTGAGGAAAATATTATATTGAAAGTTTTCACACGGTCTTGTGGTCGAAGACAAATAGTGAATAGTTATTTCTCGCAGAATTAATTGGGAAGAAATGATCGGAAATAGAAGTTACGACTGCATTCATAATGAATTGACTCTGTAGAGTTTGATTTGGAAGAAATAAAGGTTTTTATTTCAGCCCCGAAGATGAGGTTGACCCATTATTGGAAAACGCCATATTGAATGCAGTTCTTTTATGAAATTTCATCGCTCTGAATTAATTTAATTAAATGGATTCTAACCGATATTTGTTTGAGAAAGCGTAAACTTTCATGTGAAAAAGGGAGAGAAGTCTATCAATTGAAAAATGGAATAACACGAAAAAATTCGAACTCAACAGATTAACACCCAATTTCCGTCGTAGTGCATTTGTGCCCTCTGAGGAGTTGAGAAAAGTTAAATAAATTGGGAACTCTGTGTAAAATAGCAGAATAAAAAGTGACCTCAATCATACTCGAAGAATTACTGAACTGGTGAGATATTTACCGATTCTTATCTTGAAAAGATTAGTAAATTAATTATTACATCAAATAATTTGTTTCTTATTTGTTTCTTCTAGGAAATAGAAGTAAAAATCGATTGTTGATTCAATTTATTCATCGAAATTAGAAACTTCTTCAGTTTCTAGCCATGAATTTTCTACGTTGTAATCACTCATCATTTTTGAAAACGCAAAAAATCGATACAGAAAGGGTTGCTGAAAGAAAAATCGTGACGTTGAAAACATAAAGAAATGTCTATATATAGAAAATAACTAAGAGCATGTTAAATACTCTCACGGAAGTTTATCCACCTTAGAAAATTACTTCGCATGATAGCTTTCTCAACGTTTTCGAAGACGGAAAAAAAAAACACCTTTAAAGAAGAAAATAAACTCGCGGAAAGTTTGTCTTCAACAAACAGTGCCGCTGGAACTGATCGAACAAAACTGCCATAACTTCTACAATTTTCTGAATTTCAACATGAAATTTAACACACATACTCTTTGAAGTACTTCAACAGTGAATAAACTGAGAAAAAATTATTTTTCGAAAATCGTTAGTGTCCTGTTGAAAATTCAAATAAAATGTCGGAACATGGAACTCAAAATTGGAGCTGAATATCAATAATGAAAGTAAATTATCATACTTCATCAAATAATTCCAGTAAAATTGAATAAGAGGATAGGAAAATAAGAGAAAAATCTCAATCTCTATACATTCCACACGTTCCCAATTTATTTAAGCCATATAACTGCTGGCTCTTATATAATAATTCTCAACTACTCTTTCCTACTCTCTCGATGTTCATTTCATTATTTTTCCTTGCTTTTATCGTTTTTATATATTTCTCTATATTCCATTTTTTTCCCTTCTTTTCTTTCTCCTTTTTTTTTACGCCACTCTCATTCGCGGCTCTTGTCTATTTCTCTTTCTCACACTGTCACCTCGTACATTGTCTCTTCGTCGCACTCTCGATAGAATTTCTGGAGTGCCGCACCGACATCGGCGTATCGGGCGAGAGGGTGATAAGTTGCGACGCCGTGGCGCGCCAGCCGGCCAGCTAAACTCTTCTCACTCTCACCTTCCTCATCTCCCTCAGCACCATCCCTATACTCCTCTCATTTTCTCCTTTCACTATCTTTCTCTCTTTATCTTTTGCTCCCTTGCTCACACATTCACTTCACGGTTTATCAGGGGAATTCGCAGTATGGAGGCGTGGTCCTAGCGCAATACTCTCCCTCTCCGATAATGCAATGAAACGTTCCCGTTGGCTCCGCAATGTTTGCCCCGTCCTCGTTCACCGACCACCACCTACAAAGTCTGTAAGAAAAAGTCATGATATACATAGATATCAAATGCATATATATACATATATCCATAGCATAAAAAAAAAAGTGAAAAACCATTTTAAAGAATCGAAAGAATGAGAGATAGCAAAAATAGAAGTTGATCCCTGTGGGACCTGGAGTAGACGTACGACGTCACCACCACTCAGTGCCAATTTTTGTGGTGGCGAATCGTGGATGACAATTGATTTTAAAAAACAGATAAATACATTTATTTATAGCTACATGAACATTAACTACAGCCATTGACCCTACAATCTTTCTTTATCTATTCCCATGACTTCCTAATATTACACATTTTTTTTCATCACGTTTTCATCATCTTTTATTTTACAGATGGACTTTTTCTAATTACAAGATGTGCACCCTGTTATACAAAAGTAGAAAGAAAACTTTTGCATATTTTTTACACTGTCTATGTGTAAATGAATTGGACTATTGCAAGTGCATACGAATGAGATATATGAGCAGTGGAATTGCACTAATTACCTCTGATAGAGATCAGGCGCATTAGTACATCGACAATTAATTACTAGTGTTTGACTATTAATTCAATACCATTCAGGATTATGTATGGTTGACTGCACGGACATATTGCACACAATTTACCATACAAATTATGCTTAATTGAGTAATCATATGTATATAAGAAGTGAACAGAAAAAGGTATTGTAAAAGAATTTTTTTCCGTATTTCATTATCGTGATGTAATTTAGAGTGTATATTACTTTCATATGGGTACTGAATCTTAAATCATAGTCTTCCATCTACTCTCTTCTTTTCTTTCTCTATTTCTGTCTCTATCTCTCTTTTCCTCATCATCCCTTGTTCTTTCTATACACACATACTTTTCTCTTGCAATTCCGTTTAAACCCACACAGTTAAAATGACTTTGCACTAAACGGCTAAGCATTACATACATGAAATGACTGAATATAGGTGGCAAAAGATAATAAAGTTGATAAGGGTGTAGAAAGCTGTTGGTCGCGCGCGCGGTACAAGCCCTACCCCATTGCAAAATTGCGATGAAACCCCCCAGAGTGGAGGGTGAAGAGGGTGTTGGTGGTGACGGCGATAGTGGTGGAGGATATTGGGCGTGGCCAATGTCACCCCCGTTGCTCTTGGATTGGCCAGTAGTGCGCGAGCTATCGTCAAATAAAATCCAATCGTTGACTGAAGGAATGCGAATCTCTCTTCATGTATTTTTTTTATTTTTCAACCCTCTATACATCTATCCCACTCTGTCTTTTTATCTCTCTCATTCACTCCAACTCAATCTAAACTTTGCGTCTCACTTATTATACGTTGGCTCTTTTTTTATTTTGTGAGTACAACCCTCCATATACCAACATCCCTTTTATATCCCTTACTCTCTTTCTCACTATTTCGTTTTCTGTCTAACGCGCTCGCGCAAACAAACACAATCACATACACATGCCAGTGGCGTTTTAAGGGGTGTGCAACGCCGTTTGATGGGAGTATGATTTTATTACGGCATTACCGAACGAGCCAAACCTCGAATTGCTCGGCTTATAGTCTGCATTATCTCAGCATAGTGAGAGGGGGTTGAATTGAGTATAGACAGACAGGGTAAGAGTGAGATAGAGAGCACAAGTGCTACGCATATATAGCAGAGTGGAGAGCAATCCAACCCCCTGGCCGTTCCAACTACCCCCTTAAACTGGGTGCTGAGGCGTCGCGGGTGAGCCTCCCTCAGTAAAATCACGATAGGCGGGGAGATCACTGCAAGCGAGACAGAGAGACATTTTCTGTGACCACCTATTCATTCGAGGTCTGCATACTCGTGGTCGTCATACCGATTCATACAGATCGTCAGTGATGTTCATAGTTGGTGTTATTCTTCTGCAATCTCAATTGGCCATTTACAGTGTTTTTGTTGTATATTAGCTGTATATAAATAAATTAGTAGGTGATATATGTACATATATACATATATATTTAAATATAAGTACGTGATATAAAAGTTTACTCTATGGAGTTATGCGAGATAGTGAGTGCGATAGTTGTGACAACAAACAATTGTTCATATTGCTGAAACAGACTAAAAGTGTTCAAATTATATTGAGGAGTAATTTTTCTTTTTATTTATATTTATGTAATAATAATAGAGGGAATAAATAAATTCTCTTGATAAAATTTGGCGGGTGTGTGTTCCAGTGTGTGTATGTTTGTGAGTGCGCGAAAAGGGGTGATATTATTTATGAATATTTTATTAATTGAGTGATGATACCCTCGTCGGCTGCAATGTTGAAAAATTTAGATCAAAGAGCTGCATCAAATTTTCTGATGGAAAATTTATTGCAAAGCAAAGCAACACCTGGTAGTGATTTTAGTTTGACCTTGAATTGGGCTGCGAGTTTAATGGCACGACAACGTGAAAAAGATGCTGCAGTAGCGGCTGCTGCAGCTGCAGCAGCGGCGGCTGTTAATAATCTTGGACTACATAATCAAAAATTACGACGATTGGATATGGATGGTAGTGGTAGTGGTGGTGGTGGTAGCGGTGGTGGTGGTGATGGTGAGGAGGATGCATTTGGACGAATGGATGTAGAATTGGAGACTGAAACTGAGCCAGAGACAGATGGTGAAGTGTCCAGCTATCGTGATCAATTAACGCAGATTAGGTCTGGTGAGAGAGTCAATATTAATGATACACGTTTTCATGATGATGAACGAATATCTGGCGATGTTGATTTTACTGAAAGAGATTGGGTGAATTATGATAGTGTTGGTAATGCAAGATCAATGACAATCAAGAAAGAAAAGAGGACAGTCAATGAGAAGAATTGTAATGTTGATGATCAGTGCATTCGAGAATCAAGTCCTGTTCATTCGTTCACATCATCTGTCACAGAGCATTCACAAAGTATTCAACCAAAAGAAAAGCCAGAACTTAAATTTGGCGTAAAGGCTATTCTTGCGGATAATTATGATCGTCGTCGGAACAATGGTCAGTATAAAAATGATATTAAAAAAAATTTAATATGAAAATTGAATGAATCAAATCATTCAATATAACAGTTGATATATAAACAGTGACAAAATGAATTTGATTTGGTTTACTTCTTCATTCACTGTTTAAATTTTTGCCCCAAGCACAACGTTGTCGGCTTATTCACGCTCGAAACAAAGCTCTCGCTACAAATCAGTGTCGAGACCAGACTTGCACCCAATGCCTACCCTAAATCTCATCCCGCACACTCTCAAGACGAGTAGCAGCGTGCGTGCGGGGGCTCCGAAACACAGCTCTCAAATCTCTCGCTCGCTCTCATTCCAGTTTGCACTCGTCCATGTACACCCCGCTAACGCAGAGACCTTGTTGCCGGGGTGGAGCCCATGGCGTCAGCTGTTCCGCCACTTAGCTTCACCCCTAATATTAAGCCCTTACTATTGGTGCCTATAATATTAGACAAGCGCCAGAATCCAATGACGTATCAAACCCCACTATAGAAATGATATCAATTTTTTTTTCACCATTTCATTTCAATTACTCCGTTATGAAAATAACAAATTTTTTACCTCCATAAAATCACAAATAAATCAATTTTATATAATACATATAAAAACTTGTTTTTACAACTGCATAAAAAATACTTTTATTTTACATGTTCGTTACATAAAATGTATTTTTATTTTACTTTTTTTCTACACATCACTTGTTCATACCACTCTGCTTTTATTTCTTGATTGACATGACTCGATATGAAATAATGTATATACATATGTATTGAGATGTATGTAAAACGATGAGCAGACGGGTGATAGGAAATATATTTGTTATCCACGTAGGAGTTTTGTGCGAATGTTGCATTAAACATTGGTGAAATTGTACGCGTGTCCCGTTGGCAGCAATACTATAACGAAAATGAAGAGGGGAAACATGATGATGAGAGATAGAGTGAGAGGAATTGAGAGAATGTTAGTGGAAGGGAGGTGCAGCAGTGAATGAGGTGAATTGGGAGGGTATGGGTGGATAGAGAGGGCGTGTATATATGCAAGAAGCTATCCCGTGCATTTGTCGGCTAGCGGGATGCATTGACCGTGCCACGTGCATGTGTTACATGTCCCTCTCGCGATTCGACCAATGCCACTTGCCCACCTCTATTTCCTCTGTATATATCACTGCATATATTCCTCATATATGTGTGTATATATCATCACCATTTCAATATGCCATTGCCGCCACATAGTTTACCCTTCCAATTCACGCATCATCCCCGCGGTTGCTTCATAACCTATCATTATATCTATATATGTTATGTCGAGAATATTCAACGGGAAATAATTGTGTGCGAAAAAAAGTGATTGGTAAAATCAATTTTGATTACAGAATTATTTTTGTATTTAATTATGTTTGAAATTAATATGGAAATTTTAGAGGTTATGTTCGGTGGGAAATGGATTAATATTTTTAGTGTTCTTTGAGGTTATTGATTGATCTTTAGCAGTTTTATTTGTTGTATGATGTAGACAGATTTGTTTAGGGTTGGATGTTATTTTAATTATTGATGATGAAAATTGTTGAATTATTTGTCACATTGAATTGTTTTTATGTTACTTTGGTATTATATTTATTAATTTTTGCAGTGAGAGGGAACATTTGTTATCACATTTTTGTGATATTGTTGGAATTCTAGAAGATGAGAAATAATATTTGAATATGAAGAGATCAAGGAACAACAGTTTGGTCTAATGTACAACATGTGTTGGACATCCTAAATGAACTGTGAAAGTTTGAGGATGGAGTATTAGAATAATTCACCGAGGCCAGTGGTCACAGTGCGTGAGGAAACTGCAGAATGGTCAGAAAAAAAATTCGGAACTGTAGTCTGGGGGGTGAAAAAGAAACTTTGATAGGCGACGAATGAAGAATGTGATAAGGGTAAACTGCAGGTTGAAAAGCCAGACGAGTTTTTTTTTTCAAAGCAGACGGAATTGGAAAAGCTCCAATTTATGCTCAGTTAATTCATAACAATTCTTGGTCTATCAACAACATAATCATCATCGAGTAAGAAGAGATTCATCATATCATTCAACTATTTTGCTTTAATTTGATTGAAATTATCATCATCCTATCTCTCGTCATGTTCACCAACACTTCTAACACAAATGTTAGTCTTCATTCTCTCAATATTGAACTATTTCACTATCATTAAATGATTTTATTCATGTGGTTCAAATTATTCTTTTGTTTATTCAGTTTCCCCTTTTTCATTGCACATTTTCAAACTCAACTTTCATATACTCCCCATCTTAAAACTCTCGATTTTTATTTTGAAATGTCCAAACCAGTACCCTCGAATCATTAATCTCATTTATTGTTCTCATACAATTTCTTCATTATTATCACAAGAATTATTTCATAAGGATAATCCATGTTGAAGAAAAAATACAAAATTCATCCCAGTGAGATCAAAGGTGGTTCAAAAAAATATCTTTAGTATTGATGATGTCTCACAATTCGCACAGGGACTTTAATCTCTTAAAATAACTGGCCAGACGATGTATAAATATATTGGTTCACAAAGTAATATATGAAAAAAAACAATGCAATACAGCACATATTGTCAATAAGTGTCTGAGCTATCTATACATTTAAAAAATGGGCAACAACTGTAATAACATACTGCATGAAGAGTAACAGTAATAGTACGCAATAGCACAGTGATGAAAAGGGAAAATAGAAAAGAAAAAAAAATTCTGTTTTTTTTTTCTTTGCTATTCAGTGTTTCCGCTGAGGCTTATTGCGCTCTTGGGCATCATTGAGGATGCTTTTGCTTATTGGTCGGTTGGCAAAACAACGATAAAACCCGATGAGTATTTTATGGGGCTACACATGGCACAATAGGTTGCCTCATTGTTGCCCGCCCTGGATCATCAGGATAAACTTCATACGGGGTACACGCCCGTTTCACCACCATTATTTTATACTATTTTCAAACGCGCGCAGTGTTATTCTTTTGCCACTTTTTTCTTCTCTATATACCACTCGTCATCTCTTTTTTTTATATATACTCTTTGGGTGTTTTATTTATTGTCCGGAGGCAAATGGGCGTGGAAATGAGCAGTAAAGTGTCGCCGATAAATAGATACTCTTTTTTATTTCACTGTATTTATTATATATACCTAGAGATACATATTCTCTTTTTTTTCATCAGCCCACAGGGCATATGTCGTTGATCTCTCGCTATAAATCTCATTTCATTTTCATATAAATTGTAAATGTTGAACCCGTTTAGCACATGGAGGTATACGAAGGGGAGAATGAATAGATAAAAGAATAAAAATTCATTTATTAAATCAAATTGTTTATATGTTTCAAATATATTTCCAGAAAATTTACAGTCACTTCAACCGTCGGGTGGAATGCCGCCGGTGAACACACCACCAGGATATCCACATAACCTTCAAAGTTCACCACCAATCTCGTCTGCCTATTCAGTTGGATTAACTAAACCTATTGCAAGACCAACTGCATATCATCCACATCATCCGCCACACCCGGGTCATCAACCTGGACCAACACAACATCACTTTTCAGCGCATGCACATCACACCTTGCAATTGTTGGCATGTGGTGGGCCTTATATAACTGGTATGTGTTCCAAATTATTTAATTATTGCAAAGTTATAAAATTTGCTGAGTTTATCTAGTGGGAAAATTATTTCTATTATTTTATGCATGGGAATTTGGGATATGGAAATTTCATTTGATGATACATCTGAGAGTTTTGTGTTTCATTTTTCAGTTATTTAATTTACGTTTGAAATGAAGGGAATTTTTCAGGCATGATTTTCAGTACGATATTGGCAGATGCTTTTGAATTTCATAGCTGTATTAAATTGTGACAGTGTTCAAACCAAAGAAGTCTGAATTTTGTTCAAGAAATTTTATCCCATTACAATTATGATGTATTTTTGAACTTAATCAGCATACTACGATGATCATGATTGAAAAGTAAATGAATTTATGATTTGAAATAGTCCAACAAAAAAACTACAACGGAAATATATTGTCTATCAGATTAATTATTCTACGAATCTTTAATTGATCCAATTTGAATATTCAATTCATTTTTGAAGTCCACATTATTTATTTTTCAATCCATAAAATAAAAATTCGTTGATCGATTCTGTTCGTGTGGTATTGAAACTGAAGTAGTGATGAATAATGCGTAATAACATAGTGAGTAAATAGTTATATGAACACTACCCATTATCATTATTGAATATTGATGTGCATTCTTCAACATATTGTGACTCAACTGTAGTTAACTGGATATTGGCATATGAATTTTCTAAACGCTGCTGCATGACTCCATTGTCACCAATATGGATTTATGGAGACGTGAACGATAAAGTAATTAAAATCACCAAACTTCAAACACGGGAACATATTAAAAGAAAATTACAAACAATAAAATATTCATTGAAGAAATTTCTTCTTCAGCTTTTTATTAGAACGTGATGAGAAGTACCATAAACACATGAAATCTCTCTTGCAAACAACAGAACATAAAAGCTAGAAGATCAACCAAAAGTCACCAAAGTCAATAGTTGAAATTTTAAAACATGACAAAGTGACTTCATCATACAAACAGTAAATTGTCTTCAAATTTCATGTTGGATCTCTTCACCCCATAATTCACATCGACATTTCATATGACACTTTTGAACCTTCAATAACGATATTGATCTATATAAAACATCCTATAATTCTATATTCTTTCTCATAGTAAAATAAAAACATCAAAGATACTAAAATATCTCAACATGATAACTTGCATAGAACACAATTCTTCTGTTTCCTTGAACTAGTTGTATCAACAAACGCTTGTAAAAAACAAATCTACTCGTATTCAATTGACATCAATAACTCCAAGACCACGTTGGGATAATAACTGTATAATTAAATCAAGAACGACAAAACTAAATAATGAAAAAATCTAAATCTGTCCCAACATTTCTAGTGTTTAAATGATATTTGAATAATTGCATTATAATTAATGTATAGAATGTATGAGAATGTTTGTGCTTGAATTGTTTAATCGTCAATCTTGTTATATACATATACAATATAATATATCAATGTAGATGAATAGATATATGATAGTGGTTTATAGATATGTGTATGTGTATATGTTCACGGCCCGGGACATGGAGTGCATATCAAGTGCAGTGAAAGCACCTATTCTGCGTTGTGCGTACATTATGTATATAATCGTGTACAGAGAGAGGAACGTATGTATATAATATGGTATATGTATGGCCGCGGCTGGCTGGCTACGGCTGCTAGAGTCCAATGTATACGCATGCAACAAGTGCATGCGTGCAAATATCATTGGGCGAGATAATTTCCTCATGCTCAGCTTGACAATGCACATACGTACATAGACTGATGAAGTGAACATGTATTTATTATATATTATATACAACAATGTATGTAATGTGAATTTATACACTGCTAATTCACTTGGCCGTTTATTCATTGACTGAAACTTGACATATATTTGTATATACGTTTGGATAATTACATTTAGACCATTACATCATGATGTATAATTATCTTGTATTTCTATTTCTGTTTAATCAACAGTGAGCAATCCAGCGAATGGTGGTCATTTGTCAAGAACACCAACAGGAGCAACATTTCCTGGTGGAATTCAGCATGGCATTAGTGATTTGGCTGGTATGAGTGCAGTGTGCTTTCCATGGGCTGGAAGTGCACGTGGTAGACCACGAAAAGGCATGATGAGGAGGGCAGTATTTTCGGATAATCAGAGACGTGGATTAGAGAAACGGTTTTTAATTCAAAAGTATATTAGTAAACCAGATCGGAAAAAGTTGGCGGAAAAATTGGGATTGAAAGATTCACAGGTTTGTTTATTTATTGATGATTTTATATTTTTCAGTTTGATTTTCACGAGTTTTTATTATTCGGGATTTTGTTTTTATTCAAGTTTGGATTGATGGAGAAGGAAAAGTGTGGTCGTAGTATTTGTTCATAGAGTAATTATTTTTTGTTGCTTCGAAAATTGATAATGATAAAATTCGAGTTTATCCATTTTTTTTTATGTACAAATTCCTTTTTGTTTATGAATTATGGGGATTTTTTTTTTCCATCTCAATTATGATTTTATCATCATAAAATGGTTGAACAAAATCTATTCATTGCAGAGATTTGTTAGCTGAGCTCGTTGACATCATTCTGTCATCAATCTTTAAACTTTAATTCATCTCTCTATCCATAAACATCGTTTTGGGGTGGTGACTAGAAACAATGAAGAAAGTAGAAAATGAAAATAAGTGACATATCCAACATGAATATTATACACAAAATATATCAAGTGATATTTCACTTTTACAATCGCCCAAATATTTCACAGATATTTATTACTATCATTGCAACGATGAAGAAAACTTCAAGTCCAACATGTTAAGTCACTTTCTTGATAAACGAATTGCATCCCACGTCTTATCAACACCATTCCCTCTATTTCTCTTCTTCTCAATCAACTCACAATAAGTAAATTGAATATGCACAGCGAATTCATTTCACGCAAATTCGATTGGAACAAACTACAGACAGATAAAAAATACCTTCACATTCATAGAATATTCCATTTGCTTTCTTTTCATTCACTTATCTATTTTTTTTCTTATTTTCCAAATAAAAACAGCAGCAGGAGTGGATGTATTTTAGTCAGGACCAATTGCAAAGAACATAAAAACAAACAAATTAAAAAAGAATGTTTATCGTCTATTGGAAAATATTTTCCTCGTCAATTTCTTTCTCTCTGATTCTGTGCTGTTTATCCTACATATTCGTATCATTGTTGGTCACAGAGTATACAGAATGGATCGGTACCAGCCATTTCAAACTACCACATATTATATTGTGAGGATATAGGTGCTTGTCGTCATGTATAATTTACACTTGGAGCGCCATGGCTTAACTACCATTGGTTGAGGCTGGTGTGATTTCACTTGGCTTATAATCCTCATCCTTATATGCATACAGCACATACATCTATTCATCGTTGGCAATATAATCCATTCTTAACAATAGTCAAATCGTAACTGGCAAAACGTCACGAAGCTTTCATATACCACAAGGAATATCATGAAATGCAGCTGAATGTTTTTTGCTTCATTGAAATTCTAGCACAGCTCTTTCGAAAGGAAGAAAACATAACTGAAACAAAAGAATAAAACAAAATGCAACTTAAAAATGAAAGAACAAATGTAAACAGTTCAAGACAAAAAAAGGGAAGGTAAAAGATTGAGAAAATGAGCAAAGAAAGAACAATGCCTGAAGGCTCGTTATCTCTTTAATAATCCGAGCTGACGGCACACGCCAGTTTTTCTTTCCTTCCTTCCTTCCTGAAGGATGTCTGTCTACGTATCCGGACAGCAACTCTTTAGTCTTTGAAATTAAAGAACAGTATTCATAAATAAAACAGGAAAAATAATAGCGAAAGAAAATGAGAGAATAAGAGGTGAATAAAAGTATATAGTTATAAATATACAATTAATTTCTTAGTCTGACTGGTCTATTTTACCAAACTTTTCTCTTGTCAGATAAATGAAACTCGTGTTTCTTTTCATCATTTCGTGTAAATAAATTGCACATTTCATCTAGTCAATATCTATTTCACAATACGAAAATGCAACCACATGCATTTTCTCACGATTGTCTGATGTTTACATTGTTACATTGGACAGATCTGCCATTAGGGTTTTGTGTATCATTTCAAGGGTCAGGCTCTGTCTCTGATGGGCATATAGAATTTCGTAAATTCCATCAGTTGAATCAATTTGCAGCCATTAGTTACTTTCCAATATTTATTTCCACAGTATCAATATAAATTTTCTCTCATTTTAACCATTTAATAACTGATGTTGTCCATCATATCTCCAACTAATTCTTGATATATTTATAAATATATCAAAGCTGACTAAATAAGTAGCAATTTATATATAATCTCTCAAAGCTTCTATTCAACCAGAACAAAGATGAGCTTTTGTATTCACGCAAATATTATATTAAATAAAAACAGAAGCCATAGCGGGTTGTATAGTAATCCCCTGTCGTCGTCGTCGACGAGCATAACATGAATATAACGTTGCGGCAATATCTTGCAGCTTTCAACCACACTCCTTTGCTTTGCTCTCACTTTTGAGCCTTCACATATACATAGTTATAGCCACTGGGCCTTTCTCTCTTTCTCTCTTTCATGCATTATGGATATTTAACTTTCCAAGACGCGCCGCGTGCTTCCAAAGGTGGTAGCTAAGAAACCATGAATATACAATACTCTGATCTAAAATGCATATATATTTTATAGAATACATCTTGGCTCAAGTGGATAAACTTTAACGGATCTGCGACGACATTGCTCAATATACAATCTTCAATAATGTATAATAAATATACATTTGAATTCTTGTAGAAAAAAAATAGAAAAAAAAAACACGAAGAAAGAGGATACATAGACAAATAAAAACTAAGTAAATAAACTGGCAAATAGTTGAAAAGAGGAGAAGTGAAGTGAACATCGTGGTATGCTCATCTCAACGACTACACACACGTCAACATATTTGCAAAAGAGATATCTACTCATCTTACATATCCAACCCTAAACATATTGAGATGAGAGTTCTTCAATAATGGGCCTATTGACAAGTTTTGGCATGCACAGCCAACATTTTTCAGCCACAATAAATATGGAATTCCCTTTTTTTTTCGGTGTATTAACATGGGAATTTTCTCCAAGTCGTTGCTCTCTCCTTTATGGAAATATATCAGTAAAACGAAGAGATGAGGGGATGACGAGCAAGCACAACGTATGGTGTAGGGTGATTTTTACGTTTGTACAATTTTCTCGCTCTTTCAACATCTTCTCTGCTACTTCTTCAATTCCTTTACCTTCTTTCTCTCCTCTTTTACCAACATTTGCCATCATTTTTACCGTGTCCCATCGTGGACTATGGAGGGTTCGTTCTGAGACCGACGTCATAATCGATCGTCTTTTATTAAACGGCACCAGATGTCGAGGTACCGACGGCGGGCCGCATGAGCTGCGACGGGCCACGGCCCGAGAATGGCGTCACGAAATACATGGTATAATATAGAGAAAATCTAAAAAGAGATGAGAAATAGAACGAGGGAGAGAATGAGTGAGGGATTGTGAGGAGTCTGCGGGTGAAAAGGTGAAGGAGTAGTTAAACGTTGGAATGAGAGTAAAATGCGCACGGGGATTTTCTCTCTAGGGACAGCGGTGGATGGTGGTGGTGGTGGCGGCGACGGCGGCTGCCAGTGTATTGGGACTCTTTGGATAAGCCGAGGGTGGCATGCGGCTGCAGCCAATCGTTTAACGATTATCCACTCGCTCACTCTATAACGCGTTTCAGATATCATTTATGCTTAATCCAAACGATTTTGCAAAAGCTTTAATTCACGGTGATAAACTGTTTGTAAGGGTTTATAAGGTTATGGTGATAGTGGTTGATATGGAATGAGGAAAAATTATTGCTGGATAATTAGAATGAAAGTTGAGTTCTATTGATTTAATTAATCAAAATTTTTGTTCAGTTCATTCGTTTATGGTTTAACATTTTTTTGGAAATATGTTATGGATGTGGAATGTTTTTTCTTTGAGTTTGTTATATTCAATGGAATTGAGAATGAATGTATGGTTTTTATGGTGGTAATAGTCGTTATTGATAGTGGTTTATAGTTTGAGAATTGCGGATAATAGACTGGCAGGAATGAAATGAAATATTTTGACTCATTTGTACGATATCAGATTGATTTATATCAACGGAGAATATGATTGAAGTGACTACTTTATATTTATGGAGCGATGATCATTTTCTTGGAACTTCTTGAATTATAGAATTTATAAGTTTTATTTAGAAATAGCTTTATGGTGTACTTCATATATTTTGAGTGTGATGTTGAGCAGTTCTCAATCAATATTTATGAAAATTTCGTGTTAATCAATAGGAATATTAATTAATTATTTGAATAACAGAACAAACAAATTGATGAATAATTTTTAGGTTAAATTTGATTTTAGATGAATATCAGGATGTGATAAAAAACTCTCAATTTTTCTTTTGCAGAAGAGCTTACGACTATAAAATATAGACTCAATATATGAAAGACAGAAAGTATTACTACCAGCCAACAGAAGAAAGTCTAATTCCACCATTTATTAAATAATTACAGTTATTTTGTCTCTCGTGTCTGAGACGTGTAACTGACTTGTAATTTTAGTGGAGACACTCTCACAAAACAGATATGAATTCCGGAATTGAGATGAAAATGAAAATATCACTCTTATATAATATTACTCTTCTATAATATATTAAGAGCGAACGGGTGTCTTTTATATGAACCATCAACATGTGAATTATAATCAAGCAAAATAAGTTAGATTCAAGTAAAATCGAATGACTTTAGCAGTCAACAAGTTTTTGATAAACAAAAACCATTCATATATCGAATCTATCTCAGTAGAAGTTACACAAATGGTTTTATCAACAATAAAAATGAATATGAATCAATCTAACATTGATGAAAAAATTATTAAAACATTTGTTATTGAATAACCCCAAAATGTTTTCAAATGAGTGATAGCTACTATTCATACTTCATATACAGTTTAGAATAAAACCAATAAAATACGACTAGACTCTAACTGAACTCCACAAAAATCGCTCAACATTCACAATCTATTTTTTTATCTTTGTCCAAACAAAAACCCAACACCAGATTGATGTTATAAAATATTCGTAATCCGTTTTCATCAATTCAATCATCTTCCAATCTACTTAATGGTCAATTCATTTTTTTTCTTTAAATTGAAATACGAAGTCCACAAAAGAATTCACACCAAATTTGAATCAATTGAAACATACACGACCTGCACAAGATTAATCAATCCACAAACAGCTCTGATCTTCTACAGTTATTTCATGTCATTCCATGTCATTCAAACATAATTGACTTTTCATCTGTACAGTTGTATACGCCCATGTAAGAAAATTCATCAGAATTTATCCCTGCATAAGCATGTCTAGATGAACATCATAGATTCAATGACGAAACGTTAGAATTCCAATACGACAATTCACACAACAGAATTTACTCTCATACAGGTATACAATCTCATCGATATCTGTTTTTTTATTCCCTTTTTCTCCTTCATCTTTTGACTTGGTCCCTCCACCACTCGACACGCTGACTCTCCGTTACTTTTGTTGCTTCAACGTTGTGCCACACACGCTGGTATATGCTAGCGACGGGACAATCAATCACTGCCTTCAGCACTTCCGAGCGTATATATAATAAAAGAAGAGCTACGTTGTATATTCAGAAGGCGACAAATAATGCAAAGCCATGTGTGTGTGTGTGTGTGTGTCTGTGTGTGTGTGTCTGCAATGCCGGAAATAATGTTGGCATTCGCAACGATTTGCAACACTCCAACGATCTTTTATGCAACAATTGCAATGATTTTCTACTGTCATAATTTTCAATATTATTTCCTGTTCATTTGGAACTTTTTTTTCAGCTCACTCCACTATATTTTTGGTTGCAATATATCAAATTTAGATTCAAGTTTTGGGGGTGCAAATATTGAGTATATACGCACACATGGAATGTACAGCCCGTGTCAACCAAAGCAGAGAGTATATTGCTTCGCACCGAGGTGTCATCTGCACTCTCTGCACACCCTCTCTCTTTTCTCTCCCTTTCTGCCCTTGTGAATGGGAAATTCGTTAAGTAGATTGGTGTAAAATCAATTTGTTGATAGTGGTCAATATTTATGTACATGTTTTTTGTATTTATGGGGACATCTATTTGTTTATTTCTGTTTTAGATTCCTCCATTTAGCAGGAAATTATATTTAAATACTTTTCATTGCTATGATAGTAAAATAGTGGTGGCTCATATCTCGATTTTATTTGGGGAAAAGTCTTGATTATTATTCACGCAGTGCTACTAACTCAGTTTTAGAATATTTTTCATGTAACATCAATTAGTTATCTAACTTTAATGATTAATATATTGGAGATAGAAATATCAAACAATGAAGTTGAATGGACAGTAATTTCCATGGACACCAATTTTAATTGTGTTAATGTAATACTCAAGACTTAATTTGTGTTGAGTATTTTTGTAATTTTTCTCTGTGAGTTCTTTGTTTAGACTTTCAATGATAATAATGGAACCCGTTTTGCAACTAATTTTGCAATAATGTCGGGTTAATTTATTAGAATATCAATTTGAACAGCAATGTAAATGTGGGGCTGTTTAAAATGTTGATGAGAAACTTTTATCAGCACAAGATTGGACTTTCGTTATTTACACTATTGAAACTTTTTTTATGATGACTTTTACGATCAAGAGATAAAGAAGATGTTGAACAGTTTGAATATCATTTTCTTTGACTATTTGATTTGTTCAAATTGTTCAACCAAAGTAATATTAATATATATCCAAGAATTTCTAGTTTTCTTTCAGCTGTTGATTCTTTTACACTGACTTTATTATACAGCCAATGAATAGACAATTAAATATTATGTAGGATTGATTAAGATAAAAACAAAATATTGTCGATTAGTGGTAGGAGGTAATAAAAAAGATGATCTATCAATATAAATCGATGAAATAGAATAAAATAGTAAAAAATATACTTCTCTCTCCTACAACTTTCTCCAATTGGAAGAACATCGTTTTACTTAATTTCCGGACGTCAGAAATAGTGAAAGCAAAATAGGATTTGGTATCAACGATTCTAAATGATAACTCAAGTTCATGCATTTGACGTTTGCATGTTCGATAATGCATGGTCTTTAATCCCGGAAATAAGGGTGCTGTCTCCAACTGAATGCCGTCGGCTCCATCAGTACGTGGGGGGATTTGAGAATAGGTGCACAGTGATATAAAGAGGGTAGAATATTGCCTTGGGGCTGTCGGCAGTATTTTTCGATTCAATAATTGGGGTGAGCCCACCCAAGCTTCTTTTTTTTTTTTACGATCAAATATATACTCAAATAATCATTCTCTTGTAGTGATTGTAATAATAATCCTTCAAATGACATGAATTGAATGGACAATTTAATGAATAAGTGTTTATGCTTTTGTTTTTTACAGGTGAAGATTTGGTTTCAAAATCGTCGAATGAAATGGCGAAACAATAAAGAAAGAGAATTAATGGCATCGGGTGGTTCACGAGAGCAAACATTACCTAATAAAAATAATCCAAATCCAGATTTAAGTGACACTGATGGTGATCGATCAAAAATTGATCGACGAGATTCAAGTCCATTGACAAGTCCACAAAGACATGATGATTACAGCGATAATGAAGAGACCGATGAAATCAATGTCACGTGATAGAAGCGAAATAGTTATGCAATTATAAGACATAATGAATTCGCATTTTGAATTATTAATTTCGATAAATTGAATTTGCGCAATGAGAAAATGAAGAAAAATAAAACAAAAAAAAAGAAGAAACATTATGAATCAATGCAAAAAGTAATGAAACAAACCTGTAATATATTGTAATTAGCCATCGATGTATATGTATGTAACTCTAAAATTTTATTTAATTTATTCGTATAAACTTATGAAAAAGACTTGGGAAAATGAAAGAGGTGTATGACATGTAATTGTGTCACAATTTGATTGAGAATTATAATGAGGAGATAATTTGTGAGAAAGAAAAAAAAAAGTGGTAAAACAAATGGATGCTACCAAATTTAACTATTTCATCGTGATATAATCTATGTAATATAATGATGCAATAAAAAAGGACAAAACAAATGATTAATTAATCCTTTTTTTCATTATTATTAACACAAAATTGTCCTACATGTATTCTTTATACATTTAAAAATATTCTATCTCGCATTTTCATTTTGTACAAATAAATTAATTCATTATATATTCATAAATACAGTTTTCAATTGCAAAATAATTTCATAAATATTCACATTTTGTATTTTTGATGTTGATTTTGTTGATCAATTGTTCATACGAATTTTTTGAATCATCAAATTTTCAGTTGGTTCTCTGTTTCCTTTAATTTTTGCCATCTCTTTGCTCCATTTTATCAACCAATTACTATTCATTCCACCCTATAAATTCATAGATCAAATTATTGACATAAATAATTAATGTATAAATCAATTATTTTCAACAAATAATGAAAAAATATAATCAACCTGGTTTTGTTCATAAACTTTACTCTTTTGTTTGATTTCCTGACGTTGTTTCATCTTCTGAATGTTGAATTTAGCGACTGATTTTGCCCACGGACCATATTCACCTCTCATTGCTGATTCCAACATAATTTGCCGTCGTCTCTTCGATTCAGTATTGCCAATTGGTTCTGTTTCTTTTTGTGGTCCGATTTCAAGAAGCACCTGAAAGTCCGCATGCTCGCCCAGTCTAAATCCAACACCAACGCGCGAATCTGTTCCTATTTTTTTTTTTCCGTTTATATGCTGGTAGTTTAATGACTGTCATCCGGTATAAATAATAAACATTCGCGTGCCGAGAGTGTATTATATAGGAAACAAAAAGAATAAACGATTCATTCGCCCGTGTGCGATACAACGGAGAAAGTTTTTCGTTTTCTCTGACGTAAAATTATGCAAAGGTATGTAGAGAGTATTAATCTATCACCTGGACATATTCTTACCTTTTTTTATTGGCGGAATATTGGAGTAGATGAGTGATAGAATGGTTGGAACTTCATCAGGAATGATTAACCCAGTAACGTCTATAAAATATCATCGAATTTTTCATTGTATTTGTCAGCACTTCAGACGAACTTTATAAATCCTCAACGGTTGTTTTTGTCAGATCAATTATAGGTATTTTTAGAGTTGACGAGGACTCTGAACCGTTTTTCAATGGCGTAACTATGAAAACATATATACGCTTGATGGAACAACCGGGTGAAGGCCACATCAATGCAAATACTCACATGTACCGCTGAATAAGATGAGACACAACAATATCACGCTGTTTCCCATTGTATATAAATTGTCTTCTAATCCTGATAGAGAATTTTGGTTTCAACACATTGTATTATTGATAAATAAATTCTGAAGATCTTATTGAAGTTATTTGAATCGAAGAAATGAAAAGTGTGTTGTTTGAATGACCGATGTTATCCAGTGGCACGATGGTTGATCGACTAAAGTAACTAGCCGTGGCCGTTTGTCTCGTCGTCCATGCGTAAACACGCGCAACAGCAAGAGGTTTTCAAGTGAAAGGAGCAATGAATCGGGGATCGAGGTCAGTGTGCTCGAGTATAGAGTTGTCCGATGGACTCTCTCCTGTATTTCCTCGTAATATATAATTCCTGCTGCATTTTGCTAATCAAGCTCTCTAGGAATTCCAAGTATTGGAATATTAGATGATAAGCTAGAGCTGATGTTGAGCATTCCATCTTCAGACCTCATCAATCATCTTCAGGTTTCATTTATGATGAAGAACATAATCCAATGCGATCTGAAATGTCGTAAATATTGGTTGAATTAATTTATATGGTGATTTAATTTTTCAATGGTTATATTTATATTTATGGGTTGATGTTGAGTTGGAGGACTATGAACTGTGTGAGATGGCGTAACGTAACATGAAGACTTACGGTCGATGGAACAACCGGGTGAAGGCCGTGGTAATGCAAATTAAAGTACATATATGTACGATTGAATGAGATGATGGATGAGACTATCAACATTACTTTTTATTTCTTATGGGTTGCGTTTGTATTTGTGATGAAAATAAATTTTCTCGTTAGAATAATCAACAAATTAGTTCATGATAATGTAATGACAATATTTCATAACGTTATCGATTACATCCATGAATACGCAAATATGAGAACAAACATTTTTTTGGTGAAAGTAGGACTGATTGGAAGATTGAGGTTATTTTATGTTGAGGTAACACATTAGGATAACCTTTTGCCCTTCTATTCACCTTTCAATATTTTTATATATCTTTTTTGTAGTTTGAGTTTTAATATCGACCAAGTGAAGTCCATGAATAGTAAAAATACAATTATTGATATAAATAAAACAATTTTTGCTTTTCATCGTGAGAATTATGAAAAATGTATTGGAAATTCGACCTTGATCAACCTTGGCATTTCTCAACGATTTCGTTTCACAGTCCAATGATCATCGTTTCAACATCTCACAGCAACTTGTTCGTATGTCGTCTAAGTATTTATGAGTCGCAATAAATCCCAGGGTAACTTAACAAATGAAAATAACAACAATTTGTACATTTGGTGAATTGATGATACAAAGAAAAAAGAATGTTGTTCTATGTGCTTCATTCAAATGTGAACTTTGTTTTTGCATGGGATAATTTGATATTGTTTTTCAATGATTATAAATAAGATATTCAATTGCAACTTAAGAAACTCATAATACTCATGGGAAATCTAAGTCGCTCTATAAGAAAAAAGAAAACAAAATGGGTGTAATACCTCCAATGATTAATAATTGTATAATATGACTATTCATTGGTCCATTAGGCTTGATTTACTTCAAAATTTTATTCGAGCGATTTTCTGACATGAAAGAATGGATTGACACACAGAGAATTAATTATTAAATGAAGGAAATTGACGCGCGATTTAATCTTGAGTTCAGGCGCAGAAAATTGAAAAATATTAAACACAGATCTGATTAAAACTTTTTCTGGACTCTGTTGCTAATTATGATTAAATAATTTCGAAAATTAGACAACTATTGACACGATGGTATTCTGAGAGGAGAAATGGAATTTGGAGAACTGGACACCTGGTCAAAATAAGATTTTGAGGAAATGATTGACTTCATTATTATGTTATTTTTACTTTTTGATTAGTCGTCAAATCTTTCCGACCATCTCTGTTCAGTGTACAAATTTTAAATTTTCTAAATAATTAACGTCTCTTTACACTGAAATTGAAATTTCGGATAAGCTGTACAATAACAATATCAAACTCACTGAGAAACAAGAAAAAAAAGGCAATTTTTCTTGATGTAAATTTCTTGAGTGTTCATACTCTGAGCATTTACAATTTAATATTCCTCCTGAGAATAAATAAATTCCTAAATTCTAACAAATATGGTTTTAAAAACTAAAATTCAATAGCAATGAAGAGACTCTCATTCTTGGAACCATTTCAGTTGTATGATTAATTTTTGAATTATTATTTACAAGTGTGAAGAATTTACAATTATCAGATAGGAACACTATCGTCATCATGCGGCCCAAGTGGATCAACACCTGGTCCGCAATATATCATTAATTGTCTTCACAAATTTTCCGGGTCTGTTTATTATATCAGGTGGATATTCTCAGGAAAATCCATCCAAAAAGTTATTACGTGATCATCATGAAAGTGACGAAAATGATATAATTACATAATTTGATGAGAAGTTTTGAGCATAATTCTCGAATGAGTTGTTAAACTGACATCATGAAGTAACTCAGATTATTACCTATATTTGTGTGAGTATATTTGCCGCGCGTTGTCATGTTAATATCTGATCATATTCATATAGACAAATCCATGTCTTGAATATGAGGAATACAATTAATATGCAAAGGTGTCTGGGTCATAGCGCATGAGAATTAGTGAAACCAAATAAACCTTTATGTCATAACATTTCCAGATCCGTCGAACTATTTGGCATACTAATACACATCTTAATAATTTATAACTATCATTATCTTGAATAATGATAACTAAAACTACTTTAACATATCACATTGAGTTTTTAAATCTTCAACTGAGGCCAATGAGAAAAGAACGATTGAAGATTTTACGAAAATTGTATCATCTATGACCCGGAATTATTAATCAAACAGTGTGAAAATGTATGAACAATGAGAGTTAAAACATTAAATGAAAGTAGCCACAGATATAATTCAGTCCATTTTTCAGCTAAAAAAGAAAAATTAGGAACCAAATCATATTGTGAAAACATAGAAGTTCATATTAGAAGGTTTTAAACTAGCACAACTGGAACCATCGAAGAAACTGAATGAGCTGTTCAAAATTCTTATCATGACAAAGTTCAACGCGCGTTCACATACTTGAACTATCTCATCTTCATCCCATTTCCAAGTTGTGAACTATTCCAAATACTCTTTCGTAACTTCATAGATACAATTATTGATAAAACTATTATCAATCAAACCTAAAAATAACTTAAAATTTTTGAATATCCGAATTTGTACACCAAGCTTTCACGTTCCTATCAAAAATACGTACCAACAACATCCAATTCAAGCCCAAAGCAGATCCAAATTCATATTCTGCTCATATCCAACTGATCAATTGAATTTCACACCATTCCAAGAACAGAAGTAACAACAACATCAATGACGAACATACCTCTACAAATGAAATTATTTATACATAAATATCTATACGATATGACAACATACAACTGAGTAGAATAAAAGCTTACACAGTGCACACGAATAGTGCGCTCAGCTGGCAGTGAATTATCAACGATAAAAAAGAAGAAAAAAAAAGGTGTAACGGTGTGGGCTCGCCCGCACGGCTGTGCAATCGCCAATATATATTTACATATACATATACAACCATATGCCATACCTATATATCACAGGTAACACGACACGTTGTCGGATCGCCCGTGGCGGGCGTCATACGGATAGTCCAACGCTGCATTTGAATGTTTCATTTGAGCATATGTACGTTTTAGATTCAGTTCCGACGCGCCTACGTCAGTGTAAAAGACTTCAAGGATTTTCCTCGCTCGATTTGACGCTCTTCCACGCCTTTTCGCAATCACTGTCTTATAACAACCGAAACGCAATTACACCAGTCATCAGTAGCAGCACATGATCATTTGCCTGTATACAAATAAGAAAGAGAATAAGCCCAATCAGATGGACATTAAAAATCAAATAATTGAAATTTTCTTTATGATCGTTATGTATGGCTTTCCTTACAATTTTGTTCTCCTCATTTATTATCAATCGACAATGATAAATAAAAATTTATTAAAATTTATTCAACTTGCAGGCATCAATAATTCATCAACATATCGTCGATGATGAATAGGACGAGCTACAATTAAAAGGGAAGTGATAACGCCCAACTGTGTGACATTATATTACATGGCCACAAATCGTGATATACAAACGGGATCGCAAGTGTGTTGCCTCTTACGACTACCACAACACGCTAACGCTTATTTTCATAATCATAAAACATCACGAACTATACCCACGGTCGCGGCCGTCTAGTTGGTGTTTGTGTGCACACATAGTCCAACTAAACAGTCTTTCATGCGACAATGCCAACGTCGTTTATCAGCCATTGCTGCTTTTTAATATTAATATTAAACATAATAGTCCGAATTAGATTATTATAAAACGGTGGTGAATGTTGGACGACGAGTTATTTGGACCTTGGGGCCGAATAATATTGGTGGGCATTGGTGTTGGTGCACTATTACTTGCGATACTCATCATCGTTTGTTTCCTCACACCAGGATGTCTCGGATACCTCTGTATCAAACGACCAAGTAAGGATTATCCAATAATATTGAATTACTGGTAATTACTAATTATCGACACATTCGAGGTGATTGATGCATTGAGGATGAACATAATGATGGTGTTGAACCAACAGCAGCACAGGTGGTTGGCATACCTCCCTTTATCGTGACGTATTGTGTTATTATAATATACATCGTTACACTGTAAACATTGTCGTGTATGCAGATCCATAGAACCACTTCCGCAGGCTTTTATATATGCAGCATTGATAACAATGCTGTGTATTATCTTTTTCTTTTTCTTTTTTATGTTTATACATTGAGGGGACACTTGGTTGTTTCTTCTTCATGGTTGAAAAATTTTTACTTCACGTTTTGATAGCATGTTGACTTTAGTTTCTTTGTTCTGTTAGATTGTCTTCAGAGTAATTGGGAGTTGAGTTGAATTGTTTTTTTTTTGTATTCACTGTGAGAATGTGTGATTATTAGGGAATTTGCGGGTATTGTTGATGTTCCGGTTGGAACGAAATCAAATGTGGAACGGTTGAAGAATGTTAATTTTATATATATGAAGGAAGATATCTTTTTTAAGAATATTTGTTTCATTTTGAATTATTAATATTCGTTTGCTGGATGTTTCCAGACGTTCTCTACACTTTTTTTTCTGATGTTTTTTAAAAATTGGAAGGAAATTTACATAGACAAATTGTTATAACTCCCAAACGGTTTATTCATTTGGAAAAGAATAATTTTCCTGCTTCTAACGAGTAATCTTTAGGTCATTAGATAGATAAATTTGGAAGAAAAAAAATTAGAAACAATAATGTCTTCTGAAAAGGGTTTTCGTAGCATATGCAGACATTGGGTATTTCAAAGTCTGCTAAGTTGAATTTGATTGTTCTCATTTCAATAGAATTCTCATTTTCAATTAGTTTTATTATAGTGCAGGTTTAGTATATGAAATTTGAAAATCTGTCAAATGAATTTGATCTTCATTTATTCATGATATGAATTTAGGAAGAAAGGAGAACAAAACCGACGCGCAGCTCCCGGTTGAGCAGCAAAATGGTAATATAAAGTTGGGTGATGTGAGCTACTTATCATGGCGTTCAGGTAGTCTTTATGATAATGGCAGCATTTGTGAGAATGGGGAATCACCGAGAGACTCGTATGGTTCAAACTATGCCGAATTTGATCCAAGAAAGAATTTATCCACGTTGGTAATTATCACACATTTGAATAAATCTTCAATTTCAACTGATATAACGATTTTGAACTTTATAAAAATTTCTATTTTATTGCAGAATTTAGTCGAAACTGGCAAGCAAAAGAGCGGTAAAAAAATTAAAGAATTTCCTACTGAATTGACATTGAGTTTACAATTTTTACCTAACATTGACGAGCCAAAGAGTTATCTGGGAAAATTTGTTATTGGCATTGAGGTGAAATTTATCTATTGATATATAATTATTGTTGATAACAAAAGTTGACTCACTTAATATCTAACAATTATTTTAATTATTGACAGGCATTATCAGGTCTACCGCCAAAACAATATAATTGTACAGTGGAGCCATATGTTGTTGTGGAGGTCACAAAGCAAACATGGACACAACGAAACCGAGAAGTATTGCACAGTTTCAAAACAAGAGGTATTAGACATACAGCCAGCCCGATATATCGGGAAACATTTGTGATAGCTGAAGTTAGTTCACACGAAGCGAAGGTGAATATTCAACTTACCGACCTGCAATAGTTGGTAAAAAAAAATGATGGACAAATGTTTTTCTTTTTACTATATTTAAATAATTAAATTTCTTATTAGGATTGGACTTTAAACATTTCTGCCCATGATCACGACCGATATGCCAATCATACTGAACTCTGTTCCCTTCGGGTACCATTGAAAGAAGTTAAAAAGATATTTGCCAGTCCAGAAATACATCTATTCAATTATAAGATGAAACAATCAAATTTGGTAATATCATTTTCCAAAGTGTAGAAGAAAGTTCCAATGAAATAGGATGTTATTCCGATTTTCTGATTGCAGGAATTCGGAAATATTTTATTAGGAATTAGTTATCTACCAACTGCTCAACGACTGACGATCACTGTGATGAAATTGCGGGACTTGAAGTATCCATCAGCGAGTCATTCATCGACTGAGTTCAGTACGTCAATTGAATAAAAATGACATTTGTTGATATCTTCATGAAATTATGATTGAATAATCATCGAATTATATTTCATATGACAGATCTTTATGTGAGAGTTCTGATGTTAAATGGAAAAACTGGACGAAAAATAAAGAAGAAAAAAACGCGTGTTTTATCATCAGCTAATGAACTTGAATTCAACGAAACATTGACATTTGAATTGTCTTTCAACCAGCTTGATAATATACAATTTCTTGTTGTACTCTGCAATAAGGTAATCATCAAACCTTATAACAAAGGAGCTTAGGTTTGGGAAGAAGAATATGATTATTCATTTGAATTTTAATTCTTCTCAGCTCATTGTTGATGAAACAATAAATAATGAACATCAAAGCGACAGTGAGGACTCCATAAACTTCACCGATAAACAAAAGGACATATCAATTGGAAAAGTAGCCCTCGGTAAAGGTGTTCGTGGCAGTACTGAACGATTACATTGGTTCTCTGTACTTCAAAATCCACGAAAGCTCGTTACTGTGTGGCACACGCTTAAATAAATTATTTCATTATTGTCATATTTAAATTAATATAATTATTATAACTATAAATACATTCAATATCATATAAAAATGATTAACTTGAATCTGACGATGCCAACTCAAATAATTATCGATTAAATCAGCGAGAACGAAATCTTGAATATGTGTGAATGTGTAATATTTGTGAAAAAGTCAAGTGTCTTAGGATAATTATATATTATCGTTTATCTTAACAAAGTTTTGCCTTCAAATTTTTTTAGCAGTCAATATATCTGTGAAGAGAATTTTTAGAGAATTGACAGGAAAACATTAACGAATCTATGAATATTCATTCGCATGTTCCTTAGCGCCGTTCTGAAACTTTAAAATCTCGTTTGATATTTCTCATTCGAGCTAAACATGGGAACTTAACTCATCAATTTGACTCCTCTTATCGAATCAACATCAGGATGTGTGACCACATAACATGAATATTTTGATAAAAAGCGGAATATTTTGAAATAAATCTGTGTATTTCATTATTGCGGATTCAAAATCTGTGGGAAGCCGCGGTCATCAGCACAGATGGCAGCACCTCGTGTGTAGTAATCGCACAAGAGAAAATTGAGTACTGGAAAAAAAATATGGATTTTTAATTCCAACACCATCATTCATGTGTATGGATCTAAACTGCATGTGATTCTTTACGTATTACAGTTTTGTCATATTTCACTGCATAATTCCCAAATAATAGAAAAAAAAGTGCAGAATTCATGCTTTTCGCATACAGAGTCATAAGAAAGTTCATCTACCATTACCAAACCGGCAAATATCCCTCTTGACACAGCCAATTTTAAATCTATTACCTGTTACCGACAATAAAGTTCCCTACAATACCATAATCTAAACCAGCGTCTCTAGTGTCGAATTCTGCCACACAGAACAACCTCAACTAACCTCAAATTTCTCAATAAAAAAAACAAACACACCATAATTAATCAAACAATATCAATGTACAATTATCCCGACTCCATTCATTCGATTATTAACCTCAAATCATAATCAAACATGTTCAAACAGACATCCGCTATGAATAATCGATTTTTCGTTGTCACTCGGCCATTATCGGTTGAATACGTGGTTGTTACTGCAATTCTATTGGTCACGAATTAAATTGCAGCGACCCTGTCGCGATGAAGTTAGTAAAGAAAAAGCAACGGGGCGACTTAACTCACCTGCCACTGTAGGTGCACACAATAATTCGAGCCTGACTTCTCAGTGCAGGTGTGAGAGAACAAGATAAAAGTGTGTGTGCATGTATATGTGCCTTCTCGTAATAATCCCCTGCACACGATTGCTCAGTCTGTATTGTGACTCGTTGCGCGGTCGTTGGATTTTCGATAGGAAATTGTGCGTCGTGTTATTCGTTGCGTCTCCTCGCGCGACTTGACAATTTCGTACGCACACATACACACATATTATATACATATATTTTTATTCTCATATCTTCTCCAGTCGGCCGTGCTTAGATTATGTATTGAAAATTGCACCAGAGTAACAGACAAGCAACAACACACGATTATTTATTCAATTGGAAGATGTAAAGAGAGTGGAAATATATTTGGATATGTTTGAAGGAAGTAGATGATACGGAAAGCCAATTTTGTGTTGCCAGTATTCACTGTCCAACCATCATCAACATCATCAATAAAATACCAACATTCTAACCTAGCGGTTGACCAATAACGCCACACGTCTAAGGTAAATTTTCGGCATTCACTTGAACATTAAATAATCATTCGTTCTTAGTTTCGAATCAATTATTAACGTATTAACTCACCGCTTGTTTAATTTCTATCAATTTAACACAGAGAAATATCGTGTGTAAGTTAGCTCTCTTATTTTCCTCATATCAGATTTGTCTGTCCTTTTCTAGCGTTATATCGTCATTCCTTTCATTTCTTACTTATCCAATTTCGTCTCACTCATTCGTCATATCATTTGGAGGCTTATGTCTGCGGCAGTCTCGTGAAACGATGGAAAGAGAAAAAAAATCAATGAATCATATTTCATCCTATTAACATGATGTCTACGATAGCTCATATGTATACATACAGTCCATCAATTGAGTTGTACTATCAGTGCCTATTTTTATATCACCGCTGGGCGCCGATAGTATTCTATTATCACACCTGATGATTAAAAATATCAATTCATAATAGAATCGAATGGAGATTAGTTGATTATAGTGAAATCGGCTGGGGGCGAAAAGGTTACTGGAGATTATTAACTACATAAAATGACAAAGAAAAGTGAATTTATGTGCATTTGTATATATTAGTGTGCTGGCTTTTGTTGAGCTGGCAAGCACAAGAAATATGCCTAAAGAATACTATTCACGCAGTGTTGAAAAAAAAGTATTCAAATGGAAATAGCCATCTAAATAAGAATAGGCTATGGTTTGAAATGCCGAGGATAGGATTCCATTGAACTCGAGACACTCACATTGATCTACAATATACCTTTACACACATACTATCGATGTGTGGACGCACAGAATTATTTCTAACCCAACCACTTTTCTCTGTAGAATTGTTCGAAGGAAATTGAATATACAGTGAACAACAAAAGTAGTTTTTCCATATCAATGACCTTCGTGTGGGTGTTGTGGTTTTTATCATAGATTAAATACAATTCACTTAAATTAATTTCAATGGTAAACACATTTATGATTTCGAATTTAGTTCATTCAACGCCCTCATTTATCAATTTGTTTATGAACGTTATTCCAAATGCGTTTTGTAAATTGAAATATAAAAATTACTCAACTATATATTATACTTGGATAGTTTCGTGACTGTAAAGTTTTTTCTTTATCGTTGCCTTGCGGTCAATCACTCGGAAAAACTACCGTAGACCTTGACAGTGGTAACTGGTTGTTGGTCCATAGGTCTATATTATGTACTCTGTGAGCAGTAGCATCAGCAGAATGAAAAAAAGTGAAAGAAAATACGAAGAAAAAATAAATAAATATATAAATGGAAAAAGAGACGAAAAATACATGAATATATATGTGTATATATGTATATTTATATGTGAAGCAGGAGATTCACGCACGTAAAAGATATGTAGTGTGCAGTCAGTTCACGTATCTTGAACGTGCCGTATATGTGAACAGTGAAGACGCAACAACTCACACAACAATTACATGTTCGACTGTATATTATCATTAAATATCACGCACCATCTACATAAAAAGAGAAGAAATAAAGGGATAATAAGAATGAGAAAAAAGAGTAAATTTTATATTGTTGCTGTTAACTTTTCATTCCTTTTCTAATTCTAAAAATTAAATGCTGCATTGCATATTTGTGTAGGCCGTGCATCAGGGATAGAATGTGAATAAAATGTAGTGAGGGCGAGAAAGAAATTGTATAGTATACATATATGTATTATATACATGAGAATTGTTTGAATTCTATTTAATAGAAAATTTAATCGTATTGACTGTAAAAACATTTGTATTCTAAAGTAATTTATTCTAGAATATAATACCTGTGTTGTATATGACAGGAAGAAAATGTATTGAAAGACAAATCAGTTCTCGTGTATGTATAAAGTCTCTCAACGTTTTTATTACCGGTGTTATATGGGAATATAACATGTCCGATGGGAGTCTCTTGGCGGTTATGGGCGAGTGTATATAAGACCCATGTGCTGCGCTGGGTCATCTCCATTCTCACGCTCCCGATATAACGCTTCTTTTCTACCTTTTGCCACCTTCAAGAACTTTAGCAAATTCAAGATGTTGATCTTTAGATTAGTTTATAAAATTTTCCTTTCTTTTAAACATTTTTTATAATGATGGAATTGAATGAATGAATTTAAATCTGTATGATCAATTTGTTGCCTCCGCACATTGCAGTTATTCTCACTGACGATAACAATTGTTGTATCATTGATTATATTGATGAATATAGTAATTCATATAAAGGCGAACGCTCGCATCGATGCATTTCGTTGATGCGTGCAGAGCGCGTCGAATTAATGGAATGACGGTTCATCATTACTTGGACTGGTGAATCGAATGAGTGGTCTGGGCTAAAAATCCGGCTGTGTGCCAATTACCCAAGTATACTTCTATACATCTATCTATCTATCTGTCTATCTATACAATGTGTGGCTATTGTGGCTACTGTATGTAGGCGCCCCCCGAATAGAATAGATCGTTTGGTGATGCACCATTTGTCAATAGGAACGATTTTTATCGATTCTTGTGGGTGATAAAGGTGCGAAGATTGAAAAACTCAAGGTCAAAATAATTGAAGGATAAAATAAGATGTGAGTCAATCGGAAATTGACTTAGCAATATTGCTTATGGTGGCCTCGTAGCGAAATCGATTTAAGGAGGTTACCATCAAATAATTGATGTCATTGCGTATGCAATGCTCAACGCAGAATGATATAGTAACAATTTTGTTCTTTATGTATAGATGAAGATTAAAATTGTAGTGATTCAAATTGAACATTAATTTATTCAACTTTTATTTTTATTTCTCCGCTTTTCTTTTTATTTAATGTATATGCAGAAGCGAAGATAATGAAGTTATTAATAATTTTAATTATGAAGTTAATAATGTTTTACAGATGTGAGTAATGGTGTCGGAGAATGGAATCGTGACGATAGAGAAAAAGAAGAGTGAGAATATAAGTGAGATTGGACAATGATGGATCCACCATTGACGAGTAAAGTTTTGCGTGCTCCTAGTCTAAAACGGGGCCAAGAAAATGTCAGAATACAAGAGAGAGTGAGTATTATGAATTGTTGATTAAAATCTAATTTGATAGGATACAACTTTATTATTTTATATAATCTACAATTGAATTATTTAAACTATGAACTTTGATTAATTTTTACCATTTTTCTTTTTTAAGCTATGTTAAGTATGATATTTTAGCTTTTTCTTTTTACATCGACATTTATACACAAACATAATTGATGTATTATAATTCATAACCGATGAATTGGACTTTCATCTTGGCAGATCAGCAAATATATTACATACAGTAATGATAACACATTACCGATTGAAACGCTTTCAAGTGTGGCTTTCAAGATCGGGAATAAGTGCTCCGTTTTTATTATATCTACAAAATTAATGCTGGATGTAATATACAACTTTTTTTCTCTCATAAATGCTAATCAAGGATTAACTGGGACACACACCTAATGAAGTGAAGGAAGGAAGTTGTAATGTTTCATTAACATCAATTCAAGAAAACAGAGAAAAGGCGCGGCTAAATATCCATATAAGTTTTCAAATTCAAATAAGAATAATCATTTGAATGGAACACAAGGAATGGGAAACAATTTTTTTTTTTTTAATTTCCAAATAGAGAGATTCAAGGAGAATATGTGTTTGTATAAGTGGCTATATTCGGACGAAAATTGCAAACGGATGCCTATATAACATCATACAGAGTCAGCTGCGTTAGTTTCTCTCTAGCACGCGTCTCTGACGTCGATGCGATTTCCTGTACCATACAGAGTAACGGTACGATATCTATCGATTGTTTCTCCGCATGTGGCCTTCAATCGTAAAACGAATTAAACACGTACACCAGTAGTGAACTTATTCTCAACAAACTTTATGGCCGAGTGCATCAACTATGTGAGACATTCATCTCAATATCATGAATGACACAATAAAATGATAAAATAACAAATAATAAATGAATGAAATATTTTCTGCCTGGTATAAAGATCATACATAAACAAAATGAAGAAGTAATGAATGAAAAATTCAGTGAATTATTTTATGAGTCAATTTTTATTCGCATCACAAACATCCCACGTTTATGTGATACTAGTCACTACCTCAGGGATAATAAAGTCCACCCATGAAATTGTTAAATATTAAAATAAGTCATGTGTGGGATGGTGTTTCGTGAAATCGAATGTTTTCGTCATGAATGATGAACTAATAAATGATTAATATACACCAACATTCAACAAAAGAATGAAAAATAACGTAAAATTAATTCAGGTCACGTTGAAAGTTATCAGAAAAATAGAAGAGAAAAAAAGGAAAAATATTTGCGTACAGGTCGTAAACTCGCAAAGAGAAGAAGCAAATTAGTCAATATAAAAATCGTTCATATTAGTGCAAGATCGTGCAGCGGTGTGCGGCAATCGGCAAAGTACACAGCCACACACAAACATAAAATATATATCTACGTACAGACAAATTACCTGCACTGTGTGAGTGCTTCAACGGTCGAGAAAGAGAGTGAACGAGTGGGGTTTTGTATATGCTTTGAGCAAGAGAAACCATCGTGCTTAGTATGGAGCTGGCCGTCGTGGCTGACTCCCGCGAATCATCCTACAAATTCCCACCACGTTGTGTCGAATAAAACAAAACAATTCAACCAAAAACAATCTTGAATACGTTGAAAAAATGTGTGAGTGTATTCGAGCACTCAAAATCGTTCTACGATCAGAGTGAAATGATAAACGAGTTATCTGGTCAATTAATATAATTGTACCATCTCTATCCAATTGGTGTCGCCTACAATATTGTTTACAATGGATAAAGAGCAATCTGAGAATGATTTAGTGGCGTGATCAATAATAGAAAGAACAACACAGCAGATAGCGAAATCAAACAAAACAAGAGGATAATCAAAATCTATTTGGAAGTTAAGAAAATGGCACTTATTGGAGCAAGAAACAGTAGCCCCGTTATACGTGACAGGGAGAATATTCCGGCTTATGACGTATGTATAAAAGATAAAACCATCATGTGACCTCGACAATTGCACATAAATTTCATAAAATGACATGAGCATAAGAGAAAAACGAATGAAAAGTATACAGCACACGTGTATGATAGCTATTCGTTCAAAAGCGATATCATTGCTCGTATATGCTCCCAATGACTTATGTAAATATATTTAACCATGCAGGCTCGATCATTTCAAAGCTGACACAAGGCTCCACAAACATACAACTAAATATTGTGAGCCTTGATAACGATCCTACGCGTTAAAATTGTCATACATAGTATTTTCATTCTACAGGAGAGAAAGGTTATATTCTTTGGTGTTGTAGGCTGTGCTCGGCCTGATTCTTGTATCTACCCTGTCTCATAACCGTATACACATACATATACATTCACTAACTGACCACAATGACGTTGAACGACGGTACAAGGCAAGAGAATAACATAGTGAGACCATAATAATGAGATTGTGAGATATTCGAGGTGACTATGCAGGGCTGCAGTGTCTGCAAAGCGCATTATACATTTTTCCTGCTCATTTGTTCAACGACGTTCCTCACGATCAATTCGATAAAATTCATTTTTACCCCGACGTTATATTCTGTCTATGTCTATATACATATAATTTAATCTTCCTGATGTAAATGAAATGAATACATATAATGTATGAGGTGGATGGTGAGGGGTGTGGCATGTGGCACGCCTGACTTGTCATTTAGTTAGTCCACTATATAGATATATATATATATATATATGTTCATATTCGTTCATATGTAATGTGTATGCGTATATTCCATTCGTGTAAATTTTGTAGTAGCATGTGGGAATACAAAGTTGATTGACCAATCCTTTTTTCTCAATAACAGATATCTTTTGGTAGATTTTATTTATTTGTTTCAACGGTATTTTCATGTTTTGACTTGGGAAAAACGACAATTTCTACTGTTATTTGTTATTATCCTCGGACTTTTGAAGAATGCGGAAGAGGAAAAATTCTTCATGGAAGTTAAATATTTTCAGGTGTTGAGTATTTGCGGTTGAACATGTGAGCATGTGAGAAATTCGACTGGGCAGTTTTAACGAGACTTTGAAGATCTTTCGTCAAAGTGGGATATAAAATAACTTGAGAATTAATGACCTGATTGAGCTTGAATGGAACTTATTGAATTCGTGTATGTCTTCATTAGAGTTTCAACTGAACTTGGGGCAATAGAAAATTTGGATTTCCTTCGATGGAATAAAATTCAAAGCTTTCTAGAAGTGTGGGAATATTCTCTTTGATTTTATTAAAAAAAAAAATCTGTCTCGCCGTGTAGACTAACTACATTATTAACTTTTTTTTAACAACCTTTCATAAATGAGTTATATAAGATACAATTAGTAGATTCTAAAAATACAAACACATTACAGACTCAGACTTTTTCATCTACATTAACAACAAAAATTCGTGACAGTTATTTATTTTTTATTTGTGCAAATGTTAATCCTATCTTAATTACAATTTCATAATCTCATCAATTTCTGGATAGAATATTTCTGCATTAATAATACCTTCTTAATTTAATAACACTGCGCCATCATACAAGTTTTTCTCGTTTCTATTTTGTTCTCACTACTACATAATGTCTATATATATATATATTTATATGAGTTTAAATGAAAACCATTTATATCACTAGAATATGGAGAGAAAGAAATGGAAAAAAAAAATGTTAAAAGAGTGTGTTTTAAAGAATCTTGAAGTATTGTCGTCATGTTGACGTTGCGCAACCATTGTAGATAGAAAAACCTTGTTTCTTTTGCTGTGTTTTAGCCGGCTGTTGCGTCATATATTTATGTATCACATAGTGGGGGTTCTACTTGCCCCCTATATACATACGAGAAACACACACACACACACAATGCACCTGATATACACAAAACGTATTTTCCACCTCTTTCATCTCTATTTTATTGCATTCAAACCATCTTCCATGTATACGCAACATTGGTGAGAAATGATAATAATGCGCACATATGCTAAACACCATTCTCCATCAGAACATGTACAAGGTCGTTACGTCTAATATCATCATCACTTAAAATTGCATCAACGAGAGACCGGTTTTCTCCACTGTGCCATACTAATATTGGTGATAATAAATTATATATTTATTATATGTAAATCATTATCATCACAATGTCGGATGTAAAATATTTTTATTATGTTATTAAATGGAGTTAGGTATAAATATATATAAAAAATAAATAAAATAGATAAATAGAATGAAAACGAGTCAATGAAGAATAAAAGAAAAATTGATGCAGCTGTTGTCATTGATTTTCAATAAATTCTCGTCACACATTGTATCTATGAATACATCGTTTACGACTCTGTTATTTTTATTATGTTGTTGTTTTTTTAATTTTTTTCTTTGACATATTGCTGCGTAAATTCAATAACTACTTTGATCTGGCATCTACCTGTCGTACTTCTACGATTTTGCCCACGTTAAGTCATCCCACACGAATTGTTCAAGAGCGCGTATCGAATGTGTGGCATATTGGTTGTACGACCCACGTTGTATATTTGAAGAAAATATACATTATTATATATTAATGTTTGTATAATAAATATTATGCATATTTTGTTCACGCGACCACGCCGCGAGCCGCAAATTTTTCATACCCACCACCAACTTCTACTGCTATAATACTCAGACTGTAATGTTTTACTAAACTATCACAAATGAGTAGCAATGAGGCTAATGTTCATGCGGTAATCATGTTGCAGGATCAAATTTCATGACATTTGTGAAGTCATGTATATACATTACTTAATTAATTTCACAATCATATTTTTAAATAATAAATGTATGAATGAATTTTGGTAATGTTTTTATTTGTAATGGAATGCAAAATTATATAAACTAATGAATTAATATGTCAAGTAAAATGGAACAATTTCGAAATTGAGAAGAAAAAAAAGAATGAATGTTATTGAATGATGAAAAAAATATATATCTGATTGAAGCTATGTCAATTTTGTTTGTTGGAATTATCGAGAACTACTTCAATTTTATTGGCGATACTATCATTTATAAAGATAATAATAATTGGTTTATAGATCGGTTGAAACAAACAAAAATGAAATTTAATTCGTAACTTGTACTTTTTATGTTTTCTTTTTTTTTTTTCATGTAAGAAAAAGAGTATGAAAGATAAAAATAAATTCATGATTTGTTACAGATTAAACTGGAACGTGTGCTGGGCGTGACTGTATCAAGTAACGCAGCACTGGCTTGCGACACCACGAGCGAGTTGGTTGCTTATCCTGCAGGGTTAGTCAATTATTAATCTATATACCCTGTATTTATACACCGCCATTTCCGCCTTCATCAACAATCTGCCATTCAATTCATCATCCATATCTATTCACTTTGTTTTCTATTTTTCTTCTTTTCGGTATAAATCAATGGAATTACACAACACATCAACTTCTACAAACGCACATTGCCATCAACGAAAGTACATAATTATATATTATGTAGTTTCGCGATCTATCACAGCTGATCATTTTTATGATTACTGTAACTACTTCTCACTTACCCGGATCAATGGCTGAGAGTGAAAAAATAAATAAATAAATAATTAAACTAAGGAAAAAAATATATATATATATATATATAAATAAATACATAAAATTGTATTTATTGACAACCAGGAGTGAGAGCGAGGCCAAGTGCAAGACCAAGACCGAGACCCTGATAAAACACTGTGCGTCTCAATGAAAGACTTTAATCGTCAATTGATGCATCAGTGCTATCAGTTTTCATCTGGTTATTCCATTTCACTGCACTCTTGATAAATCATCATGTGCAACTTATCCTAAATACCACATTAATCAATAATAGAGAAATTATCTCCCAGCGTTTTTATTATAATATTAATATCAACAACTCTCTCATTAAGTTGCGGCGAGAAGTAAGTGAGAGAGGAAAGAGTGGAAGAGGTCGTGCGAAAAGCTCTCGCTGTATATCTCCCCTTCTCCTTTGACCCAGTAAATTGTAATTGACTCGCGATCTCCAGCCGGGTTGCAACCGAGTTTCAGATACAGTTACGATTATACTTATACATGTGTGGATATATATATGTGTGAATGTGTCTACTTTTCTTTTGGTCCATACTTGTGGACGTTTGGTTGTACTCTCATTATTTCTGATAGACAACTGACAATGTTGCGAGAGAGCTCAAGCTCAATGAGAAGGTGAAAATTGTCCCAGACGAGTTCTCGCGGATACAAAACTATAAACATATATATATATGTATACTCGTGTCTATGTTCGGTTGGCGTGACGGGATCTCGACGCGGTCTCATGGTGAAAGCCAAGCCTGAAATGCTTGCTAGATCCTCCGGTTCTCGCTTTGCTGGATAATCTACCTTAGGAGATATTATAAGAATAAAACGGTTGAGCGACCTCATGTGGCTTCTCACACTTCACACACGCATATAAATAATACAAGTGTATTCATATATTTTAATTATATATGTATAGGTAACTTGTGTGTTATCTTTGCGACCTCATGCAATTAATGCCGATGATGTTGCTCATTTTATTTGCAGATGCACCGTTGTCCTGTTCAATCCACGCAAAAATACGCAAACGCATGTTTTGAATGCATGTAGGAAAACGGTAACGTCGTTGGCATTAGCTGGAGATGGAAGATTATTGGTTACTGGTGAATGTGGACATATGCCAAATGTACGGGTGTGGGACATCTCTGATCCACAAAATGCTATTCAAATTGCTGAGTTTCCAAGTCATAAGTATGGAATTAATTGCGTGGTGAGTTTGAATAAATAAATATTTACATTTTCTTGTCATTTTGTATCTTCCTTTTTTTTTTTCATGATTTTGTGTAATATTAGTGGGTGATGTCGACCTTTTTTTCTTATTATTGTAAGGAGGGATATATGATGTGATGTCGTGGAATGAGGCAAAGACAAAATAGGTAAACAGCCATTTAAGGTCAACACATCAACAACCGTTTTTGTCCGTTGAGCAACGGAATTCTCGGTTAAATTCCATTAAAACTTGTCAGTGTGGCTGCTATCGTGAATTGTAATATTCTATTATCCGTACATAGTAATGATAGCAATTACGAGTTTAAACATTTATCCATTTCGACGATTTTGGAATTTCGTGAAAGTTTGATGCAATCGCGGACGCAAAAACCTATTTTTAAGTGTAACTAAATGACATTCCAAAATGAATTTTATTGAATTCGGCTTAAGAAAGCTTACAAAATATGATTATTTATTTCATCGATAAATATGCTAATTCAAGACATTTATAAAATGAAAATTTTAATATTAATTGAGTTTAATAATTTTTGCCTTTTGAAATGAATGTTGCATTAGCGTGACTTTACTCGATTGCTATCAGTATAAATATTTTTGTTGAATCTCCATTTAAACTTTAAAATAATAGTTGTTTATTTTTGGAATTTTTCTAGGCATTCTCACCCAGCAATAAATACGTCGTGTCCATCGGCTCGCAGCATGATATGATCGTGAATGTGTGGGATTGGCGGAATAACGTGAAGGTCGCATCAAACAAAGTGTCAAGTAAGGTGAAGGCCGTGTCATTCGCTGAAAATGGTAATTACTTCGTCACAGTGGGTAATCGCCATGTGAAGTTTTGGTATTTGGAGTATACGCGCAGCGCTAAATACAAAGAACCTGTCCCACTGATGGGACGCTCTGCGATATTGGGCGAACAACGGAACAACGATTTTGTTGATGTAGCCTGCGGCCGTGGTGAAATGGCCGATTCAACTTATGCCATTACGAAAACTGGCTTGCTATGTGAATTTAATAACCGAAGACTACTTGATAAGTGGGTCGAGTTAAGAACTACCAGCGCCAATTGCATGGCTGTTGGTGAAAAATTAATATTTATTGGTTGCGCTGAGGGAATCGTTCGATGTTTTAGTCCAACGACATTGCAATTTATCACAACATTACCTAGAACACATTATTTGGGTGTTGATGTTGCTCAGGGTTTGTCTATAAGTCACATGTCCCAATATCCAGCCAATGCAAGATATCCTGATGCAATTGCATTGGCATTCGATGAAATGAATAATAAATTAACTTGTGTTTACAATGATCACAGTATTTATGTGTGGGATGTAAGAGATATTCGACGCGTTGGAAAGTCACATTCATTTCTCTATCACTCTGCTTGTATTTGGGGTGTGGAGATGTACCCGAATGACAGTACTTTAACTAATGCTATGCCACCTGGTAGTTTTATAACATGTTCCAGTGATGACACAATACGTGTGTGGAATCTTCAAAAAGAGTTGGCGACTGACCAAAGTCTCTACAATCGTAATATTTATAGCGATGAAGTATTGAAAGTCCTATATGTTGATCCTGAATTGACGTACTTGAAAGATTTGGATTTGGCTGCCGCAGGATCAACGGAAAAAAATGACGCTTCGTATGATGGACGCAATGGCGTTCGGGCAATAAGAGTGAGTCCCGATGGTAAACATCTTGCATCTGGTGATCGTTCGGGTAATATCAGGATTCATGATATTGCAACATTAGATGAAGTGTGTTTAATAGAGGCGCATGATGCTGAAGTATTGTGCTTAGAGTATTCAAAATATTCCGGTAATTCAATTGAATCACCGCGACTTCTTGCCAGTGCATCGAGAGATCGTTTAATTCACGTATTCAACGTCGATGAAGGATATAATTTTTTGCAAACATTGGATGATCACAGTTCATCAATAACCGCAGTGAGATTTTTTAGTCAAACGTCACAAAATGATAAAATTCAAATGGTATCATGTGGTGCTGACAAAAGTATAATATTTCGTCAATTACAAAAAATACCAAATTCATTACCGCAATTTGTTCGGGATCACAATGCCCAAGGTAAAACGACACTTTACGATATGGAAGTGGATTCAGGACAAAAGCACGTTCTTACAGCGTGTCAGGATCGTAATATCAGGGTATACAGTGTTGCAACAGGCAAACATAGCAAAACATTTAAAGGTTCAGTTGGTGAGGATGGTTCATTGATAAAAGTAGTTTTGGATGCATCGGGAATTTATGTTGCAACATCGTGCACCGATAAGACATTGTGCGTTTATGATTATTATAGCGGCGAGTGTATGGCAACGATGTTAGGCCATTCGGAATTGGTAACTGGTCTGAGATTCAGTTCAGATTGTCGTCATTTGGTATCAGCAAGTGGCGACGGTTGTATATTTGTTTGGCGTGTGCCACATGATATGGTGGTGACGATGCAAGCACGTTTAGCACAACAAGCAATGCGTGCGGGCAAACGACCATCACAAGTGCCAAATGGATTGACAGTGCAAATAGACAATGAAACATTTGGTCCACCATCACCAGAATTTTTAGATCCAAATGCAAATCCGACTGTGCAATCGGGTGGCATTGATTATAGATTCAGTGTTGGACAACTTCCTCATTGGGCTAAAAAGCAAATTAATACCAGTGCTAGTACAACTACAGAGGAACATTTAACATCGAGTGTGCGATCTGTGACTGTGGATATGCCAAAAGGACGATGGGCACAACGTGTTCAACAGGCTGATGGAATTACAGTTAAATCTGTTTACGATAGTGATGAAATTATTCCATTTCCGCCAGCGCGTGGTGCAATTGATTCAGATGGTGGTGGTGGTGGTGGTGCTGGTGGATCGAAAGACAGTTCTATTGATAGCGGAACTGAAACGAAATCTAGCAGTGACTACAGACGGGAAACAGTTACCATTAAGAGGGTATGTAGTTATCAGTTTCATATGGTTTAACTTTTTTCCAGTCCAATTTATAGTTAATAATTGATCTATTAAACACTTGAGAGATTGTTGCGGAGACCAGTGCGCTGGCATGATCTTGCTTATTCACCGCTTTTATTTTAGGAGGATGAAGAGAATATATTCATACCGTGTCCTGATAGTTACAGAGAGTTAACGGAAGATACAAAACAGGTACTAACCAGTCATATAATTGACTCAAACATTCGTGCGCAGCTAATAAGTGTGAATAGTCTCGGAAATTATAACCATTGTACATCATTTTAACTTCCTCTCAAACATACCTTTTCTTTTTTTTTATATTTCCCTGCCCCTTTTTGTTGTGTTTTTTTTTTTCTACTCTTTTAATTTTTATACAATTATTTATATTTCATTTGTGGCTCTTTTTTTCTTTTTTTGTCTTCTCCATTGCACAACACAAAAATCGATGCGGTAGATGACGGGTGGCAATATAACACTTACTAGAGGTAGTAATTCCACAGAGTTGATTCGGCAATCGAGAACTCGACATCATACTGATGACAGCAGTCTCGGCAGTTTTAAGTTTGAGGTATAAATTGGACATTTCCTGTTAGAAATTATTTTCGTGGCAGTCAAAAACTATTCGTATTAATTCCTACGTTTTCATCGGATGCCTGATGGAATGAATTTATCACCAATTGTTGATTGATAACTTTTAAATCGGTATTTTGGAATTATTTTTTCTTTTTTTTTTCTGTTGTTTCTAATGATTAGGATCATGAAAGTACTGAGCACGATGGTGACGTTGAAGATTATTCTGAGGGTGAAAATGGGACAACAGGATCTGAAAAGTCACATCATCATCTGATGTATTATCCACCACCAGAAGATATTATTACAAATCAATTTAAAGTTAACGCCATGGATGTGGAGGAATTACGGCGCTCTGTGAGACGTGGTAAAAAAACTCGAGTGGGTGATAGCAATCGTGGCAATGAATTAACCGCATCAGGAAGCCAAGATGATTCAGATTCGGAGGGTGGCGCATCAACGCCAAGTGCTGAACGTAATCTAATGTCAATGTTGTCGGAGGCGAGTTCCGAAGGCTTTGATCAAGTTGCCAATCAAACTAATCGCGAAAAATATCTGAAAAATGCATTCGAATCATTGAGCGGAGCGGATGAACCAACGAATCGGAAACATACCAGTATTAGTTCACAATTTCACGGAAGGTGAATATAAAAAATTGATTCTTATATTTTTATTCTTCATTTTTTCAATAAGCAATATAAAAATTACATATAAATATTATTGTAGGCTGAGCGGTGGAAATGGTGATAGTCAATTGAACAAATCTCCCCCAGCACCAATCGTAAGTGCATCAAAAAATACCAAAGTTAATTCAGACGTGTCAAAAAAACGCGAAGAATTACAAAGACGCATTGAAGAAACACGACGAAAGTTACAGAGTGTAAGTAGTGGTAATAGTAGAGCATAATTAATTAATACGTGAAATGATTCGATTTAATTGCTGTATATTTACAGGTGGGTTATAGATCATCATTAAAATCAAGTCAAAGTATTGCTGATTTAAGCAGTCATATACCAGATCGGCATCATCGTCAAAATCGACTTGGTTCAGGTAATAATGATAAAAAATGTGAACAATTGTCGCATTATACAAAACCAACTAATCTATGCAAACCTATACCAAACCCGAATTTCCAATTGAAACCACAAATTTTTACTAACAACATTTTCGGTTTGGGTAATAAAACTTTTTTGGATGAAATTCCGAATAAACAAGTTGATCAACGCTTGCTTAAAAGCCAAACGATGTATTGTATAAATGAACGTGCGTCTAAATCGATATTAAATCGTCCAATAACGTTAACATTACAAAAAACGGAGAAATACAAATTATCCGTGAATAAACCAAATCAATCATTGCCGGATTCACCAGTGTGTGAAGAATTGAAAGCGCTTAGAGAGGCATGTAGGAGAAATGCTAATGGATTCGTCAAAATTGCTGATAAACGTAAATCATGCAGTTATTTTATTGGTCTTAATGATAATAATGAAGAAATTGATAATAATATTGCTAAATCATTCGAAAGTTTGCCAGCAATGAAAAAAAATCAATTGTCAGATGATGATAATGATGATGATGGAAATGGTAATTTCAGCGACGATTCATTAGAAAGCGACTATAAACCACCACCGCGCAGATGCGTCAGTGAATATCAAATAAATATGCATGCGGAAATAAATACCGATAACAAAGATTTCCTAACTTATACAAAGAAAAAATTTAGCGATTCTCAGGAGAGTATTTTGTCTGATGCATCGGGTGAAGTATTTGATTGCGCACCTTATGACAATGATCGGCATTCCAGTGCAAGTTTTTTTCTATCACGGAAGAAAATGCAAGCGGCTCAGAGTCAAGAGAGCATTTTAACTGATGGTACAGATGATTATCAAGCATTTCCATTGCGTGAAAATGAAGATCATCGCAGTACTGAAAGTGTTCTCACCGATGATTCTGATTCTTTAGTCAAATCTGCACCATTAGAAATGTTATTTGACTCTCATTATAAACGTAAGCGACAAAATTCAGAAACATATAGCGCAAATCCGAATAACACAATTGTTGATATCGCTGCTGATGATAAACCAACCCACTTGTTGGCTCCAGCTCGAACGGTTTTTCGTTCTAAATCATTGCAAGACACAAGATTGAGTAATGCCAAAAGCCAAATTATTAATTATACTGAAGAGAACTTCCGGCCTAATCGAACATGTATTTATTATGAGTTCAATGTTGATGAAAATCAAGATTACAACACGAAAGTTCGTAATTCACCGCGAGGTGATGGTATGAGAAGTAATAGTTTAAAGGAACCGCATTCGATGTTGATTCTTGACAATTTCGTTCCACACAAACCACCGAAACCGAAACGTAATTTTTCACGAACGCAGAGTATGCGTAATCGCAGTCGACCCGCGTGGAACAAGTATAATGTTGACATCCAGCCGCGAAAAACTACAGAAATGAATAGTATAACTTATTTGGACAAAGAATATTCCACTAAATCAGATATTAATGAATCTAATTTACCATCAGATGCTTCAAAATCTATTGGAACTAATGCACTGACGAGCATTCTTCGTGTGCCAACTAATCAGAATACAAACGTTACCATAAATATCGAAAATATATCTAGTGGAAATTCAATAAATCTTTGTAAGGATGAAGATCAACCAACAAAATTGGAAAAATTTCCACGCGCTGATGATATTGACGGTGGTGATAGTGGTATTGAAAATCAAATTCCAACAAAAGACACATTTGAAGCATACGATTCTTTGGAACCGAATGGTACATCGTCTTGTGATGCATCAACATCAGACTCAACAGAAAAAAAAGATTATGGCAACTTAAATACCACTGTTGATATTAGAATGAGTCGCGCGATCGAAGGAACTGTGAAATTATTATCAAAAGAATTTGAAAATTTAGTTAGACGTGAACAACAGTATTTAGTGAGAGATAAGTATGCATGGCGTGCTGAACAACGCGATACCAATGAAAATTTTGCAAAATTAGAAGCAGAACGAGATCGATGCTCAATAATAAAACGTGAAATACGACCGAATTCTGGTGGCGAAGATAGCGATTGTGCAATGGACAAATCGTTCATGGAAAGTGGCTCATCAACGCCAGGCTCAAGTTGTGCAAATTCACCTAAACGTATTTGGCCACCAGCATCTCGATGTCAAATGAAATGGACAAAAACTCTGCCTACTATCAGTCAAGATGTACTACCATCAAAATACCAATTTGCAGGTATCTCAAATGACAACAGAGAAACCATATTGATGTCTCGTATTACTCGATGTTTGTAGAAAAAATATCTAAGCACGTGGCGGCTTTAGTTCTTTATCATGAATATATAATGAATGTTATGTGAATGAGAAAAAACAAAAAACGAATTCCATATAGTACACGCGCGCACAATCATCAGCACAAAAATTCAATAATGATTGTGGCACATTGGCGAATTTTATTATTCAATTGCGATGAATAGCAATATTAATTTTTTTCCATTATTTGATTTTTAAATAAGTGCAATTGGCTTCGTAACAGTTCATCGTGCATGGTGTTTAGGCAAAAGCACGTGTACCAAACTAAATCCCATTTAAAAACCCATCCTTAATTTCCATTTAATCCAAATAATAATTTAATACTTCAATAATCAAAAGAATAGTGATATATACATAAATATATTATTCCCTCTTATTATTATTTATCATTTTGATATGCATTTAACATTTCGATTAGAAGTTATTGCGAATTATTAGTAGCGCATAGTGCATGTGTGTTGCGTGTTGTCGACAGTTGGAACAGAGGGCAGATTATCATCGGCAATCGTACCTGGCACCGAAGATGATGTGGAAAACAGTGGCATGAGACGCGCGTGCTCGCTGAGCGATCTGTCAGTCAGCCCGCCAAACAGGTTACTGCATGGCCCGATACAAGGTATCCCTTATGAGCTTGCTTACACTCTTTCTCCCTGTTTCTCTATGATTAATCATTTGTTCAATTAAATTTCAGTTACTTTTTATTATGCTTCAATTCATTATACACATTCTTATTAATTCTGCCGTGTCTACCATAAGTAGATCTAGTATGTACATAGACAAGAGGAGAGAATTATCGACAATGTATTCATGAAATTTATGTCAAAGTTTCAGGTAAATTAAACGCCAAGAATTCAAATATGTCGTCACGAAATGGTGCTGGTGGTAATGCAAACGGCGGTTTGTCATCGAGATATAATTCAAATAAGTCACATTCAACTCACATGACACGTAGCAGCAGCGTTGGTGTTTTGAATCAGGTGAGAATTTGAGAATCATTGAAAAATTGTTTTGTTTATAAGTAGAAATTAAATGATGTGGTTGAATGAATATTAATTTATTATTTATTTGATTTTCAGCAAAGTGATTCAGAATCTGATGCAGGAATTGCGTCAAGTGGTAGGAACTGGGGAAATCAAACGGCGAATAGTCGAATGAGTGGTTTAATGAGACCGACAATTAGTTCGCAGAATAAAGTTAATCATCAGACAAAATCGAATTCATCGTCGAGCAACAATTTACCGATGGTATTGAGAAGACGTGGGATGCAGAGTGCTTATTCTAGTGGTGTGTTTCATGCAATTTCTTTTTCTTTATTGCTTCTATTGTATAATTTTTTCTCATTGTTACATATTGATATTTTGTTTTTTTTTCAGTGAATCTAAGTCAAGTTGGAAATCAAGAAGATTCTAGCTCAGAAGACACATCGTCAAATGGTAATAGTGGTAAGCCAGCATTACCGCCACGGCCTAGAAGTATCAACATTGAATCTTCTCTCAGGTAAATATGCCGAGCTGAGTAAAAATTAATATATCGTATAAATATTTATAGTATTATCATTGAGTTGCGATTAAATCGCTACTGTTCTTGTAAGAACTGTGCTGAGGTTATGGTTTAATATTTTGTTAATGATCCCAAAAAATCTTGAACGAGAATGTTTATTGAAATGTGGCGTTGATACTTAAGCCCCTGAATAACTTCTGGAAAAACTTTTGCCTATCCATGAAAATTTGTAATTTTCATTGACCTCGAACATTAGTGTATAGCAAAAATGGTTACTTGAAATATTGAAATGTTATATTTTCATTTCTCTAGCTTGAACTCTGCGGGTGTGGCGATGAGAAGATCTGGATCGAGCGCTGCAATTTCCAATGGTCGATCTGTTGCATTTAGCCAAAGCAGTCCAAGGCTCTCTAATCGCAATCAATTGGATCCAAGTCCACAAGAACTGCCAGTTAAAGATACTGATCGTACAATTGATATTGCTAGTGCTGAGTGTAAGCTATTTTATTTACAATATTATATATATTTATGAATCATATTCACTGACTAACAATTAATTGCAAATTTAAATTTTCACAACTAACTCACTGATGAGAGTTAATTCAACACTAATATGTCCTTACAGTAGACACGGATAGACGATTAGGTAATCTAATGACACCTATATGAGAATGCCGGTCATGTGAAAAAAAATTATAATAATCTGTATCTCAAATTTGTAAGTGATCATGCTTTCGAACGATAAAATTTTGCGTTTTTCTGTTGAATTCAAATAAGTTTAGAAATGAAAATGACCATTTGTTAAACGCGTTTTCATTGTACATGTTTCACATCGTCAATTTTTTCCTTATTCAAAATTAGTTTCATTATGCTCAGTTTACAAAAAATCAACTTATAGATTCAATCAGACATAAAATAATTTATCAATCATATTTTATTCCTAATCATTTAGAATATAGTTGAGACATTGTCGTCATTTTTTTTTGAAATATTCAAAACATTTATCAAGTATGATCTCATTACGGATTTGACATGATAACAAAATTAATTCAATTTGCATGAAAGCATGAATAAAATTTTTGTCACTCTGTTTAATTTCAACCTTTGTGTGACCAAAAAAAAAATGTAATACTAATTTTATATTTCCCAAGATTATTGTCTTAGGAATTAATGAATGTAATTATAATTTTCATTTTCATATCTCACAAATTTGTTAATTGTTCACAATATATTTTTTTTCTTCGCTATCCAATTATGCACGAGAAATTAAAATAACATATTTTTACACTCTCTAATAACACGGTATGTACCGAGGTACTTTTATGTAACATAATAAAATATTATCATATATATGAGAGATAGAATTTTATTATGAAAAAGAAAGAAAACTAATGAACATTTAATCATCGTTATTACTTGATGAGGACAAACAACATAAAAAAAGAACTCATGACACTTTTCCTGTCTACGCATGCACATTAAATATCTTATGCACGTAACGTGTTCCTAACAAGATACACATTCTTTATGTGTATTATTTCATTATAATATATATTTCACCATTAGATATATTATAGATGAATCGTTTTTACATGGCATTTCGCAAAAAAAAAAATACCCACTGTCACACAGAGGTTGAACTAGAAATGTGCACGTGTGAAAATTTATTTAATAATTTTATTATCCAATTGAACAGAATCAAATGAATCATTGTATCATAAATTTTTTTCAGTATCACCGCAATTGTGCAATACCATTGCGGATGAATTGACACGAACCGCTGACAATGTCGTACAACTCTATAAACGACTGACAATGGATAATTCTGGTAATGCAGTAACTGAAGCTATTGATAGAGACACAATGCTACGTGGTTTAGAATCATCAGTGAATGAAGCGATGCGTACACTTCGACTAGTTGCTGCCAGCACAAAGAATAAGGGATCAAGTGTCGGCAACAATGAAACATCATCTGTTAATGATGCTACTGAAACATTTCATGAATTATTAGCTGGTCAAGATGAGGGTAAAGTGGTTAATATGATGCAACAATATTCGGAATTGCTGTTGAATATGATGCAACAGAGAATGAGTAGTACACAATCCAATCACGCCTAGAAATTCCGTCCGGGCGAGAATATTTTTTTTTTCTTCAATAAGAATATTTGTTTGAATTCATTGCCAAACGAATATTTTGATTGGCCATTAGCTCTTTGATCAATTATTCGAGGGATATATTGGTTTGAGTTTATACATTTCTGCCAATAAAAATGGAATTGAGATATGGAGTTGCGTGAAAATGACGATGATGATTCCTTATGAATAACAATTTTTCATCGTCGTTTGCGAAAACGGAATAAAAAGGGGAAATGAATATGATAGATAAATAAAAAAATGGATAGCTCAATTTGTTAATCTGAGATCATGAGCGATTTGTGTTTCTTTTTTTTTTTTTTCTTTTTGATTGAGCCATAATGAAGACACAGCAATTATACGTTGTACAAGTCACTACTTAAATAATGTATCGCAGTTAACTTAAGAGAAACTTCATCATCCGACCTATATTTTCACCCAAATCATACAACACATCCAATTTAACATTATTCTCAGATTACATCACGATTACGCAGGAAAAAATAATTGCATTAATGATATTGTGCTTTCTCATTTTGATAGTGGAGAAAATAATTAAAAAAAATTAAGTATCTAGCAAAGTCGGAGAAAGTCAATAAAAATTTATCTGTTATATAATATAATTTTGTTGCATTCCGATATCAATTGCAATATTTATATTTATCATAAACATTCATGTGTCAGAAAAATATAACAAGAAAAAATATGTACTATTATTATCCACTACCTTCAGGCCATATGCCAAGAAAAATGCCAATTTACTAAAGACTCGTAGGCTAGAATTAATTCATATGCATATGATGTGGTATTATAATGTGGTATTAATGTATTTTTTTTTTCTGTTCATTATTGTAACCAAAGGCTGTTTGTAACGACGATATCTTACAGAGTAATAACGTGTCCTCTCGTTATTTTGATGTTTTATTAAGTTTGCAATTAGTTGCTATCTATTAGTCAAAATGAAAAGTGAAATTGAAAACTCATTGGTCGGACGAATTGAATAACAAAATATGATTAATTTATGAATTGAAAATAGTTTACAAGTATCAAACATATTGTCTAGCAAGTCATACATGAAAAAAACATAACCGATTTTCTGTCGTGTGCTTGCATATATATATGCATATGTTTGAAACGGAAGGAAAAAACTGCTGGTTAGTTTTTATAAACAGTCTGCTTTTGCTCGAAATATTTTGTGACGTGAGAAACAAAAAATACCGAATCTATCAATTATTATATATTTAACATGTTATTTAGGAGTTATTTTGTTTTTCCCTTTTTTTGCAATAGAAATTCTGTATTTTTATGCCAAATTTTTTACTGGTAGATTAAAAAATTAGGCAGGGAATTGGCGCATACCGAAAATATTTTTACGCGCAAATATTTTGTATAAAATTAGAAGAAGAAAAAAACACTACATACAAAACGGAGTTTTTTCACAATAAATGTTTCATCGAAGTCCGTAGAATTTCAAATACAAATAGTATAATTATGCTCAATAACAAAGCAGGAAAATTGAGGTAAAATAATTCAATACTAAAGACAAAAACAAGAAAAATGGAATGCATGAATCCTTGCGGCGAGAAAATCATTCGGCATGAAAAATGTGTATTATTAAAATCCTAGTTTATAAATTCATTAATCCGACCATGAATGGCATTATTGCTGTACAGTTTAATTTCCATCAAGATTAAGACCATGTTAATAATATCCTACGTGCCATCTTAGCATACAATTTTTCTTAATTAATACTAATATGTGATCCACAACATCTTTAATCCAAAACGGAGAATGAAATTTGAAAAAAAGAAAAAACCCTCATCAGGATATATGGAAATAAAAAAATTACATTTCTATCCCACTTCCTCCTATTGTTTTTGCCGCTAAATAATCCATATAGATTTATGTAATGATACACATTGATTATGATTGCGATTATCAGAGAGAAGAATGAATCATTGACGTATGCATTTTATATTTGATATTTTCTACTAAGAAGAAGTATTACGACTAGATAAGAATATTGAACCCATAAATAGTGCTGAAGTGAAATGAAAATGAAAATTGTCAAACCGAATCTCGTAAGCTTGTAAGCTCGTCGAACCGTCCTTGTTGGAAAATTATATATTATTTCATTGTCAATTTTGTTTATCCAACAGTAACCATTAGCCTGTTTATGGAAATTAATCTTACAATGAAAATATTTAATGCCAAGTCGATGTATTGACAATTCGAGTCGTACGATAACTATGTTGTATTTTTTTCGCTCTTGATTTTTGTATATATTGAATGGTTTGGATAAAAACCAAATGAATTGCGAAATGCAATCTGTTTGTGTATAAACTTGTAACTAATTACGTTATGTGTTGTAAATTATGTTGATAGTAATTATTATTTAGTATGAAACTTTTCAATTCTCTATGAGGATGGGATTGATGGAAAGAAAAGTAAAGGAAAAATATGTTAATTGTAACTAAAAGAAAAAGAAAATGTAATGAAAATTTTAATTCAAGTGACGGTTTTAAAACTGATATATTAAACCTTCTTCTTACACGCAATAATAACAATTTGACAATTCGATTAGTTTTTCTCTCTTATAATAATAACAACATATTATGAAACCACATTTGGAGGAAGATGAACACGATTTCAATTTTAACTGTAAAATTTGCGTTTTGCTCACGCCATATTGCATTCGTACAGTTTCACATATATTGTATAAGACATTAGAAAAATAGTTGTACCAGTTGTTTTTCTTCGATAACTTAAACACTAAGTGTACAAAAAAAAATCAAAGGAAGAACACACACGATCTATAGCACTATTTAGTGCAAAAAATCAGAGTAGAACCTAACATGATTAATGGACATGTAACAGTGAGTACAGTTACAAACGAAGAAAAAAATTCTTGCTAAATGAAAAAAATCATCATAATTAAAAATCGAATAAATAATATTCGATGTGATATTGTATGAATGCTAGTAGTAATTATTTGAATATATATTCATTGAGGATTAAAAATCTTCGTTGTTTGTTTAATTGATTGAACTTTGTAGTGTTGACTATATTGTGCAACAGATTGAACTTCATTATTTTATCTTTCGTTCGCTCGTCCTAATTCTTCAAGCTATAAAAAAAAAATAGCAATGATAAATTGTTATCTATATGAAAATATTCTTCATTCATACCTCTTTTTCATCATCGACCTCATCTTCATCGTCAGAGCCGTGAACTGATGCTGCAGGTGTAGTGAGACGTGATGATAATGGTGATGGAGGTTCACTCAAAGGTCTTGGATAATTGAATCGACCGATACTTTCCTCGTCTTGGTCCGATGTGAAATCAGGATATACTTTTTTCAATGCTTTCATTCTCGCTTGACGATAATACTATCGAATAAAATGGAAACAAATGATTAATATAAATGTGAATGAATGGAATGCTGACAACGAAATATTTAACGTACAACTCCGAGATTTCTCCAATCGAGCATATCACTCAAACGTTCAGTACGGTTTCTTTGAATGATACGCTGTCGTCGGCTGAGACGTGCAAAATCGAACATGTAATGAGCTAATTGTTGTACACTGGATTCAATATCGATAAAACGTCGATCGACAATATAAATTCCATAGCTCATGGGATCGGCGATGTGCTCTTGCATGAAACAGCCGAATCCTGATAAATTTGTTGTGATACTCGGAATTCCCATAACAGTACATTCAGCTGGTGTATATCCCCATGGTTCGTAATACGATGGGAACACACCTAAATGACATCCGCGAACAAATTCTTCATAATCCAAACCGAACAATGGATTTGTCGATGATAAAAATTCTGGATGGAATACAATCTGTAAATGATTGATTGATATCAATGAATTAATAAATATTTTATATTAATGGTATATGATTGAACCAATTCGTTGGATACTCAGACAGATATATTACCTTGACACGATCGTGAACAGTGTTGAATAAATTACATCTTCGAATGGTATTGAGAATCGGATCATTCCAATCATCAATAACATTATGTGTTGTTATTGGCGGTTGACCGTTTCGTTGTAAAGCGTATAAACATCTAGAGAATTAAACAAGATAAAAAATAAGATATGCATGTTGTGAAATATTATAAAGTTGTTGTTAACTATGTGAGTATTTCGATTCTGACCGTTTGATCTTTATGATTTCATCTTTGAGTAGCATATCTTGAGCTTCGGGCAATCTTCCAGTCAAACATGATTCATACATTCGTTTACCAATATTTTGTTGGATTGCATTTATTGTGTCCCGAAGTGATTTTGTCACCTGTTAATTTCAAAAATAAAAAATTGAAACATAACCTGAGGTTTTTCATTAGATTAATTAATTTTTGGGATATTCTGTTAACGTACTGCGTGCCCACGCAAAGATTCAACATTGAAATTATTTGTGCGTGCTGGAAAAATGAGAAATGCAACCACAGTAACGTCTGGTTTCGATGATTTCAAGTAATGATTCAGTCTTGCAAGTGCTTCGATGAAAATATCAGCGCCTTTGTTTCCAAATTCATAACGACCAGCAGTGAAAAAATACAAAGTTTTGTCCAAATCGAAGTCAAAGTGGCTGAAGGATTGAGAAAAAAAATTTTTTAGCTTCATTATTATTCCGGAAAATAACAATCATCTACTTTTTAACTATAAAAATTTACCCGTAAAAATGACCGCGTACAAATTCATGAATTTTTTCTTTACTAACGGCATGTAAATTCTGAAATTCATGAAGTGCCGAAAATTTTTTAACATTCAGACCATTCGGTGTTATAATATCAGGTTTACGTTTCAGCAAATTTTCAGCTTCAATTCCAGTGATATCTGAAACTGTAGTAAATATATGGCAAAGATGTGTCGCAGCCCGTTCTAAACAGTATCGATGATAAATTTGACGTTTTCCAGCCTCCTCATCAACATCGAACTGTTAACAAACATGAATTGAAATATTCATTCTCAGTAATAGAATACTAGAAGGTAATAAATAAAAGAATGCACAATCTTGTTATTTTTACCTTATCCAAATTGTTATAGAAATCAGTTTTTCCCGCGCAAAGATATCTGCCTAATAGAGTTGCGTGGGTCGTAAAAATAGTAACAACATCAACGTTTCGCGTTCGTAATGCAACGAGGCCAACGCCAGCTTGCCATTCATGACAATGTACTATGACACGTGGTTGCGCGCACGAATATTCTTCAGCAGCCTTCCTAAATTAAAAAATTATACAGTATATAAATACCAAAGTCACATCAAGAAAGGAGTAATATCTGATCAACAGAATGTATAATTGAATGAAAAACAACTCACCTAAATTCAGAAATAAATTGGCACACAAGATAGCCCAATATAACAGCATCATTAGCTTCAATATCCAGATGAGGAATGCCAACATTGCATGTATTCCACAATTCCTGTTTATATTCATCTAATTTCCATGCTGCACTGCCAATATCGAATAAAATAACTCGTGGATTTCCATCAACTAACCAGGTACCAGTGATTACCTACATCAAGACAAATAGCTCAAAGTATTATCAAACTTTCATACTCCTTTTATATTTTCTAACCAGGTGAATAAACATTTTACTTTGAATCCTTGATCTCTAAGTACTTGGACGGCTTTTCGGAGTGGACTCTCAGGTGGGAATTCTGCTTCTTCAACTTCCGTTCTTGCACATTCTTCCTTGAAGGGTCCAATCATACAATACTGATCACCTAATTCTTCAGTAGAAACATAGGCCTTTGATCGAATTACCGTATAGATACCACCAACTATAAATCAAAAACATCAGCTATGATTTATCATTGATATTATATAATCAATAATATATGTTATCATTATTTTCATGTAATGTCAAATTATATTTTTCTTGTACATGCCTTTATTCGCCACTTCCCATGCAATTTCAAAACTCCATCGATTTTCTTGCTCAGCAGTGAGACCACGATCCAAAAGCATTGATAAATCATAGCTACTGTCCATCCTATAAAATCTCTTGGAAGCTCGTTCTCGTGACATTGTCTTTGTTTCCACAAATCTACAAGTGAAAAATAACAAATTACACAATAAATTAGATCAGTTATATATTAACGTGACGTAACATTTTAACATCATCTTTGTTATCAATTGTTATTTTGATCCATTCTCACAATTATCTAACTTTGATCACATTGATGAATGATAAACATCATAATTCAAGTGTGGCAATAAATATTTGTACAAAATAAATTAATTTGCGATCTTCTAATTCTTCACATGAATTTCTCAATTAATTAATTGAATATTACATTCATAAACTAATAAATTTATTGATTCTAAAGGAACAAATGCAAAATATTACGTATCAAATCAAATGATATATCAAGTCAATAGGATCAATTGACATTGTGAAATAAAAAGTAAATAATTGATGTGTTAATATGTTCATAACTTTGCGACTGACATTATTAAACAAATTATTTACGATACGAAATTTAACATAATTTAAATAATAATTACTCAATTCTCGTATAACAATACACAATATTAAATACATACATGTATGATTTACTCCAAAAATATAACAAAACTTTTCTTAACAATTACATAAAATGAAAATTAAATTGAAATACGTAAAAAAAAATTTTTTTTTCTGTTCCCAAAATTAAAAATTGATTAACTCACATTATAAATAAATATATGAATGTAATAAACAAAATTGACGCACCGTTGTTCCAAAGAAAAAGATAAACAATTTTTTATTTATGTTAAGAAGTTGATAGAAAACACTATTGGAGAGAGATCGTACAATTTTCGACGATCTGACATGTACTCTCTTGAGCAACGAGAACTACTCTAAGCGGTGAAGGTCATAAGAGCTTATAAAAGGTCATACGGGCCGAATCTTTCGGCTGTATTCGGCTCATATTTATGTATATAGAGTGCATTGCTCGGATGGCTCGTGAGTTCTGCACTAAGACCATCACACGTGGCTGATGTTGCCCACGCACGCATTCCAACACGTTACATTCTTTCTTTTCATTGTCAATGTATATAAAATTGTTTTGTTACTTAATATTTTCAATATAAGAAATAAACGGGATGAATAATTTATAGATGGCGCATGTTCGAGACATTATTTTTATTTGCCTGCAGTCCATTCAACGACAAATGCGGAAATCAGTTGCTCCAAAACTATCGGGGCAATGTAAAAATTGAAATGTCGGTAAAAAGTTGAATGTGTGTACGATAAGACGTGTCTATTCATGTTTGATTACACTTTCAAACATGAATTTCAAGTCAGTGGCGATATCTACAGATTTTCAAGATCGAAAATTATTGGAGAAGTTCGATCGGTAATAAAAACATGACTTGTCGACGAAATAGTGTTTCCTTACCGACATTAACGATTCAAGAATTGATCGATAAAATGGTTTGTATTTTGATTGCTCGGTCGGTATGAATAGAAAGTTGATATTATTTGTTTTGAAATAAAGTATGGAGACTATACTCACTGCATAGTCTCCATAGAATGAAGTCATTGAACACATCTATTTTTGTATATAATGAGGAAGAAAATTGTTGGTAAATTTCCAAAAACGTTTTGTTATTTTATATCTTTCATGTTGGACAATAAACTGAGTCATTCCACAGTTTGTTTGTTGTGACACACAGATAACAAGGTCTTATCAGATAAAAAAATAGGAGAAAAGAATTAGGAATTGAATGGGAATGATCGATCCATTTTTTATTTTGATCGAAATCTTATATGTAATGTTGAGGCCATTTGAACGAATTTTATCGGGCAAAAATGAAGGAAGAAAAATTGTCCAGTTGAAGAATTGCATAATTTGTTTGCTTCGAACATGTAAATATTCTTACTCAGACGCTATTTTGCAATATCACAAGAAATTGTAGCAATAATATCATATTTTTATATGCCCTGACATATTTTCGTTTTTTCCAGTCAGTTCAATGAGATTGAAAAACAAAAAATCAAAGTTATCAAACTCTCACGAAATCATTATTGACAGATATTATACATACGATGAATTATTAATTTTTCGTTGTTGAGTTTTTAATTCATCGAAAGCCCTGAAGAGAATGTGGGTTACACATGTGATAACATTCCCCGTATCACAGTCACATGATATGTTTAATAAACCATATGACTATGAGTATATGCTCTTGTTTTGAGGGGTGGTACACAATGCACGTGATACGATAAAATACAATACAATCTCCAGTAAATTTGATCGCACACATAAGCAAGAATTATACATGCACATGAGAATATGTAAACATGAACGGAATAGAATTTAATAGCGAACAACACGCTGTGATTCATGTTTCACAAGATAACAACTTTCCGGAAACGATCACATCATTTACCATGACCAAACATAAATTTATATTGAATATATAAAAAAAAAAAAAAGAACACTACGAATGGTAGCGATGACAAAGAAAATACCACAGAACAATTATTTCATATCGAAATGTGAAGTAAACTTTTTGCTGATAAGAAAGAACAGTACAGGTTTAGTTAAGCTTTTTCAGATTAGAAAAAAATATTTTTTCTAAACATCAGAATGTATGTGTGATCAATCTCGACAGAAATATTTCTTTGAATCCTGTGAGAGATGTGAAGTAAATACAGATGGGACGTTTCAAAGATGTTCTCTGAGGAATCAGAGTCTGGAGATGGTATTTCCCTAATGGTTTCAATTGCAAACGAAGATTCGATTAATGAACATATAGAGATGTTTATAATTATATATGCTGATTCTGAGAAAATTGATTTCATAAAAACTCGCGGCTTCCTGAAGTGAATGAAAGAATCGACAAATGGAATTTTTATGTAGAATAGCAGACGATGAAAGGATGAGAGATCCAAATGGCTTCTCATCGAGCACTCAACAATAAATTCTCTCTTTGAGATATTCTCTAATTTGAGATTATAATTTATTGATGCTGATTGATGTTCATCAGTTCGTCTTTCAAGGATGCTTTTTTTTTATTAACACAATTGGAGCTGACCTGTTTCATGAAATTGCAATGAAATCTTGAAACAGTATCCATGAAGAACAGTTGCAAGAGAATATCAATCTCTAAAATAAACTAATTTCCCATCTTCCTCAGGAACAAATGATTAATAATAAGTATCACATCGACATAGAGGATTGATATTTTAGTGAAAAATAAAGTGTGAAAATTTATACAATGATGTCATATAAAATATACAATATATGAATCCATGATGATTGAGGTGAACGTTATTATAAGTATATGGAAATGTTTAGGAAATGATTCACTACAGCTGTTCAACTCTGACTGGCTACTGCAAGAAAAAAAAATAAATGTCCTCAACACTGAATTCGTCTCTCTGCGGAGAAATCCCACATGAAAATGAAGAAAGAATTCATAATATATGAAATACTGGATCAAAATCTTCATCGAAAGGTTATGATAGTCATATCTCACGATAAGAAATACCTATTGATAGTGGCATTAATTATAATAATTAATAAAATAGGTGAAAATGTAAAATTAATGTCATACTATTTTCTTGGCCAGCAATAGGAATATTCTTTTTTCGATTCTTGGAATAGCAAGGACATGAGCCCTATTTAAATAATAATTATTTATTTCAACATTTTTATTTTTAGCAAATAAAATGATCGATGATTTTTGGAGAATAATGATAACCAAATATAACGATAATTAGAGTTATGATAAGATATTTCAAGTATGAATTGAAATATCGGTTTTTAACAATAATAATCATGAATTTAAAAAGAATAATTCTTCGTAATTCTCCGTTTCGATGTCATTGATCCAATATGTTTAATTATTAAAAGATATCAATATATAAACTCAATTACAACAACCAAACGTAATAATAACAGTAATATCAATATTAACCTAATGAATAAATATTTTCGAGATAATATTTAGCATTCGTAGATGCCATCATTCAATAATTTGATTTTGCATACAAATATATCCACATGAATGAAAAGTTCAAACGTAACAACACCAAAGAGACTGCCATACGATGTTTATTCATATTCTTATACCCAAATTTATTAACCATTCATCATTTATTTTTCGTTCTTTACTTCTTTCAAATTTGTAATTGGCGCTTAAATTGTTGTGGAAGGGATTTCCAAGAAACAAGAGAGAATTAATACAAACATAGCGCACCAGAGACCGCTGTAGTTTGTTCACAAAGTAAACAAAACTACCTTAAGGTACATTTCCATTCAGCACAGACAAGTGATTGGATATTATTCTGATGAAATATCGCATCATAAATTCTCATTGGGTGATCACATAACCTCTTTGATATTCAAATGCGATACACACAAGAAAACACGCCTTTATTTCCACTTCCATCATGAAATCTCGTACGATGATATCGTACATAGTCCAATACACCTACATAGATAACACATGTACGCATATTTACAAAACACACACACTAAATCACCGTCCGATCATATTAAACACCGAGCCAATCTCCTTTCAATTCATTGCTGCGGCGACTGTGTCGTGGTCATTTCGTTCTGGAATTATCGTTATTTTTTGCCAACTATTATTTAATCAAGGTAAAAATTTATTTATTTATTTTCATCAAATTCACTTCGATCATTGTTTATTGTTATATTTTTTATTATTTGTAGGTTATGTATCGAAAGTTGAAGATTCATTATTTACCTTTGTTCTCATTCAATGATATTTTGTTTTCCATTTCCTGCTTCACGATAAAAATGAGATTTGCGCAGTTAATACTGGAAATAATTATAGATAATCTTTACAATCAAATTTTAACCTTGACAATGTTTTTCATAATAAATAATGTTATCGTGATGGTGAAAAAAGAAACATTAAACTGAAAATACGTAACAGTTCAAGAGTAAATGTCGGTCGTTGTGAACACAACAAAGAAGTAATCTTCGAATGTTCGCAGATGCGCATTTCTTTGTTGTTGAGGCAGAGTGACAGTTTTCAGCGTCATAGATGACGCAAGAATTGAATCTCAATATTTTTCATTCCTACTTGTAGCAATAAATGAATATTAATGTTGTGTTTTTTTTCTGTTTTTGTTCAATAGATTTGAAATAATTCATATACAATCATGAAATCTTTGGTGATTGTGTTGTGGGCTTTTGTTGCTCTTGCTCAGGCTGTCTCTTTTGTTGACCTTGTTCAAGAGGAGTGGAGTACATTTAAGGTATGACGATAGTTTGAAAAGTTTCACAATTAATATATGAATAATCGAGAGAAAAGAAAGTTTTCGAATTAACTTCAGCAGGGTGGATAATAAAAAGAGCAATCTAGTTGGAAGGATTGGGTTTGTGAGACCTGTTGTTGTTTTTTGCTCCAGATAACTCTTCGGAAAGGCTTTTTTTTTAAAATCAAACTCTACATTCATGCTAATAAAAAATATTTTGAAATGATTAATTGTTGGACGATGAATACAAAAAATTGTCATTGTTAAAAAATCGCTTCAGTACTATAAAGAGATTTGAATTTTTATGACAAATCTGATAATTTTATTTATAACTTCTTAGATAGAAGGTTAAAAAAAATTATGTGTACACAATCGTAATGTAATGATCTGAATTTCAGTTGCAACATAACAGAAAATATGAGAATCCTACCGAAGAAAAATTTAGAATGAAAATATTTATGGAAAATAAATATCAAATCGCCAAACACAATGGGGAGTTTGCAAATGGATTACGCTCTCACAAGCTCGGCGTCAACAAGTACGCTGATATGGTAAGTAATCAATGCAATGAAATGAGTCGGAAAGTAATTATTTGTATTTTCTCTATACTGACGTATTATTAATGATGATTTATGTTTAATTATAGCTCCGCCACGAGATTGCTGAAAAAATAAACGGATTCAACAAATCACTTGGTATGCGATCTGGAGAAAAACTTCGTGGTGCTAAATTTATTGCGCCAGCCAATATTAAACTTCCACTTGCAGTCGATTGGCGACATGATGGGGCTGTTACCCCTGTAAAAGATCAAGGACATTGCGGTTCCTGCTGGGCATTCTCGACGGTAATATAACAAGCTTATCGACATTAGAAAGTTTGATAGGAATTGAGAATGTAATTCTGAGAATTAATGACCTCTGTTTACTTTTTTTATTTACTTTAGACTGGTGCACTTGAGGGCCAACATTTCAGAGCAACTGGATATCTTGTATCATTGAGTGAACAAAACTTAGTTGATTGTTCCGGTAAATACGGAAATAATGGCTGTAATGGTGGTCTCATGGATCAAGCATTCCAATACATCAAGGAGAACGATGGCATTGACACTGAAAAAACGTATCCTTATGAGGCTGAAGATGACAAATGTCGTTACAATCCACGAAACAGTGGCGCTGATGATGTTGGATACGTTGATATCCCTCAGGGTGATGAAGAGAAATTGAAAGCTGCAGTTGCTACTGTTGGTCCAGTTTCAGTTGCTATTGACGCATCACATCAATCATTCCAACTTTATTCTGAGGGTATATATAAATATACAAGAATTTTTAATTCAATTGCTGTTTCATAATAACAAATGTAAATTTTTGTACCAGGTGTTTATGATGAGCCTGGTTGCTCGACTGAAGAATTAGATCACGGTGTTTTGGTTGTTGGTTATGGAACGACTGAAGATGGACAGGATTATTGGCTTGTGAAAAATAGTTGGGGTGAAACATGGGGTGAGAAAGGATATATCAAGATGGCACGTAACAAGGAAAATCAATGCGGAATTGCAAGCTCAGCTAGTTATCCTCTAGTTTAATATGCATTTATTATTATAATCATAAGTTTTCCTTCTTTTCTAATCTGACCACGAAGGTCACAAACGACTGTCATTTCTCAATAACATGTTTCTTCATCAATATTTATTTGAAATATATGTTGATATGTTTCCAAGGGCTATGATATATTTCTATATGAATTCTTCATAATGATTAAGATCGAAACGGTAGTCGTTTGAACAATAATACGTGATAAATGAAACCTAAATTTATGTCAAATTCAATCGTGCAAATTTCTATTTCTTTTTTATAATTTGTCTTATTGCTCTACAAATTTAAATTGTAAAATTTTCATTATTATTTGAATGTAATGATTAAATAAATTTAGAATTTCCATCCTTCATTCGTGTGATTATTTTGTCAGAGTTCAGGTGAACAAAATGGCGGGTATAGAGCTCAATGATTATTTTTTTCCAGTGTATGATTTCATCCACATCATGAATTGCATTTCGGGGAGTCAGGTGAAGGGAAAAAATGACTCATTGTGTGTGTGTGGTTGCAGGTAACGTTAATTTTGAATTTTCCGAATTACGCCATCTATCTGAAGTTTTCATAGGTTATGTTCGGAATATCCAGAGAGAGAAGGCTTCTCTCTGAGAGAATATACAGTTTGTATTGCAATTTGCGTCTGATGTGGCGATATATACTTTCATTGAAGTATAAAAAAACAAAAGAATTCTGTCATATACAATATTTTTAATAATGCAGACAACAATATAACGAATTTATTTGGCATATAAGTTATTTTATTGTTATTCAGTTTGTTTTTTTGTTCTTTTAATTTGAAAATATATAAGTTATGTGTAATAGATGAGATTGAGTAAAAAATGACGGAAAATATACTGAATCAAATTTTAAATTCGAAAACTTCGATAGATTCAATTCTCGATTGGTTAACGACTGACAATCCTAATGTAATAATTCATTTGGACTTTATATTTTTGATTTTACATTTATACTTAGTCGAACATTTCATATATTTAGGTTATGTTACTGTATGCCTATAAATAGACTAAATAGATTTTATTATTTTATCATTATTTATTATGTAATTGGCCTATTGTTTATTTGCAGGATATTATTATTCCCGGTATTGAACAAACTGACTCCATACGTGCTGAATTCATATTGTATTTTTTAAATTATTTGAGAACACAATGTCAAGGGTAATTTACTTCGAATATTGTTTATTATTGTTTATGCATGTGCATATGTTATAGTTTTATATTGTAACCATTCAATCAATAGTTTTTTATTCATCGGATATTTCTTCTCTTAGAGTATTACATTCTCCAAGGAGCGATGGATTGAAAGTCCAAAAACCGTTCATCGATATCCCGCCAAAAACGAGTGGAAATATTATTTCACGAGAACATGGTAATCCTGAGGTGTTATCAGGTCATGAAATTATAGATGCAAGAAGAAACATTGGGAGTCTAATTGTACAGCCATCAGTGATGAATACTAGTTGCAATTATTCAAATGCAAGTGGATTAACGGGACAAGTTTGGAGTACTCCTGGTCAGGCACAAATTCCTGGTAATTTACACTATGAATCATCGCAATCACATCCGAGTCCATTAAGAGGACCAAATGGTCAGTTTCTTAATATGCAAGTTAGAAATCCATTAATGGGACAATGTTTACCTGCACTTATGTCAGGATCACAAAATAATTATAGTCCCATTCACACACAAATGATTCCTGGTAATCCATATTATGAATTACCACAATCACATTCAAGCCCATTCAGAGGGCTGAATGGTCAGTCGATTGATATGCAAGGAATGAATCCACCAGTAGGACAATATATACCTGAACTCATGGCAGGATTCCAAAATAACCATAGTCCCATTCACACACACATGGTTCCTGTTATTTCACAACATGGGTCCCCTCAATTACATCCGAGCCCATTCAGAGGATCAAATTCTGGTTCATTTAGTGGGTATGAAAAAAATCTGATGAGCGACGAAAATTTCCCTGCGATTACGTCAAGATGGCAGGCGAACGATTCATGCGCGTCCAATTTATCAACAACATCGGCAGCTCCTTGTAGTCCGATTTCACCACTATTCACCAGTCAAGTAACACCGGCGAAACCAAGATCTACCAACAAAAACAAATCACGGAGATCCCTCAATAACATGAATTCATCAGGTCAAAATACCAATAGCGGTCGAAAGAATCAAAGGAGTGAATCGAATCACAGCTCATGTCTTGGCGACTTCATTGTCATTGAAAAATCCAATTCGAAACAGCGGAATAGAAACAGTTCTGGCAATAAATCGATGAAAAACAGCCCTGGTGAATTGGACAAGTCAAGTGGAGCTGAATCTTCAATGACAACACAGCAGAAAAATTCTAATTCCCGACGTAGAATTAAACCAACAAAAATAGTGGTCAATAGCAGTACTGGTAATTATTTTACATCATCTCGTCTATTTGTATCTGATACGAGAATCATAGATAAAATTATTTTTCAGAAAATCAACAGCCCGAAACTTTTGGCGTTGTGTCAAGACCACCAATGAGCAATCCAACATTCATAGAAGCCTTGTCCACAGATGAAACTAATGAAGTGAAGTCTTATGAGGACGAGAGAGAATTGCTGAAGTTACAAAGGCAGAAACAACCAATTGCTCCTTCTGTTACTGAAGCTATTGCACAGGAACCAATAAGAAGTTTAATTAGACCTAAACAAAATCCAGTAGTTTTGCCGAAATTGGATTTAGTTGAATATGAGAATATTCTAAGAATTTTAGCAAAACTTCATGGCGGGCTACTTGTTAAAAATTTGGTTCCAAATCCCATGACAGAGCTATATTTCATTATGTCGTTGATCACTTCTCCATATAAAACAGATTGTGAGGCCAAGAGCTCACAGATAGAACCTCATGAGGAGCTGGGCAAAGAAACGGAATCATTGGAGGAGTTGAAAGAAACTATGGGATGTGCCGATTTAATTAGTGATAATTCTGGGGAAAATATTGACAGCAATACGAAGGAATCCATGGAGAAAGACGACACTTCAGTAGATGGACCATACGAAAAGAATGACACACAATTAAGTGTTACTGAAAAACAGTATTTCAAGACTGTTCATAATTGTGTATATTTTGCTACTACAGTGCTCTGGGATGCTAAAAATTTATTATCAGTGTTTGATCGCCCGACATTGGCATTACTTTGTGAGAATCCATTATTGCAAGAATTTCATAAAAAATTGCACGGATTTTTGAATAAATTATATGAGGAAAAATGTTTGCAATCAAAAAATGTGGAACCTTATGATTATTTGAGGTAAATTTTAATTGTACATATCTTAATCTACTCAAGTGAGATTTATGTAAAGTACGTGAATGTAATTTCTTTCTTTTTGTTTTTCTGTCTTACAGATGGTTACAATCGAATGTTTGTTTTCAAGTAGATACAGATAATCGAGACAATTTTCCATCGACACTGGAATTTTCAACATTTCGCAGACAACGCGATTTATTTTATGAAATATTGAAGAATTGGGAGGACAATCATATGAACAAAAATTGGTCTTTTCAGAAAATGTTAGGAAATAAAATCAATACAATGCTTTCAATGCATTCAGATGCTGGAAATTATTATCATCTTGCACGGCTGTTCAAGTCTCAGCTTTTACTGTCATCAATAAAAATTGGACAGCCGGTAATAATAAAGAATGAAACGATGATAATTCTTGGTTTACGATGATAACTGTGAGATGATTTTAGATGAGCAATTCATTATTGTTGTATTTGTTAATGTAGGAAGAATCATTCCATGATGCCAATTTGGATGTTCTCAAATCGTTGAAAGATTTAAATCCCGAGAAATTGCAACAACTACAACAAAGATTGGTTACACCGGTATCATCAATGGGACCTGTGCCACCACCATCATTCCCCGGAATTCAAGAATTTTATCAAAAGTTTCTCTTGACTTCATCAGATCCAAAATTTACTACAAATCTACAAGATTGTTTCATCCAAGAAATAATGGAGTTGAACGATACACAATTTACGTGTAGTGATATTGATGCAAAAGGTTCGTACAGTTGACTACGTCCCAAATTTTTCTGCAAAAAATGTTGAGGAATTATTTATAGTGCAATGACTTCATTGAATATAGAAAATTCAATTGATATTTTCAGAATTCAAAGCAGACGAAAGTACAAAGCAAAATTATCTATTGTGTATATCAAGTTTGAGATTGCTGGCGAAATTCTTGGGCTTTCTCACTTCATTACCATATCAATCAAGAAATGATACATTACAATCTGAAACAACGCAAATTGCATTGCGCAGTAGGGTGAGCAGACTATTTTCATTGTATTCCTCTTTATACAATGTTTCTAAATATCCAACAATATTATAATATTATATTCTACAAATGAACATTTCATTATCGCTGACACGTAATTACAGATTATGCCACCAGTGGATTTACGGGGATGTCTTCATCAAGCTATAGCGCACAAAAAGTTGTCAGTAACAATTCCATGGATGGTCCAATACTTAGCAATGCAGGATTCAGTATCATTCCGACTGCCATATTACCTGGATATTTGCAAATCTCTCTATTACATCTATCGTCAAACAAAATATTCACTTGATGATGAAACTGCATTACTAATTGCATTCTCAATCGGTTGGTTCTTTGAACTTTCAAGTTTTCCACGAGATATTTATTTTCATTGGATGAAAAGTTTGAAAAATGAGAAGGATGAATTGATTAATGACCTTGCGGTATATACATGCAGAAAAGTATTGCCAACAAATGAAGATACTGATGCTAATCGTCACCAAAGCAATGTCGTTGTTGATAAGTTGAACATAATCGATGATAGAGCACTTTATATTTGTTGTCCATATTTGAAAGAATTAAAATTATTATTGACATCGGGCAATGTAAATTCGAACAGTAACAATGCTAATCGTCATATAACACCAGTATCTAGCAAACTTTCACAAGCATCATGCGCTAACCGAACAATTAGTTTAGAATTACAATTGGAAGAAGCATTTTTTCACAGTCATCCGCGTTCAGTTCGTAAAACTGTTGATTTTATTGTTGAGCGAATAGCATCGAGTTGTGTTAAATTTATATGTCGGAGTATTATACCTGCTGTTAAAGAAAAAAGTTTACGAATGATTATAACAGCTGATGCCAAATCGGCAGGTAGCCGCAAAAGTACAAGGGACGATCTTTTTGCATCAACAACCGCAAATATAAGGGACCAATGTTTCGAAGTTATACCCAGTATGTGCGAAAACAAAACTAAAAATTCAATGGATGCATTATTAGCCGACGATGTATTGCCGGCGGTGAAAGAAATGTGCGTTAAGATTGCTGTGAGAATGGAATTGGAACAGATATATCAGTGGCTCGACTCATATATTAATAATGCCATGATGTCAAAAACAAAGTTTTTCGAATTTGGAGCATTGCGGATTGATGATGAGACTAAGGATGATGACGATGATGATGATGTTGATGATGGGATTGTTGTTGGAACAAGAAGAATTGAAACAAATAATGATGATGTGCCGTGGGCTACTTCCGTTTTGAATTGCGTTCGTAATTCAATGTGGGAGTTGCTAGAAAACAATGGAAGATGGTCAACATTAGACGAAGAAACAATTTTAGATAATTTCAATAAAATTTATCGAAGTTTAACTGGATCAAAACCTATGGGGCCGAGTACACGGAGAGTTTTATATCAAATTAGTCTCGACTATGCCATTCATCTGATTTCAATGAAACCAGATTTGTTCACACCGGATGTCGAAGGAAAATTGATTGAAATTTGGCAAACACACACCAATAATGATAGTGCTTCCGATGATAAATTACTTTCCGGATTGTTAAGTCCAAGGAATGTTAAAATTTTAATGCTAAACAAAGATGAAATAGTTTGGATAAAATATGGAAGATTCATTCGACGTATGTTCAAACACAATTTGGCTAGCATGGATGATTTTAGCAATGATTGCGTATCACTTTTGAGATCTGAATGGAGTCCAAACGTATTACAATCATTCTCTAAGTGTATGACAGAAGCAATATCTGATTATAAATCTGGTGCTGGAAAATATGTTGATAAAATTATGATGTTACTTGACTGGATTATACAAACATGCGGAACAATGGATGTCTATCCTTAAAATTATATTTATTCTTTTTACGACAAGGAATTTGTGAATGAAAAAAATATACAAACACGAAATGAAAAAATCGTATCTCTATTCAGGTACGTGCCAGGGGTCTTTCAAAACAAAATTTTTGATCAAATGAATGAAATAGTACGAACAATGGTTGCGCAGAGGTCGTGCAACTCATTTTGTAGTGCATAATCACAAATAATTTTATACAGTTAATAGTGATTCGACATTTAAATTTGTCAATAAAATTGTGTGATTATTTTTAAGATAACACGTTGCATGTACTTGTGGGTTGTTTATTATTGCTATCGATTTTAAAATTAATAAAATTATTAATTGAACCAAAAAAACGGCTCAGTTTTGTAAGTATCTATTGTGCTTACGAGTCTAACCTCAAAATAACTGGTGTCTTCGTCATCATCTTGATCAATAAGTCAGGTGAGTTGGAGCAGAATCGTATGTTGATAATGATTGTCCAGGAATTGAAATATGAACACAACAACAATCAGCGAAAATGAAATACTGGCAGAGTCTTCTCTTGGCTTGAAATTGTCCTGAATAACTCACCTAAATGACTTATTAAAGATAATTCTACCTTCAGAAATCTTCTGATTAGAAAATAGAACCATTGAAAACGATTTGAAATTAATCCCTTTTGAATGCTGTTAAATACTCCAAATTCTACTGATATTGAGCGCTGACTATGAAATGAATCGTTTTAAATGCAACTTCGTAATCAGGGTCTCTAAGAATTTCTAAGGGATCTCATTGAATTGTATGTAAAGCTACAAAGTTTTTTCATTTTAATTTTGCGAAATGTTTATTATGGATCAAAGTAAGTTGTGTGGATGGTTTTATAGCTGGACAATATGGACAATTTGGAAGTGTACCCGGATGTAACAATCATTTTTCCACTGAGATTTGATCTCATGTTGTGATTAAAAACTCATTGAGATCCGATTTTTTGTGGAATTCCTAAATAGCATTCACTCGAGAATAAGAAGTTAAAAATAGAAATTTTCAATTTGTAGAAGTTGATCCACTGTGAAATAAGTAATCGACCTTGGAGCAGGATATTTTATCTTCTTTCAGATTGTGATTACATTTTTCTTTCTTCGAATATTGGGATAGTTGATAAAAGTTGATGATGAATTGCTCGTCTTTTGAAGATGAAACATATATTATGTGTTAATTATTCTCGAATGTTTATCTCATCTGCAGTTATTTGAATATGAACAGTCAAATTATTCATGAAAAATAGTTGGAACGATGTTCATTAAAATAAATAATCAATTGCTGATATGAAAAGTTATAGAGAAGACCGGAAAGTGGGCGAAGGCTGTACAGCCAACATGTCGAATACAATGAATAAAATAACTCGAAAGAGCAAAGTTTCAGGTTTTGCATAATGTCATTAAGTAGAACTAGCTTTTTCAATTTATATTATTTATTCAGAGGAACTTTCGGATTAAATTTTCGCCCTGGCCAGTATTCTATTTCTCTGTAATTATCCGGCAAATAATTTATGTTCATTAATTCGCTTTCGGGACGAACATCCACTTAGTATTGATAATTATATTCATCAATGAATTACTTAACTTAATAATGAAATGATATAATTTTTGTCTAGAATGATTAATTCATCAGATCCACGTCGTCCTGAGAAGGAGATCAGATACAGACCATCAGTTGTAAGCAGCCAAGCTCAACCCGGTGATGATTTAACACCAGATTACATGAATATACTTGGGATGATTTTTAGTATGTGTGGTTTGATGATGAGACTGAAATGGTGTGCATGGGTAGCACTTTATTGTTCTTGCATAAGTTTCGCGAATTCACGTGTGAGTGATGATACCAAACAAATCTTAAGTAGCTTTATGTTATCAATATCAGCAGTAGTGATGTCCTACTTACAAAATCCACAGCCTATGACACCACCATGGGCTTCTGCATTGCAATAAACTTAAGACTGAATTTCCCACGCCATATATATAAAATGTATATACAGTGTGGATAATAATAACATCAACGGGAGATTAGGAAAACCAATAGAGAAAAGAAAAACTATTTTATAACTGAAAATTCATCTCGTATCTTTATATCTTACAAATTATTGTTCATCCTCGCGGATTTTTATCAACACTATCATCTCCATATTTTCGTTATCACTACTGATATTTCTGAAATATCATATACAACAAGCTTATTATACCTGAGTTCACCCCAGTTCCTATATATTATCCACTAAAACTTATTTGTTTATTCATATATGTCTATGTATACTTTAATTTACAATACATTATTAAAGTTATTTCTTCCGTAAATATAAACAAAATTGATGAATAAATCATACTTCCTGCACGAAAATAGTTCAGCAATTCCGCAGATAATTTTCTTTATATTATTCTATATACAATGCATTATATTTTGAACTAATTGGCAGGAAATCGATAGAAAATGTATAAATTATCGTATAGACGAAAATATATCAAAAGCTTATTTGAGAGTATCTATGATTGCTGGATTCTATATAGATTTTACAGTTTCGAAGGCAATTTATTGAACAGACCATCTATTTTCCTTTGCATTTTTTTTCTTTTTGCTATTGGAGAATAAATTATGAGTTGACACTATGAATCCGTCGAGATAAATCAATTAAAATGTATGAGAAAATGGAAAATATGAAGTAATACGACTTATAAAGATTATTTCGCGTCGATGTATATACACAATAGGCCTCTATGCAAACAGATACGTTGGATGAATACTCGTTTGATTGGCACAATGTAAAGATATGAATATACAATGAGAAACTATGAGAGTCTTTAATCACGCAATAAATAGATGAATAAATAAGATATTTGACAATTTGACTATTCAACATAACTTTAAATTTATCTTACTGAAGAAATGTCAAATGTCTCTAATAAAGAATTTGATTGTTTGAACATTACTGGCGAAACTGTACATTATTAAATAATTTTATGCGATGTGAATGGACATAAAAATCGAGCCAAGATTGGATCAGGCGTGGCCGACTAAGGCCACTCAATTGAATTGATTTTCTTTCTTTCCAAATGGTCCCATGGAAAATGTATAACAACTTTTTATTTTGTCATTGAATCCTTTCAAACACTGCTTTCACCACGTCCTACCAGTGTTATTGGATAGACATATTTTTTACGTTTGGCATTGAAGAATGGGGAAGTGTGTTGGACATGACCTGGCGTTGGTGAGAGACCACGAAGAAGCGGAAGTGACGCATCGACTGGAGTTGATGATGTAGGATCGAGACGTTTTTTCCATTCACCACCACTGAGATTAGTCGCTGGTGCCATCAATCCTTTACAATCGGGTGAACTTTTTATACTGAGAAATACATCGTTGTTACTGCTGTCACGTTGACCCAATGAATTCTGAAATAGATGAAAGAATATAATGTATTATTGTACTTGACAATTATTTAAATACTTCGTAGTCTAGGAGTAATCCAAGAGGAATATGTTAAAGTTATATGTCGCTTCAGTAGGTCAGAATTGCCGTTGGAACTGAGCCGAAGTTTCAGTTGATTTAGAATCAAATGACAGTACTTCAACTATATATCAACCAAGAGCGAATTGTCATCATGTAAGTTGTGTTGACTGATATGAAATCGTTTCTCAATGATGTTCAAACATTAAGCAGGATATAATATTAGAAATATTCTGATTGAAATGCGAGTCTTGTCGATCAATGAGAGACTAATTTCCTGTCCGAAAAAATCGAAATGAAACTTGAGATGAATGGCAAGTCTGTGAAATCGACGAAGGGTTCATTTCCAGTCTATCAAATCAAAATCACATTCGAAATCAATTCCCAACGAATCGATTTTGTTAGGACGAGGAACTAACTGAGATGATTTCAACATATCGTCTCCGTTAGAGGGAATATATCGTTGAACATCGATGAACAATTCTTGGGTTCTATTCAGACTTTGCTTGCACACAAAAATAATCTTGATAAAGTGCGCAGATTTGAATACTACATGATTCCTAAATTGATTCTACAAAGAAAAAAAGTATTATGTAACGTGTGTGAAACCCAACGCGACTGTGTGACTCCGTCGGATCAAACAAATGACAGGGCTTGAGAAACCATCAACGCAAAAGTTTATCCGACAGCAAAGAAATATTTGGGAAATTTTGGTATTCAATTTTCTCAAACTAACAGAACAACTTCTGACAGTTTTCGTGAACAGTGATTGTAAACATAGAATACATATTAACTTTTCCCATGTCAATAACATACTCTTGCTATTGAAATATCAAAATAGTTGATGATCATTTGATTCTGTATTGATAAAATTGTTCATTATGACCAATTAGAATATTTTTAACCTTGACTTCGTAGAGATCTGGACTGGATCCATTAGTGTCATTCTCTTCATTATTAGATGGAAAATCTGTATGGACACGATGAATACTGCTGCGAATAATCCTAGTAGAATGTACTGGTGATGGTGTTGAATTTTCAGAAAGATCATCTCTGCAGCAGGCAGCGGTACAGATAGTGTGTTCTCTGAAGCAAAAAGACACAACAAATGAATACCATGAACAATTACCAACACATTTGAGGCCGAACATCGTAGGGGAATAGTCAGGGATTAATAGTTTCAATGAGTTTGAAGTCTTTTCTGATGATGTCACTTGACAGCAATTCATTATTATAACGCAACGTCGTAGGCATATTATGTTGACAATATCAGTTTCAAGATTACAGTCACTGTATTTATATAGATGGAATCTTTCATCATGAGATAAGATGACACATAAACATCACTAAATCCCGCAGTATTGAAAATAATCAATAACAATACCATCATTTAATTAATAAAAATCTTTTTATTTTCGAACCGAACTGGTTCATCATGATAGAAAGAATCATCGAATAAATAATAATGTTAAACTATTTCCAAATGATATTCAACTGTCACAAACCTTTGAACAATAACAGAGTCTCGTCGTCGTGGAATTGGTGGTGGTGGTTGTGAACCGGGTCCTAAACTTCTTGCAGTCTCATAACTCGCTTCACTATTTCCACTGCTACTATTACTACCACCTGCTGGGTCATCACGTAGACCATAATTTTTAACTGCTAGCATGGCGAAATGAAGATTACTCTTAAGATCGTCTGCTGCAGTGGATAAATTGCCTGGTATTTTAGGCGTTCGTCTCATTGGACGTATTGGTGGTAATGGTGATGGTGGATTGCTTGATGCTTCGGACATTGTTTCCGGAGTTGCCAAAGGTGCAATTCGCTGTGTATATTCCCAATTCAGTGGATGATTGAACCTGAGAGTTTGATGTAGACAGAAAAAAATTATTCTGTGTAACAGATATTAATTGTTTTCTTCGTAGCTTCAACATAAAGAGTTGGTAAAAAAATGATCAAGACATGATATGAAGATATATTAAATTAAAGTTGTATTAAGCAGAAGAGAATAATGAGAGATGATAAATATGATAATAAACGAATAATATAGAAGCCTATATATATATATTTATATATATATTTTTATAGTTGGTTTTTTTGGTGTGATGTTACTGGGATTTAGTGGATTTAATATAAACAAAAATGCATCAATCAGTGATCCAATTTGTTTGAAGCTTGGCCAGCAAATTATCAAGCGGTTGTGAGAATTTTGACGTGCTTAATATATGAAACACGAATAAATAATTCCTATAATATCCGACGGGTTGATGAGAGATTTATAATATTTATATTATATGCAATGTATGAAATAGAATGGGAACAATTTGATTGAAAACCATCACGCATATTCTCCACTGATGTTTTTTTTTGTTTGGTTTTTTCAACTTTCTTACGATTTGTTGTCGTCGGGCCTGTTGGGTGTTGTAATCAAGTCGCTCGCAATGCTGACGTACTCCCATGGCAATCCTCTCGAGTCCACACTCAATTCACGACCGGCTTGTGGAAATTCTGTTGGACTTTGAAGTGATGTAAAGCTCGTTTCAAGACATAATCTGTGAGGTGGTGTTCCAACAGTTAATGAACGTGATTTGGCTGGACTGGAAGCTGTTGGTGGTAGAAGTGCACGCATCTCATGTTCAATTTCCAACTCGTGAATTTCTGTTGGATCACGAACCTCTGATGCTTCTGCTGATGAAGTGTGACCTGATGCCAGACGTTGTGGCTTGACTGGTCCCAGAGTTGTTACAACCTGATTGTCATTTTATTGTTTGTTTTTTCGTTTTTTATTTTTGCGTTAATCAATAATAAACAACAGACACGGACTTTATTTATTTTTTATCCGAAGAAACAATGGAGATTTGCATGGAAAATATGTCTGATGAATTTCCATCAGTGAAGGTTAACTTTTTTGTTTTTAATTCTTTTTTTCTTCTCGTTGTTTTCATTAATGCTATTCTATATTGTTGAATTGCGTTGATGTATTCATCGAATTGATTTATAGCTATTCAAATTTCTTCTTATGTTTTTGTTATAATAATTCCTTAGCTGCAACAACTACATTTTATCTCATGCATATTTGATGAAATGATGCTGCGAGGCTGAAGTTCATCACGTATTTTATTTATTTTTCATTCCATTTTTTTGCTTCTATATTTTTTTTCTTTCGTTCCAAGTCAACTCCCGAGATATTTGTGACGTGAAATTTTTATTTACTGTGGCGTCTGACAAATGAATACACGTGCAAATGGAGAATTAAATAATTGATGCATGCGAATCGTTGTGATAAAAATAGAGCGAGAGGATGTGAAGATAAAGAAGGAATGTGAGAATAAATGGTGCGAATGGTAAATGAAGCATGAACAAAAAAAGGATAGATAGGATATATTTTCAACAATGATTTATGTTAAGAGAATATGAGAGAAACGAATGAAACTATCGATCCAATTGGCTCACTTTCACATTACTCGAAATACCAAATTTATAAATGATTAGTGCAGGTAATGATTAGATACAAGTGACGCGTTTCACAGATAAAATATACAGAATGAACATCAAAGTCAATGAAGAGGAATATGATATAGATGATATCCAAGTGAATTATTTCATATGTATACGTTCGAAATGAAACTTGAGAATATTAATAAAATGCACCAACAATAGATTCAAAAAAAAATTCGATCCAAGTTTAATAAGAATTAAAGTACACAAAATTCAAGGTTATGATCTTAACAATTAACAATGACAATATCCAAAGCTATAATTTTCTTTTGGCACAACAAATAATGATTAGATAGATAAAAATGTGCAATTAAATGATAACATCGAGCTATTTATGCGAACGTGTACATATGAATGATTATTAAATGTATTGAAGCGATTGAAAATAGAATTGATTATAATGAGATCTCATATATATATATATCAGTAATCTCTCATGTATGTCTAAAAATACCTGGTATCGTGGCAGGAAGAGGGTGTGGTGGCATAGACGTCGGCGTCGCGGGCACATGGCGATGAACATTGCAGTTGAATATCGACGGTTCGAAGTTGATCGTCGGATGTCCTAGGTGATGAGATCTCGATAGCGCTCGCTCTTGCTGATGTTATCTCAGCACTAACATCTCTGCACGCTGACACCTAATCCACACCACACACCCTCAGCCACTTATCTCTCATAAATATTAATATTGATAATAGTAATAATAATCACCATCATCATCATCATCATCATCATCAACATCATCTACATAATCTAACTCAATATTTAGATTCACTTTATTTTATCTCTTCTTGATTATTTTCGCACTTTTTATTTACAAATTCGTACAAGCACAATTATGTAATGCACACTTTAATTATAATTTATATTGTAATTGTTTCTCACATTTTTATTGTTGTTGGAATTATTGAATTTAACATGGGGAAATTGAAGATTATAAATAAAATAATGCTATAGGAAGATAAGTGAAAAGATCTAAATAAAGAGTCAATAGATTAAATGGCAAATTGTATATTTTGCAAGAGGATTTTTTGATAAATTTTTGATAGGAATAAATAAATTATTAAGTGGAATCAAAAGTAATGTTCGTTAATTAACGAAGTAAAAATTTTGCAGGTGAAAATATACAATGCATTGAGATAAAGAGTTCATATTCCAATCAGTGACTTGAATTAATTAATTTACATTTATATTTTTATTTGTGCTATTTATCGGCAAAAGAAAAATTTCATTCGTGAAAATTTGTTGTTTTTTTCTGCGACTGCCACTTTTGAATGAAACTATAAACGATAGGTTCGGTAATTGGAATACTCCCCCTCTATGCGCAGAAAGAGAGCAACAAAAAAATATCGCTAAATGGTATACAGAAGTTAAGTGCAAAATTTCGTGCGTCAAAAGGAAAAATAAAAAAAAAATTATGGGAATGGAATGGAATTGAAGAAAAAAAAGTAAAATAGAAATATACAAAAAGATATAAAATAATAATATACACTTGCGCCATTTTTGGAAGAGCATAGCTTGTATATTCGTTTCTATAAATTGCAGTACATAAATATACAAAATAATAATTATCAGATTGGCGAAATGTGCGAGCGTAATATTTGTGATGAATAATTAAACTAAAAATAAAATTGTGCATGTTTTACAAGCCAGCTGAGCAGTCTCACAATAATTAATTATGAAACAAAGATTAAAAATAAATGAATTAATAAATAAAACGTGATAAGACGAGAATAAATAAATACAGAATATAATAATTGTTGACTTGAGTAATAAAATAAATAATATGTATGTACATATCTTAATATCACACAATTTACTCTTGTCAGCTTAAACAATATTAAGTAATAAAAAATTGTGACTATTCGAATTTAAACAACAAAATAAACCATATTCTCTACTACACCTGTTTGAAGTATAAATGAAATAAGTAAAATGTAATATGAAATGAAAATAAAAGAAGTATTTATGTCATGCAGTGCTTGCCACGGAAAAAAATAACATGCGGCGTTATTGCATACGAAATACTTATACATATTTTTTCATTTTCATATAACGGTACATTTATAATAAAAAAAAACTAATGAATCGTAATGTTCTGGGTTGACATTGGCCTTACAAGGAAAATCATTGATTGTTTCATTGTGATTTTTCCTTTCTTCCGTCCGACAGAAGTAATTTCATTTGTGAACTTCCACATCAACGATAATCGTGGTGCCATTGGATTCAATTGGATTTATCGCATCATTAGAACAATTGATGGATTGGACATTGTGATTCATTAGGCTTGATTGGAGTGACACAATTTCGTTGGGATTCGCGATCTCTTGAATGTCTGTAATTTCCTCGAGTGGCTCATAAGCGCCCGGTCTTATCGACGGACAACGGCTTGCGGCTATTTGTCTATTTTTCACTTCTCCACTTTCAGTCTTTTCAACCAGCTGTTTGCTTACCTTATTGAGCGCTTTCAGCATTGAATCCGGCATGTGATCCTGTATCATCACTGGACTTATAAGAACTTCATCAAAATCACCGGGTTCAGCCCACAGGGCTTGATAAACCGGCTCTCGCTTACGTAATACTTGCCTGGAAATCAAATATCAAATATATGAATAGATAGAAAAAATCAGATAAATTTAGTGTCCGATATTTTGGCATGCGACCCAACAACTTGCTCAAATACACTTATATATTTACTGAACTTTCAAATCAATATTTAATTCATACACCATCTTATTAAATAATATATTTGATGCAATTTTTCATCAAGATAATTACACATTCTCATTCATCTTTTTTACGACATGACATACAGATGAACATTTGATTTCTACTCTCCTTCATTTCTCTCTCCCCTTCCGTTTTTTAAACGAGTCATAAAATCGTACAACGTCACAATATCATTTGAAATTCTTCTCATGCATTTTTTAATGCTTGTATTAAAGTTCAGATAATATTTATTCACGTTACATGCCTCTACGAAATGAACTTTTTTCTAAAGTTATTCCATTAAATACCATCATAAAAAAAATGCCGCTGTATGCAGTTAACATACCTCCATCGGGACTCATATTTTTGCCTACAATCGAAAATAAATGAAAGTTTTAATGCCACCCATTCGATCGTCACCCAAAGATCAACTCCAGCTCAATTTCAATCACATAGCGAAACATCAGCGAAAAGACATTGTACATGTAGAAAAAAAAAGAGATAAAATAGATAAATTATAATTGATACTTACTCTCCTTTATTTGGATGGTGTCTAACCACATGGATAATTTTTCCTGGTGGATAGAGTGGAGTGTGGAGCGTCAAAGCAATGCTTGAATCACTTGGAACAATTGTCTGAGCGCGAGCTTGATCCTTGTCACGCTGATATTCAGCTATGCAACCGCCTGCTTCCAAGTTTGCAGCGGATGTGGGTGTTGAGCCACATCCGCAACACATCACAGAACATGCAATTGTTTTCCACTGCAGAATTAGAATGATTCATACATTTGGGACATGTTCGTGCTTAACAAATGTCACATTAAATTAGCTCCATATATATCCGTGTGCGCTCTTAGACATAATTGAAAGAATACCTTCGGATCAACACTTCTCTTAATGGCATTAATGAGATCGGCGCGCAAACTCTCCATTTGTCGCAGTCCTATTCTTGGAACGACGTCCTTGCCAACCACCACCGATGTGATAAATTCTTGAGTATACTGCTGTGCCGGCATACTAAGCAAACCTCCAGGTGGTGCATAAGAGAAACAGACTAAATCTGGATATTCTTGTCTCAATAATATTGCAAGAATTGACGCAGTTCCTGCACCAAGTGAATGACCCACCAGCGTCAATCCAAATTCATCAGTTCCTCTTGAAGGATTCTTAAATTTTAGCATCGAGACAATTTAACATAAATATTCAATTAAATTTGTAATTGTACAGACGTAATGAGGTATCAAGTTATGCTGAGGTAATATGATATTAAGAAGCTCCAATTACCTTCATGAAGGCTTGCGTTATAATACACTCGTCGGAAATTTTCTTCCGTATATATTCAGCCGCTTGTACCATACCCTTATGCCCAAGCCAATCTTCACATGGTGGTGTCAAAGGCAACACTTCCGCCTCGGCATTCAGGTCTGTTAACACGTCCTTCATACTGAGCGTGCCACGGATACTTATTACAACCTATATAACGTCAAACTAAATATTAGAATCACCCTTTGTTTATTCCTGCTTTATGTACTCTGATAAATTTCTGAATTATCAGTTGGCATACGACCAATTTAGCACGCTGGTGTATTCCAATTTTGTCATTTCTATAGCTTTTTGCTCACAATTCCATTTTTAACGATTTATTTGTGAGTTTCGTTCAAGTGCTATATCAAAAGAATAACATACCTTTTTTCTAGTATAATCTAGGGCGACGAAGAAAGGCGTCTCGCCAACGTCGACGTGAAATGTCGCGTAAACAACCTCGACCTCACCAACATCAATCATACGTCTAAGTGCTGCGTAATTACACTGACAACAATTGTCCTCGACAATAGTGGCATCGTCATCATACTTGATGCATGGAAAACATCCACATCTCAATCTACCATGAAAAAAACGGATGCAAAAAAAAAACACAATAAGTAGCAATTCTAGTTTTTGATGAAAAAATGTTGCCAATTCTATTTCTCTTTTATTACCTCGTGCACAGTTGACACAAACCCGTTGTATGATTGATCAAGAATAGTGGCCACCCATAAGCCGCAAGAGCAAAGTGCATGTAGTGAATGGCAGCTTGAAAATGGGCCAAGTCTCCGTCTTCCGTGAGCGATAAGAATTTCGTTCTTGGTGTTATCGGCACGCCCGATAGAAACTCATATGTATCATTTTTTCGCTGTTTCACAATAAGTTCACGTTCGATTTTCTGAAATTTTCTCAACAAGACCAAACCTGCCACCACATCTGATGGCACAACGTCCAGATCACGAAAGAAGTCACTGAGCAATCGGGCTATGTCAGTGAATGAATTCTACAAATCAATAATTAAACAAAAACATTTTATCAATTATTTTGTAATGATTATTTGCGATTTTTGTATTATCATCAACCCTTTTGTCGATCTATAGATACACAGTCGGTGTTTGCTGATTTAACGCAGGATAAAAAAATAATTTATGATCAAAAGTATTCAATTATTCAAAAGATTTTTCAAACTAGAATATCCACGTGCTTATGTGAATTTTTTTATTGGACCCTTATGAAGTGAACCTTTCTTGAATTTCCTTCATCATAAATATCTTATTGGTAATATCGGAATGAGTATAGACTGAACATAGACTGAAATTGGAGCAAATCGAAAATCCCAGTTGTATATGATAGGCCGATCCAACAGAGTCAAATAAAAGCGAGACAAGGGATGTTCGATTTGCTCGTCTTTCTGAAACCAGTCGAGAACTTTCGAATACGTTGATAGTAATCCGGATTTATACCCCCCGGGAATTCATTCTAGTACCCAGTCACTTCGGTTATTTAACTGTGCGAGAAAAATTCGATTGTTGACAAAAGACTTAAATAAAAGAATCGATTCCAATAAGTAAACAATTACCCGATTTCTATCTGAATTTCCAATGCAACAAAATAGCAATCGACATCTGTTGTCCCAACTGTCTTGATAGGCGCGAATAACTTTTCTAAAATGAAATAAAATATCAAATGTTAATATCCCAGAGTTTTAGACAATTCTTCAATTTTTAATTACAGAGATTTAGCACTTGTTAATTGCCAACAAATCTTTAATTGTTTACCGTTGTCGCCAATTTCTATTTCGACTACCACTACGTTTGTAATGCATTCTTCCACCGCCTCTTGTTTCAGCTTCTCTCATACTACGTTGATATTTTTTCATTTTAACCCAAGATCTACCAGCCGCATCATATGTACACCAAACTGTCACTGTTACCGACATCAATATACACCAATTGCATATGACAAGTCCTAGAATTAGAAAAAAACGGAAGAGAATAGGACGAATCAGAATTGCCTATATCCATTTTCATGCACTGTCAATAAAGAAAGCCACTGTAAATTGGGAGTAATCGAATTATCCATACATTTTTTTATGTAATATGTAAAGACAATGCCTATGATATTAAAACTTGACCTGAATTTTTGTTTTCCAAAGCTTCGAAAAAAGCGGACACGATTTTTCGAGAACCAATAACTCAAATGGAAAACTCTCATGAGAGATTATTCAGAATTGTACCAGCTAAAGTTGGATCCAACCGTTTCCCTATATTTCAATAACTTCAATATTTCCCAGCAATCTTTGTTCACCCTTTTACATAGAACGTGAGTTTTATTTTTCAATATATATTTTCGTCTTATGAATTGATCATCTTGAATGATACAATGAATCAACGTTGACTAAATCCATCATCAAATTAATACTTCATGATCATCAATCAGAATTAGTAGAAACATTGCTGAACGTGTGCTTGATACATTGCCTCGCACTCCATTCCCATTAATTCTCTCAAGTTCATCGAAAAAAAGAAGAGAAAACAAATTAGAAAAATGATTCTTCATTGAATATGTACAGTGGCTTTCTTCCGAGTTTATTGACTTTACTCCTACGCTACAATGTCGATTCTTACCCAACATAACATCCTTTGCTTGATCAACAGCAGAACAACTTTTATAATAATATATAAGCCATGTTACTCCAGCACAAAGCCATCCGGTCTCGATCAGTAATAAAGCTAAATACAAACATAAATAAAATAAACTGATTAAATTGAATGAATGAAAGACTGAATGAATGAATAAATGAATGAATGAATGGATAAACGATAAAGTAATGATAAAAATAAATACAGTGATGACATTGACAATAATAGAAGTGAAACGATAAAGAAATTTTTGCGACAACCAGAGTATATAAAAATATTTTTAGATTTATAGACGTGTCACTGGACGGTCGCATCAAACAAGACAAAGACATAAACGGGGAATAATAAAAATCGAGTGTCATATCAGCAGTGTCTCCAATATCCCTAGAGGGTAAAAACTCATGGTGCGGTAAAAAGCCTCAGTGGGACTATAATAAACCGCCGCAAAGTAGGTCAGGAAGCAGAAAATGTCAGATACACATAAATGTCTCGAGCGAATAATTCTAATGCTTGAAGAAGTCTAAAAAAAAAGAATGAATAAAATAAATAACTTTTATTTCTATAAACTTTTTTGAAGGTGGTGAGATCGTTTGGTTTTTTTTCATTCATGGTTTATATAGATATGAAAATATTTATATAATAGAAATATTCAAGACTCGATACCAAACAAATACTTACAAAGTTTGATGTATATAAGATGTTGCATAGGTGCTCGAGCATTTGTATCTAAAATACTGCCGCGAGTTGCTAAAATACATATTGCCACTTCAACTGCCATTGAAGCTATAAGAATGATGAGATAACCAAGTATATAAACCCATAGTAGAAGAACACAAGTGACACTTCGTTCCCAAGTGACTAAACCAAGGAAAACACCAAGAGATATCACCCTGTAAAATACAGAAGAAAAAACAAATGAATTAATGGCTACATAAATTAGATAAATTCTCTAGATATATTATCATCATTTTAATTGCATAATGGGGAATAACGAGGAAATTATTTTGACATTTTGATATAGAGTTGAGTTGATAATGTGAAGTTATAACTGGTTAACCGTAATATCATGTGCGGTGGTTTAAGGTCAGAGTGAAAATAATTTATGTATAAATACCAATGAAGTAGCATTGATTCAATGAGGAAAGAGATTTTAAAATACTTTTTGATATAAATAGAGAAGAAGAAGAAATGAGAGGTAAAGTAGAGAATTTGATGAATATTTTCGGTTATTTTGCAAATGTTCACCTATGAAAAAAAATATACAATATAAATTTATATGAGAGAAAATAAATTGGAAATAAAGTGGTCTAGCTGTTACTTTTATTTATGCACGTTGCTTTCAAAACATCACCCATGCGAATATTCAACGACTTCAAACGAATAAATCGAGCGTAAGTGCATTGTATTGATGGATGCGATGCACAATTTGGGATTTTGACGCTCGATATTTGATGTTCACCTATCGAGTTCATTCAAATCCAATGTCAAATATATATGCACAATACGTTCACCTTTCATTATTGCGGCGGACGTTTATTGATGATATATATAGATAGGTATGAAGATGAAATGACTTTGAAATAGCTTAAATGAACATTTTGTATGTGTGGTTGATTTGTACATGTTCACCAAATATTTTATTTCTATTTGTATGTTTCACACGTACAATGTGCCTGTATCGATTTGAGCAACCTCGCATCAGGGTTTTGGTATTTTCGCTTTTATGACATGCGCCACTGTCTCATTCCCTTTGGTGAGAATATTCATGAGAGTCTGTCAGATTTTTGACATAAATTATAGTTAGATTGTGATGTGATTAGTCAGAATTGCAGAGATATTTGATGGGTTTTATATCAATTTAGGAACAGTTTAACGATATCAGTCGGAATGGATGTGAATTAATTTTCTGATTCAGTTGGAATTAATTCATACATTTTAATTGGTCATTTTTGAGACAATTCTGGTTGTAATTATGAATGATTAAGTTTATTATGTAGTGAATGAGTAATATTTATTTTGAAAATTGTGATATGGATATTTTATTTCTAATTGTGATGAATATGATATGACGAATTTGTTCATTCATTATTGAAGATGTTTTTATACTTCTTGATAACAATTTTTTAATCATTCATTTAATGAACGATTTTATTACAATTAAATCAAATTGTTCTATTTCATAATTCTTTCATTGTTAAATTCGAAACATCTTTCAGTTATTTTTCTGCATTAAATATCAGCCTGAGAATGTTGTTGGAGAATTTGATTTTAACAATTGAAAAAATTCGAACATTTGATATGTGTTTGTGTTAATTCTGGGAGCATCAGATGAATTCTCTAATGATGGAGGTCAAATTGCGAAAAAAATACACAATGAAAGCTAAAACCAACTGATATATTTTGATCAGTTTCATGATTTATCAAAAAGTAATTTCCCAACAAATCCAATCAGTCGATGAATTGCGATTTGATGATAAATAACTTTTTCAGATGTTTCTTTGTGATTCTATGAAACTCGAGAACAGAACGGAATGAGCGAAAATGATGATGGATATGATAAAGTTACATAGAATTTGTCGAATAGACTTAAGTTTCTTTTTTGATCTGTTAGAATCTATCAATTTCTGTCATGACATAAGGAATTGCTTATGTCCAACAATATTTATCACTTCAATTCCTGTGAGATAATTTTGTACGATAGTTCATCATAATTGACATATATCGGAATTGCGATCCTACCTGAGAGATTTGAATGAAAAATTGGAAAAAGTTGCAGCAAATTCTTCAAATAAATCGAATTGGCTACTAAATCTTCTCATGAAGTTTATCGACATTTTATCAATACACAAAAAAAAAATCAACAGTACGAAATAACAACACAATCTTCATACTTTGCCAACATATTTACCAAAACAAATTTCCAAGTTCTATAAGAACAATCACAAAATATCAAAAATGTTAATGAATTTTTTCCACAAATCAATAAATCAAACCAATTTGTTATATCATTCCCCAAAATTAGTGAATTCCTGTGACCATATACAAAAAAAAACTAAATCGCAATAAATTTTCACAGACTTTGTCAAATCTTTTTACACAAAAATTAACCCCAAAAAATATTACAAAATATCACAAATAATTCAACATAACCTAAACAAATACTATAAACATGCATATTCAACTACATCAAATGTATCTCATTATATATATCATAAATTTTTACATCTTCAATTCCCACCACGAATTATATAAATGCAATTATAAAAATACCACAGTATAATTTCATAAGATACCTATATGTTGAAGTTTCTGACGAAGACAAAGCTCCTTTCATAAAGTCAGTCTCTTTCAGTGTAGTTTTTATGAAATTTCAAAACTTCAACGAGCATTTGCGACTAAGTGTAAGACAAGTGGAAGCGTAGAAGGTAAGAAGTGTGGTCTAGCTGGTATAAATATCATTCCGTACATAGATATAAAGTTTTCCAACATAGCCCAAGACCAAACTGTGTTGAAGCTTGGTTGTTACCATCACAGTTTGTGGAGGACCCTCCAACAATTTAATTGCTGGACGCGATAACTACAGCAGACGACGATTGCCTTAGTATATGTACCATACGCAACAACATCTTCTACATACACAGTGAGATATAATTTCTTTTTTCCATATTTAATACTTTTTCAAATAAAACAAAAAGTAGCTGATGAAATTCAACTGTTTTTCTGTTTTTTTTTTCAATGTAAAGACCCTCGACATACATTTTTAAAAGCATTTTTACTCTGTGTTTACATTTGCGTTCAATAAAAATAACATCCATCCATTGTGGAATTGAATTAGTGTTAAGGGGCATTGAGCACTATGGGATAAATATAAACAATAGAATTATAAAATAAACATCACTATAAGTTTGATGGGTTTGATGTAGATCACGTACGTCCACCTGTACCCATAGAAAGTTCGATAATTCAATTATAAATGTTCCTGTGCAGAGCCGGAACGGAATTGTAGTACAGAAGGAAATGACAAAACCACGAGGAATCCATAAAATGCAATAGAACATGAGCTGAAGTAATAGTAGAGAGTCATTGCGATACGAATGTTACTCATATATAGGAAGTGCATTCGTGAGTTTGACAATTTGAATGAGTAAAGGTTGTATTTTATTATTTACAGAGTGTACTTATAGAATGTAACATTGTTTTGAAAATTGATATTATAGAATTGGAGATTGAATTCGATGCTTCTTGTTTTAAATTTTAGATGAGATTTTTCATATAATTTATCGATTTAATCATTGGAGAGCGAGCAGTGAAGTTTGGATAATATCAACTGGAGTTGATCTGATTGTGGCGATGGATTTTTGTTGGATTCGTGAATTATTGGAGGATAATAGGATGAGAAAATAATTGCAATTGAGTAAGAGGATAATTTAATTCTGATGGTATTTAAAGAGGAACATCAGTATGGATTTTTTTGTTTATGAGAGTTCCTCGTGATAATTTTATTTTTGGGGTTAAATAAATTTGCTTGAATATATGGTCGTGGGTATTGGAAAATTATAAAAATATGATTTTAATAAACAAATATTGATATTCAATTGTTATTTTATATCATGAAAATTTATTTTTCATCTACGACACTTTTTTCATACGTCGATTAAGAATAGCAATGATATTTTCAATTTTATTATTCTGTATCATATTCGACATAAATAAAAGTTGCAGCTGGTGGATATTTGCTAATCTGAATGAAAACGGAAAAATCTCTATTGAACGAGAAACACTTTTAGACGGAAATAAAATCATGGGATTGATCTACTATTATATAATAATGATGACCTGTCCCAAAAATTTTGAACATAATTTAAAGAATCTCAGTTGATTGTATTGCATAGAATAGAAAATACCGTTAATCCACACATTTGATTTCTTCTCTAACAAAAACCGTTGGTTGATGACTTTTCAAAGAATCCAAACAAGAATGAGCTCAATTGAAGTTCAATGATTAACAAAAGAGGATAATATCAATTCTTCATCTAATTTTAAATACCTTCAGCATTTTCTTATTGAAATGAATTTAATAATTCCAGTACACCCGGTATATCTCTGTATAATTGTATACAAGTGTATACAGCTGGCAGCAGCAAGACAAAGGACCCATGTGAACTGCGAGGGTGAGGATTTGGTATTTTGTGAGAACCATTTAATGAAGGTGAAAGCGCGATACACAGAGAAAAGGGAGTTGAGAAGAGAGGAGAGCTACGAGGGGAATATTTTGAGTTAGATCACTCGCCAGGACGCCTTCAAATCCGAGGTAAATCCATGAGCCCATCGAAAATTTTGGGGACGGACTTGGATGGAATAGGGATGAGAATTATAATGGGAGTTGGTGAGGCGCTGTCGTCGCGCTTTATGTGAAATATAATGTTCGAGTTATACAGGCACACGCTTGTCCCCCTTTTGTATATTCTCTTGGCTCAATTGTGCTATACTTGTAGTGTGTGGACAAATGCGCGTGATGATTATATGTAGATGCTTTGTCTCTAAAGTAAAATTTTATGATGATTTATACATACATCAATGTGTATTGCATGTATCTGTAAAACATCTCCATCATTTTTTCACTTTATTACGTCTTCTTGTACATTTGATATTCAAATTTCGTTCAAAGACGCAGTCGTGAATATTTTGTAATGTGAAATGTTGCAGGCAAATATGCATTAAGAAGAGATATTTCATCAACTTTCTTTTTTATATTAAATTATGTATTTTTATATTTGAAATGTTTCTGAATCCGACCGTTTTCTCAGCTCAATGCGATATCTGATATTGCAAGTTACTTCGTACTCTAGAAGTATTGAATAAGTCTTTGTTTTCTTTTGCGGTATCGAATACATTTTATGGACACATTTACAATTTCTTGTTTTATTAGTTTGTGTTGTTGATTTTACTTTATTTTTTAGGTTAATTTTACAGTGATTGGGTTGCATTTGTTAGTTTGAACATGAATGAAGAGTTTTCATGAAAGGCAAATGTGTAGTTTTTATAAAACACAAATTTGAAGTTTTTATTTAATTATTTTTTGTTAAGTTTGATGTAATAACAAGATGATTTGTTTAAATTTTTCTAATATCTTCATGGTTTATACGAGTGGATGAATTCATAAAAGCAATCACTCAATCAGCATTAAAACAAGATGAAAAAAGTGTTATCCAAATGGAAAAAAGGATAAAATATCTGTTACTTTGTCTTTCAAATAATTTAGAATGAAATGAAAGTAAATCTTCAACTTTGAATATTTTTCTAATTACTTTAATAATCATAATTTGAATACTGATATTAAGTTAGGAAATTAGATCAACTTTCGAAAAATGTATCAACATTTCAGGTAACGACCTGCGACTTTTTAATGGTTTAAATTGACTTTAAAAAATTCGACTGTTCAATTCTGTGCACTCGGATTATTGTAAAAATGTTAGCAACATTTGGTGGAACTTTTACTATTTATAACCTTCAAATCCACTAACTCCTATATCTGTTTATTTCCTATATTTTATTTTCCATTCAAATTATAAATGTGACAGTTGCAAATTATGAAATATTACCATCATATTGCATGACTTTGCCATTAACCAATGTTAAGAAAATTGTATATAATTTTTAGACAGTTTGATAAATGTTAGTTGAAAATTATCTGATGGTTAATTTAGTGGTTGAGGTAGAGATATTCGATAAGAATTACTTTATCGTTGCGAACAGTGAAATATTAGTACAGTGAGCCAAAGATGAAGAAAGAATAAAATGTCTAGTGAGGATTTAGAACAGTATATAGGTTGAAAATATATACCTAAACAATGTGTGTAGGTAGATAAATTGTGAGTGTGAACGGATAATCTATTTTTGAAACCGTCATCAGTTTTCAGATAAACTCTTGCACTTTCTCTTTTCCTCTTTCGCTGTATTTACTTCCACTTTAATTTCCATTGGCATCCGAATAAATGCCAGCTTTCATTATAATAATATTATCAGTCATAAATTTTCCTGCTTCTTCAACATTCAAATTTCCACTTTATAATTCAATGTTTATACATTCTTTATTTACTCCATCGTTGATAATTTCTAATTAAAATGACCAAATTCCAACTATTTTTTGTAAAATAAATGTCAGCAAAATTTAATTCAATTATAAAATCCAACTACAACTTAATAATTAGTTCAAACACAATGTCTGCCATTAAATTGACATCTTCTACTTGCCAATGAACACAATTTAACACGAGCTCAAGCGAATAAGAGATTATACTACTTTATGAACTCACTGAGCCAACATCATAATGTTCATTACTTATTTCGCGCTTCTCGATGGTAATGTGCAACTGAAAATTGTTCTTGAATACTTAAGAATTTTGTCTTCATGAAAATTACAAGACCACAAGTTGAACATCAAATAATGTTTGAGGAAATAATTTCTTTTAGTTTTACAAAGACAAGTGGAAGAACAGACATTCATAAAACCACATCAGACTTCATCAATTTGAATGATATTCAAGTTGGAAAAATTCATTTATTATTTTTTACTTTTTATATAATTTTAGTAAATTCACTATTTTTATTGGTACAGCCAATTTGTTTATATAACAAATTTGATCAACAAATACATTTATACATATAAATTGTCATTCTGCAAGTGCGATCCAACAGTGAATCGAAAACAATTCGATTCAATTTAACCCAAAATACTCTAGACGTAGAAGTCGACAGTAATCAACCTGCCAATCAAGTACAATTCAAACACCCACTCAACCGTTCGCCAAACATTGACATTTGAAAAGAATATATTTTCTAATATCTATCTCACACTTAACTTTAAGCTCAAAAGTCCATTAGTGCAAAGAAAATTAGGAGGGAAAATAGAATGAAGTGGAAATTGTGTGAAATTTCATTTCGGTCACTGTGACAGTGTCAATATAAGAGGATTTGAGTGTGTACATGAGGGAATGGATGTGAATAAATGATTCATAGATGACGACAAAGAGGCTGAAGAGTGAGGTGGCTCAAAACGGAATGGTAATTCAAGCACTTGGAACTACTCAGACCAATCGAGAGAATAGAAGAAAAAAGGGGATATTGTGGAGGGGAATTGTCATATATCTGTATATACAGTGACGTTCAAAAATACTTTGAACATATAAAAATTTCAAATGATTGGTCTATTCAGCCACTTTTTCTATAAAAACAAAACGATCACATTTAAATTGAATTTTTTTCAATGAAATTTGTTGATTATTCAGCACCCAGGTTCATTTTCTAACTAGATTGTGAAATTTTTTTTACGATCCTCAGCACTTAGGAGTAACGAGATGGCTGTCATTATGAAAGTGAAGCTTAACTGTGTTAATAAAAATTTATTTATCATTCCCAATTGGATTTGTTGAGAATTTGTGTAATGATTATCGTGAGAATTATCAAATAATATTTATTTGTTAATTGAAGAAGATTTTTTCTTCATTTGAAGTTGAAAATTATAACATCTTCGAGGTCAACAATCAATTTTTATTCTAGATGAACAATAAGTTGGTAAAAATGTGGAACTTGAGAATAAGTCATACAAAAAAAATTGTTCTTCTGATTGAATTTAGACAGCAGATTAATTTTTACACAGAGAAATCAATTAGATAATTATTTTCTAATGTATTTTATTGTTTCAGATCGAACGTGAAATTTGATTGAAGTTCAGAAGAATGAGGAAAATATAAGTAATGATATTATATGACAGAATAATAATGGACATAAATTGATAATCATTTTCTCATTGATAAATTGGAAATGAATTTTACAATAATGTAAAGATCTGTGACGTTTTTTTTCTTCTATGCATAATGTAATTAATTCATTGTCATATCTTACATGAATATTGATTCACAATGTCTGATAATTTGTATAAATAATTTCAATCACCTCATTAAATTTATTTTATTTCTAAATCGATTTCTTTCACATCTGAATTATTACGATTTGTATCCCAAGATAGAAAATGATTTTCAAATTGGTGTCAACTAAAAATTATTATCACCATAATCATGTGATTGCAATAATAATTTCAATTGTTTCATAATAATTCAGCTCACAATACGTCTAAATGTCAGTATATTTAATTATTATTCACTTTCTTCAATTGAAATACAACTTTTTCATATATTATTTATAATATTTCATTATATTTATGATGCAAATTAAACAGTAACGTCAATCATGTTGATAATTTTATTATTCTCAAAGGCTGAAAATTGTTTAGAAAATTTAATGAACCAATTTAAATTGTCATTTAAAGACTAGGCTAGATTTTGAGTATTTTTAAATTAAGATGTAATTTTTAATTAAGAATATAAAAGTGGAAGATGTTAAAATAAATAATTACAAGAATTAATTGTAGATTTTGTTGAAATATTTTTTGTACGCTACTGTATATGAGCTCATAGTATTCACCAAATAAATACGAAATGTAACGCAAAAGGCCTGTGTAATGTATCGATCCACAACGACCACTTTTTTCCCTACTTTTTCCTTCTGCTCCTGATACTCATGCCGTACTGCTGCTTAACTCCAATACTACTTCTATCATTACTCCTACTACTGCCACTACTGCTGCTCATTCTTCCCCTTCAACGTGAGGGATAGAAATTTATCTCAAACCTCTTTGTAGCCACTCGAATAGTCACTCGCCCCCCTCACATCATACCCCCTCCTTATTCAACCAGATAAGATTGCCCGGATCCATTATCAAATATTCTTAATTGCCAACGAATGATTCTAATCACGACTGGCCAGACACTGACACTACGTAACATTTTAAGTGAAAGTGAAACACTACTGCCAAGTCTTGAAAAAATAATTCTAACTTTATTTTTCATTGTTTTGATGTAGAACTTTTCTACGTTTGAGAGCACCTGTGCTGAATTTTGAATCCAAACTCGAGAAATTTGTTGAAGTTTCGACACTTTTATTGAAGAAGGATAACAAATATTCTGATCAGATTCTTAACGCGTTTTTTTCTCTTGATGATTTCAATTCAATTGTAAATGGAAAATCTTGAAAAGTTCATAAAAATTTTCTAGATCACTCAGAGTTATACTGGGCGCCAAGCTTTTTTTTTTTGGCTTTGTGCAAAGTTCGATTTTATTTTTATTCTGTATGTTTTTATTTTATCATGAATGTGGAACTGGTTTGAAAATGAAACTCTGATTGCATAAAGAAATGGAGTTTTGGAAAAGTTGAAACACGCAATATGAATTGGATTTTCCACGGCCAATAAAGCTTGGTAATTTTTTTATTTCTTTTGTTTTATTGATCATTCTGGAGATTATTTTTTTTCGAATATCACAGACGATGGTTTTAATAAACCACCAATCTATATTATATCATTTTTCATGCCCCTCAATATTTTCTTATCAGTTATTGATGAAAAGATTTGTAAAACTGTGTTACAAAAGTCTTCTTTCCCTCAATTCATAACATGTTTGGCACGAATAGTGGAAAAATATAATGGTCTATCGATCAGTAACTGGGGCATTCGTTCAATCATTGAATAAAAATTGTGAAAGCCTACATTTGTATTACAAACATTTTATGAGTCTTGGATATTTTTAAATTGAATTCTGAACAAATTTTCTTCATGAGAAAACAGAATTTCCAAATCAATATGCATTCTTTCATCTTCAGACATTCCAGCTATGAAGAATTGTTCAAAGAAAAAATATCTAATTCTTCGGTTCATCGCCTTACAATTTCCTTCACGTTATATATAAGATACTGACCGAAAATCAAATTCCCAGATCAAAAATTTGTCTGTAAAAAAACAAAATATATTAAAAGAACAAAGTCTCAACCTTTGCGTGACGACCATGACATACAAACTTATAATTCAACTTTTTTTCTTTCTTCTTTCATTCATTCTTTAATATATTTGAAGAAACTTCTGAATCGCAATTATTTTTTTCCCATCTGGATTCCATTCTAATTTGAAAAATGATGAAAATGATAGTTATTGCAAATTCTTATTTTAATTTTCATATCACGTATTAAATCTTCTACACTGATAAGTATTCAAATCGCGCCCGATCTGAAACGTGGGGGATAAAATATAAAAACACTGAAAAATTGTGTAAAGTAAGTAAGCATTGGGGTGCAATGATGAATTACTACAGTACATTCAGACCCAATTCCTGGTTCAACTGTGAATAATGTCCACATATATTTAAATAATGATTTATATGATTTCCTAGCATGACGAATTGCTACAACGCAAGTCTACAAGGTGTCACCACTTTTTTTTTTCACCTTCCAACCGATAAAAAAAATTTACTTTACACTCAAATATAAGTATAAAGATAAATCTCAGGAAAAAATGTGTCAACAACTTGCGCATGTTTTTCAGTATCAATCCATAAATACGGTGTTGTTTTTGAAGGTTGAACTGAAAAGAACGGAGAACAAAAGTCTCCTTATCTTTGTTTCTTAATCTATCTTTCTCACTCTCTTTCTACTTTGTGATGCGCGGCAATATAATAGTAACGTTATGAATGTAGGACAACTGGGCGACGTGTTGTCTCACCGAAACACGTAGCATGTTTGCATGGCGTTTTCCACAAGGGGAAAGAAAAAAAAAATATAATGAAGGAAAAGTAAAGAAAAGAAAAGATTGTTTTAATGACCATCGAGAGGTTGAAAGAAACGCAATCCAGCTTTTCCCAGCAATTTATTCCCTTAGAACATATCTGAAAGCGAAATCAGAAAAAGATTTTTTCCAACAATTTAGATATTGGTATTATGAAATATTGTGCTTGCACATGATAGTCAACAATTAACAACCGAAAATTCTCATCATGTTTTTATCAAAACTGTTTTTTTATGAATTAATGAGAATATGTTGAAATGTAATGAACTGACTAGAGTCAAAGAGAGCATATTTGATTCGTTGGTAAACCTTCTACAATCTGTACTGAAATTATAATGATCATCAGGGAATTTTTTACATTCCTCAATGGTTGGGATTTCGAGAATTAGTGGAATTTCAAACAGATTTGTTGAGCAGAGATGCTTGCTTTTGGTTTGTATTCACATGAATTCTAGAAGACATCAACGCTGTACCACTGCACTAGTTTCTTTCATAAAGAATAATTCATCATGATGTATTATAATAGTACAATGGTATCAATGATCCATAAACATGTTTAATACATCCAAATATCATATTTCATGGAGATACCATCATAATAATTTGTATTGCCCATGTTCAGCGTGATATCACATTAATCAATTCGGAATTCACTTCTCAAATCATAAATTTGTCTAGCAAAAATGCGGGCAAGAATATTCGCAAGAATTTTTGCACTTTTTCCATTAACTTGAAAATCAATTTCAATTATTTACATTTCATAATGGATCCCATGTAAAAACTTGAACGAAAATCAATTTTTTCATAGTTAGATCGTAATGATCCCTGATTATAACTTAGCAATTTCACTCACGACTAAATACATGATTCATTTAATCATAGAGTGATATATCTTGTTATGATTCTGGATCAGTAAAAAAGATTAAATCATGCTCCCCATCAGCTTGCGAACTTTAAACTCATTCACAATCCGATTGCTATGAAGGACATATCATCTCTGATTAGAAAGTAGCATTCGAAATGATTTAATTCATAGTCAAGCGTTAATATCAGTATTTGGAGTATTTGGGATCACTCAAAAGCTATCGAAAGGGCTTTATTTCAAATTGTTTTGAATGCTACTTAGTTTTTTTCATTTCTTCTAAATAAAATCTCACTTTCCAACCATAATAACATATATAAATCATAACCTCAAAACTATGCATTGTTTATGCAAAATCAAAAAAATATGACTCCTCCATAACCTAAAAATCGGTACAGTCATGGGCGAATTTTGACCTTCATTAATTTCCTGTGCGATATAAACATCAAAACGAACATCCTGCATGAATCATTCGTAAAAATCAGTTAGAAGTTCTTTCAATTTATTCTCTGGCCGTAAAATATTTTCACAATGATAAAACAGCGACGAATAATTTTATTCAATAACTCCCACGCAAATTTTTTTTTTTGCAAACTTGAAACACAACTTTTATTTTTCAATGTACTTATCTAATTTCTCTATTGTAATTCCCACGTGAAAAAATAGTTAATAGATTATTTTGAACTCACTGAATAAAATGTACCAAGTTCAAACAAAGACCGGGAATAATGAGATCGTCACTGCCTACACGCCAACGTCTACCAAATGCCACGAGACTCGGCATTATTTTGAATTAAAATAAATTATCCACAAGCACGCGGCAGATTATATCGCACAATTTTCTCATCCAGACACGCATATCATATCAACTGATAATATATCGATGAATATTATTTTTAAATAATACACAGATGATGCGTGATATTGTGTCTGCATAAGTACGTCTACAAACAACACATATCAACAAAACATGATTATGCCCACTGGGTCGTGATATAATCTATGTGTACAAATACATGTACAATTCCATCGATATATGTGTACATTTGATAATGCAAGTGTACAAGCAACATTAAAATTCATACATCAATTTTTTAGTCTCCAAACACCCACGAGAATTAAATTGTCCATTGGGAATAATTGTGAACATGAAAATTGATAGATTTACATTCACATTTATTGTAAAGAATTAAATGTTAACGGGCTCATATTTATTTAAATAATAATTTATTATTTTATGAGTTATTTTCAGGATATTTACATGATTGATTAATTTGATGGAAAAGCTTTGTGACTAATTGATAATTTAGATAAGTATCAGAATGGAAATTGCATTTTCGGTTTGGCATATTGTTACAAGTTAATATTTAGTTGGGAAATAATAATTCTTGTAGTATTTATTAGAGTGTTATTACAGTGGATAAATATTTCAGAAATAACTAGGATAAAAACTGCTGTGCTTTTGATATAAAAAATTATTATATGAGATTTTATACAGTCAGATATTAATTAATTTCAACAAAACATTCACGAAATAGCGGTTTTAATTAATAATTCACGAAAAGATGTTGCATTTATTTTTTACTGATTATTCAAAATTTTAATCATTTTTTTTTGCTCAATTTTTTTCTCTTCATACTTACAAAAAAAAAAGATTACAGCAAATTAATTTACATGGTAATATTACTATATTTGCACAAAAAATGGGCACTGTGAAGTGTTTTCAATGAAAAGCTCCAGGGGTTGTTTTATTCACTCCTACTAATTAAAATTTTAATAATTGTTATCGTTGAATTTTCTCTTAATAGAATGTCTCAGTTAGTTTATATTTATTTAAATATTAATTTATTCCTCTAGAAGATGTAGAAAAACATTTCCATCATTGATGTTCACAATTCTCAGTTGTTTAATTAACATTCCCTCTAAATATATTCACAATCAAATGTTTATAAACATCAATAACAAAGAAATTTCTCATTCACCTCTTCCAACTAATCAAATTCTACAAATTATGACTATAAAAAATTGAATAATCGTTACATTATAAAGAATCTCATAACATTAACATAATTTTTCAAATCAATAATCACAAGAGGGTCACATTCACCTCTCAAGACTAAATAATAAAAACCCATAAATTGCCAGAGAAAAAAAAATTGCTTTGTAAAAATTGTATTCACAATTTCATAGTCATTCACTTAATTATCAGCCCTTTCAGACTTTTTTTACCGAATATTCCTTGATAAATAATTATCAAAGAATATCTCTTTCACCTTTCACGACTAAATAAAATATTTAATTAAATTTCTTAATTTTTATACTCTAAAATTTACCTAACCAATTTTCATCCTCATTCAAATAAAAAATTCATCTCTGTGTTGTTTAAACAAAAATTTGTTGATTAATTACACCAAGAAGGAAAACTGTTTATTTACCATCTGAAATTAATTAAAATACAGTTTAATAAATAAATAAACTTACCATATAAAGTGGAAAATAAAGAGAAATGCGCCGGGAACCACGAGGTCGTCACTGCCGACGCTCCATCGTCTCCGAAATACCACGATGCCCGGCATTATATATCACATAAATATATATACATATAAATATATGTATGTATATATATTCTTTTGTTTTTGTTTGTAATTATTAATTGTAGTATACTTTGTATTTTACAATATTACTCAAGACGATATTTACATCGCCATAATAATATTAGTCTCATTTTATGTTTGAAAAAATGTATTTGTATGTCACGTTGAAGTTTTTGGTTCATGGACATATGAAAATGTATAATATTTCCATTGCCATTGGAATAATAAATATAACACATCATCACCAAGTTCTTTGATCCATTTCATCAACGTTAATTCCCTCGTTGCCATTCCTTTACATTTCACACTGTGGTACACACGCGTCTTTCATCTGCAATATATTACACTCCTCAATTCCCCTGCTGTATCCCTTCATCTACAACCCTCAGCACTGCGGTTTTTATTTATTATTTTTTTTTTCATCACATTTTATAATTGATACATAATAAATTTTTCTATCTCTTTCATATAATTCATTTTTAATTTGTTGCATTCATTAAATTCCATATTTATATTTCATATTTTCCATCATTAATTCTATCTAATTTATTTTTATTCATTTCTGAAGGTGGAAAAAAAATTTGCTATTTATTATTTCTATTTCTATTAATTTCATACGCCTACTCTGAATATGAAAATATTAAGTAAAATTGTACACATTGATTTACATAAATGAATTATGCTCTGTTGTATATCCCATGTATATATTCTGTGTTTCATAATAAAAGAAATAAATACATTTCAAACATATTGCACACGCTAACAGTAACTACTTGTATGTTATCTATTTTCCCAATCGACCTCGTAATAAACATTTTGATTATTCTACTTGATACTTTTTTTTTCCTTTTTTTTTCTATCACTATATATCATACGGTCCTTGAAAGAAATCGTAAAGTCGTACAATTGCGCATCCCTATCGTCATATTCTCATCGCAAGCCCTATAGAGACTTTATATAAAGTAAAAAGAGATATTTTATATATCTTTCATAAATATTTTTCAAAGCTTCTTCATATTATTTGTAATGATAGTAAGACCAGCAGCAAAAGTTAACAACACAACACCGACAACTTCATTTCCTACATTGCTTCTTACTTGTGCCAAGGAGAATGAATGAGAATTGCTTGGATAAAAAAAAAAATTATACCGGCTTTTTTACACGGATGTGGTTTACCCCGGCTTTTATTTTTTTCCTACACTACAATTTTATCAAATACTATCATATTTCTTTTCTATTGTTGCTATTATTAAAATGTCTCTATTTTTTTCTTATTTCAAATATTAATATTGGCAAACGACTGTTGTTCGCAACCCGTAGGAATATTGAGTAAGAATATAATGAAAGAAAAAAAGACTATTTCTCAACACTTAAAATAAAAATACATTTTCAATCAGCAGAGAAATGATAATACTGAATGCCGGATACGAATATGAATTCACCACGTGCCCTATCCCTTTTATTTCGTTTGTGTGCATTCTCGGATTATAGTTCACGAACAAAAAGGAGAAAAAAAAAAGAGAAAGAAAAGAAATGATGACACCCACACTTGCACATGTAAACCACGCCAAACGTAGACTGCCAACGCGGGCTACTTTGAGCGCACTGAAAGCTTTCGTCAGGGAGCGGAATTGTACAGGCCAGTATTATAGCAATGAAATGGAAAAAGAACATGAGAATGAATAGAAGCAGAAGAGTATGACAGAGAAGACGATATTGGATGTATATGTTATGTACCGCGTCGGCGTCGCGACGCTTTGGCGCACGCGTGTTTATTGCTTTCCAACAAACATGCTAAATGACCATACATTGACAATTCATGTATCGATGTACCCACAAGATGTAGTTGAATATGCGACAGGATAAAATTAAATGCCGAATTGAATGTGAAGGTTGAACATTCGATAACATGCCCATACATTGCTCGTCGTGTATGAATATATACAATATATACATATAATATATACAAATATATATTTAAACATCTTGAATTTGCGGGTGCTATGTAGCCATAGATGTATTTGAGTATGTACATGTATGAAGATTGCAGATAGAAGTTATATACTTCCTCATCCTGTAGCCGAAAAAATCAGAGCACCTTATATTGAAAACCGATAATTAAATTATCCTGGTTGATTAATTCTTCGCTTGATTGCTATCAATGGGCTATTAACTGGTATATGATAAAAAATGTTTCTTGCATAAAATATGAGATTTATTTATAATCATTCGAATTGATTATATCTTTCATTAAAATGTTTCTTCAATAATTATATATTCTGCATGTAATGATCTTATGAGCAAACATTTGAGGAATTAATTTCGAGCTGTTTGATAATTGTTGAGATACCAATCGACAGTGTGTTTAATAGCTTCATCAAAAGGTGTGAATTTTAAATGAGGTAGATTACTTCGAAGTTTTGCATTGCTTGCAGTTTTTTTATACTGGCCATCAGCTGCAGTTGGATCAAAGACTATTTTTCCTTTGAAGTTGAAAGCATGCGCGAGTGATTGAGCTACTTGCGCTATTGAAACCTCTTGATTTTCATCCACTGAAATATATATTAAATGTTTTAATTGGCGTGATGAAAAATTCTAGTCCTATGCAAATTAATAGAATTAATTATTTATTCAATGGTAATACGAAAACTTTATGTACCGGATAATATTATCGGCTCAGGTGAATTATATTCACGTAAAACCCATATGAAGAGTTTAGCAAGATCCAAACTGTATATAAATTGTCGCAATGGTTTGCCAGAACCCAATACTTTGAATTCTTTGTCTTCTGTGTTACCTGTAATGAATTATTCATACCATTATTTTTTTTCTCTACTTAGAATGGCGTAATGACTGTAATTAACGGAATGTTCATGATCTTTTCAAATGTGATATTACCGTCTTTTATTAGGTCATATAATTTTCTCATTAACCCAGGAATGACATGACTTGTTATTGGATTAAAATTATCATGAGGTCCAAATACATTGCAAGGAATGACACTCGTATACATTCTTCCATGTTGCTGAAAATATCCACGATTTGCAACATCTATAAGTCTTTTTGCGTAACTGTATCCATAGTTTGATGGATGAGGTGGTCCATTGTGAACCTGAAATTAATTAAAAATAATTATTGTTTTGTGTGATTCTCAATTCATAAATGTTTGTTACAAATTCATCATTTGATGTTGTGTATTTACCATTGTTTCATCGATTGGGTATGTTGTTTTGTCAGGGAATATGCAAGTTGAAAGACAAGATACGACTTTGACGACATTAGTTTCATGGGCAGTTTGTAAAACATTATCATTAATATGGATGTTGTTCCGCTACGATAGAAACCATCTGGATTAACTATACTCTCACAAAGTATAATACTATAAAAACATTTATAATCGTCGCTATTATACCCACCAAGAAGTCTAAATTGTGTGCCATATTGTGGAACATACCACCCACCATTGCTGCCAAATGAATGACATGAGTTGGTTTGTATTTCTCAAATAATCTCGTTGTACTCTGTTTATCGCTGTTCAACAAATATTGGAATAAATTCAATCCAACCAATATTCAAACATTAATCCATAACTAATCATTTCATTTACCATAAATCAGCATCTTTTGATCCAACAAATATCCATTGCTCATCAGATCTCGCATCAGATTCAACGATTTTTTTGATGGCACAACCAACAAGACCAGTCCCACCAGTGACTAATACAATCTTTTGCTCCATTTTTCAGGTTTCTGGAATATAAATATATAAATATATGAGTAAACTTCGATTGAAGTGAAATTGGAGTCCAGATCTGATAAAATCTTCATTCTGGACTAAATTTCCATCGGGTTTAGTTTGGTTACTCATAACAACACAAATTATCTGTAACTAATTGTGATCAAATTAGTTAAGATAAGATCCTAAATCCTTAAAACCATCAGGATTTGGATCATCTACTTAAACCAACATTGAAATGATTTCAAAGTAAAATTTGATCAGACCTTTAGAAACTCAATTAAACGTAAATAACGATGTTGTCAGATCTTTCCGAATCTGCTTACGTCTACAAATCGAATTATATTTCCTTGATAATGTTTAATCGATGGAATTATAAGTTTAACCTGAAACATAATGTTTGAATTTGATTTTCTAAAGTATTATATACTCAAAAACAAGTCATACATACCATAAATTGTTTTAAATTATTCCCTAATTACGTTTTCATATGCTGCTAAGTTTATTAGGAGTTAAAAGTGCTGAATTGATAGAAATTAATAAACATTTGAAGGTTATGAACAAAGTTTTTGTCAACATACATCAACAGACACCTGTACATTTCTATAACCTGCAAATGTTCCAAGAATTTAATAAAAATGTAACAATATAGTTATGTAAAAAGAAATAATATGTGAATTTTAATTTTTTACTGAACTTCATTTACTCACATTACACGTGGAAGGTCACTAAATCATCCGTATTAATATTGACGTTATCAATATCACGTGATAACATCAATTTATATCAAGCTAATTAACATCATAATGAAAGGTTTTTCAAATTGATCAAATATAAAATAAATTCCGACCACGAAATCTAATCAAAGATTTGGTTTGAGACAAATATTCAATAATTATTGTTGTTTTTTTTTTATCATGATTCAGGTTTATTCATTCTTAGTCAATAATGTTTATAGTCGTGCCAAACATATAGATAAATTGGTAGTAGTTACAAAATAAACTGATTAGAATCTATGAATGAAAGTGCATTATTGTTAATTAATATTTTCAATACTTTGGTTTCTACAAAGTCTGTCTTTCTATATTCAAAGTTCATTGTCTCTACACTAATATTTATGATGTTCATTTTTAACGGATAAAATATATTGATCATTTATACAGTATTGAGAAAAAAAATTGTCATCAGTTGATTATTCAGTCTCTCCCTGTATTAAAAAATTATATAGTTCATATGTTTGTTATTGGAATTCATTTCGTTGCATTTATCACGATACAGTATGACACATATTTTAAATCAAATGAATAGTAATAACTAATAACTAATTAAAGATTTCAAACACTCAAGAGACGCAAGAAATCCAATTGGAAGTTGATAATATTACGTCAAATTTAGTTAATACAACGATGACGCGTCGAAACTGATGTAATTATCACCGATGTGAAACTGTATTAGTTTGTTAATTGGTGAGTTAAATCGACTTGTTGGATTTAACGCAATATCAGAAACTGTTGGGACAATTATTCCGTAAATCGAATAAACCCAGACAGATTGATCAACTAGAATTCAACGACTCTGAAAAATCAGTTTTAACTGATGAAGAAACTTTAATATTTTTCCCACAGGAGATATTAACTCGCCACCGATTTGTACTAATGTAGATGGATTACGGATTCATGAATTAAATTTTACATCTTTTGCCACTTTTTGTTTGCAATTTAACAATAATAAATAAATTATTATACACAAATTGATTGTCGAAATCTCGACACCGCAAGGTGATCTAATTACGGAGTATTTATCAGTTTCATTGACATGTAGTAATATTATCAAAACAATAAGAAAATATTTTCCATTTGAACATTTACTATGTCGTATCATTTCACAGTTCAGACTTTTACTTCAATTGATGGAATGCATAAGATACAAAAAATGTTTTTTTTTATTTTTCTCTATTTTTTCACCAAGAAAAAGTCTCAAAAATCTCAGTACAATCCCTATAATTTGTAAATTAAATATGCGCCCGCCAATATATCCTATAAATAATGCATGTATTATCTTTTTTTACAATTAAGTTTGTGCACTATGAAGAATTAAAAAAATACAATTTCGAAAATATTAAACATACCCATTTTCGTTTTGTTTTTCACTATCATACGGCACGATATTATACATCAATTGTACTTCTTACTACACAAACATACATAATTACATCGTTTTCAAATCCATGTTCGATGATTTTTCTCGCAAAAAATATTCTTCTACAATAAATTATTTGGATCTTATTAAATAATTATCACCTGTGCATATATAAGGGAAGAGAACAAATATATAAGTCTACCCATTCTCGTTACACATTGATCCATCTTATTCATTACTATGGACAAAAAAAAGTGACATCAAAATAACACTAATATCACCAAATTCAATGGCTATATCTTCTTCACTATCTCACTAAAAATAATATATATAAATTTTCTAATTGAAATTCGAAAAATCTGTTTTCAATTTAATTGACGGCGCTGAATTTTTGAATAACGGTTTGACTGTATCCGATTGTTTTGTATGTCTTTGGGCTTGTTGATGACTCAAACGAACAGCATTTTCCAATTTAGTTTTTAATTCAGTGGATTGTGACATCAAAGTCTTGAACTCCTGCATGAAATATTTATATGAATATAAGAAAAAGGTAAATAATGATAAATAATTCATATGAATTTCAACGATTGCGTTCACTTACTTGAGGATATTTTGGACCTATCTTGTTCAACCACTGAAAACTTTGTTGATGTAGATTTATTTGCCATCGCGTACCTCGTTGTAATTTATCTTCTTCCAATAGATAATTTATCAAAATCGGAACGAGCAAAGTGAGCATATGAATACCTACGAGAAATGACAATCATGAATTAGAAACGATTTTACAGCAGATAAAATATTGTGCAGTATCTATATAATAATTTGTGCTGAATAAATCACATCAGTGCCGAAAAAATAGTAAATAAAAAAATCTTGCAATTAACATATCCAGTGTGATAATGTTTAAATTGAACTAATTCTACTCGCCAATCCTCACATACCTTGCATCAAATCTCCTGTATCGCGTGTAATTCACATTTTTCAATAAATATTTTCCAAAAACTAATTTCGAAATCCTAACAATATATCACGAAACATTACATAACACGAAACATTTACTTACGATTATTGGGTTCAGCAAGCGCAATCAAAGCTTCAACTGTACTGATACATTCCAGAGTAAACGACAATTCAAGTTCATTCTCAACTTGTTTACTATCATCGCTGTACAGATATTCAACGAGTCTTGGTGCGAGTGCATGAATGTATGGTGTGCTTATACATCTTTCGGGATGTAGGAAAATCGTTTTTAATGTTTGAACACATTTCAATTTCACCTGAAGTGTGGAAATAAATTAAAAAAATAGTAACATACGTTAGAAGATGACCAAGAAGAACGAGATAGGAAGTTGGAACTCACCATTACGTTATGTGATTGAATTGCCTGTCTAAAATGATTAATGCACGGGAATTGAAGATTTGGTGCACTCACTACCTCAGGTAATGCATGAAGAACGAAAACACCAATAGCCAACATCATCGTTACTTCATCCATTTTCATTTCATCATTACTGGACTTAGCGAGGTCGATAATTTTCGCTAATGCACTTTGAAGTAAAACTGTCCATTGTCGATGAGTATCTTCATCCCTTGAGTATTTTTCATTAATCAAATTTTTCATACAATGCAATGCCGCATGTATTGGTACTTCAGAATTCAATCGAACATTATGGTTATCAACACGAACACCAGCTTCACGTATAACTCCCGTTGTCAAATAGAGCAGTGTTGGAAGTATTGTTAAAGCACCATGAGGTGAACAAAGTGATGGCAAAGTTTCCATAATGTTTAATGCAGATGCAATGAGTTTTCCGTTATCTTCCGAAGGAATATATCCACGATGTGATAATATAGCAGTCGCACCTTCAGGATTGGGATTTAATGCTGGAATTTGTCGCACCAGAAGACACAAACAAACTTCAAGAACCGCAAACACAAGAGATTTGCCTGGTATAAGTTCGCCAGTTGTTCCTCCTTCTCCTAATAGATCTAATTTTAATGTATCTTTTGTCTCTTGATTTGCCGGCACCGTTCCATTCGGCTTAATTTTCTTACGATCCGCCAAATTCTCCTTCGTCGCTTTCATTATTTGCTTCAACACTTCCATTGCCAACATTTGAATTGTGTAACTTTCACGCGTCAATAGAAGTCGATGTAAAACATTGCATAGTTCAATGGGAAGTGATGGATCGGTGGTTAGCACCTTGCGTGCCCATGTTGAATCTAGTAACGTAAATAATGCACTGAGACACGTTTCAATATTTTGTGTTGATTCAGATGAGCGTGAACTACATAATGCTTCCATACAAATACCAAAGAGCAAATGAAAACGTTCAACGTTGTTATCGGATTTTTTACTATTGCCATTATTGTTATCGCTGATGTTACTATTTGCGTTGTTGTTATTTGGTGTTGAGGGAGTATTTGTTGAATCACTCATGGTATTATTCATGTCAAATCCTCGTGCATTCAACCAAAGTGTCGCGGCATGGAGAATTGGCGCCCAAGATTTCAAATAATATGGCTTGGCTAGTTCCATTGTGTCAGTTGTATAAAATGCACCACCATCATGGGGCAATTGACTAGCAAATTCAGGTGGTAATGACAATAGTGCATGATCCCTCAATGCAGCAAGCCAATGTTGACTCAGGCTCAACAATTCCGGTTGCACTAAACTCAACAGACTTTCATTTTGAAATTCAAACTGTCCAAAATCTTCATTGTCAATATCTGTCTCATGATGATTGATTTTTTTAACAGTAGAATCACGCGTATTTGGTGCCGAACCATCATTTATCATTGCCACAACATATACTTCAGCCCATGCCTTTAATATTGCTAATCGTTCGAGTGTTGAAAGACTCTCATTATATAATTGCGGACGCGTATGACCCTCACGTAATTTCTCTAAGGATGACACCAATAGTTGATGTACACGACGCAAATCGTTGAGATCACGAGCTACTCCACTACCAATCCATGCACTGCATGCTTCGCACGCAGCTGCAGTTACATGTGATGCAGTTTCAGTGGAAAATGCGGGTCGCAATGCAGCACCAACTTGTGCTTGGAATTGTTCCAGTAATAAGTGTCCTGGAAATTCAGGTTCCGGTACTTTGGCAAATTTATCAATAATCTCTTGGAGTGTTTGCAATCCTTCAAGTCGCAACGGATCACAATCACTTGTCGCGGCAATAAAAGCCATTCGCACAAGATCAGATAAATGAAGAACTAGATAATCACCACGACCTTTCGCTTGTTGCAATTCTTTCGCCATTGATAAATCAAAGTGTGCTTGTTTATTGTTAGTGCATGTAGCTATAATACGTCGAATGCATTGTGCGGCAAATACACGCGTAGGCCATCTTGGTGACACACTTGGACGTTGTTTAGATTCATCAGCGTGAAATTCAGCTTGATCGTCATCACCTTCACCATCTGCACTGTCATTATCTGCCGCAGTATCATCAGCATTGATTACCGTCGTTTCTTCTGCTGTACTCGATTCAGATGCCACTGTTAAAACGTCCTTGCACAATGCCAACCATTGTGATAAATTGTCGGCAGCAAGCATTTGTAACATACTCGTAAGTGTGTCGTGAATATCTTTGATAAGAGAACTGTCAGTTTCGACGTCGAGTAAACTAAACAAAACACCTGGAAGCCCTGTCTCAGTGATTATCAATCCTTCCACAATGTTTGTGTCTCTACTTTCACTTGCCAAGCTCATTGCGTGCTCACAAACTTCTTTTGCCTCGCGTTGTGCCAGTTGGCGTAAGCAAGAAATTGCAGCTTTACGCAGTAGCAAATGATTGCTGGACAATGTCCGACATAATGTTGGTACAAGGGAAGATAAATTCACGTGCCGTGGTGCGAATAAATGTAATTGCTGCAAGCAACCAGTTGCTTCAGCTTGAACCAATGGATCTTGATGATCTTGCATTATTGCACAGGCACATAGGAATGATGAGCGTGCCATGCATATCGATGATGTATTGCCTTGTAATTCAGGACCAATTGTGGTTATTAAAGCTGACAATACTTTTCCAATACACTGATGTACATCAATATATGAGTGTGAAACATTCAATAATAATGTAAGAATCAATGACAATGTTGGTTCGACATATCCTCGGAACATTGGGCCGCCAGAGTCAGCGATAAGTGCTAATGCGTGCAATGCCCATACTTGGACAACTGGCGATGAATTGTCTTGCGCTAACGCCAATAGAATGCTCACACTTGTATTTAGATGTTGGCTTGATCCCATTCCACCAACATATCGGTGAAGACAACCAAGAGCTAATGAATGCCCAGTACGACTAGCAACATCACGAGCTGACTTCAGACGATCAAAACTCGTTTGTGCTAACTCCGCAGTGAATTTAGGATCGGATATTACTTGCGCCATACGGCCAACAGCTTCGCCCGCAGCCCATCGTAATATTGAATTACTACTTATCAATGTGCCAACAATCAAATTTGTTGCTGATTTTTTCACGTCTTCTTGACCAAAACCAGTTTTAGCTTCATTCAATCCTTTCAATCCACTCAATACTGCGGTGAATACATTCATTTGGATTGCTTCTTGCCGTCCAGATTTTGCATGTTTTATGCACTCGCCAAAATGATCCAGCATTTGTAAACGATGTTTGTTGGCTACTCGTGGGAAAATTTGACCAAATAGAGAAACCGAGAGATCAATTACAGCGACACCAAGTGGAAGCGGTCCAGGGAGAATTTCATTCTGTGAAAAAAAATGAAACAAAATTATACGTTGTACACAATTGAAATCAGTGAAATTTCTTTGGTTCATGAAAAAGAAGTTCTATGTAAAATCTATTTTCAACTAATTCGAAATGGAAAGTCCAGAGTGATATCTCCATTTCGTCGTTAACATAAGTTACATAACTTCAAATCATATTAAAGTTCCGTGCAAATTTTCTCCAAAAAATAACAAAATTTGTAAACTGATCTACAATTTTTCTTTTTCCGAATATTCTTAAATTGTAATTTCTTGGCAAAAAGAACGTATTTTTCTAGTTCACACTCTGATCTTCCCCTAAGCTTAAAATATTCATGAATAAAATAAATTTATTTACCGGTGGTACGGGTCTATATAAACAGCATGCATTGTGTTCCAGTGCACCAGAACCTGCTGCACTGATAGGCTGTAACTGATAAATATAAAAAAAGAATGAAGAATAATAAAATCTCTATATAATTCAAGATATATCTATTAATAGTCTATAATAATCGCATCAACAGCTGTAAAATGAAAGATCGAAAAACAATAAACCAATCAATGTACAACAGCTCAAACCAAAGATAATGTTGGTCCATCAAAAAATAGTTCACTCACATGTTCCACATCAGCTCTTCTATTTGGTTCCATCTATACGCACGAATAATATCCATATAATTCACGAAAAATGCATCAATAAGTTGCCATATGGATAAATATTTATTCGATAACAAAAACTAATTTTAATTTCGTATTTCAAGAGTATTACCTGATCTTCAATGGTTCGATGTTCAGTTTCCTGTAGCCAGGTACCTAGAATTACTGAGTCATTTGCATGACAGACAACACGTAATAATGATGTTGTAGTATTTCCTGGATTTTCCGTCAATGTAAATTCAGAAACAAGCATCCGAAGTAAATGAGTGTATGAGCCTTCAAATGATTGTGGTGGTAGCAGTAACAGCGTTTCATACAGTCGTAAGCGCACCATTGCCATTGGTGCTTTTAATTGTTGGCCATAATTTTTCAGCACCGGTGAAAGATTTGTCAGCATAGCAAGTGCTGATTCAATGGGTGTGAGCAGTCGTCGATTGATATCATCGTTCAGTAATTCAGGGCAGTGTAACAAAAAACTATGCATAGCTGAAAGTGCACCGGCACGTCCTTCTAATGTAACCTGCCATGTAAACGCATCGCCACGGGCTTTTTCACTTTCCAATTCTTTATTAGATCTTGGAAATGAATTTCGCCATAGCAATAACATTCTCGGTAACAGTCCTTTTACCACCGCAGTTCCTAGAGTCATTATTGCACCAATTAATAACCAACCAGCATGAGTTCTGTTTAGTGACAGGCGACTATTTTGACTGGCACTTCTCAATAATTCTTCAGCAGTATTGAAAATTATTTTTCCTTTTGTATGTGGAACACCCAGTGGTGATAAACGCACACTGCCTAAAACTGCAGCTAAAGCACTGCTATATCCAGCAATTGCTTCTGGTGAACTTCGCATAGTTTCAATGCTCTCAACGCATCGGTCAATCAATGGTGTTATTTGACTTGGCACAGCAACGCAGATGCAACGTAAACACCATGAAGCTGCAAGACGTGCTGCCTGGCATGGATGTATCAGTACGGCCATTGTTGTATCAATAAGACTTAATGATTGATCGGATATCAAATTTGATGCTGTTGTGCCAAGACCAAGAATCAAATTACCCATTTCTTGCAATGCACATACCAATAAATGTTGACTGAATAGTGTTTCTTGATTGCAATCTTTTGCATTTTCTGGACTGAAGTCAATTGTGTTCATCTGTTTCAAAATAATGTGGGCAATTTCCTTACACGCCGCAGCTTGAGCGCCTTCGCCGAGCAATTTACCAATTGTTCCACGAAGAATAAAATTGATACATTTTCTTGAATAAACAGCGTCAACATGTGAATTTGCTGCTTTTGGATTCGCTACAAGATCGAGTACGTGAGCGACAAATACACCGATGTTACGTTCCAACCACGCACCACCCAATATTTGAACAAAAATAACGTAGGCATGGGTAACGCCCACGCGCACTTCTTTATTAACTCCCGAACTACCTTTTATTATTTCACCTGTACCCTTTAAAAATCCAACACCACCGCGTAGAAATCCTGACATAAGCATATTCAATACTTCTTCAAGTGATATCGGTTTGATAATTTTGCCCTGTGTAATCGTTGGATTTTTTGATTTGGGCGTTGGTAATTGGGTCATTGCGCAGAGTGTACCTAACAGTTTTGCAACAGAACATCGTACTTCGTAATTTGATCCTTCGAATGCACGAAAACATAACGTTGCCACACTTTCGATTTCAGTAGTATAGAGAAATGGGGCATGGTTCAACATCTCTAAGAGACACTTGGCAGCCGCACATCGTACAGCCATAACTCGATCTGTTAAACAATGTCGCGACACTTTGTAAATTTCCTTGTGGACATTTATTATTGCTGAGCCCATGCCTGCACAAACTTTCTCCAATGTATGCATTATTTCGATTCTTGCTTGCGATTCTGCTGAACGTAATGATTTTATCAGTATGTGCACAGTGTCTTCATATGATCTGCCCATCATTCTTCCCAATTTCTCATACATTGCGCCAACACAACAAATTGCTGCTCTAAATTCATTGAACAGAAAATCAACAGAATAAATCAAAAAACACATCGAATAAATGGAAATATTATAAGTTATTATGAATAACTCACAACTTTGTTGGAAGAAAACTTGGTGAATCATCTTTGTTCTTGAGAATATCGTTGCATTTATTAACAGTGTCAAACAGAAGGAATGTATCACCAACACTGAATAACGTTGCTAAACAACGTGCGATAAGTCTACGTGTCGGAGGACCAGGTGCACCCTGCATGTGTCTGGTCAACTGCTCCACCAATTTTTGCTGACATCCCTTAATATCATTCTAGATAAAAATACATGAACAAATTTACAAATCTCTCCATTCCAATCCACTCATCAAACAATAAAGAACATAATATATTCTAAATTCATGCTAATTTATTTTACTTTTTGGGCGGCCACCAAAACTTTTTCAAGAAACCGCAACCATTCAAATACAAAAACGGGTCGTTTCGCCTCGGGAATCTGATCTAGGGCATCCTCATTCAGAGTCAAACTGTGACTCAGCTCCATCATTGTTGGTTCGCCGTTAACACAATCGTTGAAATTGTCCTCCTACATAAAATAAAATATTCCTAATAAATGACAAATTAGAATATTTTTTTCTCATTATTTCATTTAAATCTGAATTTTATACCCCAAAGGAGAAGATTCTTTTATTCCTTAATTATAATGCTGCATATTTTTCATTCTTTCCTCACCGATTCCAATTTTCACATCCCACACGTACATGTATCATCAATATAATAATGATAATAATGGCATTAACAATAATAATAATGATGATGAGTCAAATCTGAGAATCAAAAAATGAAGCAATATTGAAATAAAAATACCATTGTTGACAATAGATAAAAACAAATGGAAATGTGGAGCGATAAATATGTTTTATCCTCTCTTCGTTATCTAATTAAATTAATACAGGTCTATATAAGTATCCAAAATTACGTGAATACTCACTTGGAATCGAGGTTGCAATTATTTCATCCACAAAAAAAAATTCGTTTGGCAAATTTATGGAATTTTGGTGTTGTTGAAGCTTGTACGAGGACTTTTCTTTACTCGACTCTATTGTCAACCACAAATAACAGCAACAATCATCAGATATTAATGAGCGTACTCACTAAATGACAGATTTACATAGAGCCACCTTCGATCTCTCCCGCTGCGCAACATTCGCTGTATATGTACTTGATTCGACGATATTTGGTCAGAGTGGACAAGTCAGAGCAAGTCACTGCAGGTCGGAGAGTATTGAAGGAGATGCGAGACTGTGAAAAAAAGACCACAGGGAAAGATGAGAAAAATAATATATATATATATATAGATATATTACAAGACACGTAGACTACGCGCTGGCGTCGAAATTTTGGTCAATCGCGCGCATTTAGGATAATTTGGTGTACGCAGGTTATTTTTGGCGATGAAAAGTAGAGGAGGATTTCAAAACTCATTCAGATGATATAAAAAACCCTGCAAAAGTTGAAATATATTTGAATGCTATCATACAGTTGAGTATTTTTTATGTATGAGTGGTTATTCATGTAATTTTGAGAAAAGAATGAGGTTAGGGAAAATAATTGTAGGAAGTTAGGAGCGCAGTCGATAAAAAAGGATTTTGGTGGATAAATTTATCGATAAGGTTAGGATATACTACGTTAGCAAGTGGATGTTATGCATCCGGAATTTGAATATTAATAAAAAGAACATAAGAAATTCTTTCCGAATGTTTTGGAGTTTGTATTAACCAGTACGATGAAGAAAGAAGATGACATTGATTGATTTAAAAAGATAATGGATGGGTTTCTGTTATAATTTTTTTTCACGAATGGCGAGCAGTTCATAGGGTAAAACAGAAATCTAATATTTCTCGTTTGAATTATTTCATAATTATTTAAAAACGTTTATCATATGTATCGCTTGCAATGGATCGTACCATGAGTGGACATAATGCGGAATGATCTTCAAAGAATAATATATAATTAACGTTGAAGTTCATATTGATCTCGTAAATGTAAATTTTGGGAGAAAGGAGGAAAACACGGTATATGACCTCGCCACAGTCTTCAGAAAACATATGTGTATGAGTAATAACTGATAATTATTTTTGGATGTCTATCATCCAGCTGACCAAGGATAAAAAAAATAAATATATCTGTAGCAGAATAGAAACATTCAACTTTTCGTGTCAACCACTGAATGGAGAGTGATTTATTAATGCTGTCTTTTATCATGTAGATTTCGTTCTGGTCCACCAATCAGTTAAATAATGAAACCACAGTATGCACAACGCTGTATGCTAAATAATGAATATATCTCTTCTTTCCCCCAACTATTAATACTCTATATTGATAAAACTTTTAAAAATTTTCAGGGTGACAAAGATGAACAATTTGAAGAATTAATTTTACATTGAACAACGAGAAAAAAATACTGGTATGTACTCATGAATTATCAAACACTTAAACTATTTCTATAACGTTATTGAATTAAAGAAGAAAAAAAAATGATACACAGGACGATCATCTTTATTCATCATTGGACAGAGCGAGCTGATAGAAATAAGAAATGAGCCAGTCTTATTTCACAATTATTGTCCCAATGCATAATTAATTCTAGGATTAGTCTTGGACTCATAATTCATCTTCATACAAGACAAATTTAGTACTCGTATTTTATCTTAAAAACTTCAAAGTTAATAATTACGTTTATCTATTGCTTGTGCCACGTGAGTGTATCCTTGCTCGGAGGGAAGCACCTCAGTATTTCATTTCAACTTTTTTTGTAGTATATTTAATCAAGGTTGAAAGCCTTGCCACATCTCATTGACGTACGTTAGCTTTTTACATCCATTTCTTCTTCGCCTACCCGATTATGACGTCCGTAAACGTGCTAACATCAGACGCATCTTAAATAAATTCCTACTGAAATAATTGGTCGTGTATGAAGCATGACACTGTATCACCAGCATCAACAGGACATGAATAGCAAATTTTAGATATAAAAAAACCTAATTTCATATTCCACATTAGGTTATCATCACCAATTGTTATCATCATAAACATCAGACCATTTTCCAAACATGATGATTAGAAAATTTGACACGGTCATAAGTTCATGAGTATTAATATGATCATGACCATGGAAGAAAAATAAATACACATAAGAGACCAAGTTATATTGTCAGTATATCATTATCTATTGATGGCCAGATCTTGCCTACCTTGGATTTATGGCTGTAAATTCCTTTGTAACACCGTTCTACAGCATCTTTCAAATGTAATTTATCAGAAAGAAAAAACAAACAGAGAAAAAAAAAGAAAAGGAGGAGAAAATGAATGATAAACGGACATAACAACTGTACAAATTTACCTATGAACATTGTTGGAATTGCTAGGCACTGAGCATCACAAATGTAACTCACATTGACTGCCAACTTCAGCAGTAACTATTAGCAATAATTAATTATATGAGTTTTTATCCATACGAATGTGTGAACTAAATATTACTTAATTGATCTCATTAGATTCAAATTGTTTTGTATGACTATTTTCATTCCAGTGATCAGAATTTAAGTTGGAATTTCAGTACACAAATTCGTCTTTAATTTTTAAGTGAAACTATTTTATCAAAATGTCCATAACAATAATGCAGATAGTGCTATAGTTGATGAAAGAATTAGAATATCAATTGAGTATGGAAAAATAGCAACATTGATAAAAGCATATTTTGTTCAAGCAGAGTATTTCAGTATTTTATATATTTTATTTTAAATTATGGCCAAGATGGTAATGATGAAGTGTCATGGAACGAGAGCAAACTGGTTTTTTGATGATCATCATACATTTCTACATTACAGCTTTCATTGTGATGCCAGATTGTAATTTTATGTATCACTATTTTGTCTAAAATATCGTTTTGTATATTCAAAGAGAAATGTCATGTTATGGGTTTTAATAACATTGAATTTCTGTATGTTTATTCTTCCTTGTTTTCATATTTGTTAATGACAACATGATTATTAATACAAACATGTACTCATCGCATTTGATTATTCTTGAAGAATTCAAGAACTCATAAAACGAAGTGAAAGATCTTGAGTGTTGGTAAAAACTCAATAAATATGCATTGACTCTGAGAATTGGTATAAACATTTGTACATTACATATGTACATATACATTTTTGTTGTAATTTTTCCATATTGTCCGGATGTTAATTATCCGGCGAATCTGTAAAGAATGACGTCAGGTTTTGTGTAAGCCATTAATTATATCTTTCACATAAGTTTTTCACCACTGTTTTTCTTTTCTCTTTTAAATGTATTTTTATTCTTTCTTCTTTCGAATTCTCACAGTCTCACAACGTTTATCCATTCTCTTTCATGCTCTTATTCTTCTTTCTTATTTCCATTAAAAACAAACAGTTGATCGTGAGCTTTACAAACTTTATGATTATTTGTGTTTATGGTGTGATAAATAATCACAATAAAATTCTTTTTCCAGAAATTCAACCACTCAAACTCTGAAATATGAAATTACATAATGAAGAAAATTACACCAAGTTGGATGATGATTCAAGGACTCGAATTGCAATAACAAAAATTATATATCCAAACAGACATTCATAAATAATAATTTTTGTTTATGGATACTCATTTTTTTATTGACAATTTTATAGGGTTTAACACAGTAACCCAATTTTTTTTAGAACATGAAATGTAGTAAAAATCATTTCTTAATTCTGCTGTAGTGAAAAAAAAATTTGTAGTAAATAATTTGTTATTATCTTGTCTTCTTGACAATAATATTTATGATTTATTGATTTGAATGACTGGCAACTGTTGTAACGATGTGAATGCAATGATAGTACGACCCTCGTATTTAATTTTTTTTTTTATAATTTTTTCTATTACCGAGCATGTCATCACGTATCAATATTTTTCTAATGATTATATTCGTTGGCTATGAGCATAGACAATGTGATTGAACAAAGGGCAAACAATTCGCATAAATAATTGTTTTTTAGAAAAAAAAAATTTCATTATCACAAGTTTCTTCGTTGTTATTTTTTTTTTCTACATCAATAACAACAACACTATTAAATCAGTTATGTATGTGATAATACGTAACGATGTGCGAAAATAGGGATCAAATTAAATCATCACTTTACATGTGACTGTCACATAATGAATTCAATAAATAAATATGTGTATTTAAATTAAAACCAGTTCTCACATGTGTTTTTTTTTCTGTAGTATACAGGTGAAATAAAGTTTCCGGGAATGCAGAACAAAATCAGTAGTCATAAAAATTTTTTCACCATTGCATTTATATGAACTTTATTAATTACAACTTGTTCATGTGAATAATTTTTATAATGCATTTGTATATGCATAAAGTGAGAATGAAAAAACGAAATCAAATAAAAATGAAACAATTACATTAATTCATTCAATTTATAATCATTATATAATTAATCAAATTAAATTAAGCATTTAAGTGTTTATTCAACACTATTCAATTATACGAGATTATAATAATCAAATAATTGATGCAATTGTGTTATTATAGATTAAATATATAGATAATTGTGCCGCTCAAGGTAATTATAAATGAACTCTCGGCCATGAACCTTCTTCGCCATTATGTATTGATTATTGATATAACAACCGTTTTACCCTCGAGTGAGCGAATTGATTCACTCACATTAATACTTAATCATTATCCATGCAATGTATCTTAATGTATTAATTTATAATTATTATATTTTCTATCACACGTTTGAAAGAGAGTTCGTTCAATCAGTCAATTCTTCATTTGTTGTTTTTAATTTTTTAATTACATTGTAAGAAGAAACAAATTTGTTTACTTCCCATGATTTTTCAACGGTAAAATAATTGCGATGCGGTTGATATATTTATGTTAATTTTAACTGTGTCGTTTGAATTTGCGTGACACTTAATTCTTTGATGCTAATTCTTTATTTCCGTTACTTTAAAGTTTCATAATTACAATTTTATCTCAGATTATATATTAAGTTGAATGGTTTTATTCTAAAATGATTATCGTGAAAGAATTTATTTTTAAGATGAATAATTATATTCGTTCATGATGATTGATAATTAATTAAGAGTTATGAATTGTGTTTAATAATTTTTTTGTTTTTCATTCCATTTTAGTGGTTGGTTATTCGTATAATTTTTTTCTAAGAATTTCTTCCATGTGCTAATGACAGTGAGACTTATAAGGATGAAGGAAGAAAATAGATAATGAGTTTTAGATGAATAGAAGCGCCTTGAAAAACTGGTCTTGTTGTGCAAAAACACGAAATGGTGAGCGACTTTATGGGTCTGCCATCTGAAGAAAATTATTTTCGATATACGTTATGGTCATATCTATGTCGTAGAAGAGATTTGAATGATAATTTGATTGTTTATTTGGATGTAAAGAAAGAAGATTGTGTTTTTCAGACGCCTTTTTTATTGGATGTTTTGAAAAAAAAATTAGATATGTAAAAAAAAAATTATAAGAATGTATACCTGAATAGTTCTTTTGGTTATTTTTATGTATAAATTGTAGAAAATTGTGTTGTTCGTTTTTGCATGCTCAACACAGTATTTACGAGAAAGGTCGCGCAGGAGGTGAGAAACGAAATCCAACGGAGAATATCACGAAAAGTATAAACAGACCAACAGACGAAGATTATTTCACATGTTGTCTATCAAGTTTTACGTTAAATTCAAAGTGTGATTAGTAATTTATATGATTGTAATTATATTTGTTAACATGGAGAAGACTTGGCGATTGTTAATCAAACTATTCAACAATTTATTAAGTTTTTCCTCAGTTTTTCACAGACGTAAAGATAATTTTTCAATTTAAATTATGATTAAGATGAAACCAAACGTTCCTAACCAAAAAATCTTCATGAAGACAATTTTCTCCCAAACAAATTTATAATTATCAAGAAAATATCTTGGACAGACGAATATTTTGAATTCTTCTTCCCGAATATTTGAACAATTATTATTATTGTAATTTCCATATAATTCTGATTATATCATAACCTCATCAATACATTCTAACAATTAAAACAAGATAATTTTCATTAGATACTCTCCAACATTTTTATAAAAAAACTTTTCTCATATCTTCAATCATTGACCCATGATTCCAATCACAAACAATAAAACCATCTATAAAAATACACTGCAAAAATTTCCCAATGAATTAATCAACAACTCATGATTCTGCATATAAAAATACATAAAAATCATAAAATATCACAAATTGACCTTGAACTGGTCAACGGCCACATAGACAATACGTGAACTACTATAAACAACGGGGCACTCATTAATAATTCTCAGTCATTCCCTCTTACAAACATCAAAGATAATTATTTATCCAATGAATTTCATCTCGACAATGCCACAGGACAACAAACATTGTTGAAATTCTCAACATAGAGAACAGATCAGACCAGATAAATTGTTGAATGAAAAAAAATCTACCAATCTTTCCAATTTTTTCACCCTTTCATCATTCACCAAATTCAAATTCTATTTTGATTGATCCAAACACAAAATAATGAAGGATATATTGATATTATGAAGATTATGATTCAAACGTTTGTGAGCGAATGGTGAATATAAAGTTGTGTAGATTGACCAGAAGCGCGCGAGAGTTCCATCTCGTTCGGTTGGCCAATGCCAGCAATGCAAAGATGTGAGACGACCGGTGTGGACCATTGCTGATACATTGGAATAGTGGTAGGAAAAAAGGGTCGTGGGGTTAGCTGACAGCAGATACTATAAAACCTGGCGGTGCCATGCGTTTAGCTTTCAAAATCATTTCAGTTCAGTTCGCGTGCGATATATTTTTTTATAAACATTCCGGCATTAACTTTTTTTTTTTTTTACATTTAATATCTTTTGTATTTATTTATTATTCAATACACATACACATATGTGTATATATTTATGTTAATTATATATATAGATAATAAATTGTCTTTGGTAGACTGTACCACACATTCTCAACAACTTGTCCCATTAACATTTGCCAGTCTCCTCACCTTCGCTTAAACATCGTCGGGGCGACTCTCCCCGTATGATATAGTAAGGATTGCAGTGCAAGTGATAGCAAAGTAGCGAACACATAAAGTGCGCCACACAATTATTTAATATTTTATAATTGCCGATGTGATTGAGAAGATATTAGATAATACGAATGAAAGGTAAAAACATATTTTTTTAATTTGTTTATTCGATTTGTTTTAATTATTTGCTTGATTGTTCAGTTGGTTTTTTTTTTCTATCATTTCGCGATGTTTATTTATCGTATGTTTAAATGTCAATTATTTATAATTGTTGAGATGATTGGAAATTATTAATTTTGTCGATTAATTGGTGGAATTTTGCTGTTTTAATTCTTTTTTGTTATTTGTGAGATTGTTATTTTTTTTTCCATATTATTTGGAATTGTTTATTTATTTTATTATTGATATACTGTTTATAAATCATCATTGGGAAATGCAAGAGTTTTAGATTATGTAAAACAAAACTGTTGGATGTTTTATCAAGATTTGTTGACTGGGCAATTTTTGCAATAAAAATCCATTTTCTTTTTAATTTGGAAATGTTGTCTGATTAAATGTTTTTATTTTTATTGGTTATGTTATAAATTGATTGTGATGAGGAAAGAGAAATAGTTAAGAATAAAATTACAAGAAAAACGGATGCGCAATTATTTTCTCAATGTTTACTATTTTATTTATTTGATAAAATTAATTGTTTTTTTGCAATATTCAAAATTACTTATCAATTGAACATTTAAACTTTATTTATTCTTAGTTGATGCATTTGACAATAATACAGTAAATAATCTCGATTTTTCCACACATTGATGTTTCGTACATTTCAATTATTAATTCGCGTAGTTGATTATTTCAAATTTATAAAATATTTAGATGAATGTAAATCGTTTTATTAACTTATTGATGATCAATACCACAATCGAATATTTCGTTCTGCCTAGAAAAAGTGCGATTTAATTAAAACAATTGAACATCAAAAAAATTTATCATTTCCAAAAACAAATAAATAATTATATTCAATATTATATAAAGACATTAAAAATTATTTAATAGTTATTATACAATATATATGTCAGCTACTTCTTTTTCCTCTTCTCTCAATATCATAATCTAATTGATTTGTGAATGAAATTATTCAAAATTTCAACTGTTGACATTTCTTTCTTTTTTCAAAATCATTGATATGTATGAACAATTATTAAAGACAATAGCATCACTCGCGCATATATTATTTAAATGCATCTATCTTTATCGACAGTAGTGATAAACAATAATAAAAAAAAAATAGTTGACAAATTCTTTTTTCCTTATTTATTTGTTTTTTTTCCTTTTCTCTACTGTTACATACTATCATATAGTTTTTATTTCCGTTTTTTTTTATGTTGAATTCAGATAAAAATATGAATGTAAAATTTCCAATGCAAAAGAAAAAATGCCAATATCAATTCTGATGAGATAAATTTAGATTGCACATTTATATCTACTATCTATTAATTGGTAATTTTTTATGAATAATCATTCCATTTTTCAATGTCACGTGTGATTTTTCAACGTTACATAATAGTCTGGCCATTAGCTAAACTGTCAATAGTCATAGACACAATATTATATTTTCTCTCTAGAATTTCGCAATATTTTACAGACTCAACTGAATAAACATACGTTTAATATTTATCTGATCTGCCATGAGCTCATGGATTGATTATTAATATGTGTATATACAAACTATGTCTACAAATGGTTAGAAAAAAATTTGTTAGGTGAATGACTCGTCATTATTTCTTCGTTATTTTGACTCGTCGTCAACGTTCAACAGTTCTCCATAATTTATTCATATTATTCACAACAATAATATTCATCTTAATTTCAAATTCACATAACCAAAAATCATCAGAATAATAAAACTAAAAACAGTTATTTCAATTACTGTCTAATCCATAAACAAACAAGAACAAGAAAAAATCCAATCATGATAAATATTTATTTATTCTTTCGTTGTTCACAGAGTGACGAAGACAGTAAAAAAAAAAGAAAAAACAAAAAAGACACGATTGCACTGCAGCCATGAGGACCGCAGAGCACATCCAACAGTTCAAAAGTAAGTCAACATAAAAAAAAAGAAGACAAACGTGAAAATGATACTACAACTAATGAAAAAATTCGTAAACATTAAATAACCTTCCACATATTCAAGTCACGTGTTGAAACAACTGATCATGCTCAGAGTTTCCTGTTCTTCCTCCAAAAAAAAAAGAAAAAAAATTAATAACATCTGATACAAAAAAGGCGTATTCGAACGAACACAAAAAAAAATGGTTGGGAGAGTAATTGCCTCGCTGGAAAGACATCATGGCATCCATGTAATCTGTCATCTCTGTCCCCAAGAGTGCAATATGTTAAACATCAGACAGTTTTTTTTTTTTTTTTCTACAACTCCCATTGGCATTAATATTAACCAAGTTTTTATTGTAAGCGAGACGGAAAAAATGAAAATTCAAATGAAGTATTATTACTATGAGAAATTGTAATCGATGCATGCAAATTGGTAACATCCGACAATTCCGAAAAATGAAAAGGAAAAAAATGTATTAGACAAACATTTAACTTGAAAATAGAATCGTATAAACAGTTTTACTAAGAGCATGACAATAATTCTTTATTTAATAAAGAAGTATTGAATAAAATTAATAATATAAAGTAATTATTAACTATTATTAACTGGATAAACGAATAGAAGAAAAAAAGAGAAAAAACATAACCTATTAAATGCAGATAATTATTCAATTCTATTTTGAATACTCAGAGTATTTGTATTAATCATAAATTGATTGCAAGGCAAAAGTCTTGAATCGCGACATGCAAGAGAAAAAACTAATTCACGTGTACACTTCGCAATTTGAATCGGAATAAATAAAATACTTTATGCAAAATATACGATACATCATTTGAAATAAAAAGTAGCATTAAGGATGAATAAAAAAAATTGAATGATGAACAGGAATATGCGTCGGTAAATGTAGGGAGAAAAAAAAACCATTGGAGACACAAATGTTAATGAGAATAAAATAGAAAAAGGTCCACTAAACGCAATTAAATCTGAATACACGTGCAACATCTTCGAGTAATCCAAAGTGTGTTATTACTTTAGAATTTACCACGTGCACATCCACGAGACGAATATGTCTCAAGTTATGTAAATCATCACGAATAATATAAGAAATATTTCATTTTCAATGAAGTAGATATGGCAAAAAAAAATATTTCGCAATATTGAGTAATGCAGATCTACTATGGATTATTAATTATATGATCTGACAATTAGTCTATTAACACAATTATCGTATTTGCATCAATTTTATCCTTTTTATTCAATTTGATTATTCATTAATTTTTTATTTTGATCACTCATCAGTCATATCAGTTATTGAAAACGTGATCAACATTTCTGTGACGAAAAATATTTTTTAAATTGATGATGTAGTAGTTTTATTTTATTATAGTCAGACCAAACATCAGTTTTGATTTTGATATTATTAAAATCAAAAATAATCATAGACAATTTGTTGATCCTTTTATTTTTTTTTCACTTTGATTTCTCATCGAAAGCATTTCTATACAATCATTAAATTATTTTATCTCAATGAATCTTCAACAGGTTTTAATGTATACATGTATTACCGATTCTTCTTACCGATTGAAAAATATGTCCAGTCACGACGATGAATGTGAGCCAAGGTGAACACCGAACTAGGACACAAGGAGATTTTACGATTGGAAAAACCCCGAGTACATGATCCGATTTTTATTTATTTTTTCCGTTTTTTGAAATTGTATATTATTATAAGTTCACGTGATGAATAATTATGTATATAAGAATTGTATTGGTAAAAGTAAGAGGAGACTGACTGGTATTTAAGGGCTACAATCTCAATAAGACCTCATTAAATTTATGAATTATTATAATAAGTATTAAATGTTCGTTCGTGCTTGAGGGACATTTTATTTATAATTTTTTTCTTATCTTATAATGAAAGTTGTGCAATTGTATACACTATCGATTTATTCAATTAATTTTTATTCATTCATTTATATTATTTATATTTTTCAAATACTAAATTATATATATCCTGAAGTAGTGAAGTGGGGAATCAAGTGTCAATGATTTATAAATTACACTTATCGGTTATGAGCCGCGAGAATAAAATCACGCTAGTTAAGGTGAATGTACTTGATGGCGAGTTTTATACACAACGCAATAATTTTATCGTTGCAATGATATTTATTATGTGTGAACTTGAAATTTTTCTATGAATCATATTTCGCCATATGATACTTGTGGATGTTTATATATAAAATGAATTATCATATTGAATTATTGTAAGGCATATTTATATATATAAACATATAATTGATTGTTCTTTCTTTTTATTTACAGAATGTATCATTTTATTTATGGTCGGAATTATTTGCAGTGCGTTAGCTTATGCAATTCATATTATCGATCCAATTACTTTGATCTTTCACTGGGTAAGTTTCAATCAAATAATAAATAATTGAACATATGAAAAAAAAATATTGGATAAATATTAACGTTGATAAATGATTAATGATGTTGTTTAATTGTGTAGAAACTTACAATGACACCCACCTCAACTGTTTTTACAATGTGGCGTAAACCACCAGTTGATGTATTTCTCAATGTATACGTATTTAATATAACAAACGCTGAAGAGTTTTTAAATGGAAATGAAAAATTAAAAGTTGAGGAAATTGGTCCATATGTTTATCAGTGAGTATATTTTATTTATATTATCACAATGTTGAAATTAAAACAGTCATTTGTACACTTTAAAAATCCTTAATTAATTTGGAATTATATTTAATTTGTTAATCATAAACATAAAATTTGATATTTTTTTAGAATGTGTCAGAGAGCATTAAAAACTTGTGTTGACTGATAAAATTTTAAATATAGTTCTACATGAAATTTTTGGGGATGTTATTCCCATTTGTTAGTTAAATATTATTCTTTTATTTATATTGTTATGTGAAACATTATATTTTCGATTCAATATTCAAATTAGTACCTTTAGTTATACATCAACGAATGATTCTTTATGCTCTGCGATTTTTTTCGTATCACATTTTCATCATGAAGAATTGTTTCCTTTGTAAAATTATTCATATTCATTAATTCACTCTTCTTTATATTCTTTCTAGAGAAATGTTAGAGAATACAAACGTCACATGGCACGATAATGGCACCATTTCTTATATACCTAAACGAACAGTTGTGTATCGTTCTGACATGTCAGTTGGTAATCCAAATGATGACCTTGTAATGGTTCCTAATATACCTATGCTGGTAAGATTATGTTACAGCTACATTGAATTAATCAATTCTCCGACAATTCGCTAGAATATATTACCATGAAATATTATTTAATCTGTCATTTGACCAGCCGGGTGTTAGTCAAGGTCATAAAAAGGTCAAGAATCTTCGACTCCAAGAAGTAATTTATTTCCTCTTTTTTTTTTCAATTAGGACAGGCACACACCGGCGGTCCTTGACCCATGGCCTCCAATTTGTTGTTCATATCCGTTCTAAGTGACTGACCATTTTCTTTCTTTTTTTTTTTTCTTTCGTTGTACCATAATTAGCTCCTCTATATCCTGCATAATATATCATCGTCAATATCATGATGTAGATACCTGACAACAGATCTTTTCAATTGACAAAATTAGAGTAAATGTAAGAAGAATATATTCATTCGAATCTTTTTTCTCATACACCAATACAAAGTTCATTATATTCAACACGTCAATGATAATTAGTATATGGAATTAAATGGAATATAAAAAACGCGTTCTTTTTCCCTATTCAATATAATGACTTGGTTTATTTTTTTGTTCTGCTTTTTTATCTCTAGGGAGTCTCGTCAGCGTTACATGATGCCGGTTTCCTTGTCAATTATCCATTGGCACAATTGGCAAATATGTTGGACAGTAAACCCATCCTTAATATTTCTGTCTATGATTATTTTTGGGGCTATGAAGATACATTAGTACGTTTGGCAGGTGGTATTGTGCCATCGTTCATCAATTTTCAAAAATTTGGTTTACTTGATAGGGTGAGTAATACATTTGGTATTGATATCTTAGAAATTTCTCCTGCGTGTTTCATACAGTAATGACATCAATATAAATTGAGATTTGTCAATGGGGAAAATCCTAATTATGCGGACAAATCCCTCAATACATATAAACATACGAATATATATTTGATACTATTGCGTTAGAATGTATGTTTTTTATACTGTGCATTTTACTGCAATAATATGCGATTCCTTTCACTGCTTGTATCACAACGATTTCACCACAATCATTCAATTCTATATTAATGATATGAGGAAAAAAGTGGAAAAGAAAAAAAATAAATACAGAAAAAAAAAATAGCGCAAGGTTTGTTTTCCAATAGCATGATTAGCTGTTTTAGTTACATTTTCCATTTGCACGCAGGAGAACCAGTAAATGAATCAATATAAATGTTTACATAATTAATGAGATAACTAATCTGCACGATCAGTCATTATCAATTCGGATAGTGAGGAAAAATATATATTAATAAATAAACAATTGGGTTAATTGATATTTTTACTTTAATGTTTTTTTTTTTATTATAACCACTTTCTTTTTGGCTTTGTTTTCAGATGTACGATGAAGGTGATAATGTGGTGAATATAAATATACGAAAGAATAAAAATATGTCTGATGAGAACGGTCGTTATTTAAGTATTCTGAATTACAATGGTAGTCCAGGTCTGGCCAACTGGGGCTATGTGGAAGTTGACGGCAATGAAACTAATCCTAGGTGAGAGAGAGAAAATTGTGATTTATTGACTCGATTAAAAGGGAATACCACACAGTGAAATTTCGAATATATTTATATAGACTTTGTTCGTCTGCATATTTTTTGAATTAATTCTGAAGAATTTTGCTTGCAAGATCCGATCAAATCTTAAATCGGGATTCTAGAAAATGCAAAAAAAAAAAGCATAATGATTTGTTTCCAACTACAACTTATTTGAATTTTAGTTGAAAATGGGAAGTTCCTCGTCCGCAATTAAAGTTGATCAATCAGAAAAAAAGAAAGAGAAATTAATAAATGAAAATGTGATTACTCTGTAGATGATTGAGAATTTTATAAAAAATTTATAACAAGAAACTTTATTGTTACAATTACAAGTTGTAATTTTCGGTATTAAGTAGCTTCATGTTCTTATCAAATTTTTTTATCAGAGATGGCGGCAAAGATTGAAATTAATAGAAAAATTTAGTTTCACGTCTTTACTGTGATATTCCCTCTCAATTGAAAATGATTTATTAATTTAATATAACCAACTATATCAACTTTATTTTCAGCAATACAATTTGTAATCAGATAAAAGGTGCTACTGAAGGTACTCTTTTTCCTACACATCTCGATCGAAAAGCTGTTTTCCGAGTATTTAGAAAAGCTTTCTGTCGAACATTACCAATTATTTATATCAAAGATATAATAACACAATCTGGATTACCTGGCTGGGAGTATGCACTAGCTGATGATTTTCTCGACACACCTGATACAAATCCTGAAAACGAATGTTACTGTCGTAAAATGAAAAAATGTTTGAAGAAAGGATTATCTGATTTAACACCCTGCTACTATAGTGAGTCATAATAATTATCTAAACTTCATTCATTTCTAATAAAACAGTCATCATTCATCCTACTTTTAATTTTTGAATTCATGAATATCTAATGAATTCAATATTAGCAGTGCTAATATTGACAGTTAATGTATATTTCAAGTAAGTTTATTCGTTACTCTCGCTCTTCCATACTTTCTCACATCTATTAACTCGCTTACCAAAAAAAAACTGGTTTGGATTTATAACAACGTGGATTCAACGTATTTTTCCTCAACAGATATACCAGCTGCGGTATCGCTGCCGCATTTTCTAGATGCCGATCCAACTTTATTAGAAGATGTTGTTGGTCTGAAACCAAATCCTGAGAGGCATCGTACAAGAGTTGTTCTTCAACCGGTAAGAAAATCTGCAATAAATAACAATAACAGATAAATATCATTAAATTTTGAATCACCAGTAGAACGTCATCAATAGAAAATAATACATAATAAAATGATTGTAGTTGATGATTAACAAAAATATTCTTGCAAGATACGAAAGAATATAATTTGAAACAAAAAAATTGTACTCGATTCACTTCTTCAAATTCATATAAATCTTCAGCATATGATAATTACAATAAGGTTGATGACTGGTTAATCGCACTCGCGTGGACAAAATGTAAGTTTATAAACTATGAACAAGAGATAAATATCAGTGAATTGACTGATGAGAAAAAAAAAGTGAGAATACTGAGAAAGGTCACCCTACTTATCGTCGATGTGAATAAAGAACGTATTATGACATACCGGAATATTACTCGTGCGATGTACCTGTGTAACATGTCCTTCAAACGTGCTCAACCACATCATTAATAGAATTTTGATTTAATATTTTGATGTCACATTTTCTATATCCTTGACTTTCGCGAAAATGCTATAAAATAAATGGAAACTTTGACCCGAACAGTCTGACAGGAATATCAAGATAAAATTCCCACTTATTCACCTATTTCATTATTTAATTAAAACTAATACGTTAATTTACAATTATTTATTCATTCTTTAATTTTTTTCAGGATATTGGTACTCCATTGGAAGTAAATTCAAGAATTCAAACAAATTTAGTTATGCAACACACGAAATATAATCCAAAAATTTCAGCATTTAATGATCTTGTTGTGCCATTATTTTGGACTGATTTGGTATGTATTAAAATGATAATTCAATTACCTGTACATTTAATGAATTACTTCAAGTTATGATGATGTAATATTACGGTGAAAGAATGAGAAAGAAAAGAGTTTAATTATACTTTCATTTTGGCTTTGCAGGTTATTCCACCTATTGAAGGTGAGATCGTGTTGCTTATTAGATTGCTACTTCAAGTTGGACCTATATTGCAAACGAGTTTAATTTGTATCTTAGCAATTGCTGGTGTAACGACATTTGTTCTGTCGTTAATCGGAATTATGTGGGTATTAAATCAACAAAATGATGACGTTAATGATGAAAGAAGGGACAGCACTGATCTTAGATTATCGTTCGGTTATGGTCAATATACAGCTATACGTATTTTGCCAGCAATTAAAAAAATCACATCAAAAACTGATTTATTCAGTTAATCAAACTAAATTCATTCAATGTTTGCTCATTCGTCTCAATCCGTTATTATTTTGTATTAAATGAAAAGCAAACAATGTATGTCTGCGTGAGTGCAATTTAAAAAAAACAAATCATTCACTTTATCATCAAATTTCATTACTTTCATTTTAAAAATGACAAATGACTTTCCACAAGTTATTTTCATGGCGTAATAAATATTTTCATCTGCAGCACAATAAAAAAATTCTGATTACATAGATTGGATAAAAAAAAAATAAGACAATACTTGTTGCATTATAACGAAAAAATGTAGGACGGATAATTGTAAAAGACTGATTGATAACATAATGCAAATCTCGATGATTAACAATAAAATAAAAAATTTATTGTAATGATTAAATGAATCGTTAAATGAAAACGATGAATCAATCAGTCGATATATTATATTAATGATGATACATGACATTATATAATTGGTTGATGATGTGAATGTAACATGAAAAGAAAAGGGGAGTAGTTTTGTATAAAGCAAAGAAACAAATATGAAATGAGAAATTAATCTAATTGCATGCATCGATGAGTTGAATGTTATGAATAACATGTTTTACAGCATATAATTCATATCCGTAATAGTGATTAAAAAATACCGAATTTCTAACTGCGATAAAAATTTTATAATTTACATAATAGTAAGTGTATATAATTTTAACTTATAGTATCGTTATATAAACATTTGATATCATTTCATACACATTCATGACGTATAACAGGGTATATGGGACATATATTATACAATTTTGAATATAATTCATTCATAAATTACCATCTAAATGAAAATTGGAGTATGCCTATGATAATGCAAGATTCCTGAGTGTGTGTGCATGTAATAATGTTTGTTTCGATCAATTTTAATTATTAATTAATTAATATTAAAATATTTGTACCTTATTTCTGATAATATATGATACGCAAGATAAATGATATAGAAAACAATGATCTAATCCTTTGATACAAAAAAAAAGATTAAATATATACATTGACATGTTTATGAGAGTTTTTCGGAACCACTTCATTTAAGAGGCAAAAAACTAGAATGAAAATAAATATTATTGCGGGTTTTGACGTATGCTGCGAGACAAGTTGGGATACGGTCAATGGTTAGGTCATATTTGTTTAAATGAGTTTATTAATAAAAATAGTTTTATTCTCGGGGCAATATTTTTTTATGTGACGTTATGCCGTAGAAACGTTCAAAATAAAATGAAAAACTTTTCACAATTGTACTTTGCTTCCGTTGCTCTTTTTTTTTCGAAATGTTTCAATGGAAATTTAACTTTCACGTTGAATCATTAGAGATATAAATTATATTAATAATAAATTTTTGTTTTTTATTATATTTTATGTGGACTGTAATTGCATCAAATTTGCGTGCTGAAAGTACATCAGTGTATGCAAAATTAATCGCGCTATCCCTTTCGTATATGTAATCTACTTTCTCTCAATCAATTTAAATTCCAATCATTCATAAAGACTTTTTTATCGTCACGTAGTAATTCCTGTCTGTAGTACTTATTTTATTTGATGTTGTCACGTGTTGATTAGTATTTTTTTTAACACATTTTCGACGAGTCATGTATTGATATCCATATATGTAAATGTATATTCTGCATAGTCAGCAGATTATGTGATCATAAGATATTATCAGGTGTGTTATTACTTCATAATTAGTTTTCTATATGAAGAAATTGTGAAATAGATTGGAAATGTTATAATTGTGATTCAGCATAATATTATTAACATTACTATAAACTAACCACAATATGATGAATTACGATTTCCAAGTGAAATCATTAGACATTGAGTTCATCTTTAGTTCAACTTTATTTTTAAGTCTCATGAGATGTTTGTACAGATTGAAGTTTTTAAATATGAAAATTTCATCCTGATGGAATTCAATGGGGTCAAAGTTAATTCTGTGGTTTTTTATTATCTTGAGTTTATCAAGAATTCATAATAATTGTTTTGTGATGGAATCCAATTATTTTTCGATTAAATCTGATTTGTTTCAATTGGAAAATAATAGGAATTCCATTGTTGTGAATAAGATTCGAGAATAAGAAAAAGGAAAATAAAAAGACGAGGGCTCATGGGCGAAAAATTACGGTTAAATAATATTTTAATTATACTTTTGTTAATACTTTTTATCAAAATTTTAGTAATACTTTTATGTTTCCTGTCCAACATATTTACTTTCTGTTTGTTTTTTTCATCTACAACCGTCAATTTTCGCCCAGCCTTCGATTTTTATTACCAGGTTCAGCCTTTTCTTTTTTACTTAGTTTATTTTGTTAACTGCCGCGTTTCTTACCATCAAATTCAAACTTCGAGTTCTCAGATTTTTGTTTCATTGCAGCTGATGATCGACCACTCTTCATATATGTGCTACTCGGTGATTATATCGGTGACTTTTTTTGTCATCGAAAAAGTCCAGATCTTTTTTCGTGCCTTTTACGGTGTTTTGGTAAATCATGTTCTGGAATAACCGATCACGGTTATTCCTGATTGGCTAATTCCTCATACACGACTCTTATGTCGCGCATGCGCACATTTAGTGATCAAGGCGGTTATTTCAAATTTTACTTTAATTATGGTCCAAATTCTGGGATAGTGAATAATGTGCATTATTGTATAATACAATTCATCTAGTAAAATATTATTTTACAATAATACTATTAAACTTTAATTCTGGCGAAATTTTTAATCATGTTTGTGTATACATAAAGCCACTATATTTTACATCACAAAAGATATATAGAATCGTTAACAAATTGTTCTCGTCATTATCAAGGAAATAAAAAACAATATTTTAGTATTCTCGTCGAAATTTCCAGGGGATCGTCCCCGAATTTCTGGAAAATCAATTCAAATATTTCACATTTACTGACTACCGCAGTACCTGCGCGCATGCGCAATAGCACATAAATGTAACATATTGTTCACAATATTTACAACTCTATCGATCCATTAATTAACCTCTCAAATGTAATTCAGTGTTTTTGCAATCGTATCTTTTAATTAATATTGAGTTTAATTAATTTTTCAGGAATCAAATTTGATGTAACATAACCTCAAATATGGCGGCAGTCGCACAGTCTGATAAATCCAAATATATTTACAATTTACCATTTTGCGAGCGTACTGAACTGTGCAAAATATTAAATCAAAGTGAAAAATGGGAAGAACTTGCAGGTGAATAATTTGAATACAAATTTATTATATCTAATGACAATTATACATTTATACAAACAATCATGTTTATGTGCATAGATATACATATATATAGACGTATTTGTATACAATATGACCCTGATCATGTTCGCTGAGGTCGTGATGGTCACGTTCCATGCATAACTCAAATTCAAGCATAATCGCATCCACATTTTTATAGACAGCGAATAATTCATGACCAACACAGTACACAAGAATAATATAACGTATGGAAATGCTTATGCAACAATGGACTTGTTCATTTATAGATGGCATAGAAAATCAGAAATGAATATTCACTGAAAATAGCTGCTACATCAAACCAACATTTTTATATGACTGATCAAACTGATCATATAAACTATCATAAAACTTTAGATGACAATCATTGATATCAAATCAAGTTGTAAATGTATCACCTAAGGACATTTCCTGAGTAACAATTGTTGAATCAAAGATTGCGGGTATTGCTGACATCTTTCATAAGATCATTCATGGGAGTTGTACAATATCTCATGCTTTTAATTCGAGAATTGACTAATACTCTATTTTATATTTTTATTCGTTCATATAAATAGTGCGTATTGCAATTGTAGCGTCAGCCCAACATTAATTTGATTTGTTCAACTCTGATTACAATGATCCGCGACCATTTAATTGAAGTCATGTTTATATATTCTATGAATACTTATTCAATAATAAGTACTTATGTAATTCTAATTGTTATTATATTATTACTAGGTATGTGGATGAATTACGACATGTTGACAATACAGAATCTACGGAAGGAAAAAAATCCAACAGATGAGCTACTAACCCTTTGGAGTATACACAACCATACAATTCTTGAGTTATTTATATTACTATCAAGAATGCAACATTATCGAGCAATGATACCTCTGAAATCATTTGTGGATTCGAAGTATCATGTATTGATAGACAGAGGCGAAGGAAACATTAAGAATGCCCTTGCTACTCGTGCCAGGGATGATGGCAGAAGAGTTATATTAAATCAATCACCGAAAAATTCAAAAGACTCCAAAATTGGTGCGCAAAATTTCAATCGCATTACACCACCGCGCACACCCGATCAGCCAAAAATTATTATCGGTGATACTACTGGCAAAATTCTTAATCATCATCATCACTGTCATCAACGATCGTTGGCTCCAAGTAATTCAAATAATTTACTTGTACCATCGCCAACTCCAGACCGTATTAACGCGATATCTCATAAGTTGAGTGGATTAGCATTCGGAAAACCTGACATAACATTGCCGCAAATATCGTATGATGAACTCAGTCATGCTACTGATGGATGGAATATACACAAAATATTAGGAAAAGGAGGATTTGGTACAGTTTATCGAGGTATTAATTTCACCCATGCAGATCTGTCTAATCAATAATTCTTCACTTAATCTTGATGAATGGAGAGGAATAATAATCCAATATTTCTTATAGGTATATGGAAAAATACTGATGTGGCAATAAAAAAAATTGAACGCCGAGGTCGTGGATCTGATGAAAGTTATGTTATTGAACTACAACAATCGCTTCGTGAAATAACAATATTAAATTCACGACCACACGAGAATATTTTATCTCTGTACGCCTTTAGTATAGGTGGCAATGCACCATGTCTTGTTTATCAATTTATGGGGAATGGCTCTGTTGAAGACAGACTAATGTTACGACAGAAAACCCCACCATTAACCTGGATCCAACGTCATGAAATAGCGAAAGGTACAGCACGTGGTCTACAGTATTTACACACAATTGGCGATAAGCCACTGATTCATGGAGATATTAAAAGTGCTAATATTCTGCTAAATAAAAATTTTGAACCGCGAATTGGAGATTTTGGATTGGCGCGAGAGGCACCAGCCGATGATGCAATGAAAGTATGTTCAAAGTTTGTTTGTATGTAAATTAATTCATGTCCACTTATTTAACGTCCTTTATATATTTGATTTCAGGTCAGTAAAATTCATGGCACGCGGCCATATTTACCTGATGAATTTTTAAGAGGAAAAAGTTTATCAAAAAAAGTTGATACCTACAGTTATGGAATTGTTTTATTTGAATTAGCAACTGGATTAGCAGCATATGATGATTCACGATCTGAACATAAATTCCTTAAAGATTTCATTGATAATTGGAACGAAAAAGATATATTCCATTTAAGAGATAAAAAAGTCAATGATAATGATAATAAAGTTTTTATGAATTTGATTGTTCTTGGAAAGTGGTGCTCGAATAGATTAGCAAAAGATCGTCCTGATATGGAATTGGTGTTTAGAAAACTGGATAATCTTTAATATCAAGATACACGAAAGTACTGTTTGACAGAGATACTCAAAAATCATTGTTTGAGTGTCTTTCTACTTATATATGTTACATATTAAGCAAGCCAGTCGATAAACATTTGTGATTGTGTATATTGTAGACAAAGGACAATATTTATATACGTATAATTAATTCGTTGATATTCAAATGACATTCCAATTTAAGGCTCAAATTTTTCGATATTTTCATATATAAATGTTGAATAGTTCAATGACCATGATTGTATATTCTATTCTAAAGTCTAAAGTAGAGTTTACAACTAAATATGTTACCAAATAAATATATTTTCATATCTTATCAAATTTCGAAAGTATGTTTATCAATTACGGACTTATCGAACACATGGAGGAGTTAAAATTAGGTTTTCTATGAATGTGAAAAATTATCTATTTGAGTTAGCCTTTGTCATAGTATACTGAGTCATATGTGGACACAGTCGTATTGCTACTGCGTATCGGGAAAGAATTGGAACATTGAAACGAATTTATTTTAAACTGAATCAAATTATAAATAATTCTGTTTTCGATATTTTTTGGATGAAAAGCAAGAAATAGCAAATCGAACAAATCTCTCAGGATTTAATGAATTGGATCGTACATCAACACTTGATACTCAATCTACATCTCAGTTTTTCGTCAACCATATGAATTCCTTATGATGTATCTCTCCGATTCTCTTCTATTGTTCAAGCACAAAAGAAACAACGAAAATATTTCCAGGGATGATTTTTAAAAATCTCTGAATATCATACCCTGCATATATTCCTCCAGCAACATATATGGTATCCAAACGTAGATATGAACAGTTCTTCCACCTATCTACGTCAGATAATTCAGAAATATACAGAATATACAATCGAAAGTATAATCTCATTCTTCTACACAATAAAAAAAAATTGGTTACGTTACAAATTGACTGTCAACAAACCGGCACATTTTTTCACACAATTAACGTTCGTATACAATACTACAATGATCAAAATGCTTCATCACAAATGCAGACAAGAATTATATGCATCAAGCAACATAAAAAGATTTCCACTACTGGATGATATGGTACCTTGGTCTGTCCCGTTTAAAGATTACAATCCTACAAAATATACTTGTATTAAAGGAGCAGCTTGGGAAGATGCAAATATTGGTGATCCATCATTTAAACCAAAATGGAATACGATGGATGGTGAGTTGTTACAATTTCTTGAGAGATTTTCCAAACTTTACAGAGAAAATTAATGAACTCATAATATATAACGATGATAAGTTTTCCCTTTGTTTTATTACAGGAAATATAAATAGGAAAAGTTATACAGGCATTTATGCTATTGATGATAAAGGTTATCCATTAAATCCAATTGGACGCACTGGAATCATGGGTAGAGGTATATTAGGCCGTTGGGGTCCTAATCATGCAGCAGATCCAATAGTAACACGATGGAAACGTGATGAAAATGGATCCATTCAACACGATGCTTTGTCGACAAAACCAATTTTACAATTTATTGGAATTCAACGTAGGGACACTGGTGAATGGGCTATTCCTGGTGGTATGGTAGATGGAGATGAAAAAATTTCAATGACACTGAAACGAGAATTTATGGAAGAGGTGTTGAATACATTGATGAAACCAGAGGAACAAGTTCAAGAGCTTAAAGATTCTATCAATGAACTATTTGCAAATGGAGATGAGATTTATCAGGGATATGTTGATGATCCTCGGAATACTGATAATTCGTGGATGGAAACTTGTGCAATGAATTTCCATGACGATGATAATGCCAATGTTGGTAGACTTCATTTAGAAGCAGGCGATGATGCTATTGACGTTAGATGGATTGATATTGGACATGAATTAAATTTGTATGCAAGTCATCATAATTTTATCGAATTGGTGGCACTCAAACGTAATGCACATTGGAAATAAAATGTAGACATAATGTATAATTTCATTTAGCTTTACATTAACGATTTACGGCTATTCCATTCCGACTTTCATACATTTGATAAATAAACAACTGATAGAAAAATGAATAAATTCATATTAAACTCGACAGTAGATTTAGAAAACTATAAAATTGCCACGTCACGTGGAATGTTTTATACATATACGTATGGCTTATGCGCATGATCTGAGAAGCGAGATGTGTTTTTTTCTGCTGAATCAGCTGTCAAAAACATAATTATTTGCCGGTGATTCATGGCGAGATGATTATATGAGAATTTGGGTGAAGAATTATTCAAGCACAATCATGTCGACAATTGTAAAAATTGACGGTAGCCTTGGCGAGGGTGTAAGTTTGGATTGATTTATTATTCATTGATGATACATGAGATATTCAGTAATCACGTTATTGTTTTTATGATAGGGTGGTCAAGTAGTTAGGATGGCTGTAAGCCTCAGTGCACTTTTTAAAATTCCAATTGAAATTGAGAATATTAGAATGGGTCGTTCCAAACCGGGTTTAGCAGCGCAACATCTAAAAGGTAATTTCTATTCTTTGTTTTTTTAACATCTGCAATAGAATTTCAGTCATGAACTCGTGATACATTTGATAGTTTCACAATTGCTAATATTTATTTCATAGGTGTTGAAATTGCTCGAGACATGTGTAACGCCAAAGTCAAGGGTGCATATATTCGATCAACGCGATTAGAATTCCTTCCAGATGCTACCAGTCAATCATCAAAGCGTGAATTTATTGCTGATACGCTCACTGCGGGTTGCATTGGTTTACTAGCACAAGTTGCATTACCAATAGCATTGTTCATGCCACCTGGTGATCCTATCACATTAATTCTTAAAGGGGGCACTAATGTTCCTATGGGTCCACATATTGAATATTTAACTGAAGTATTTCGACCATGGTTAAAGAAATTCGGTGCAGACTTTGATTTCACAGTGGTAAGAAGGTAATGGAGAAGTACTATTTATGATTGAGGGATTTTCAACTGTGATGTTATTCAGTCCAATCTAAAACCTATGAATGTCATTCAATTCACTTTTGTGGAGTAATCATAGGTACAGATTCCGATAGATATAAATTCGAAATTGTATTTTTACATATCTTGATTCAAGCTGCACTTGGTGAATATGAAATAGAACGACGAATTTGATTGGAAAATTGCAATGAATTGGTTATGGTCTTACAATGTTTTTACGATTTGACTGTTGGACAGAGAATATTATTGGATTCCTTCGTGAAATTTGATTTCTATTATTTGAATTGATATAATCAATATTTTGTGAGCTACAAATGTAATAAAAATCAAACTTCAATTTGACGTTAAGGTGCTGTTCACTCAACTGATAGGATATTTTGTATTGTACTATGTGCAGTTTAATATTTTATGTAGTAGCAATTAATCATATTCTATCCCGATTGAATGTTCTAGGGGATATTATCCAAGAGGTGGTGGAGAAATTCATTTGAGGATACCGCCAGTAAGAAACTTGAAGAGTATTGAAATGTTGCATCCAGGTGATATTGAAAGCATCTCTGGTTGGGCCTACGTAGCTGGATCAATTCATTTGAATGTAAATATTAAGTTCAAGGCAGAGTAAAAATGTTGATCAAAGTATAAATAGCTACAAATTGACATGACAAATAAAATTCTACAATTTAATCTTTAGCAAGCATATCACAAAGCAGATGTGGCTAAAAACATAATATCTCGAGATTTAATGACAAATGAAAATAAACCAATACCAGCAATAAATATAGAAGCGTACAGAGAAGATAGAAACATCGTCGTTGGAAATGGATTAGGAATCAAGTAAGTGATTTCATTCAAAAATATTACATAAATGATAAGTAAATCTACTAAAAAAGTTTTTCATTTATAGTTTAGTATGTAATACGAGTAGCGGTTGTATCCTCGGTGGTTCTGGATTGGGCGCGAATCATCAAGAACATAAATCTGATCTCGCTGTTGAAGCTGCTGAACAGATTTTGATCCCATATCTTAATGGTTCATGTGTTGACGATCATATGCAAGATCAGGTATGTGTGAATAAAAAAAATAGAAAACCTTTCTTCATATTTTGAAGATTTTCATTTTTGTTTCTATTCTTTCGTAGTAACAAACACTATTCACATGTTCTTTCCAGATTGTAATATTAATGGCCTTAGCGAGTGGTCATTCAAGAATATCGATTGGTAATCGACAATTGACACAACATGCTGAGACAGCAATAAAGGTTGCTGAAATAATGTTGACAGATCGTGGTGTTCATTTTCAATTAAACCAAAATAAAGACACCAATGTACCTGATTCGCGTATTCTTGATTGTGAAGGTTGCGGTCTTGTTAATGCCCGATTCTGACCGTAATCATGTGTGTGGATTTATATACATAATTATCATCGGCTTTTTACATCTGTTATTTACATTTGTTAATCATCACAACATTAATTCCTAACGTTTTTGTGTTTCCTCCTTGTGATCCAAAACGTTTCGATAACATAACGTACAATTGTCCATGAATCATCAGAGTTTTGTAATAAAAACTACTACCAAAATTACTTGATCAGTTTCATCTTCATCACCAAATTGTTATTAATTAAAAAAAGAGGATGATCACTTGACTAGATACTAATCAATGTTCCACGTTACGAAAGAATGGTTCCGTCGCGCGAATGAATTCCTCCTCAAATTGTTCACATGAAAATCTACTGACTGATGCACGCGCTGCATGTTTTATCGTTTCTCTTTGATAACGATTCATACTGATAATGTTTGCAATAATCTCTGCGTATTCTCTGTCATCAGCTGCCAAAAAACCTGTCCGACTTGTAGATTGTGTCTCAATTATGTCGGCCCTGATTCAATTGAATATTTTCAAGTTAGTTATTGAAATTGAAATTACTTATGTGATTTATTCAATATGAGGTGATTACCTGGGTCCACCTGAGTCATGAGCAACCATAATAAGTCCAGCGGCCATTCCTTCAACGACACTGATACCAAAATGTTCATTCCACATTGCATGCAATCCAATGGTACCAATTTGGAGTTCTCGAATCAGTTCATTGTATGGAATATTAAGTTTAAACTCTACATTCTTCTCCAATGATAAATGTTTTGTAAGATCTTGCATATCTTTCACACGTTTTTCATCCGCGCTATGTCGACAGGATCCAATCAAAATCAACCGAATCTAGAACCAACAGAAATAGAAATATTGATAGCTTCTAATTCTTGACTATAAAAACTCTTATCGGTATAAAAACTCTTACCCTGTTCCATAATGATTCATTTCTACATATTTCTCGCAGTTCAAACAATGCACGAAGCATTAATGGATGATTTTTTTCTGGTCTAAACTGTGCTACGGACACAATACGAATGAAATCGCCTTTATCGTCATCATCAAGCAACGGAAGTGCAATCAAACGTTCAATATCACATGGAGGATAAACTCTGAATGTCTTCAATGGACATTTCCAAATAGAATTTATGTGATCTTCTGTCCAGGATGAATTCACCATGACAATATCCGCACATCTGCCCATCCAGCCATAGAGCTATTGTAAACAAAACAAATAGTGGTCAAATTGAAGAATAATCGAATTGAACTTTTCTCTGATTATATCCAGAAATATTTACCATTGCGAATAATTTATAATATAAAATTTTGGCTGCCGAAAGAAATGGATTTCTTGCAATCGCCCGATGGTTATTGTGCGATACAACTCTACGATAAACGTGTTTCAACATATCGGTCGATATTGTAGGATAATGAGTATATGATCCTACTTGACAGCCTCCAACATACTTGAATAATGGATAAGTAAAAGCATAACCCATCGTATCAATGAAAATATCTGAAAACAATAAAACAGGATTTCAATATTACATTAAATTCTATTCTGCTCTATTCAGTCTCCAAGCACAAATGATTCCTCACCCGGCTGCAACGCTCGGAGGGCTTCAAATCCAAGCCATATAGATCCAATGCTTTGTGCTATCAAAGTGAATCGAGGATACATATCAGCTTCAACCCATTTTCGTTTATGCAAGTAAATAAATTCAACTGGATTCAAGTCAATATTAAATGTTTTCCTCACTCGATTGAGAATTGCTTCAGGATCTGTTTCAAGATCGCCGGTGTACACAAATATGCGTACCTTTGGATACCTACAAGTTTATGGTTTCATGATTGAAAGTATTCAATTAAAAATAATGATTTTAGCATAATAATAATACCTATTTTGAATGGCTTGGATCGCACTCCATAAAACTCGTTCGCCACCACCGCCTGCATTACAATAGGGATGGAAAATTCCAACAACAGTCTTTGATTTATCTTTCCTGGCACGTCTTTTTGCAAATATATGGCGCCAGTATATTATGAATATTGGTAGTATGAATACTAATCCAATTATTGCAAGGGTCATTAATATAAATGTTATTTTGAAGCTCATCACTATAACGCCACTGAAAACAAAAGAAGTATAAACATTTGTACGAGATATAAATTTACAATAAATCTTTGTCAACTTATGTTTGGAATACAACAGATGTATATTCAATACACATATCCAAAAAAATAATAATAGATCTTAAAACCTGATAATTAACTTGATGAATAAATAAATAAAAAATGATTATTCAATAAAACAATCGTTGCTGATATATATAATCAATCAATACTTACAAGAAACATTGGCAGCTGAACATGGTGCTGGCTAAAATATTGAAAATTTATCAACATCGAAACCAAAGTTAAATATTTTGTCAACGTGGAATTCGGACAGCCGGGATAAACACATACATTTATACATATCTTCAGTGTGAGTGAACATCAGCTGTTCAAATGTCAAAGAGGGCGCCACATCTGTACATAAATAACTTGTTTATCGGTTTGATTTGTTTATGCAACTAAAAGCTTTCATTGTCGCTTGGTCCTCACTAACATATAGATATCCCAATCCTCTTGATGTTTCCTGTCCAAATTCGATGCCTGAATTACAACATATGAAGATCATTGATACATAACCTCATAAATAGATAAATTTTTGCAATACCCACATGAATTGACATATAATTTTTCGAAATTCATTCTTAAATTCTCATACCAGGTGGCCAATTTCAAAATTTGCGCTCAAAATTGAGCCTTTGGATTGGTGGAAGGTCAAACTGTTAAACAAAATGGTGCGGGACTTCCAGCGTATTGATGAGTCTGAAGTTAGCAGAAATCAGCGAATACGAAATTTCATCCCGAATAAATTTGTCCATATTTATCTCCTACTGTTTTGCAATATTATCAAATGCAGAGAATTCGATGTGATCAGACTTCCTAACCTTACAAATTATCATCCAGCATCCTATTTTATTCTCCACGATAATAATATGGCATGATATGGATGATTCATTTAGAATACAAATGAGCATTTTGATATCTTCTTTGTCCCCTTTTATTTCTCTATTTTTTCATCCAAGGGAGTACGATTACAGTGGGCGAATTGTTGCATAGCTATGCTACTATTCAAGCCTTTTCATTGGTCCATTCTTTCACTTCTACACATAACCTCCAATGATTGAGTAAATGAGTAATTGTTTCCACAACTCAACGATAAGTCACATAAGACATACACATACATTGTAGTGGACAGTAGTGTTAAGTTTTTATACTTTATAGTTTTAATTGTCTTTTAGTGATACAAATAATTTATAGAAAATTATACTCGTACGTATATTCATATACTTAATAACAATTAATCAAATATATGTTCCATTCAAGTTTGAATTGTTCACATATTGTCATGTGAATATTAAAAGCATTCTCTTCGTGTTTTTTTTTTTTCTTCACATTGTGACCGCAATTGTATTCTATATATTCACTTTCTTTGTTTTAAAGATAAAAACATATACAAGGCTGAGTGGATAATTGTATGGGAATACAATGTTATGGCTCTAAAAAATTCCTTAGAGATTATCGAGGTTGCATCTTCATGTTTCCATTGAGATGAAGAGAATGTATGTGGTGTCTTATCATAGGAAATACCAGCTGTTATCAGGATTCTACCAACCAAATAGTAATCTCATATGAATTACTTAGTCATTAATCTGCTGTAGAAAACGATGGAAATTGGAGATGTATCAGAATCAATGGAAAATTCAATTGAATTACAAAAGAATACTGAAAATGTTGAAAAAGGTACACGTGAAATTCACACAATATATATATTCGTTAATGATTATAACATAATTAGTCAATTGATTTTATAAAAAATTTATGCTTGGGAATTTTTTTTCCATTGTGATTTGAGAATTTAAGTGGAATTATGATTGCAGGAGATGATGTACGAGCATCAGTTCATTTACCGACATCAAACGGGTAAATATTCTATTCAATAAAGATATTCATGATCATTTCGACATATGAAAGTGAAACTTTATACTCATTTATCACATAAGATTAGTTAGAAATAGACTCAATGATGGAAAGTATTTCTAGTGGAAGTTTTGTATCTTTATCATTACCATATTTACATTGCGATTAATTCAGATACTCGTTATCAACACGCCAAAAAATAATTAAAAACAACTAATATTTGGGATGATATTGTTTCACGTGTTTCTTATGATGTGAGATGTTGCGTTGTGCATTTACAACTCGTAGTAACAATTTGACAGTGTTTCGTATATCTGATATGGTCGGTAATGAGCCGTTTTCGAGATATAAAAAATGTGTACGGGAGTAGTTAACGACACATATGACCGCCGCTGTCGTCATTATCGTTATTGCCGTCATGGTCCGATATCTCTCACGTATAAACTGTAACTAATGAATCGAAGGCTGGACTTGATCAGTTGTGTACGTGAGTGCCGCAGGGAATGAGCGGGAGTAATGTTCCAATTTGTATTTATTTAGTTCGAATCGATTGAAGTTTCGGTTGTGATTATGAAAAATCTTAGAAGTGTATGTGGATATAGAGCATTGATAAATAGAAATTTCAAGTGAGTATAAAAAAATTTAAAGCTCAGATAGACAGACAGAAACAAATTAGATGAATGAGTACAGATACAACAAAAATATGTTTCATAGAGCGGAAAAAAAATCGAATGTCATATATCCTGCGCTGATAACAGAACTGATAAGTGAACTGTCATTTAAAAATGTATATTTTAAATTGCGCTTCGACAATTCCATAAATTTTACCGCAATCATTAATAATAATTCACGGTCATGTGTGAATGAAAAATGATTGTTTCTTCATTCTGAATTCACAGTTGTTTTTTGTTCGACCAACAAATGAGAATACATTGCACAAAATGTGGTTGATTTGACTTTGAATTTATTTTCGTTAGACATTAGATATAATTTACATCTATTGAAATAAAATTGAAATGGGTTACGTCTTTAAGCGTTTTCATCTCAAGTAAATTGGTATAGCGTCAAGTTTATTGGAATTTCAATAAGCATCTAAACTTCCTCCCACTATCGGTGATGAAAATAATAAGAGGGAGTCTATAAGGACATTCCTTTTGCCTCTCTATTTCGTTCAATCTAAGGAGTGTGGGGGTCATAATATGTTGGTGGTGGTTTTCCCTGACAGTAGGAGCCAACGAGTGTGTGAGTCTGCAAACTAGAGCACGCGCGTGCCTTTCTCTCACGAGACTTTTGCCATTCGTTTATAATTCCTACAGTCGGTTCTATCTTAAAGACCGGTCACTTTCATTAAGTCCATATGTGCCTCTTAATTTTTTTAAATTATAAAGACTGATAAATAATGCAAAAGTATTTATTGGCAATTTGTGGGGGCTAATATAAAAATATTCGAATCATAAATATGGATGGATATACTGATAATTCAATGCGTCATATTAAATTCGCATACAATACAATCGCACAATTTGGCAAGTCTACAAAATTTCCTGGACAAATTAATTTACGTTCGACTTATAATGAGGATGAATCTTTGCTTGGGTCAGTATAATTTGAATATTAAGTTTAATCGAATCATATAAACATCCATTCTATGAATGTAAAAAACTTTTGCTTTGATATTCCGCTTTCCGTGCGTCCAAATTTACCTTTCTAATATAAATGGAGCCTTGACTGAAAGAAAGTGCGCAGTCAACGAAGCATAAAAAATAAAAAGTACTCGACACTTGTTGTCACTCATTATAATCACATGAGGAAAAAGAAAATATATTGAATAAAACAATACTTTGATGAGAAAAACATTAAAGGTAAAATAAAAGAGAATACTTATATACAAAAGTTGTAATTAGACCTGGTTTCAAATTCACAATCAAACAACACTATCTCATTTCGTATTCGATCATCAAATGAATCTTTTTTATTTACCGATTGATTATAAATCACCGTCCGATGCGGGCGACATTCAACAGTAACAGAGTCGAAGTTCAAAAATTGAAAGAATTCTCTTATGAATCATTGCTAACTCTAACGTACACAACTACTATCAATAACAACGAAGCCCACGTTCCGAGTGATCTTGCGGGCCGTGAGCAAAACACAAATAAAGGGGCAGGGCCTTTAGTTCTATGATCACTGATAACTGATTATCAGTTCACTACTGTCTGCATTATCATTTGTGTGTTTCTGTGCGGCGCTGCATTACTTAGACAAAATATAAATCCCTCAGCTATTGATAATACATCAGTAATTAAAATTATTTTTAATTCTTTATCAATAATTATCACCGCTCGAATCTAGATTGATAAATGAATTATTGTGAACTAAATTTTTAAATTCTATTTGTTTCGTTTTTTTTAAGTGTAAATCAATGTTTTATTTTATTGTATAATTGCACAAAATTCTTGATAAAATATCACCCGAAATAATTTTATACACCCAGAAAATATTGGGATATTGTCATGCAGGAAGCAACAGATAGAACGTTGCTTATCAATGGATATCGTGGATATGTCCCAATTGAAGGGTAATAATTGTTCCAAAGTGCCTGGCGAGTATAGATAAGAAATGAAAATTGTTTGTCATTTATTTATTCTTAGTATTATTCCGGTAAACTCATTATCTATTTTTTTTTTATCATATCACCATCATCATTCCTATTATTATTCTCAATGACTACAAATTATTTACTGAAAATTATGAAAATTAATTCCATTTTATGATTATTTACAGCGACATTGATGATGACACTGATTTCGAAGGAACAACTCACATGGTCCAAGTACCGCGACAACCCCATAACAATAGCAACATACGGTCATTGGCGAAAATTGCTATTTCCGGAATGAGTTGTAACCATTGTGTTGAAAGTATTGAAGCCGTAATTGGCAAGCACAATGGTGTTGTGGAATTCCAAATTTCCTCTGATGATGCCGCGGGTTATGTTGAATACAATAGGAATGAAACATCTGCGAGTGATTTGGTTGAAGTCATCAATGATATGGGATATGATGCTTCATTGTGTTCCGTAGATGAAGAGAGTGGAGAAAACTCACCCATTCATGTTCGTCTCAGAACGTGCCGCATCCATGTTGGCGGAATGACTTGCCAAAAATGCGTTAATAACATTACTAGTAAGTCTATCATGTTTATAAAGATAGTAAATACAAATTTACACAGTCATTTGCTTTACGGTAATGACATCAATTCTTATATACCAATTAGAGTTATAGACCTATATACCAAAGTTATAATATATTAATTCATAATGTAAACGAGAATGAATTATAATTAAAATCTTTTCTTCCATTTATTGATGCAGCTTTCATATCAGAAAATCCTGCCGTGAAACAAATCGTTGTCTCATTGAGCGAACAAGAAGCCAAAGTAACTTACATTAATGCAAAAACTACTGCTGAACAAATAAGTAATGATATTGAAGACATGGGGTACATTACGCATGTCAAGGAAGTCGATGGTCGTCCAGTAACATTAGCCAAAAAAATTTGCAATGAAAACAATTCTCCGTCACCAGTTAATAATGCTGTCGCTACTTCTAAAAATGTCGATACACTACAGAAATGTATTTTGCACATAGACGTAAGACTTAATTATAGTTTCCTTTCAGTTATTATATTCATCTTCGTATGTAATAAACATGAACGTTATTAACGTTTTTTTTTTTCCTTGTTTATCTACAGGGAATGACAGGTGCTTCTTGTGTAGCAGCGATTGAGAAACATTGTAAAAAGTTATATGGCGTAGACAATATATTAGTGGCATTATTAGCAGCCACAGCTGAAGTAAATTATGACCCTGACAAAATTCGACCAACAGATATTGCATCGAGTATAACAGATCTGGGATTTCCCGCAATATTAATTGAGGAGCCGAGTATAGGCTCAGCCATAGCGGAATTAGAGGTGAGTAATCAATCATGAAATGTTTAATGCTAATACGATTCATGAATATGTGAATTTTTTGCACTACGATTTTTTTAATTAACTACGATGGGATTCCACAGATATCAGGGATGACGTGTGCAGCGTGTGTGTACCAAATTGAAACCAATGTAACTAAACTGCCCGGTGTTTATTCAGCAGCTGTGGCATTAGCAACTCAGCACGGCAAATTTAAATTTGATCCAACTGAAATTGGAATTCGTGATATAATAGAGAAAATTAATAAACTTGGCTATAGAGCGAGTTTATTCACTGGCCATAATAAAGAAGGAAGACATTACTTGAATCAACGGTAATTTTTTTACTATTTCTCCATTCATGTTATGAAATGTTTATCATCATTTTTCTAAGGATTGAAATTTTCGTTTTTATATTGATGTATTATTTGATACAGGGAAGAAATTCAGAAGTGGCGATCAGCTTTCTTTATCTCATTACTTTTCGGACTTCCAAGTATGATAGCCATGACATACTTTATGCTTGAAATGACCATTGGTAAAAAAACACATGAAGATATGTGTTGTGTGATACCTGGAGTCTCGTGGGAGAATTTATTATTGTTTCTTTTTGCCACACCGGTACAATTTTTTGGTGGATGGCATTTTTATGTCCAAGCATACAAAGCACTCAAACACGGCACAACTAATATGGACGTTCTCATTTCCATGACCACAACGATATCATATCTTTACTCATTTGCTGTTTTGATGGCAGCAATTATAATGCGAGAAAATACAAGTCCCCAAACATTTTTCGATACACCACCAATGTTATTGGTATTTATAAGTTTAGGACGGTGGATGGAACACATTGCCAAGGTAAGTTATATCAACATCACCATTAAACTATCAACATCATCTTGACTTTGATCCATTCAATTATTTAATCCATTTATATTTTTTTAATAGGGAAAAACATCAGAGGCGCTATCGAAACTTTTGTCATTAAAAGCTACTGATGCCACACTCGTTGACCTTGGATCAAATAATGAAATACTTTCCGAACGTGTGATAAGTGTTGATTTACTTCAACGTGGTGATATATTGAAAGTTGTTCAAGGTGCAAAAATCCCAGTTGATGGCCGAGTATTATCTGGTCAATCAGCGTGCGATGAAAGTTTAATAACCGGTGAAAGTATGCCAGTCACAAAAAAAGAAGGTTCACTCGTAATCGGTGGATCGATAAACCAAAATGGTCCGTTATTGATAACCGCAACGCACACGGGTGAATATACCACACTTGCGCAAATTGTACGATTAGTTGAAGAAGCGCAAACAAGTAAAGCACCAATTCAACATTTGGCTGATAAAGTAGCAGGATATTTTGTTCCAATGGTTATAGCTGTCTCTATATTGACACTCATTGCGTGGATTATTGTCGGTTATGTCGATATAAATTTCTTGCCGACTGACATACATAAATTACATGGATTAGAAAGAAATGAAGCGGAAATAATATTTCAATATGCATTTAGATGTGCATTGTCGGTCCTTGCCATTGCATGTCCATGTGCATTGGGACTTGCTACGCCAACAGCAGTCATGGTGGGTACTGGCGTTGGTGCACTAAATGGAATTCTAATCAAAGGCGCCGAATCATTGGAAAATGCGCATAAAGTTAAATGTGTTGTGTTTGATAAAACTGGAACGTTAACAAACGGTTCTCCTCGAGTGGCCCGAATTGGACTTTTTGTTAATGAGAAAGTTTTTCCAATTGCTAAAGTTCTCTCAATTGTTTTGACAGCTGAGGTCAATAGCGAGCATCCGATTGCTTCAGGTGTTTATTTGAACTTCTCATATGTTTTCATATATCATTTCATCGTTGTGTTCATTTGTTTACGTAATATGTTTGTTGTTTCAGCTATTGTTCGATTTATCAAGGAAACAATTGGGACTGAAGCTACTGGGCAGTGCACAAATTTTCAGGCTGTTCCCGGTTGTGGAATAAAGTGTCGAGTAACACACATGGACACAGTATTATCTGCGGCGAATGAATCTGAGATGATACTTAAATATCGCAATCAATTGAATATAGAGTCTTCCGAAAAGATATGCTTGAATGAAGTGCCAATAGACATAGTAACACTTCTTATTGATGAACAACAAAAGCAAAATCGTCAATATGAAATGTTACTTGATCCTGATATGGTAGAAGAACAACAAATCCTTGTCGATCCTTATGAAGTTTGTATTGGAAATCGCGAATGGATGCGACGTAATGCAATTACAATACCGCAACAAGTGAATCTTGCAATGATGGAGCAAGAAACTTTTGGAAATACTTCAATATTAGTTGGAATCCACGGGAAACTTGTCGCGACAATTAACGTTGCGGATACTGTAAAACCAGAAGCGCATTTAGCAGTTTATACTTTGAAAAAAATGGGAATCGACGTCATACTATTGACCGGTGATAATCGACAAACAGCTGCGTCGGTTGCACAACAAGTTGGTATTAGTAAAGTTTATGCTGAAGTATTACCTTCGCATAAGGTTGCGAAAATACGGAGATTACAAGAGCAAGGTTTACGAGTAGCTATGGTGGGTGATGGTGTAAATGATAGTCCGGCACTCGCACAAGCTGATGTTGGCATCGCTATTGCATCTGGTACGGACGTAGCAGTTGAAGCCGCTGATGTCGTTTTAATGAAGGTATTTATTAGCACGAAGTTCTCTTAAATTTTGTCACGAAGAGACATTGGAATACTTTTATGATAACGGTAAAAGTAGGTGACCGATTGAAAGAAAGTTTCTGCACAATTAGAATGAATGAATAGAAATTCATTCATCGGAACGGTCAACGTAGTAATTGAACATCGTTGGGTCAAAGATCTTTCTCCCCCACCAATACCTTCTTGACTATTCCCCCAATATTGATTTGATGTCTTAAATTTTGAATCATTCGAACTTTCATTATATACCTAAACTGTCAGTGGATGGATTGAGTCATCAAACTTTCGTGCAAAATCAATCCTTGTGAACAAGATGTTTATTACTGGTCGAGAATTAGATTTTATTATTCTATTAAATCTATTCTTTTGTTTCAGAGTGATTTGTTGGATGTCGTAGGATGTTTGGATCTCTCCAGGAAAACTGTATTCAGAATTAGATTAAATTTCTTATTCGCAAGTATATACAATTTACTTGGTATTCCAATAGCTGCTGGACTATTCAGTCCATTTGGTTTCTTCCTACAGCCATGGATGGCGTCAGCCGCTATGGCATTAAGCTCAGTATCTGTCGTTGGAAGTTCACTAATGCTCAAATTGTAAGTGGATTGCATGAGTTAATACATAAAAAATAAGTTCTCGTTATCAATATTTGGAGGAAACAAATTTATTTATCATTCCATGATTGCAGATACCGTAAACCAACACGAGAAACTCTCGAAACACCTGAGTATCTCACAAATGTGCAGGCGCATTTAGTATCAACGTCGTCGCATCTACTCATGATATCTCAGGATGACACTGGTGATGATTCATTATCTGAACCAGTGCGTAGTGGGTCGTCGCTATCCAGGTATAATAATTTAATTTATATGTTTCAAACTTTTTAGTTAATTAACTTATATCAACTAATATATAGCATATGGCATTATCAACATTTTATTTAACGAATGATTCGCATGCAATTCGCACATACAATTAATTTAGTAATCTAAATAATAATGCTACATTAATTTTGAGCAGAGCTTGAAATTCAACTTTTTCATTTCTCGATGCTCAATCGCATAATGTGAATTAACAGTTTCTCATCGCCCATTTCTTTCTTCGCATGAATATCTAATTGCAACGTTATATTTAATCAAATAGAGACGTCGATTCAATTGAACCGTGGAATGAATTGAATCATAGATTATGAATCGTAAGTTTTTTTTTTTTATCAAAGAATTATAGTGCGTTTGTGACATTGTATACATCACATTCACAAGTGGTTGTTGTCAGATCATGTCTACCAATTTGTCTCCAATTGATTGCACATTGAGCTTGGATTGCTGAGCAATATCAAAATAATTCTTCTTATATGATTAATATTTATGAATTTTGCTTTGCTTACTTTCTTCATGCACAGCATATTTTTGACACAATAGTGTAATAATCCTGCAAACCTATTTCACCCCTCATTTTGTGTTGTCTGGAATTTATGTGTAATATTGTTAATATAGAAACGATTATTTATATATATGTTTTATTATTCTTTTGCATATATTTAGGTTATTCGGAAAGACGAAGGAGGAAGTTGAAGGACTTCTTCTTGATGGTGAAACAGCTGGATATACGATTGTAAATTTTTCTAAACAAGGAAATGCTGACAATAGGGAAGAAGTTGTTTCATAATTTGAATAGTTGATACAGATCCCAATCATGTTTTCATTTTTTTGTGGAATATTGTGCGACATATACGTAAAACATACATTATCCTATAATTTCATATTAAAGTACAGGTATTAAGGGAGTTAATTAACCCATGCCAACAAGTTCACAAAATAGCATTTTATTGTACTTAACATAGTATCAAAACGTCTACCCAGTCAATTTATAATAATCATTCAAATTAATATTATTATTCGTAAATGAATTTTACTGATAGTTTGTTTAATTGAAAGAAAAGAATTCTATTTTTTTAATCACAATACTGAACCTCGAACACTTATATGCTTTTTCTACATCACAAATTCATATTATACAAACATAAAATAATTTAAGTTACCATTGTTACATACGTAATCATATTGTAAATATATTAATCATATAGAGAAAAGACGAAAGAATGATAAGAGAACAAAACAAATTATTTTACAACATTGTAATTCGACAAAAAATTTATTTGGAATAAATAAAGACTGAAAATTAAATAATCTCAAATAGGATTTTTGATATAATGTGAAGTTAATGGGAATCATGGATTACTATCAAAGACAACATATTGCGAGTTTTCAATATTTTCCTGCTCCCATTGATATTCATTATTCGAAATATCAATGAAATTACTTTGGTCATCATTAATTATGTATTCGAATTGATCGTTTTGATTATTAAATTCATGCTGAGAACAATTGGACATAAATTGCGAAGAGGATTCATCAAGAACTGGCTTTCCCTGATTAATGTTAACTAACAATGAATTGTTCTCAACGAAAGTATCATTCAATTCTTTATCGCATTGCTGATTTGAATGTTGATCTCGACCAATGAAATTATTATTCAGCTGTGAATACGATGATAACGAAGACGCTGAGGGAGTTTTATATTGAATCATGGAATCGTCTTCCACTCGGAAATGTCCATGTTTTTGAAATTTATCCCATAATATTGCCAATTCATTATGTGTAAGTGCTGCACCATTGAATGTTTGATTATATTTTGGACAATAATTTGCCATTGTTTTCCCATTGTCATTTAATAAAATTGGTTCTTTTGTTTTTTCACATTCGGATGCTCTTTCGACACGTGTGGAAGGTAACACACTGTTTGATGTTCCATCAATGGGATTGAATCTATTCATTATCTGTTGAAGTAAATTTAATAGAGACATAAATTTTTACAACAGAACTGTTAAAGATTGACAGATTCAATGAATCATTTGTTTATTAATTATTAACTTGATAATACTTACAGCAGAGTAAAATACACTTTGTCTTTCGTGGTCTTGTTTTGAAGTCTCGCAACGATTTTACAGCGCTATTGCATACGTCTCGACATAGGCGCCCCCCATCAAACAGACGATGTCTTGGTATTTACATTCAATTCGATGAGTTTGTGTGCAAAATAAACATTGCACGTCCACATTTAGTGTGAAATAGTTGACGATTCCTTTTTCTTCATCCAACTCAGTCCATTCTTTACATTTTTTTTCTCATACAAAAATTTAAATACTTCATAGCACACTAAAGCAATGCATAGAAATAAAATGAATAAAAAAAAAATAATGAAAAAGTATGAAGCAAACATTTATTAGAAAAATTTATTCCATCATGTAATGAAGCAATGTATAAAATGTTATGAAAATACAAAGGCACGTTGTACTTATTTTTTCTTATACATATATTAAACTGTTTTAATTAAAAAAAGAAAAAATTAATCTCTCATGTAGTTCTATCAATCTAATATCTATGAAAATAGTACAATCTGCTTTTCACTCTTCTCCCTAATTATAGCAAATCCAAATCATGCATAGCTATGGATAAAAAACAAAACTTTGCGCAAACACTCGTTCGTACAAATTAATCCATCGATTCTTCAACCGATTGAAATCAACGATAACATCCCAAGCATTCAACATGTTCGCCGCCTTCATAACTGTAAAACAAAACCAAATATTTTTCTCTCATTACGAATTCTCAATCCATACACTGAAAAATTCCCTTCTTCATTCATATTCTCTATTTATACTTACACAGTGAGAGTACATTTAGGACAAAATTGTTCTAAACATTTACTGCATTCGCTCAAACATTCTGTACAAAAACAGTCAATGCAATGAAAGCAACAACTACGATCAGTTGTACTCAATTGGCCACATTTCTTGCATATTTGTTTATCCAGAGTCTATGAATAAATATTTCCTTGTTGTTTTAATCATATTGATGCATTTAATATTCAACGTTGATAAATAAACACAAATGATACTCACCACTATGACTTTTTTACTGATTTCCAATCCCAATTTGTCATTCATAATCATTTGTTTGAATCGCGGCGACTCGAAATGATATCCACGATTTTTTCCACGTTCATTTATAATATTTGCATTATCTTCATCCATTTTTGTTCCATTTTTCAACAATTCTATAGTTCGTTCTATACAAAGAACAAAAATAAATAAATATATATACATATATACACAATTTATTGTGTAACAATTGTTTTGATCAAACATAACCTCCTTACCATAAATTTTCTTGAGCTCTTGTTCTTTTTCATCTCCATCAGCGGCTTCTTTTGGGCCTACATGAACTTTTAATTGTGGACGAAGATCTTCATCGAATGGACATGGGCGTTTGTTCATTGTTTCTTCGTTACTAACATTAAGCAATTGCTTGAACGATGTGTGTAGTGGTGGGGAAGACATTTGGAAGCGGATTCAAAATAAACTATCAACGTTCTGCGCGTTCACTGACCTCTGCACACACTGTGGCTTCAATGTGTATTGGATGTGTGGATGTGTGTGTGATTCAATTGTTAATTTTGTAATGATAATTGTAAGTTTTATTCATGGTATTGTTTCAGCTTTAGGTTAAATTATCTGTTTGATTTTATATATTGTTTTAGAAACTTATGGTGTCAGGAATTATGAAACGATGTTGGATGCTGGGACTACTTTTGAATCAGGGATGCATACAAAATTCAAATTCAGATATTTGCTAGATGATGTCTGTAAATGATGTTCTGATGATTTTTGTGGCGAATGATTTGAAGGGAATTATAAATTTCCAATATCTGCAAAATCTAATTTCATCGTCTAGTACAGATATCAAATCGTTTTCATAATTGAACAATGGGATCAGTTTGAATTGAGACATTCGACAGGAATATTCAGATTTTTTAAGTCATATTTTGAACAGTAATTTTCTTTGTCTCTGAATTTGATAGAATTTGTCGAATGATGTCGAAAACTTATTCTATTGTCAATCATTTCCCTGGAATTTTTATAAATTTATATCCAAGTGTTATTGAGGGTCACCATCATAGTATGTCATTCTGCTATATGGGTGAAGATGCATTCGAGGGAATGAATATGGAAAATATTGATTAAAAAGACACATGAGTTTGAGTGATAGTTTCTCTTAATATAATTCACCAGTTGGTTCTCCTACATTCATTATATTATTTTAATATTGATACTACCGGTATCGTAAAGAAGCTTTTTTTCTCTTCAATTGCATCGCTACGAGCACATAACAAATATCTTCATTGAAAAAATGTAAATAAAACAGATAGGGAAAACAAATTGTCTCAAATTGTTAATTAAATGAAATTTAGATGAATTAATAAGAAGCCAGAATTATAAATAGTGAGAATGGAGTTAAATCGTTTGGATGATTAAGGTGGAATTTCCCATTGTTAAAATCTATATTCGAGGGTTATATAAAATGAAAAAAAGAATCATTATTATTAATGCTGCATTATTATTATTAGTATTAGTATTATTATTTTTATACATATTTGATATTGGCCATCAACAAATATGTTACAATTTTATTTTTGTTCATTTCCTATTTTATTTTACGTTTTCATTCGTTTGCAAGAAAACTGCCAATAATATATATATATTATAATATATATATATATATATAATAAATGCATAATAATTCATAGTTATACCTGATAATAATTGTCGATAGTAATAATAATTAATATGATAACTGTACAATCAGAGCTATATATTTTGCATTGTGATACAGCTCGCATTTAATTCGCATTCAATGATAATGTTATGAAGCAATGAAATTTAATTAATGCGCGCACTTAAGTATTTAAAATTGGAGAGATAATTTATAATTAATTAATAAAAATCCAATAACAAACGAATCTAGCAACACGTCTCCTATATGCGAAAGGGTTTAATTACTTTTATTTTCTTTTTCATTTGAGTTTTTTACTATTCGTGATAATATTTAAATACTTACAAAAATTATCGTTACAAAGCGTCTGGTTTTATCTTTAGTTTTATTTTCTTTTCTTTCTCTTAAATTCACGATTGATATACAACATCGTTATGTTTCTAATCAAGCCTAGCTAAAAATTAATGAAATTGCTCAATGTAGTAATTCTTTTTTTCTAATCGGTCTAAGCAGGATTTTTTTTCTTTTTTCTTTTATCTCTAAATTGATGGCGCAAATTTATGAATCACATTGCGCACGTAGAACAGAGCCATTTGTAGGATTCATTCATACTCGTACGTACATTTCTTTTTTATTTTCTAAATTTGAAAATAATTGCTTCATCTTTTTTTATGTTGGCCTCCTTATTTTTTTTGTCTTTTTTCTTTTTCTCTTCATTTTCTTTCATCTTTTAAACCTAAATGACTAGTTAACGACGGGACGGGGACGGTGGTTTAATTTGACAAACAACCGTCACTTGAGAAAATTCTTAATTAATCAATCAGATAAATAAATAAATAAATAATATAAATAAAAATAAAAACATTAATCAATGAATAGATATAATACAATATTATGAAAGATTATGGTATTGATGATATAATATATTTTTTAGTTTTTCTATTGAGCGAATTGTGTTTGGTGTTTATGAAATTGTGACTGATTTAATGTTGAAAACATCGTTCAATTTTGAATTAAACTAATTAATTAATTTAATTATTCCGAAGTGCCGCTAGCAACTGCAGTCGTGTTATTGTCAGTTGTCATGGACGTGTGACCAAATTCATTAATACTATATCCGTGAAGTGGGGAAAAAAGTTTTCATTACATCTCAAAAATTCACTCTATGAAATATGTCCATGTCTGCGCTTGATTTTTTTTTCCTTCTCGCTCACATTTGTTCATACATCAAAATTGCACACTTATTCCACATAAAATAAAAATATAAATATTCGTTGATCGTAAGTACTACGAAAATAATAAATCATATTTATATATCAGACATGTATTAATGAAGCGAGAATGAATTATATAAATGTGAAATATTTATTTATATGCCATCAATTATTGGAAATTAATTTATGACGACAAATTAAGTAAACGAAATGATTTAACAAATTAAAGAATCACAGATTTTATAATTAAAAAATCTTCTTGACTAACTATGAAATTATAATGTACGAAGAACAACTTGAATACACATCTCTTCGTCATTTAAAGTAATTTCACATCATCTTAATTTTCTTTTCGTTTGCTTTGTTTGCAACATGAAATGCGTGTTGTATAATTAATCTCGAATTATGTTTGTCTGATATTCTTTATAAATATACTAGTAGCACAATAATAAATTTTTTTTTGAAACATCAAGTGAAAGATTTATATTACAGTAATAGGCGCCATCAGATTTATCGGTAATTCAATACCATCGCACAATGTATAGGTCTCATTACAGTATACCAAATACTTTTTTTATCTCGACAAAAAAATAATGGGCCCAATCAATTAACAAAATGTATACAACAAGTACACACTCAATGAATAAATAAACGCATCAATCGTTCGTGTTCACATCATATAAAAAATGTCACTGTCCACCATTCATGATCAACGTACTTGGAAAAAGGTCACAAATTTTTTCCTCTTCATTCTTCATGCTATAATAATATTATTATTAAATAATAGTGCAGTTAAATGACCCTTTACGCTCCTAATTCACATGTTACTCTTCTGAATGTATTCTCAACATGTTAGAGAATGATTCGATGAAATTATTCTTGATGGAGACACATTCGGAAAACAGCGAAATAATTAATCTAAATTAGCCTAACTACAATTGGAAATAGACTTCGAATGTAATTCTCTTCTCCTTTGTTCTTTTTGTGGTTCAATTCAATTTCCATTCATTCATTCAAATACGATGTCATACAGAAATGATATCGCGGTTTGTATTACACAACCATATCTTAAAATCGTCAAATACAAAAAATTCTAGTTTTAATATGGCCGGTAATTTCATCATTTTTCCATCAATTGATACACTATTACATAATTTATCATATAAATTCGTAATTAATCATTAAATAACCTCATCCTTAATATCTAATCAAAAAATCAATAATAATTGCAGTATTAACTCGGAATTAATAATGAATACTTTTTTTCTTAACTAATGGGAATCATATATTTATATATTTTAATTTCATTATTTTTCATATTGCAAACGAATTAATTATTCGAAATATTATCCTTTTTTTTTCTTTGCTTCCTCATTCTTATTTTTCTTTCGGCGCGATATACAAGTTGTATTTTTTTTCCTTCGTATTCGTGAGAACGCGCGTACACAAATTTATCAATGAAAAATAATATATATTACACTTGTCCTTAAACACAACCCAGTAGTTTGCACTCAACAAAGACTGCGCAATGTTAACATGAAGAATTCAATAATTCATTGCGAAATCGCGTCGATATTTGAATACCTGACAATACTTGAGTATATTTTTTGTTTACTTTCGCATCAGTTATCATTTTCCTTGTTTAAATGATTTATTTTGTTTGCATATCAATTTAATGGAATAAAAATTTTACGAGGCATTTTATTGATTTTAATTATTAACTATCGATGAGTTGTTTTCGATTTGAATTTTTTATATGTCATTATGGTCATATTTATTCAAATCGAATTGGATTAAACGGATCCAGTAAAGAGAGTGTTTCATTGCACTTCATTACGCATTTAATCTATGAAATATACTCTTTATTCATTTATTTATTTATTTTTATCAGCCATGGGATATGTTTGTTGAGAAAATATATCTTAAATCTATACCATAATGTTATAAACATCTTAACTAATATATTATCTCAATGTTGCGTGTGATTGGCATGAAAACTGTCCATTTTATATATAAAATTGCAGCTAAATATTAGTCATTGCACACATGTCCCAATTCATTATATCAAGTCGTATGTTATATCAAACGTATGATTTTTATGCTCGTTCAGGAATTTTTTAAAAATGTTCCTGTCATGAGATTCAATTCAATTGATAATGATTAAATATTCTTTTCCATATTGTTTTTAATTTCGTTATTGTTTTTTATTTGAAATTATGCCGTGTGACTCACCAAAACTCTTGGGTACTGCTCCACATACTAGCAAGACTGTTACGAAACTGCAAACGGAAATTCTGATAGTATCACGCTATGTTACTACCACTCATTGTCGTAACACACTTTTTTTCTGGTGTATTTTGACTTTCTGAATTGCTTCGAACTGCCTTTGGTGGACTGTCGGGCGTTGGTGTTGTATCACCAGGCATTGGATTATTGTTATTTGTCGAGGTAGAACTACGTCGTCCATTCTCGTGTGTTGGTGATTTAACGTCAAATGCTGACGTGTCAGACTCGAGATCTGAATCAATCTGAAATCATATTTTTTGGTGTTAGATTGTGGGAATATTTTTATTTTATAGGGTGAAGACCTTGCGTGAGAAGCAAAAATCAATGGTATTAGAAACTTTTTTGGGAATAGTAATCAGATGAATATCAATGTGAAATGGATTAAACATTTTATGTAATTTATTTGTCATCGGTGCACGAAAGAAATGACCATGAAATTTTTATGATACAAATTTCTGAAGTTTTCTCTACTTAATCTCTTTTATTCTCATTGTCTGCACGATTAAGTGGAACTCTTCAGGTTCTTCAGTTCATGAGTCTTCTTCAGTTCTACAAAATTCTTTGTTTTATTATATTGCAACGCTACTTTTGGACTTTTGTTAAATAAGATTTCTCCTGAAAATTGTGAAATGGAATTGAACTTGAAAGAAAATTTGGTGTTTTGTTGAAATTTATGAAATTACTTTTTTATCAAATAATAAAATTTGACTGAATGAAATAGAATTTTACTCGGGTCAAATAATAACGATAGCGATGTAGCTTCGAAAATGTGAAGACTCTCTCAGAAAAAACAAACGCAAGCAGATACTAATAAAAAAATTAAGTGAAAAATAATTTCTATCTGTGCTAGAAAAGTCCACAAATTATTTGCAATGCGTTTTTAATCATCGAGGAGACTGGATGGACATAATTGAAAAATTGTGTGTTAATTAATTAATAACAACAAAAATTTAAAGATAAATATGACGAAACTATGACACTCTCATTGAAACAGAGTGTATTTTTTTTTCAAACAATTTTTCGCGTTGCGTAATATTAACAGTCACTGGAACAGAAGATTATCTGAATCGAACGATTTTATAATGTGATAATATTCACTCAATGTAGTTTAGCTAAGCGAGACGAAAGCATTCTTAACCAAGTTCAACTTTTCATCCCAAGTAATCTCATTCTTTCGATGAAAAAAAAAAATCTATAAATATCCTTCAACAATAATTTTATCTGAAATTGCGTTAGAATTTTCACTAGCAAAATATTTTTTCCACTGAAGCATGCATCAACTACCTGAAAATTCTGTAGAACTTCTACATCTCCAAACAAAAATTCGCACTCGAACATTTGAATATGTTCGATATACTTATTTGAAAATAGTTCCTCATTTTATTGAATCTCCAAAACAAAAATTTGCAAACAGCCATTTAGTCCGTCAATGACATTTCTCCTTTCAAAATTTTCTGGAATCATTGGTAGTTCTTTCAGCACAAAAAAAATAACTCCAAAGTTGAATTGACAACATCCAACTACAATAACTACAAATAATAAAATTATGTTTATTACCTTATTGAAATAAACTACGCTGGTATCACTGCCGCAACTCGAGCTTTCGCTCATTTCCACGTTGAATTTACGACAAGCTCGGGGACTGGGTGGTGCAACACGACTCTGAGCACCAATTGACATTCCAACATTTCTTGAGCAAACTTGTGATTGTATATGTTCGCAAACTCTCCGAAATCGTCGAATATTTCCTGTTGAATTCAACATATAAATTCTTTTATCTGCATATGTATCAGATATAATTCAACCATAGCATAAAAATGGACATAAAAACACCAGTTTCCTACAAAAGATTGAAACAAAATAATTAAATTGGCAACGTGAATCCAACAATGGCACTGCACATTGTCGTATTACAGTTTTTCATTTTTATTGAACAAAAAAATGATGAAGCTCTGCAGATACAGATAAAGGGCGATTGCAATTGCCGGCCGCAAACGTGCCAAGGTAACATCGATCTCGTTGCGCTTGGACGGCCGCCAAATGTCAAAGCACCCTAAACAGATACTTCAATAAAAAGGAAACAAAATAACCAGAATGTTAAAAAACAAATTGAAAAATCCACACTCACCGCTCAATAACGTGAATGTGATAGCGAATAATGGTTCACTTGGTTGTTTCGATATTGAACTGATATCAACTTGAAATCGTACTTGTCGTTGAAACATTGCTGGACCTGTGGTACTACGTTTGTATTCCACTTTGAATGACATTGGTGAACTAACACTGTGTGACAATTCCGCTATCTGCCGAACGAGGAAAGAAAGTGAATAAAACAAAGCTCTATTGATTTATATCAAAGAGACACATGACAGAAACAAAATGAAGAATGAATGGCTTACAGATAAAAAAGCATGAATTAAATCTGCTTTGACGCTTGCCAGTGGTTTCCCCTTTACCAACACCGTAAAAGACTCGTCTTTCTCTGTCGCCATAAGACTGCCAAACCACGATTTTTTCGTAAGTTCCGGCGATGAATCTGGCGTGAGATGAACCTACAAAGATAACCCAAAAAAAAACCACCATGAAAGAATAAAATAAACAAAAGAATAAAGTACGAATACTTTGAGCGTTATTGATTTACCTCTTCAGTGCTAGTGAGCAATTTACGTCGATGAAATCGTGGACTTCCCAAGAACGAATTTTTAATAGTCGTTAGTCGAGATCTCCAATGATGTGCGCCAGAACCAGCACCAGTATGTGGTGAACCTGGTGGAGTTATTCCTACTGCAATAATTAAAAAAGAAAATTCCAATCATACATTGAGTTAAACTATTGAATGATTGACACAGTAAAGTTCAGAATGTAAAGTAGAATTGTATTCATACTGGGTTGATCACACAATTCAATGCCAACACTCGACAACGGTTGAACAATTGTTGGAGTTGCAGTTGTAGAAGTTGTAGTAATGGTGTTAATTGTAGTGGTACTCGTTGTAGTGCCATTACCACTCGTTGAACTGACCACAGATAATCGATGTGGACTCGAAGTTTGTCCATGATGTGAGCTAGGTGTAGCTCGATGTGGACTTAGAAGACTTGCAACATTGGGACCATGCATTGGTGAACCACTTGGTGATGATGCATGTGAATGCGATGCGTGCGTATGTGAACCCGTACTTGGAGATCGTCGTGTGTGATGTCTTACACTGTTATCAACAATAATTAATCTCCACAATTAATAAATTTATACAACGACATATTTTTAGTGGTAGTACTTAATTAATTGATATTCTTACCTGGATTGTCTTCTAGGCGTTAATGGTGATCCATGACTAATTTGTCCAAGATTTAGTGCCGCACTTCCATTAACTCGACACGTATCAACACGTTTTCGAGGTGGGTCTGCCTCTAACATACTTGATGTGCCTCTCAATCCAACTCTCAATGGTTCTAGTTCATCTTCACATGCTGGTCTTCGCCTCTTTCGCTCCAGCAGTAGAAAGTAAATTACTTTTTCTGTGTTATGACTGTTGGAGATGATGAAAATGTTCACATTTATTCCAATAAATTTAAAGAACAGGAATAAGATCACGAAGATTCCGAGTTGCAGAGAGAATCTCAATGTGAATGATCGAAGAAGAACAGTTTCTTGAGTTTTTTTCTTTCATTGCGAATTTTAATGGATTTTATCAGTGTCGAGATGTGAAATAAAACTACATAACAGTTTCTACCTATTTTCAATCAGGAAATATTGATAAAACAAATTTCTACTGATGTTGAAATTAAATTAGGTTAACTGAAGAGGCAATTTTTACAGTTCTATCGAATAACACAATAAAAAAATTCAGCAATGACGTTACTTCCGCGACCATCAACGCTAATATCCTTCAATAACTTACTTAGGACTGAGCAATTCTTGAATGAGCTTATCACGCTCTTTGAAACATCCGAGACTAGCAATGGCTTGCAGTACATCAGGATCAATAAGATCAACTGATGGAATAACGTGCGTTTGTACCACTTCCATCATTGACAATTCCAATTCCAGTTCACCTTTACCCGCAGCCGTCACCCAAATATGTCTATTTATTTCTGCCAACTATATGCAAACAGCAAGAAGAAATCAAACAGATTATTTACATATAAAATTATAATGTATATTTTTTATATAAATGGCGTTTAATATGATGAGCATGATTACCGTGAGTCTTTTATCCGGATTAACTTCAATCATTCCACGCAAAAGATTTTGACAATCAGGCGGAACAAAGTGTGGAATATGAAACATACCACGTTTCACCTTTTCTAGAAGTTGCCGTAAATTATCATCATCAAATGGCAATGCACCAACAAGAAGTGCATAAAGTATTACTCCACATGACCAAACATCTGCTTTTCTACCGTCGTATTTTTCACCCTATTAATAAACAAAAAATTAATCATAAGGTGTTTCATATTTATCACTACTGGAATTCCAACGAGCATATCATACCCTGATAACTTCAGGACAGGCATAATGAGGTGAACCACAGCTCGTCTCCAGCATGGATCCAGCTGGTTGCAACGAAGCCATTCCAAAGTCTGCTATTTTAATATTATTTTTTTCATCCAGTAACAAATTTTCTGGCTTCAAATCTCTGTGACTAAAATTACAACAAAAATATATAATTTATTATTGATCATAATGTTATAATTAAACAGATAGGAATGAAAAATTAATAAACAAAATTATGACTCACCATATATTATGACTGTGACAAAAATCTAAAGCAGATATTATTTGTCGAAAAAAACGTCTTGCCTCTTTGGGTGTAAGTCGTGCTTTTTTTACTAAGTAGTCGAATAGTTCACCACCAGACACGTGCTCGAGCACGAGATAACTGTGAATAAAATTAATTGATAGAATTAAATATAAATAGTATATAATGTAACATTCATCATCGTTGCAAATTGAATCAAACGGATATTAATAGATATGTATATAAATATACTCACAGATACTTTTTGTTTTCGTAAACGTCCGACAGGCCGAGCACGTGTGGATGATCAATGAGTTTCATGATGGCAATCTCACGTTCTACTTTCATCAACACGGACTCCGACAATTTTTCACGGTTGATGATTTTGATTGCCACTTTTTTACCAAGTACACAATGAACGCCCAGCTTTACCAAACCTGTAAGTATTAAATAAATTTAATTTGAACGATATTAATTATTTTGTCTTTATTTTTTATGGACATGTTGATAAAATTTACGGATCAAGTAAACGCTTAAATAACCCTTCAGGTAGTTAACAATCTTAAATCAATTGTTGATATATTCTGAAATTATATTTTGTTCATTTGTTGCAGCAAACAACTTTGATTCCTTTTGGTTATGTTGGAAAATGTAAAATGTTGAAAATTAGGAAGGAACTAAATTGGAATTATCATGAGGAATTTATTCAATTTTTGTAATCACCACAAAAATGAGATCCTCTATGAATATATGTACAACGAATTTAATGATAATAATTGCAAAAATTGTGGAAATGGGGACAATTCAGCATGTGAGAATTGGATTATTACAAATACCTGTCGGAAATTGCTTTCACAGGTTTGTTCGTCATATTGTGATGACATTCCCTCATAGTTCAGTATATTTTACTTCATATCATAAGTCAATGACAATAATTTGTTTATTTCTGATATTCCAAACTTTTAACGTTACATCATTGTTAATATCAGGAATTACAAATTCACAATATGATTACATACAACTTTAATCTCATTTCATCAACAAAGTTATTGTAACAGAAGCTTTCTAAACAATCCAATTTATTCACAGTAAAAAAATTAATCTTTTCATTCTAGTAAAATGTGATAGTCAATTTATCGTACTGTCATATAACTCTCACTTTTCTCAATATCTTTCAAAGATTAGTAAAAAATCCGTTATCAAAGTACATCTTTTATTTTGTCTATCATATTTTATCATTAATTCTTCTCACGTTCGATAATAAAAAAGATATTTCTCTTGATATAGTAAAGGTCCCCTTCAAATCCTCCCTCAGCTAAATAACGATTTATATCACAATCTAATTTATATCACAGCAAATATCCGAGTTTCATTGTTTATATAAAGAAAAAAGAAAAAACCAGGAAATAAGAAATAAGAATAGAAGTCAGGATGAAAAGGAAATGGATTTTAACAAAAAGAAATTCGACAGGTGGCGTGGAAAATTAGCAGGGTTGTCGCGCGTCAAGTGGGGTCGGTGGGTGGATATTCAAGTAAAGGGGCGCGTAAAGACGACGTGTATTGCTACTACTACACATGCTCAGCCACTCGTATTATTTATTGGCGCGCTTGCGCAATTACTTTAAAGACAGTTTTTTCGCTTCGTTGAGCATACAATGATGCACAGGAAGACCTAAACGAACATGTGCTCTTCATCACACCTTTCGATGAATTTGTTTTTTCGATTTTCTCTGATATAATTCATACACATTTTGTGTTATTTCCAGTCAGATCATCTAATTTCCTTCTTCTATTTCAATGATAGATAAACATTCATTGGGAATTCCCATTAGGTAATACGAGATATGAAACGAGGCCGATGCGATTGATCCAAAACTCCAATACATAACGTACACTAACTCCCAGCTATTCATCCAAATAATCGTGATATTACTTATCCTACATTGACAATTCTGTCATGCATCGATGTCCTATCCACATTGTACATTCATTTATTGAAATTCTAGTCCACCATGACTATATATTTTAAATGTACTCTGAAGTTTTATTGATTCATATAATTTCTCGAGTAGACAAAAAGTTTTCATTATAAACTAAACATTTTATACAAAACAAATTCCATTAGATAATGAAACTTTCTTCAATATTTTGTTGACAGGAAATGAACGTGACTACTTTCACGCCCTTCAATCATAATCTACTAAAATTAATTGTCAATATTATGTTTGGAAATGAAATGAATTAAAAGATTTTACATTATAAATCAATTGAGAAAAGAGTTTCAGTGAAGAATAATAATTTTGATGTTATGAATGAACATAATGTCACATTTTCGTTTCATTTTCTTGAATTTAAGTCAAACTAATGAATTGAATGAGCAAAATTAAGCAATGAACAACTGATAAATTACAAAAAGAATTTTTGACTAAATTATCAATACAAAATTTGAAATAATTATTACGAAAAAAAGCTAAATATTAAAAAATATTTAATTAATAATACGTAAGAAGTGAAATCAAATTTTTGTAGCTGGTAGAGATATGAAAAAAAAATATTAGTAAAATACCTACCAGTTTGTCCCTTTCCCAGGGTCTTTTCAAGTCGATAGGGCCCAACATACTGATGAGTCTCTTGGGTCGTAGACCCAACTGGACTCTCCTTGCCCTGCATCGCCGTTTCGACTTTGATTTCTGCCCTCGTGTCCGCCAGGATTGCGTTTGATTGTGATGCGTGGCTCCGGCTAAAGAGCCCGCAATATATCTCAGAGCCACCTCAAATTGTCAACAGCCACGCTCATTTCCTCATTAATTGACCATTCTGTTCAATTATATTCCAACACCAATCATCATTCATTATATTCATCATCATTATCATTTTCATTTCGTACACGTTCCTCGCTCGAGCACGAAGTGGACGCCGGTGTGGCGGTGGAGGCCGAAGCCTCGTCCTCGTTTGCATTCTCTCTCAATTTTCGTAAAAACGCCTTTTTCTTTTCTTTCGTAATATTTCCAATAATATTTTAAACAACAATTGAACAATTATACGTTCGTTGACTAACTGTAAAAATCTCACATATAATCACTGTTTAAATAATTAATAATTATAAAGTGATTGAATTTTTAAATGCTGTCACAGCAATGACAAACTCTTCATCACTTGTCTTATCACAAGACGTCTTTTTCTACTTCTTTTCATTTCTAGTTCACAAAAAATGATCAATCTTTTTATTTTCAAATGTTTAATCTGCAATAATTTTATACTAAAATGTGTACAAAGTAACCGTGAAAGAAAAAAATAAATTGTCACAGTAAAAATTATTTTAGGACAGCACAGCTCTTGTCATCCAATAATATATTTTTCATATTGATAATTTTTATCCATTCTTCAGTTATATTTTCACGTTGAACACCAGCTCTAGTCTTTCATCGACGCGTTGAGCCCTCAGACCTCTTGCCGGAGGCGTTAGAGCACGGCGCCATTGCACATACACATACATACACACCCTCACAAATATAAAGAATAAAAAAAGTCCACAGGCTTCTTTAATAAATTTTGTTTCAGAATATTATCACGAGCGATATGTTTGGGATCAATTGTTAATGTCATTACAATCTTCACTTATATTCAATCATCAATCGTGTCATCACTCCACGCTGTCAAACGTCACGTTAAAATTATCAACATGAGTATTTGACGTCAAGGTAACACGAAGGACACGTTTAAACATCAACAATATTTTTATTATAAATAAATTATTATATATTTATTTATTTGATGTATCTATTGCAGATGGATGAAGAATACAATTTTATATCAACGCCCAAATTTTCTTTCACTAATCAGACAGAATTTGTCATTCAATGTGGTGTATTTTTATCTTTTGCAAATAACGCAAACCTCAACGAACAGAATGTATGAAACTGAGGGTGAAAAAGCAAGGCGCTCCCAGTTCGATTATGTGCTCGAGGTAGTTGCGCGCGCACTCAACATATTTCCCCGTGGTGGTGTTTTATATATACATATTATATATATTGAGGGGGGATGGTTGAGGGAGGCATCCCCTCTGATAACGTGAAGGTACTGTTCTGTATGTGTACTATGTGTGGTTTGTTCTTTCATGTAATGCACACACAACGTAACAAGGCAACGTGTGCGACGCGTACTCGTGGTTTTCCGCAGCACTTCGCACATTGAAACGTGTCTGTATGATGAGGTGGCGGGTGATCAAGTCCAAATTGAAACTAAAAAGAAAAAAAGAAAAAGGAAAAAGAAGAAAATGAAAATTTGACAAGTAGAAGACATTGTAAAAGGAACGAATAATAATATGTGTCATTATTGGGCGAATCTGAATTCTGAATTCAGATCCAACATGACAATTAATTGTTAGTTCAAAGTCCACTCACTGTGGTCCAATTTTTCAAATATTTCTACTCGACCAGAGTTAATTAATATTACAAGTTACGCTTAGAATAGTGACTGAAAGTCGAATTTATGAGAAGTAATTATTTTTTTTCTTATTTTATTAGTTCAAATGATGACATATCAGTCAATATCAATATCTGCTACTGTTCTTTATGGCTTCGTCATGAATTTAGAATTGCAAAACATTTTTACAATATTTAATTCCATTTGTTCTTCTAAGTTTATAATGTCGACTTCATTTTCAGCATTGCTAAATGAAAAGGAAACGAAGAACTAATTTGTAATGTTGATTCTGAAAGTTTCATTGTTATTAATTTTTTTTTATAAAGAAACAAAATTCTGGTCTTCAAGCAAAAAAATTTAAGATTATCACTTTCAAAATAACAATAATTAAATTTGTACTAATTATTTTAATTCAAATAAGCCATGGAAATTAATAGTTAAATTCAGGTGTTGACTTGACCAGCTTCGATAGCCATTTGCTTTGTCTGCCACAGCCGTTCATGTTTTCATATAGCGAATGCAAACTACAAAACAGAACCATAAGTACCCATTATTATCATCGATTAACAATAACAATTTCACCTGATCGAAAAGGAAAAAAATTAATCAATATCAAATCCACACCCATCACAAACGTTTAATTAGAAAAAATAATTACTACAAGAGAAAACTTCAGTAATCTCTCAACTAATCCTTTAATAATTCAATTCATCAAAACAATTATTCAAACAATCCATAATGCAAAAGTATGAGATTGCATTCTAGACAAAGATTGAAAACAAGCTATCAGGTAAATGAGTGGTACGATAAGCGTGGTGGTGTATCTGCTATACGTGTAGTAAAAGAAGCGAGAGCAGATCGATATGCAGACGAGAAAATCAGAATCTCCATATAAAAACCTCCAATATAAAATTCTGAATAATTCACAATAACCCAATAAATCACTAGTGAATGCTCATTTCAATAAGAAATAAAATAAAAATATTCTACAGAGGATGATAAAAAAAAAGAAATAATATTCTGTAAGTTGTACAAATTGATGTAAAGAACGAGGCGTTAACGACAGTTTCTCAAGTACATATACAGACTCTTATACCCCATCGTCTGCTCAATGATCTACCGTAACCACTGCGCGTGTTATTATTATATTCATAGCATTGTATTTTATGGGTAGCGGTATTTTGAATGGTTGATGTGTCTATGTATATATATTTTGTTGACTCATATTGGTGTGTATATTTAAAGTGTATTGTTGTAACGCGAGAGATGCATCATCCTCAAAGAAGTAGTTGCAATTAGCGCAGGATGAATAGGATGTGTCTCGCCCTTCCAATGCACAAGTATGTTTCGCATCCCCATCATGCCAAGAGGGATATAGTGTATATACCCGCGCGAGACATCACTGCCAGACTCTGACGGAATAATTGACGGCACGCTTGAGATGTATGTGCGTGCACTCATCCGATCATGTGAGTTGTATATGTATGATGGGATAAATATGTATATCTATGTATATATATGTATATGGATATGACTTATTTAAATCATCCACACTCGATAGTTTATCATTCTAATTTTCATTAACTCTTGTTGTACTCCACGACTCCATTTCAACCGGTTGATTATAATTCAAATTCTTATTTTCTGTAATGGATATTTTTTGATGTTGCATATTTTTTTATTCCTCAATTACTATATTTTTATTTTATAGTTGGAGCTAAAAGAAAAGAAGTATTTATTAGTTGTAAGAAATAATTGGGATATTTTTGTTAATATTTATGATCTTTGTGTGAAAGAACAAAATGAGAATGTTTTTAATTCGATTTTATTATCAATATTTTGATGTTTGCAATTTGGTTATTTTACCTTTAATTGCAAATGAGTTTTTTTATTTTATTAGCGTAACTTTTTTTTGATGATTGATAATGAATGAAATGTTTATAGTTTTTGTAAAAGATATTTGTGCGAATAGAAAATTTCCAATTTTCCCTTATGAAACCTTCGACGATTTGATGAATTAACAGAAATTAGTTCCTGTGGTATTCAAGAGTCAACAGTTTACTATCGATTCACTCTGATTGACAGGAAATTATTGATATTTCATTTACAATAAGAAAAAAGAACTCATTAGAAATTATTGTAACAAAGAAATGATTAATTGTTAATATTGAAACAAAAAAAGTAATGAATGAACAAAATATCATATAAAGTTCTGATATTTCTGTTGATAAAATTGACATGAAATTCTATTTGATACATTGGTTGATAGAAGCATCAATGTTTACAAGATTGATGTCAATGTAAGATAAACCGTGTGAACAGAGTCGATGACACATCGCTGCACCACCGATGGAAAATATCGATATATTTGTAAAGGATGACGGAAGTTGAATTGGAGGGGAAAGTAAAGAGGAAGGAATAGAGAAAGGAATATCTTCTCAATTTCTGGGGTACTTTAAGTGGTGCATGACGTCATCTTCATGGGGAGAATTGTACTTTACCCTCGTTTCAACGACCAAACGACCGAGGGGTGGCACAAAACATTCACTATGATCCTGCATTAAATGAACAGAGGTTCAGTTGAGGGGGAAGAAATACAAATTATTAAGAAAGTTTTTCTTTTTTTATTACTGCTGTAGTGATATGCAGACTATGAAGTTTCATGTCAAATCTCTATTAATATACACCAACTGTTACTGGAATTTCCCTTCATACATTGAGTGGAACCAGCACAATATCTTCATAGCTATAAAATTTTTTATTTTATCATATACTCATTCAATTCAATGTTGTAAAGTAACATTCTCTGGTGTATAAATCTGTGTATATTTATTTTATACTTGAAACATAAAGCAATCATTTATTTGACACGATAATGAGATTACCAACAATTAATCAGAGCAATCATGATAATTCATTGAATGTTACTGCAATTAATGATTCATTGACTATTCCCATTGTCCATTTTCATCTATTCATTATTAATATAAATGGCTCGTTAATTTCTAATCAATAATGCACGACTTTACTATTTGTATCCCTAACTATTGATATCCGATCCGCATGATTCATGATGATTTTTATTTTGTAGATATATTTTCTGTGGCACCGCAAATCTTCAAAACAAATCGAATACAAAATAATGGTGAAGTCAATGGATAAAAAATATTTTAATATTCAGAAAATTTGTAACAATTGGACAAATGAAACATTTTAATTCTTGACATGGATCAATTTAATTATAAAAAAGTTTTCTCTAGGAAAAAAGAAACTTCAGTTATTCAGGACATTCACCTTACAATTTCGTTATCATTCACATATTTATATATACACAGTAATGTAAAATACTGATGATGATGATTGTCTGGTATGTCATGCTGGCCATGTGTTTTACCTAACGTCTGTATAAATTCAAATCCCTTCACTTTTTAACCCAGTTTTGCTGTCGCGCCTTTCTGATAATAATAAAAAAAGTATAATGTTAAGTTATTTCTGTATGCGCATGAAAGAGATACAAAAAAATTATAACAATCTAAATCTAACAAAAAATACCAATTGATAAATCATAAATACAGATGTATAATTTGTTATATAATTTTTTTTTCAACGTTTTCATTTTATTATTGTTGTCCCTGTAATTTGTTTTTCTATTTTATTTATTATATTCTTCCATCACTTTCACTCGTCTTGTGAATGGCAAACCAAGAGCACACGATCGAGGATACCGCGAAATATCGTTATATACGCGACTTTCCCCGTGGCGCGCGCTACTCACGTTTTCACTGTGCTCCTACAAGAACGAAACGATTAAACATATATTAGTACGTACGCTAACATCGTTGAGACAACTCGCGCGTATTTAGTAGTCGTTGAAATATAAATAATAAAATATATTATTTTCATTTATATTTTCATTATATTTTCTATTTTAGTTTCGAATATTCCGTTTCTACCTGTGAACACAAAAATTCAAAAATGTTAAAGTTATTGTGCTTAGTTGTTTTATTATTTGTTGTTACGGAGACGATTGCAAAACCAACAATATACAAACGAAACGAAGACAATATCTTTGAACCTGGTAATAAATCCAATTATCTCTTAACAAAAATTAATTTATCAACAGTGAAATTTCAATAACTATTTTGTATAATTAACAAAATCGAAACAGTTCGTGACTTGTAGTGTTAATAACTGGTAAAAATGAAATTGAGATTCGTGAAATATTTATATTTTTTAATATTTTTAATTAACTTAATAATATTTCTTTACGTCCTGTTCAATTCGAACGAGGTCTTGGACGCGCACTAATAAATAGCCGCACCTATTCCGTAAACGTTTCACTAAATCATCAACGCAAATAGACTTTGACGTTAAGAAATATGAATCTATCTCTAAAGAAATATTCTTTTCTATGTTGATAATAATAAGAAAAATTGTATAATTTATTGAAGAAAAAAAAATTGACAATTAACATTCATATATACTTGCAAGATAGGAAAGAATAACGGGATGATGATGTCATTGGCGCGTGGGTTTTGAATATAGCGAGATACTGAGCCTCTTGTGGTTCCCGATCGATCCTTATTGAGTTATTTTCACGTAATTAACTTCATATTATCATAAATGAATTGAAAAATAATGGACAAAGAGAAAAAACTTAAATAAAAGAGTTGATTCATTTGATGCAGAGTTGGTTGAAAAAAAGCTTATACATAAAACATGAAATATTTTATAAATATATTATCTATATTGATTATTCAGATTTAATTTCAATTTGAATAGTTATGGTGCCCGTGTCGTCTACGGTGATTCCATTACCAGTTTACAAGGTCGGATACGGATATGGCTTCGTATCGAAGGACAAGAAAGCACAAGCTACTTATAATCCTGATGGGCAAGTTAAATTAATAACAGGTAAAAAAACTGTCTCCCAAAAATAAACAAAAAAAAGACAGCATTTCTGTAGTCTTTACTATTTTTTTGTTACGTTTTAAAAGTTCATGCTCTATTAATTATTCACTTTTCAGCTAAAAAACGTGCCGAGAAGATTTAAAATTGGATTATTACTAATTATTGGATTTCGAGCTGCAATAAAAATGATGCAGATTCGGATTGAATTAAATTGTAAATTAAGAATTATTCCACCACAACCTTTTTTATTTTTATTTTTCTATCTCATGGCCAAGTAGAAATAAGAGCGTTGAACCAAAAACTAATTTATCACAAATAAATAAATAAATAACATAAATAATCAGCAAACATAGTTCACTCTGTTATTGTATTATTAAAAGACAAAAACAAAAATGCAATTTAAAAAAAAAAAATAGAGAAAAATACAAACAAATTGTTGCTTTTTTTTATCAATATTTAATTATCCTTGTTATTCATTTTATAAAACACATAATGTACATTCGAATAATTGAATTTGGACACTTGTTATGGTCCTGAGTTAAATTCTGCATATGGTGGAATAAGAAAATGAATCTTTTATGGAGTAAACGGAAACAGAAGCTTACATTGTATGGATGAAGTACCTTATGCAACGTCCATGGGTTGTTGATCAGCTGTAAAATTGATAAACAATCGAATGAATAATTTGCAATCGATAATTGACTTTACTGAGGAGTGGGAGGAGTTAATTTTTTCCTCCTCCGTATCATCGTCACCAGTGTTTATATTTACATACTTTAAAAATATTTATCAACTTACGCAATTCATTGTATAAAAAGTCATCTTGATATTCCTTCAGGAATTGCTGCGACCTGTGTTCATCGAAAAATAACGAGTAAACACGTTTCACATCATCTATGCTCACCTATAACAATAAAAGGATATGAATACAAAACGATCCCTTTGTATAGATAATATAAATTTCGCATGAATAAAGACGAAATTACCTCAGTGCCTTTTCTTTTGCGGCAAACTAGCGATGCTGTTGTAATTAGTTGAATAGCATATCTCAAAGAAGTTTCCAATGCGATTCGTGTTAATACTGTGAGTGCATCGTCAGCCATTTCACAATCTTCTTCTTCGCATCGAATCTTCAAAATTTCTTTAAGATCTTTTTCTTGATACGGCGTTGTTTGAACAATAATTAAACGATCAAGTAAATCAATGGGTATACCATGTGGACTAATATATGAAGTCCCACGAATACGTGTGATACCACGATTTGTGGCCATGATAACAATTGGCGCCATTTCATTTTCCAATGCGCGATTCAGAAAAGAAAAGCATTCCATATCAAGCATATGAACTTCGTCAATGAACAATACACCAGGGACAATTTCAGCTTTACCCTCTTCTCGCCATTCAGCAACTTTAGCATTTATTTGTTCACGTACTTCACTTTTGATTTCACCAGTATCTCCAGAAAATAATGCTAAAAATCCATGTGTTCTGCTATTGATAACATCAACCTCATGCAGCGATACTGTATGTACGACTTCTTTACGTTTTTGTAATTCTCCTTCGGGGCATTGGACAAATCGTGTTTGTGATCCAGTCGCATCATAATCGCGTGCACGCGTGAAAGAGCGTCCCAAACGATTTATCTTGCCAGTTGCTTTATCGATTGTAATAACATCACCCGCCTGTACTTTTTCCTTCATTAAACTGTCAATCATCTTATTGCCAAGATCATAAATTGTCTCCATTTCCGTCGTTTTCAACGTTAATTTTCCGACTTTGGCACCAACACCTGTGGCTGGTCTGTCAACTTGGACTTCAACGACTTCACCCTCAATGATTTCCGTCTCTTCTTTTATTCGTACACCAATTGATTTTCTAATTGCTTGTGTCAATGCTTCAGTTTTGCTCATTTCTAGAGAATAAATTTCTGATCCAGCCATTGATGTAAAAGGCGTATCTTGACCAAGAGTTTGTGCTAAACCCATTGCTATCGCAGTTTTGCCTGTACCAGGTTGTCCAGCCAATAATATAGCACGGCCTGCTATTTTCGCATCTTTAATCATCTCATAAATGATTCCAGTTGCCCTTCTGGCTCGTAGCTGACCAACCATACCCTGGGAGACCTAATCAAACATGCATAAAAAAATCCAAATCATAATCTGTGCTTCACTCATATGAATTTAAGACAGTCTTGCTGCTTCAGGGCTACGTATCAATATCGATGTTGATCTTACATGGCGTGGACCAAGGCTATCATCTAAGCCTAACCCTCGGATGTGAGAATGCGCCCCAATACGCTCAATCCTCGTAATTTCCCTCACTTCCTGGACTTTTGCTGCTGCAACGGCCTGAAATAATTAAAAAGAAAATTACAAAATCGTTCCTTTTAAATGGAACATGAAAAATCCTTACGCATTGAATACGGGATTGGGATTATTGTCGTAATTACTGCTAATGTTACTCATTATTTGAATAGCTTCATTATTAATAATGACTCTATGTTACCGACCAATTGACAATATTTTTGAGGAATATATTGAACCTTCATGTGCATTACGAAATTTGAATATCAATCGAACATTTACTGTAATAAATAAATTAACAATATTAGTTTTAACTTTGTAACCCATGGAATAACATGAGCAGTAGGAAATATTTGACAAAACACTTTTGTCAAGTACATCCTGAAATGTGGCATCAATAACCCTAAATCACAAATGTATGCGACCGGGAAAATTCGCAATTTTTTGTTGCTATGACAACAAACATTGTTTGGTCATTAATGGGATATTGTCTTCTATTCTTATTCATGATTGAATCAATGTCTTCATCCAGAATGAAATTAATAGATTCGTTAACAATGCATGTCATTATTTTCGAATGTTATGTTTTTTTCGTTCTCAATTACGCAGTTTAGTCAGCCGGCTAACCTATAAAAACACGTTGCACGTTGAGTATTTCATCGCGAGTTAGTGTGATGATTGTGCGGTTCATTTTATGTATTACTTATGAATACAATTAGTGGGATTATTGTAGAATAATAATGATGTCTATGATATTAGGATAATAATAGAAATTACGTTAGTTTGAATAACAAAACACAACTTACCGCCATATTTATATTGTGGTTGGTACAACGATGCAAATCTTGCAGGTGTTGCGGATCCTGCGATTCTGTGATCTACTGTTCTTTTACTACACAACTCAGATTTGGATTGACTGATAGAATTCGATAGAAGTGCTCTGAGTTTGCTCGGCCGGTAACAGGGAACAACATTCTTTTGTTTGGGATGTTTAGAATAAGGGCCCAGAGTTCGACGAGAATGAACAAGTGAAAGATAGTTTCCTTCGTGTGAGTTGAATGTGGACAAATGTATTCAAAAGCTGATAGTGAAAAAATTAGAGAATTGAGAAGAATTTTCAGTAAAAATTACTGTGCTACTCGAAAATCATGGGTTGGATTACTACTTACCAAAACAGAAATTATTTACATGTAGCGACTGTTCATCTACATCAGAAAATTTAACCGTGTAACGTAACCAAACAATGACTATCGCTAGTAATTTTCTTCCGTACAGTTATGATCAGTAATGAACGCGCGGGATATTCAAATCTGAATCCTTCATATGTTTATTATTTGGGTGTTTCACAAGAAGTTACGAATCGCATTGAGAAAATTTATATACGAAGAAAATAGTGAATAAAAATGAAATGATTAGAGGAAAGTTGCGTTGATTTCTTATGGTAACAATGCGAATTTACTTCAATTTCTGCATAAGATTGATCACTTGTGTGAACTAAATCAACTTCCCTAGACAATTATTCGCAATGAATTTCACAGCAGTCGGATCGAACGGCGGGATAATTCAAGCTCAACAATGAACGCCGCAAATATTTCTGCTATTCCAAACAATAAATAACAGTCCATGTGTAGCATAAAAAACAAAATTCAAACATTATAATGAAAAACGAAATTACCTGCCAATCATCTCGATGTAAAATTAATCCATCAACCAAATGCATAAATACTAAACAAAAAAACCCATCCGCATACACAAAGAATAAACCGCACAAGCACAGTCCCATTTTTCTACCAAAAGTTTTATAAATCTACTCCAAAACGTCCTCATAAAAAATTCTCAACCCACTAACTACCAATGCATAAAAATCATTCCCTACACAACTCTCAATAAAATCAAATAATTCTCATAAAACAATAAAATTCACCATTCCCATACCTCACCAACAAACCATACAAACCAAAACGTAACCTATGGGCAAACCGATGCAAATCCTAGTAACTTTTCCTCCAATCACTTATGAATTGGTACACCTGCGAGTCACCAGGGAGGCACGGCCTGTAAAGTTTCACCCGCTCAGTCCAGAAACTCGACTGCATCGAACCACTACATCAACCAAAAATAGTCGGTCGGGCTGGTAGCCAGTAATCAGCGTTAGACTTCATCCATCTTCGTTCTCTCTCACACTCACTTTCCCTCTCTACCTATATCTTATCTTGCACACTATCTATATACATCTATATAAACTCCCTTTGGCCCTCTTCTGTAATTCAATTTTATTTTTTGCTCTGTGTGTGTGTAATTTGTGTCCATGTGTGCGTCGTCTCAACAACTCATGCACTCATAATATCACTTTTTTCATTATTACTTTTTTTTTTACATTTTTTTTTAATCCACTCTTTCTCCCTCTCATTCATATATACATATACATAGATGTATGTATAGACATATACACCTACTTTATACATACACACATACACAGTGGGAGTGCCGTGTTTCATATATACAAGTGAACTGCGTTCGTATGTGCTAATGTCGTCTCCACTCCTCGTGTTGTTTCCATGGCTGCGCTAAAATACGTAGCCACTGTGTGGAAACACTGGACAATATAAAAATATATATATATATTTATATATATATATGCATTTGTATGCATAAAATTGTATGCAGATTTGTGCGTGGATGAAAAAAAATTAACACCGGGCATAACAAGAAGGGTTGAATTAGAAAGCAAGAAACGTACATTTACAACGAGAAGAAAAAACAATATAAAATAGTTTAAGGTTTGTAGTGCGCGCAATTTTTATATATTATTAAATGATTAAAAGGATTAATTCTTTGAATTTTTGAATACACTTGTCTTTATCGTTTACTGTATTTTTTTGCTTGAGAAAAAGGCTTTTTTTTTATTGTAATATGAGAATAGAAACTCACCGATGCGTTTCGGTGTGGTGTGGAAAAAAAAAATGAGGAAATTCGTTGATTAAAGAAGTGAAAAAAGAGAGCGTTCATAATTCATTTTGATTTTGTGTTCAGTTGAAGAATTTTTTTTTTGGGTTTGATATTGTAATTTTATTTTGTTTCTTTTTTTGGGTTTTTAGGTGCGTGAGTGTGTGCGTGAGTGTGCAGTTAATGCTCCACAAAAACTCATTAATTATGCAGCTGTGATTAGAATGGAGTTTCGGTATTGATAATTCACGAGAAGTGTTGATAATCAGTTGGAAATTTGGAATTGATTTGTTTTATTTGACGACGATTTTTCCTGTAGTATCCTGAGAAGAAAAGTATTGAGGTACAAGAGAAAAGAAAACTTCAACATTACTGTATTGTAATGACCGACAAAATGCCGTGAGTACACAATTAATATTTATATATTTATATATTTTTTATTGTTATGTAAGATAATATTATTGAATTTTGGTTATGAGCAACTGTTTGAATGAAAAATTTCACACAATTCGGCTCTAGCAGGACAAGGAAATTCTCCCAAATTCAGTAAATGCAAACATTTTCGCCTTTCTTCACATCAGGAACTTATTATTGCGAAAGTTTCATGAATTCTATTGTACTGTTGTTTGCAATTGATGCCTGAAGACTTGAACTTTCATGGAGAAAAAAAATAAACCTGGAAAATTGTCTCCCTTTGATGATCATGAAAATTGGATTTGATAGAAATCTTCACTAAAATTATTAACCATTGCATGTTGTGCTGGAGTAAATATCAAATAATTAATATTAATCCGAGGTAATTTCTCAAATCCAGTTGACATTTCCCTTCATCAGGAATACAATTTACCTATCATTAGTGTCCCACTTGAAGCTTCATTACCACCCAAATATCGTCAATCTCATTATGTTGAGCTTTTTATCGTACAAATTACCCTTCAGAAGCACATTGGGAAAGAGAAACGTCGAAAAATATTGATTTCTCATGAAGATATAGAAAGTTGCAAACAGTTTGTCCTGAATAGACCAAGTGTTTCACCGGCTGTCCTGCTAGGGTTGAAGACGAATTGCTTATAGTAAAATTTTACTGTGCAATCGCTTATGTTTCTCAACGTATGCTTGAAATTAAACTTCAAATAGTTTATGAATGTTATAGAATAGATTGAAAATTTCAAATGCATAACATGTAGTAAAAGAAAGAAAAATCTGGACACCTGCCGACGGTTCAGAACTGTTTTCTCCATCGTGGTTTTCAATTTATATATACATAATATATATATATATATATATATACATATATATATACATAAAATAACTGAAAGAAAATTTATTAACGGGAAAGTATCCAACAATATAATCATACACATTTGTGTCTCCAATTTATTCCAATTCATTTATTTATTGATTTAAATCTACTGCAGTATTAAATTGTAAAATAGATTCTCTTGATGTACGGAAGTTATATATTTGCATTGATGCAAATGGTAATTCGGATTACAGTAATGAAAAAAAAAAACACGAATAAATAAAAATACCACGACTGGAGAAACGGATGATGTAGTAATAATAACGTTACATATATGCGCGATTACTTTCAATCAAATCCTATCTCGAATGTAAATAAACACACGCATATAAGAATATAAAACCCCGTGGGATTTCTCACCCATTAACACTGTCGTCATCAGCATGTCGACAATGATATATAACTTGAGCGTAATTCAACATTGTTGCATGAGCACGTTATATATTCATATCTATAACATACAACACCATCACAAAAAAACAAAAACCAAACAAAAAAGTATGCGAAATCATTACAAAATATTCCTTAAGACGTTATATATTTTTTACTAGTGTCGTTTTTATTCCTCATTTTCATGTCTTTGTTCAGAATTTAATATTGCCTTTGGCTGTTTTGTGTCGTTGCTTATTTCCTACTTTATCAATTTCAATTCCCCATATATTTTACAATTATGTTGATTCCTATTTTACATTCAATCAACATAAAATAAATTTAATAGCGTCTTGCATCTATTTTTATAAACGTAATTTTAATCAAAGTGCAAACCAAAAAAAAAAATGCCATCGTGTTATTACATTTTTCTCCCCTTCAACTCGCTCTCATTATTATTCATATCTTTATTAACATCAAATTTTTCTATCTACTAATATTCATCGGATTTATCGACAATAATGTGAATGAAAAGTGCGCAAAATGAATTCTGATAAATCGAACAGCAAGTATAAAGTAGCTCAGGGATTCCGGCGGCCTCCTTTTCAACTCACGACTTCTTCACCGGTTAAATTTTGCATCAGCTATATACACACATACGCAGATATAATATATATCACATTTGTGTATAATTCAACTTGGTATAATACTGCTTCGAGAAATATTAACTGCGATTCTACCGAGAATGAAGAAAAAAAGGTGAAAAAGAAAAAGAAGAAAAGAAAGAAATGAAAATAAACGTCTCACTTATACAAACAATGTCAATATTGCTTGTGCACGCATATATGAATATACATTCATCTACGAATTAATAACTACAAAGTGACGAATGGTATATGGAGGAAGACTATTAAGATTGCAACATTAATATATATATTTTTATATATATATTTATTGTGCATATCATTAAAAGTTTTATCATAAAAATAAAGTTGGACCAATGACCACATGAATATTTTTTCTTCTAACATTAAAAACTGATACAAATTGTGAGAGACATTGACAAACTAAATTTTTTTGCGACGTAACTATTTTAACAAATGATTAAGAAAAAGAAAAAAAAATTTATATAAGTATGATAAGAATTTTTCTTCACGTTCCAATTATTATAAATTACTTTTAGCATGGTGGTGATGATTATATTGCTTTTGTGGTGAATATAAAATTCCAATGCTCGTACCAGTCATTATCTATAAAGCTATTTGGAATACTGATGGTGAATATGTACGATGTTAAGTAGGTCATATGAAAATGTAACATAGTTCACTATCTTTGGAAAAGCTTGGAGACCCCATTGCGCGTTCGTGGTATTTGCAACGTGTCCACCATTTTGCCAATCTATAATCCGTATATGTGTATATATGTTGAATGTATATATGTTAACATGAGGCTAGAGGGAAGCCAACAGACACGTCATCATCGCATATTGTCCACGTTGTAATGTAGTGTTGCCACGGAATTTATTTGTTACGGTCTGATGTTGTTTATATTTGCAAAGTTTCCAATTTATCATTTAATGTAACAGAAGGTCGTCAGCTATTTGAGGAAATTTTAGATGAATCAAATTTAATTGTTCTTATTGACGGTGGTGATAAATATGTATTTATTGATACATAGAAAAATTATGGTAATTAATATTTGACGTAGATAAATATAATTGATGTTGTGTAATTGATGAAGTCTTAATTGATTATTTACGAAAATTCGTGAGAAAGTTATTGAGAGATCAATCCTAGAAAATAATGAAAGCCATTGAAACTAATTGGGAATAGATAAGAATAGAATGTGTCACTGGGATGCAATTATTTTTATTTAATTGACTACATTGGATCATTGGGAAAAGTCACAGGAATACGTTTGGAAATTTAGCAGTAGAGAATAATTGAAGCTATTCAATTTAAGCCACTTTAATAATAATTAAATACGTGAAATAATATATTTTTAGATGATCTAATTAATTTTATCTGATTGATGACATGTGAACTATTTATGATGTGAAATTCCAATGAAATTTTCGAAAATTAAATTACAAATAAATTGAAGTTAATTGAAATTGTACATAGATGAAATAAAACAATCAGTTTTATTTGAAAAAAATTTCACAGACAAAATTATACGAATGAAATCACAATTAATGCTATTGACTGTTGATTGACATTCCGTCAGTATTGAATAACTGACAAAAATATAAATAATATTATGAAGCAGTGATATTGGATTTGCAATCAAATATATATTTGATAGAGGGGAAAACATAAATAAAATAGAAATAAAGATTGGTGGATGATTGGAAATACTAAAAGTATACATAAAGTGCACCAAAGAACATCAAACAAAGGCGCGTGTTTTCGTGCTAGCCGGATTACACGACGAGAGTATATATTGTTGGAACAGTGAGAAGAGAGAATGTTCAGGGGAAAAAAAAAAAAAAACAAGAATGTAGTCACTCCTCTCTCGTCTCGCTTCGTTCGACTCTCTTTATAGCTTCACTCTCTGCTCGATGCTGATCCACCATTTCACCCTGTCGTCCACCACCCACTCTCATGAATAGTAAAAGAGAACCGGAAAAATAAAAGAAATTGCGAATGGAAGCACGAATAGAAATATATAAAAACTGAAAGAATGTAATGACAAAGTTATTTTCTTATTTTCATTTTGCTTTTCCTTCATTATTTGAATATCAATTTTTTTCTTTTCTTTCGATTGTTCTGATTAAAATTATCAAATGAGCTGTAAAGATGTGGAACATCATTTGGTATTAATAGTAGAAAATGTTGTTTTGATTTTAAATTTGACTTTGGAGAAATTAATTTGCGAGCTGTTTATAAATTGAATTTGTTTGAGAAATATTCGAATGACAATTGTAAAAGTTCATTTTGTTTTTAATAAGTGGAATAAATTGAAATAGTTAATGGAGAATTAATTGAGTTTTGGTTATAAATTCAATTTTTTTTCTCTATTTCAAAGTTTGTATTTTGTGTTGATGACAATTCTTGGTACAATAGATAAATATATTTTGACACCTGATGTGCAGAAATGACATCTAATCTGAATGTTAGTTGTGGATAGTCCTGTTATTCACTATATTACTGTATCAACGATCGCTATTGTGCTGAATACAACGTGTAACTTATGTCGTTTGTAGAGATCGTTAGACATTGCGTTGATTCATCATCACAATTTCACTTTGTGAATTGTGTATGGCTAACATAACAACAACAACAACAATGGCTAACTTACTCACGAAACAGTTCACATGAAATATATTTTCGAGTTATTATCTAGGGATATCAATCAAAAATACATTTCTTGCACTACACTATCAAGGAAATTTATTCAGTTGAGTTTAATACCTGTGCATGTACAAACAGATAAAATCTGTTACAGTTGCTAAAAAAAAAGAGGAAAAAAAAATAGTATTCTACAATTTAATTTTGTAAAGAATACGTAAGTGGAATATTTTGAGAAAAATAGGAGAGGACGAAAACTTGAAAATTTATTTTTCCTTTCACATCAGTTACAATGTCGGGGTTGAGATTAAGTACAATAATTCTGAGATTTCTCCTTGGGTTAATGGTTCCACCGTGAATACCGGCAGAAATATACGTGACTATGAGCTCACGTTCAATGGCCGAAACCACCTGAACAGTAAAGAAAATTCTGTAGCTAAATATCGGAATATTCCATTTTCTAACATAAAAATAAGATCACATTCCACGTTTTCCTCAAAAGCAAAAAGAACAATTAATGTTTATTCTTCAGTAGTATACTTATCTCATTTTTTTTTTGTTTCATTGGTAACTACGAAAACCACCACAAAAATATATTATTTCTATATTCAACCAAGTTGAATTTTCATTTATCATATGACCAATTAAAAATTGTTTCGTCCAAACATTTTCGTGTTCATTTCCACAATTTTCATCACAACTAAATAAACCAACACTACACTTTTTTTTTAGGTCTTAGAATCATTTTTCAAGACATGAAAAAGAGTGAATGTAGAAAAAAAAAGGTCCAAGGTCATCGCAATTTCAGATATTTCTATTCTTTTCTTATCATAATGTAAAAGGAAGGAAAATAGTTGAATTAATCCACAGATACGTTTAAAAAAATTGTTATTATCATTATTATTAGTATCATTGTTTTGATGTGAGAAACGTTATAATGATGATAACACGGAACATAACATGTCTCTATTACATTTTATTCTAGACATGTATTATATACAGAAATGATCGAGATGGCTTCTGGGCTAGTTAACGATGCCAATGACACCCAAGCTAACGCCCGGATCATATATATATATATATGTATATTTGTACATACATATATATATACGACAATATAGAGCGTCGTGCACATTCAGCGGTTTGGAGGGTGAACCAGTGGTTCTCATCATCATATTTAACTACTATTCGTTGTCATGAAATAAAAGAGTGGTGTATCAATTAAAATGTTTAATCATTTAATTCGATATCGATAAAAATGTACAATGAGAAAGTAACTAAGATTGGTTAAAAGCGATTTGTTCGTTGAATTAATTCATTCGCATACCATTATTCTTATTTGATTACTAATGCGACAGGTAGATTAGATGAGTGTCGAATACACTGAAATTTTCGAGTTTTTTTTTCTATGGGATAATAATTTATCTTATTTGTTTTTTTTTGGTCGTTGTGGAGAATTTATTTAATAAAAATTCTTAGTGATATTGATTTGCTCACATGCAGATGGTGGAATTGAGAATTTTGAGCGTCGGTAGAAAAGAGAAAAGATATGTGAAAAAAAATGTTGAATTTTCAAGGTGACATTGAGAACTGGAAACAGTTGAGTTTTGCAGGATTATATTCGTGGTGATGCTGCATTTCATTGTTAGTTTTTTTGGTGTGTTGGAAAATTAATGTTATCTGTCTTTAGGATTTATAGAAAATTTATCATCTCAATGTGTTTTTTGTGTATGTGACTGTGTAGAGAACGGAACAGTTTAGAATAAAATTACATCGTGATTTTAATATGGGAATTTAATTATCAAGCTGGAGCTTTTGTTTAATAATATTTGTCGACATTTATTTATGTGTTTGCGAACAAAGTATAAGATTTATTTATTCTTTTGTTTCCTTTTTTTATTTCTGAGTCGAGGTTGTTTTATTGTTGGTTTGAAGTGATTGTGCATAAATCGATGTGGCGAGCCAACCCTTTCAAGGTAGTTCTATCATGCAGGACCGTATTTTTTGGGTATAGTAAAAGAGTTCGATAGAATTTTTAGGATAGAGATAATTATTATTAACTATGATTGATGGCACATTAATAAAATTTAGATGTGTAAGTTTTTTTGAATGGCGTTTCTGGTAAATTTAATGATGATTAGTCTGAAAAATATAAATCGTATCTCTTAATTTTTGATTCATATTATCAACATTTATAAATTTAAATCAATTTTCAATCAATCAATAATTAAAATACTGAAAAAGTTCTGCTATTTTTTTTGGCTTTTTCTTTTGAAATTCATTCTTTTCTTATTTGCGTGATTGTATCGAGTGATATTTGTCATAACTGTGCAATATGTTTCATTAAAAATTAAAAGGATCAGAGCAGTTGATGTAGGTAGGGCTGATATTAAAGAATTCAGAAGGGACTCAACTAATTAGACTAATTAAAGTTAATTCATTATCAATGATTGATCAGGAAATGAAAGCTCCTATGAATACGAAAGAATTGAATGAACATTTCTGTTTAATTTCTCGATATTTTAATCTTTAAACTGTCAGAAATTACAATTAACGATTTTTATTATAAATTTGCAAATTTTTTTGTTATAACAATATCAAATCTTTTTCTATTTCTTACATTTACAATTGTATGAGACTACACTTTATATTTATTATTATTAATTTTGTAAATTCTATTCAATCTTTATATTATTTTTATTATCCAATTAGTTTTAAAAAATATTTCATAGAAAAATCAAATTTTCCTCTAGACTTTAGTTAAGTACTCAAACTATCGAATTGAGTTATGATGCAGTAAATGATGAAATTCTGGTCATTTTCTCTCAGCTCACTGGTCAACATGACCTTTTCATTATTCACTACCTGTTCAACATTCAAACAGTCCCAGAAAATTTATTCGACAATTACCGTAATAAATCTTCAACATGTATCATAGTAAAATCAACTCAATGATCTCAGAAATATTATTCTGTCCAATACCAAAATATTGAACTCAATTTATTTGAGAAAATCAATCGCTTACATTTCAACGATTTAAGGCGAACAATATCCTCAACATAATTTTTCTTTTTTAAATACCTAATAAATAATTACAATATTTTTTTTCATTCCCAATTGGAATGTTAAATCAATTAAAATTTTTTCACTTCAACAATTTTAGTCTATCAATTAATATGAAAATTAAAAATTGACTTTCAATCCCAAAGTTGGTCCAATAATTTTCAACTTTGATTCAATTTATGTTTTTGTGAAAAATTACATACAAAATTAACTTTTATTTCAAAATGATTTGTCTATTGGTGAAACTATCTCATGTCACGAATGTAAATCGCTGCTCTTTTGCTAACACGTATCGGTTAAAAGGAATATAATCTCTGTCTGTGGTGGGGTGTCAGGCGAAATGGGGCCCAGAGGTTCATTTTCCACGCTATATATATATAGTTAGGTCGGAGGGTCGCATATACATTGTAGAGAGCACAAGCGTAAAAGGCCGACGGGGGATCTGCTTGTTATGTATATAGCAGTGTAGTGGAGCTCTCTGAGAGTAGAACCACAGCTGTGTTGTGCTGTGTACATGAGCGTGGTGAGTAGAGGACGTTTGAAGGGAGGAAAGGGCAAGGGAATTTACAGTGGACGTAGAGAGCTCACTATGGTTGAACGAACATGGGGGAGAAATGGATTGAAGAGAAGCAGGAAGAAAAAAAAATGGGCGAGAAATGTATGTGCATATAGGTATATAGAGTTTATATATTTATTAAAGAATATTGCGAGGGTGTTTTGGAAAAAAGGTGATGATGTAGAAATATTCGCGCGAAAAATTGTGAATATGTTCGTTTTTATATTAGTGTTTATATGTCCCTGAAAACTTGTGTCCACTTCAAAGTATTCTGTATCATTTGTTTTATTATTATGTACGTTTTTGTGTACTTTGAGAAATAGGAAAAGAATTTGTGAATTATTTTTGTTGGGAAGTTTTATAAACTCTTCTTGTTTATGAAGTATTTGTATGATGGGAATTTTAATATAAAGAGAATTATTAGAATTTAACAAAATGTTTTTTGATAATAAATATGCATTGTTGTAAAAGCCAAACATTTTTGTGTGAGTTAAATTAAATTTTGAATATTATGAAAAGTTTTTGGATTATTGAGAATAGATGGGGATGAAAAGTTGAAATTTTTTAATTGAATTTCGTATTGTATGAATTATTTAAAATATAAAAATGATTATTTATCATTTTTATTTCAATGAATAAAACACTTGAAATAATTAAATGAATTTGATTACTGAGATGTATAAATTTGATTTGCTTTTTTTTTTTCTATTTGAATTAGTTGAAATATTATTTTCAGATAAACAAGAAGTTATTTTCTTCAATGGAAGATAATTTTCTTTTATCTTTTACTATTTTCCGTTAGTTTAAATTTGCATTGTAAAATTAATCATAGACTAATGAAAATCTTCATAATTTCTTGAACATCATTCAAAAATATTCCAATTCAGTAAATCAAAAATACAGAAATATAAAAATTATTATCAAGACCTTGAAGTGGATACAGGTTTTATTGACACTGTGTCGGGGACTACGTTCGAAATACATTTTGACCATATTTTCATTGGATGACTGATAAAAATGAATAAAAGTGTTGACATTCAGTATTTCATCTCTAACTAAAATTAACTTTGTAAAAAAAATATGTTCTTGTTTTTTTCTGCTCTCTTTTCTGTTGAACAATTAAGTGGACAAGTTATTGAGATGAGTGATGCATAAATTTTGTAAAAAATAATTTAAAATGTTACAAAGCCGATGAGTTTATTTATTTCTCACACGTTCTATGAGATATATACAAAGACTTTGAGAATTGATCATGCGCCGATCATGTTACATCGTGTTACGCGTAACGAGATTGCGAGCAATATAATACATCCAAAGTATATATATATATATATATACATGCATTTAATCTCGACTGCTTTTTTCTTTTGCTCCCTCTTATATTATTCTTGTTGTACAGAATATAAACACATGCCAATACATGATGTTCCACTATAATTTTTTCCTCATACTAAAATTCCATGTTCAAAATAAATACAACTCATACCATCACCACAATTACGATTTGATAATACATAAATTCATTTTTCTTTCCTCAAACTCTACCAAAAATATAAATCTAAAATACGGATATAGATATCGTCTCGTTGGCTTTATTTGTTTCCTCCATTAAATAAATTTTGTCGTTACAGATTTTTCAATAACATTCAATTCTTCAATTCATCAAATATCCTACATAATATTTTCCAATTTAAAATTACGAAAATCTATTTCATAAATGAATAAAAATTAATTGTTCTCCATGTTCATTATTCAATATAATTAGGTACTCGTTAATGAAAAAAAAGGGGTTGAACAATAGTAGAATTGATTGTAATAAACTACGGAATTTTTTTCTTTTTTCACAATTACATAATTAAAAAAATACAAATCACTCAGATGTGAATAATCGAGTGAAGTTTAAGTGGTACACTCAGTACATGAATGACTCTCATATACAGAAATCAAAAAATATATCCATCCATCCAAACACACACACACACATATGTATATATATTAAGATGTCGATTGAATAAGTTTCTCACGTCCGTTCATACACAAAAGTTTTTCAATCTGATGAGAACATTCACCATTACACCTGTGATAATAAAATACCTTCATTGTGTATTTAACACCGTGTAATTATCATTATTCTTTATCATTTCTCATTATTTATAATTTAAATCCATAAAGAAATGGAAAAAAAATACAGAAAAAAAAGTTGAATAATATACGAAAAATATATCAATACATAAATTTTTTTTTCCTCTCTGTAAAAATATCTGTAAAATTTATTCAAGATAGACTCGTCAAACCAGTGGCCTAGATTAGAGCTTTCAGTACTGCATCAGAATGAAATAAGAAAAAAGGAAGGAAAAAAAAAAGATGAATAAATACATATATATGTGTGTGTGTGTATCGCGGCGGAACTGACGGATTAAGCGCGATGCGGTTTCTCCCGCAAAACCGAGAGTAACAGTACTATATACTGTGGAAAAAGAGAGAAATGTTACGAAGCGATTCGAACGCCCACTAGAGTTGCTGCTGGTGCCCTGGCTGCTGCTTGCCGACGACGATGTCGAACGACGAGGAGGCTCATCGTCCTCAGCGTCTCGCTCTGCATCGTGTGCTGGCACTACGGCCGCCGCCGCCGCGGGTGTCCAGTGTCTCTCAATGTATTACATTGAAAAACTACACCACACACGTAATAGGGAAGAGAGAAGTGAAGAGCACACCGGAATATAACGGCACAGAGACCAGCGGTTCTCCTCAATAATCAAACCACATTCACCAGCTGCATTGCTCGTTATTACACTCTCCATCTGTTTGTATGTACGTTCTATGTACATATATGGATTGTTCTGTGTGTATCTGCGTGTTACTTATTAAAATGTTTTAGAAAACTTTTCTCATATTCACTTTCGACAGTTTTTTCGTCTTTACAATTGTTTTATTGATCGAATGGAGATGAAATAAATTTGTGGGAAATTTTTGTAGAAAATGGACGACGTTTTTTTGTTTTTTCTTTCGGACATTTTTTGAGGTTTATTAATTGAAAAGAGATTTAGGAGAAGAATGAAAGAATATTTGTGATATTTGAAATTGATTTTGTAATTATAATCGTTGACAATTTTATTAAATTGCATTTTTTTTTACTACGATAATTTTACAGATATTTGAAAATTTATTGATTGTAAGAGATTCATTTGGTTCATTCTTCTTTTGTTTCTCCCGTCAGTGAATGGAAAATGTATGGTGTATATATTTGAGTATAATGTGGAACAGAAGCAACGTCTTTCTTAGTTATTATCGTTTTTAATTTCCAAATTCTTTATATGCTGGAGGCCATTGCGATAGCTGATATTTAATCACTATTGTTGTGACAGAATTACAAGGACATTTCGATCAATATTTAATATGGAAAAAAGAAAAGAACAAACAAATATCTATAAACCTTTTTTCTTCGATAAATTTTATGTAGGGTTGTGCACAATTTAATTTGAAGAAAAAGTTATTTATTAATATATGAAAACAGTATTGAAATAGGGAATTTATTCGACAGTGATTTCTATTTGAATTTCTGTGAGTTGAAATAAATGAAATTATTATTTCATGAAGTTGAGAACCAATGTGACAACTCGTAATGTTATTGGATTCAGTGCAACTTCAGTTTGAACATTTTATTTTATGATTCTTTGGAAATGAAAGGGACGAAGACTTGGAAACAAAAATATTTAAACATTTTTGAATTATTTTAATTCATAAATCTTTATAAAAAGGTTATACATAGTCGTATAATTATGAATGGTTCGTTGTGCAAGGTCGATGCCTGTGAAGTAGAAATATAAATAACAAAAATGAAAAAGAAAAAATAAAACAGTAAAGAAAAGTAAAAAATTATTTTTCCATACCAGCTTTTATATTTTGAGGACGAAGCGTGTGATAATTTTGGTGCTAGGAGTAAAGAAGGAAGTGTAACTAAATCTCAGAGGCTTCTGGCACATTGCATATATACCTGAAGAGCAAAATATATTAAGGGAAACGTGTGCAAGAGAGAAGGAAAGAGGATGAGCCTCTGGCTTGGGCCATCGCCAATATATGTGCTCTTTGCATTCGTTCTCACTTATTTTTTTCTTTTTAGATTCTTTTTTTTTATTCATTCCGTTTGTGATCATTTTTCTTTTCCCTCGGAGCTATTTCACATACTTGTAATGTGTTAGTGCTCATATCAGTGAGGAATATGAAGAATTTCACAATAATAATGCAGAGAAATACTGGAATTTAAATAAACAAAAATTGTAGTTTCATTGGATTGCAGAGTTTGATTATTCATCACTTTTTTTTTTCCTTCGTTTTGTCGTAGTTTTAATGATGCATTGAGTGCCTGCTTTAACATTTTACGAGCTGTTGCATCTAAATGTAGCTGATAATACAAATTTAAACGCTGTTCCAAAATTACCAGTATTGTGCAATATATATATATATATATATATATATGCACATGTATATGTAGCTGAACGAAAATATGCGATGTTTTTTTTTCTTCTATCTGCACGATGACTGTTTTGTGTCTAGAGAATCTTTTGTGTTTACTATTTTTATATTTAGTCTGTTCTACTATAGTTTAGGTGATAGTTTTCTTGTTTTATTTCAAAATGAAAAATGACAAAGAAGAATTTTGAAAGATTCATTCTTTTGTTTATTCATTTAATGTTCATAGATGAATATTCAATTTTCGTAGTATTGTTGATAATATTTGATTGGATATTGAAGTGATAAAATTGGAGAGAAGAATTATGAGAAATATATGAAAATTAGATGAAACGAAAAAAATTATAATGGAAGTTTTGAGAATATTGAGAAACTCTCAAATATTTTGTCTTTGTGTGATTTTTTTCATACACAGAGACAAGCGAATTTCTTGGTGCTCGTCTAAATGCATTGGCAACTGAGGGACAGCATGAGGGAACGTACGCCGTCGGCGGACGACACCCCTAAAAGGGCTCCGCCTGCACCGCCCAGAGGTGAGTGAGAGTCTCACCCTCGTTCCCTTCACTCCACATTCAATTTTATGATTACGATCGTTTTATTGTTGTTTACGTACGCACGAGATATTGGTGAAGAGAAGGTGAAGGTTCGGTGTTGAGAGCTTTGGAAATTTGTGAACTACAAATTTTCAATGTGTATTATATCTTTGATGATGATATAAATTTCAAGTTTTTATTCCTTTTGTGATGGATGTTTCATTTGATTTATTTCATTGATACTTCAACGTTGTTCTATTTTGCAGTTAATTTTTAATTTATTGATGAATATTGATATTAATCAATTTGGGATAGTAAATTTGAAATCATTGTGAATTTAAGAATTGACATTACAGAAATGATGATCAAAAAACATTTGGAATTTCTGGTATTTTTTTGGGGGAAGTTTCGAGTGAGTTTAAATTTGGATTATTTGGAATTATTGGAAGCTATGGGGATGCAATAGTAATTCGGTTATGTGGTTTTCAAACGGACAACCACAAAACTGAAATGATTCACCTGAAATTGAAGTAAATAATCAGTAAATGAGGAATTAACTTTTTTTTTGGTAAAATTTTTATCGAAATTGACGAATTGTCCAGTTCTTTATAAGTGTTTCGAAAATTATAATAACGATTGTGACAAAATTGAAATTAAGATTCACTGTGTGACAATGAATCGTTGATGGTTTTTTTGATAAATACTTTTTCGAGATTTCATTGTAACTTATTCAATTCATATCTTCTAAATCTTCATACAGTTAATCACCAAAGTATTTAATAATCGTTTTCAGATATATTATGTGATAAAAAAATTCAAAATATTTATCGATATCTCATACAATGTTTAACGATATCCAAATAGGTATTTATATATCTAACGTGGATGTAACTATTTTATTCAACGAGAATTGTGTGGCGTAACTGCTTTTGCCTCATACCCTCCATGTTAAATTCATCGATTTCAAACCCAATTTTCTCGTAATCTACATGATAAATTGCCTCGGAACGTTTTTCATCCAACGCGATGAAACATGAATTTTATATGCTTTTAGTTTCATATATTTTATATGAACTTTAAGATCGTTATATCAATATTAAATCAAAAAATTTAATCTATCAAAAACTTTTTGATGTTTTTGAATGTTGAATTTTTCGATATTTCCGTATTGGATTCGTAAATATTAATTCAATTCTGAATTAATATTTACGTGAATGAATTTGAAATTTAAATTACTGACATTGAAAAGATGAGAATAAAAATAACACATGGAAAATCAATTTTATTTTCTACGATAATTGGTTTATCTAGATTTATATTTATCAACATCTCTCGTTTGTATGTATAGGATGGAAAGAAGAGAATAGTGAAGTAGGTTTGAAAATGAAATTGAGACTGACAATTCAATCAGTATTGAATATTTCTGAATGTCCTACTTTCTTAAGGGTACGTCCATTTTATCCTCATTCTTCTCGGTAATCTGCAGAAGTAGTAAGTAAATTCAATTATATTATCATGAAATTCATAGAAATTTCTTCAACTTCAGATATTTTTATTGAATTATCAACGATCTTACACAAAAGTATAATAATGATTCATGATATTTTTACATCATGTGATTTTTTGAATTGTATTTTGCTTGACGTCATCAAAAAACGATTCAACTTTACAATAATGTTTTTGAATTTAATATAACCATTAAATAGACATTGTTGAATTTAAGTGCGTCAATGTAATTTTATTAGGTCATTACATTTTTATTTTTCGTAATATTATTCTTTCAATTTCGTTTTTTTAGATATTAGAATATTCTTCTTTGTTCGGTGCGTGTCTTATTCAGCCTTTGATACGTCACTGAATATTAAATATTCACTTCTATAAATTTATCTTTTAATTAAAATTTGTTATAAACAAAAGAGTAGATAACAACTATTGTTTACAATGACTGATATAATTGTGGACAATGAATGAAAATTTAACAAAAGGAAATTAATTATTCTAAGAAATTATTTTTGACAGATTGAGGATGCGAAAATTTTATTTGAATTTGTAAAAATATTCTTATGTTCTAGAATTATTGAACATAAAATTTTATATGGGAAATTAGACGTTGAAAATTTATCTTAAAATAGTAAAACAATAAACAAAAAATTAAATATCGATAATGGAAAAAAAAATTTTTCCCTACTTCAAAGGATCGAATTATTTATTAAAAAAACAAATTCCTATTGATTAATTAAGCGCATTAATCCAAAAGTACTCTCTTCAATATAATATATCGTATCATATACATAACAACTTCATTACACCAACAAAAATAATTCACCAATGAAATGAATAATTTTCCCGATAGAATTGTTGGAGGTAAAATGCTAATTCAATTTCATTCCACCACTTCGAATGTCGAGGTAACCCAACACCACAGCGGTTTGCAATTTCACATTGGTCTCAATATTACAACACAAAATAATTCAATATCAATCATTGATTCTTCGTACCTTGTGAATTTAATTCAATCTCTCAAACCTTCGTATAACATCCAACTGTGATACGATGTTTCTTTGAACAATAAATAAAATATTACCCATCACTTAAAATAACTTCAAAAATTCTTTTGCAATTCATTCAAACATTCAAATATTTAATAAATCATGTATAAATAATACGAAGAAAAATGATACCACTCAATTATCCACAATTTATTCTTGTTCGATCATTTTTTATACATACAAATGTCACTGACATTGGTGATAAACTTGCACAACATCAGCTTCTTGTCTTGCGTTGTGACTGTATCATTTTAACTCCCTACATATGCTCGATAACATGAATTTTTATCACTACCAATATGTCTTGACTTATATAAAAAGGTTTTTTTTCTAATTTATTCCTGATTATATTGATAGAAGAAAAAAATTGTGAATGTTCAAATAAAACAAAATCTCAACTTCCAGATTGACGAATAGAAGTGGATTCTAACATTGATGTTCTATATCATAAATTACGTGTTACCATGCGACTGTCTCTTCTTTCATTTTGTTCATTCACACTCTTTCACACACAGACACACTCATCTTTCCTCTTTGTAGGGGTTTCTCAACTTCCACCCTGTTTCTCACTGAGCGACCCTTCGCCATCTCGTGGCGTTTGGTAGATATACGTTGCATAGAGTATATAGAAAGTCTGCTTCACTCTCAAGTCTTCATATTATATACTGTGTAATATCAAATGTCTCTATTCGAGTAGAATATACACATGATAACTATATTAATAAACATAAAAGCATTTTTATGTAATGAAATTGACAGTTACCTTGAAATGAATAATGAAATATTACTGAAATAGGATTTACCATTTATATTAATACCTATGACAATTATGTTTGGGTTTAATTAGGAATTTAGAACATTTTTGGTGATGTAATTTCATTTGGAATAAGATTTTATATTTGTTAATATGAACGGCGGCTTTGATAGTTGGTTGATTAGTCGTGTTAATAATTTTCACATGGCAAACAAAATTTAATTTATGTCAGTTTGTTTTAATCATTTCTTGTTGGAAATAATCAATTGATAGGTCTTGATGGAGTTTTGGATTCTCTAATGTAAAAAATAATAATTAGGTATTATCATTCATAATGCAGCAGTGATGATATTTATATCTGATAATTATTGAAAAATGTATTGATATAATGGGATGGAGTGAAAGAATTGAATGTTTCAATTGAAGACAACTTTATATTCTGAACAGTAAAATGGAAACTCATGTTTTTGTTTTTAGTTTATTCTGGCTTGTAGATAAAATATTCAGGAAATATAAATAGGATATTTTAATATTCGTTGGATGTGTATGGTCATCAATTTTATATTTATTCTAACTCATTTGAATTCATCCATTCCTTGTGAAAAATCAATATTCAATAATGATATAATGAAATATTTCATAGACATGATTATTTCAGGAACACATTCGCATCGTGAATATTTTTTTATTCTGGAATGGAATCTAAAAATATGAAATTGAATTATGAATAAAATTTATCAAGTACCAAGGGTGAATATATCGGTTATGTTTTTAGTGGAAAAAACTTCTCCAATGCCACATTAATTTCTTGAGAATGGATTTAAAGAATAATTCGAATAGTCATAAAAAAAATACTATCACAGCATAAATTCTGTTACAGAAATAACAATTTTTTTTCTCCCTATAATTTCTCTTTTCAATATATTCTGTAATTTAGAAAACTCTGGAATTCACAAATCATTCACGACTTATTTAATCTTCTCCTTTTTTTTTTATTCTCACACTGTGTGTTTAACTGTTTCATTAGTCTCATATTGTCTTAAATAATAATAGATTTAAAATGAACATGAAAATATAAAGTGAGGAAAAAAAATACGTCATAAAAGTCGTCATAGAAAAGATTTTACATCTTCGATTTTTTGTGTGAAACAAAATGGCACGATAATATCGAAGTGGGTTGTTAAATTGTCAGCACGCAATGATGGTGCTTAAGTGTTGCATGAAGCAGCCATGAAGTGAGGAAAAAGGAAAGGAGGTAGGAAGGTAGTCCTTTTTTTTCTACAAATAGTTTCGTTGAGAGAAGCGGTCGAAGTATTTTACCTTAAAAAACAAACTGGTATGCTGGTGTGCTCTTGGGTTCATCCACAATGTTACTTCTCTCTTTCTTTCACTCACACAACGACTGTCTTTATATTACCCTCACTTCATTCTCTAAACTCAACGTCCAACGTACTACAACACATCTAACCATTGAAGTAAATGTCTCACAGTTTGAAATATATAAAACACATACACACATTTCTATACGTTTCCTTTTGTTTCTTGTCTTACTTGTTTGATCCACTCAAGTTATTGTATTTATAACTCGACATACTTCATTATGATTTAATATACTATTGAATGAATTCATTGAATGTTTTATGCGGACTATTTTCAAATGTATATTTACGTTTTGTTATAAAGAGATTTGATTCTTTAGAAAGATTATTTTTTTTTTCTTATTTATATTCTATTCTTTACCTTTACATTTCACTCATGTGATAATTTTTAATTGTTACTGTTATTTTAGCATCAGAGAGATTTAATTTGTTGTGTCAGCAGTATAGAGACTTGTAGACGCATTGTGAATTAAACACGAAAATGAAAATGTAATTAAAGTGAATTGTAATGATGTCCTCTTTAATTATTTTTGAAGTGACAAAAGATGAAACTTAAAATTATAATTGTTAAATTTTATCTTTATTGTGGAGAAAGAGTAAACAATGAACCTGGAAAACTTATATGATATTGTTAATAAAACTTCGTGATTTTATTTTGAAAGATAATAAAAAAATGTAATTCAACGATCATTTCAAAGATTATAATTACCAAGTGTTATTATTCTAATATTTTAATTAGAAATGGTGACATCATTTTCAAAGAAACAAACATAAAAAAATTCCCAGAGCTTTAATTACACAAGGCGGAAATGTTAAATTGAGTAAATTTCAAATTTAATGAAACAAAAATTTTGGTCTCATTCGAAGGAAAAATTTTAATAATAAATAATTACACGTGAATTTGGATATTGATCATTTTTTAAAGTTATTATATTACACTTTGAATATAAAAACAGCAGAGATTGTTTTCGAAATGAATTCCAATTTGAATTCGAACTATTGAAATTGCTGTATAATTTTTATCATATAATTTCCATACTGTGATTTATTCATGTTATTTTATACAGTGTGACAAGAAAATAGTGTGGTCATAAAGTCAAAGATTCAACCTGAATAAAAATTCAAATTACAAAAACACAATTTTCCTTTCACAAATACTTATGAATTAATTTCTAAAAATAATTACCATATTTTTTAGAAAATAATCAAACACCTCTGTGATTATCACTTATTTATAATTTCATTATGTTATCAATTCCACAATTGACTTCTCAATTCTCTACAAAAAAAAAACAGGAAATTAGTCTGATTATTTATTTTAGCAATTGGCGATTGCGGCAGATTTGGTTGTGGTGGACATGAGTATAATGTTTAGTACCCTCAATCCGTGCATATGATAAGCTCTATAGATCCGTTGGGTAAAAGTGAGAAAGAGAGCGGTAGAGTCACGGCGCATACGAGCATACATCCGCGTGGCGATCGATTCGCAACATAGGGGCGTAACCAACACGAAATACTGTAAGAAAGTAATGTAGTTCCGTTGATAAGAGACAGAAATATCAAGATGACAATCCCAATATATATTTACTTTATTTTAATATATTCAAATCAAGATCCCAAATCATTTCTATTTAGTAAAACAAACAAACAAATAAATGAAATATAAATATGGAATAAAATAAGAAATAAAATTTTGTATATGTACTTGAATAAATAGATAGAAAATATATGAAACAATAAATTGCTTCAGGAAGTTTCAAATATTAAACTTGGCAACAAACAGCATATGGATAGGATTGTTTGAAAACACGCCCTCTGGATTGACATTGTACGATGTATATTTGTGCAGTAGACTCTGGCAGTAGCCCATTGTTTTGTCACTTGCATAATAAATATATACATTGCACAATAATCCTTAAACTGTAAACACACAATTTAAGAAAAAACTACCAATGATCAAAATTAAATTGAAACTTAAAAATGAATAATTGTGAAATACAAAATCTACATTGTAAAATTTATTATTTTGTTCGATTGTTTCTGTTTTTTCTTGTCTTGTTATCATAATATTATAAATTGTTTTTAGTTTACAAGTATAAAAATTTGTGAATTAAAAATACTTAAGATGAAGAAGAACAAATTGTTGTATTTCCGTCGAGTCTGCCATTTGCTTTATGTCCTGATTCTCCAACCCGATCTTTTAGCCAATGGCGAACATATATATGACCAATGTAGGAGAAGCATCGAGGTAGCAACCCCTTCAACGTGATGGTAGGGGTAGTTATCGATTCTCCCTCGGACCACTTCTATCGTTACCGTTGGTGTGTTGGGTTGCTGGACATCCGGATGAAAAGGTAATAAAAGGGATAGGTAGAAAAAACGAAAGAGAAAGGAAGGTTGGAAAGAGAAAAGCGGTGTTTATGTATGTTTGAACAGGAAACAAGTAAACTACATACAAATATGTCTTGATGGGTACGCGAGAAATACTGAATTTAAGTTTATAGTTGGAAAATATATGAATGGATCATCGAAGTTTTTATTTTGTTCGTTTAAAATGAGAATAGACTATCGTTTCCAAGCAAATGGGTAAGCAGAATCAATTCATCAAGTTTAGGAAAGAAAATAAATGATTTAACTTTGGATTGGAGATGCTCTTGATTTGGGATAGATATTTGACCTTTATTTCAATAGACGAATGCTCTTAGTTTTGTGTTTTATCTACATGCGGTTGAAGATTGGGTGATTTGCTTTTCGTTGTGCTTCATTCGTTTTCGTTCTCTGTGCAGACAATGGAGAAGGAATCGAATTTCATTCGAATCAACTGATTTCAATTTTATTTCAATGTTTCGAAACTTTGGAAATTTATTACGCAGTTGGAAATGAAATATCCATTAATTTAAATAATAAAAAAGAACATGAAACTGATGTTAATGTCAAAAATATGTTTGAATGATTTTGGTAAAAGAACAGATGACTGATTTTGAATTTGAATACAATTTGACTGTTGCAATGAGACTTCTCATAGCTATAATAAAAAATTTGTTTTATTCAAATTATTCATTGTTGTTGTGTGGATGTTGTGCGTGGTAGTGGAACGGAAAATAGAGAAAAACAAGTGAAGGGATAAACAGTAATGAACACAAGAGAGAGCGAAAAATAATGAGGTTACTCGAGTCTTCAGTTGGAAAATCGATTTGAACTCATTTGGTGTTATCTCACTTGTAATAATCACATGAATACATGTCTGTGAGAATGTTACTTCAATCTCGACAGTTTATCCCAATATTAATTAAAAACAAGTGTCACTTTAATATACACTTTAATATACAACAGAATTTCTGATGAAACGTTTATTGTTGTTTGATGATGGGATGAAACCTCATCGCTTTTTCATGCGATAGGATTTTATGAGAACTTGTTTTAAATTTCACTCAACCATGAAGTGAAATTTTATCGATTGAATCCTCAATCTGTACAATTTTATTTAATGCTAAAACTTTGATTTCAATTAAGAATTATATTTCATTGAATGTTTGGTGAATACAAGTTGACCTCATAACAAATTTCATTATCATCTTCAAGAATTTTATGAATGAAAATCGAAAATAGTAAATAAACTGCATATTCGTATCTGTAATTTTTATAGTCTATTATATATAAATATATACTAAGTTTTGGAATTTTCTCTCAAATTACAGAAGCTTCATCGGCGGATGTGGTCGGTGGAAGAGGAGCGGGCGCCGAGGCGAGTCCGATCGCTCGTTTTTCGTCGCCGACGGCCAACAACACAATGGTCGCCTCGACGCACAATCTCGGTGAGCTGGTACTGGGTCAATATCGTTTCAACACAAGTGAACGTCAGTTCCCAGAGAAGAATCATCATCATTATCATCATCATCATCATCATCATCAACACAATCAACAGCAACAGCAGCAACATCATCATCTTTACAATCATCATTATCATAATTCAAATAATAACCACAATCATCACAGTTTTTATAATCAATATTATCAACATCAACCAACTACGTGTCGACCAGGTCAAACAGAAAAAGACAAGCGTAGTCGTTTGTCAAACGTAATAAACAATTTACGTAAAAAAGTGCCAGAATCAAATCGTAGCACTTGTCAAAGTGACGAGCGTAATAGTGTTGAACGTAATCTTGAAACACTCGAAAAATACGTGATGACTGTATTAAATGGTGTTATCAAGGACGCAGAGACGGAGGGTCGTGGAAGAGCTGATGTTGTTAATGCTATTGATACAGAAGATACAAATAGGTACAATACAAATAGCACAAAAGACGACGTAGGTATTGTTACCAAGAATGATTGTAATAATCCTGTTGTGAATCATGAACCATCAGAGCCCAGTGCTATTGAACCAGCGATACCTGATTCTGATAAAGATGTGGATAAATCAGCAACGGAAACGGTCAAAATGGTGGACGAAACATTGGGAAATAACAGCGAGGAGATATCATCAATTATTGCCACCAAAAATTTCAATAGTCCGTTAAACAGTGTGGATGTGGTTGCAGAACAGCTGGATAATGATGACACATTAATGAATATTGATGATGAATTGTTAATCACTGCAAATATTGGCGATAAATTAAATGATGATATTCGTTCAATTTGCCGTGATCTTCTCAATGATCTTTTAAGTGATATCAGTCAAGCTATCGATATACCAACATTTGAAAAGGAGGAGACAAATTGCGATGAATCAATAACAATGACAAGTTTACATTGCAGTTTACCTCTAGATAAAGTTGCGCCTGTTCTCCCACCATTAACTGAATCACAGGAGACATCGAGCAATGTTAAAATACAAATATCACCAAAGTCATCGCCAAAGTCTACTACATCACCAACAGTACGTCATCTATGTTTATATTGTGATCGAAAATTTTTATCAATTTCATTACGTCAACGGCATATAGATCGTGTACATCAATTGGGTGGTGGTAGACGCAGTAGCGAGAGAAATTCACGTAAAACAATTCCCAGTTGTCAATATTGTAGTGATAAGTGCGCTGACAATTTAGAAGGACTATTTCAACATATGATTGCGTGTCATACTGATAAATATCATGCATGCACTCAATGTATTACCAGGTACTCGACAAGAGAAGCGCTATTGTTGCACACAAGAGAATTGCACGCAAGTTGTGATCGAATTTCTGAATCGTTGGACAGATCAAAGGAGTTGATAGTTGTTAAAGAGCCGCACTATTCCACTCGAGATGCAGTCATACAAAATACAAGAGATATAATTCAACAACAACAGCAGCCGCAAGAGAAGTTAGAGGGTGGTGATAGAAGATCGAATGAACATGAACCATTGCAGCCTGCAGTAACGACACCAATAAAATTAAATATGTTTGCGCATTTACCCAGTAAATCGAAGGACATTAGTAATCCTAGTAGTCTAGATTTCGATATTTCATTTTATAGCAGTGTGAGTTGCAATATTCGTGAAAATCTACTGCATCATTTGGATGGAAAATTACAGAGTAATATTAATAATTCATTGTCGTTGCTGGATGCAAAACCACAGCAACACAATCATCAATTATTTCACGAGCCTGTGAATCAAATTCAGCTCCCCATTGATATTTCATTAACTGCAGCTACACCAGTTGAAAGCAAAGAATATTCGGCGAGTGATAATTGCGATAATACTAGTGAATACGCACGAAAAGCTGGGAAAATGAGTCGTCTACATCCACGTCGGGTTTCATTTGAGAAATATAATTTTCCAAGTAAATATGATGGCAAAGAACAATGGACATGTTCAATAAATGATCTTAGTAAATTTGATATTTACACGCAATTAACTTTGAGTAAAAAACAACAAATGATTAAGGAGAAAAATTGTGTTGATCGCGTATTACAGCAAACATCATCTTCAATAAAATCTGAAAGTAGTCAAACTGATTTAACAACAGATACAAATGAAATAGAAACAATTAACGCTCGTTTAAGTGAAGTTAATGACAATGTCATGACTAATTCTTTGAGTGGTGATAACACTAAAGAGGAGTTAATTCATAATAGTGACAAAAATAATGTTACAGCATTTAGTTGTGAGTTTGGTAATTTTATGCGATTGCGACGATGGGACGAGGGACCATCAGAAGAAAATATGAAATGTGAAAAACTCGTTTATGCTGAATTAACAGGTGAATGGTCACGACCGCGTGTCTACATATGTGGTGCGTGTACATCACGACATCTAACATTGAAAGAAATGGAGGAGCACAAAATATTTGCACATCCTAATGTTTGGTGTTCGCATTTGGAATTCACTGGCGACCAACGTGAATTATATAAACATTTATTTTTACCTGGTCGCAGTGTACCAACGATGAAAGCAAAAAATGCTGTGTTGCATGAAAAAATTTGTACGAAATGTTCAAAAGTATGTGGAACATTAGCTGAACTCCATCGTCATATGCTCGAGTGTGGCGGTGATCAAGCATGGTTACTTGGACTGTTTGGTAATGGCAAGAAAAAATGTAAGTGGCGTCCATTTGGTAGTCGGAGTAGACGTCGACGACAGCGTGGAATGAAGAGAAATATATCGAATTCACAAGCCACACCGCGTGTTAATACACCAAAAGAGAAAGCACCCAGTGGACCTCGAGTTCGGCCGAGTGACCGTAAGGATATTTGTAAATGAACTTCATTTTTTTTATATAGTATAGCAAAAAAATAAATGCAATAGAAGTTCATAGTTGATACACTAAACTTTTTTATCTCACTTTTTTCCTGTTTCTTTTTGTTTAGGTGAGAGTATACAGAAGATGTTGGCAAATTTGCCAGCCAAGAGATCAACTCGGAGAGTAATTCAAGAGGCTTCTTGTCGGTCAAGATTACGAAAAGTAAGGATTATAATAATCATGTTTATTTACATTCTTATACATTTATCATATTAGCGATATATATAACTTATTCTGATAAAAGTATAGCATTATGTCATTATCTGTATGCAATTGCTTCCAGTTGAATATAAGTCTAGTATTGATCAGTAACCCTTACACATGCGTGCAAATACGTACATATGCAAGCATATATATACCTGTTCATTCAGTTATTCTTGCATTGAGTAGGACAAAACATCTTCATCATGTTTTTAGCATTGGCAAAACGTGCATATGAATTTTTTCTACTCGCGTCCAATATATTGATCGCAATTTTTTTTCCATTCTATTTTTTATCTATTATTTTTTTAGGTACAAACGAGATCGAGGCCACATTTAGTCGAAAATACAACTAACACACGATTGTCACGTAAAACTGTTTTGCGCAATAAATTATTGAAAAATGCAAAATCATTCCAGCGTAAACGTTGTCGTGGTGATAATATAAGCGCAGCAATTGAAAGTGTAATTGTTAATTACAAATTGTCAGATGCAAGTAAACGCGCGGAGGATAAGGATGAGAATGATGATAATGGAATTGACGATAATAAGGAGTTGAAAAGAAAGAGACAATTTGATAATTCTCAAGCGAATAATGCAACGGCATTAATCGCTACAAAAAATGTGCAATCGAAAAAAATGGTAAATCGCGTGAGAGTTGTGAGTAAAAAGCGTAATCTAAAAATGGGAACTCGAAGAACAAATTTGAGACCATCTGAAAAAGAATCAATGCAAATAAAAGAATCGTCATCATCATCATCATCGTCGTCAGCGTCATCATCACTGTCATTAACATCAACATCAGCTTTTATGAATAATACAAACGCTAAAGGCGTTAAAGTTGGATTAAAGAGGTCGACAAAGGATGCATTAAACGCGACGAACAACCAAAGTAAAGTACGTACAAGTGTGCCGAATGCCGTTTCATCACTAAGTGGCGACAATATCACAACGAGAAAGAGAAAATCATGCGATCCATTAATGTCGTTGAATGCATCGATTAAAGCTAAATCGCAGTTGCGCAGTCAAGATGGAAAATTTGTACGTAATAATTCATGTATTGACACGACTTCGGGTGAATCGTCAATTAGAAATATTCAAAAAGTTCGAACACGTACTGCACGTAGTGATCCAGGTCCGCTGGCTTCAAGATTACGACTGCGTACAACCGCGCGTTCAAGCGTCGAATTATCAAAGCGAATAACTCGTGTTTCTTCGGACAGCGACAAGATGCCAACACTTGAACCAGTCAATGATGGATTGATGATTGATGAAGAGCAAGTTATTGAACAACCAATAAATGATCTTCCTATTTTATCACCGGCAATATTGGCCACTCGATCATGTTCGAAAGCATCTAATAATTCTGCTACAAAGCAAAGTGATATCAAGACACGTGGAAAACGTGGCAATATTTCCCTGAAAAAAATTGATAAATGTGATAAGCCAATTTCAAGTGGTGAAGTGTCAACAGTAGAAAAAGATATTGGCGGAACCGAACCTGAAGTCGAAACGAAAAATAGAAAATCGTTACGGCGACGAATCTCTATTAATGTTGAAGTTGACGATTCATCGCAACGCCATGAAAGTTTACGGGAGTCAAAACCACGCGACGATAATTCAGATGTTAACCGAAAAAGCTCCAAGTCCGAGCAACTTCTTGCATCTAGTAATAAAAAGAATCTGACATCAAAAGTTGTTGGTACACGAAAAGCAAGACAGGAACGTCGCGCCGGATCGTTAGAGGAGCTTTCACAACTTCAACAAGTTCCGTTGGAAGTTAAGAAACTTTTGGGTCCAAAGGACGATCTTTTTACACAAATTGGTATAACACCCACGGCGAAAATACGGCGTAACTTGCGTCAATTGTCGCAAACACCAAAGCACAAAATTAATGTTACGAAAAAAACTAATAAATTATGTAATGAAGATAATAACAAAGGTAATATCACAGATGTTGATACAATGAATGAAAAATGTGAGAAAAATATATTAAAAAAATTGTCGAGAATTGAGAAAAAAGATTTGACAACAGATGTGGAACTGTCAGGCAAATCCACTATCACTAATGAAATAAATGAGTACGAAGAATGTAAACCAACATCCTGTAATACAGATATTGAAAATCAATTAACAACGGTAAATTCCACGCACAACAATTCACCCGGAAAAAATCGTAGACGTGGCGAATTAACAGTTGATTTAGACAATACAAGTTCAGCAGCAAAACTGGCCCCCGATTTAAGCCAACCCATAATGGATATTGTAAATTACCCTCCAAATTGCGAAGACCGTGAGAACGCGGAGGATCAGGAGCATGACGAGAATGAAGAAGATCTTGAGTCAACGTCGGATGACAAAGAAGTGAATTCTACCAGTGACACCAAATATGATGGCGACATCTTGTCGAAAGATATTCACACAGTAGATTCAGTTAGTTTAAATTTCGAAGACCTTCAACAAGAATCCAGCAATTCGAACATTGATAGTGGAAAAGAAAATTCTTCTGAAACACCAGTCAATATTTCAAAGCCACGAGTTACACGACCGAAGAAATCACGTGGATTCAAACGTGATCGCGTAGTTAAGCGAACATTGAATAATGTTATTGGAATTCTAACTGAGGGTGTTAATATTCCAGTTGAAGTGCAACAAAGTGTTGTGCTCACTGTGCAAACATCAGTAGATAATATCAATTCGAATAACGGATCGCAAACTAATTGTATTGAAATTGGTGATAATGGTATAGCAGCATCGAACGGCGGTTGTGCGAATGTTGATGCGACCGTCAATGAAAATAATGACGATAATTGCAATACAATTCACGACAGTGTCGTGAATGATGGTAGGGGTGAGAATGCAAGTCAAGAGCTCCAACGTTGTGCGAACCTGCTAATTGAAGCCAAGGAGGAAGCCAAGTTGGACGTTAAACAAGATATGAATATTGAATGTTCTGTGTCGAATGTAATAACGAACAATGTTATAAATATTGAGCAACAACAGCAACCCACTAACGATATCATATTAGATTTATCACGTAGAAAACCACGTGGTAAGGGCTCATTTTTAGAGAAAATAGTTTCAAAAATTGCGAAGCAAAAAGATGCGTTGTTGGAAGGTGAGGTAGGTTCATTGCTTGATCATGCGGTTGATGAGCTTAGTATTATTTTAGATGAAGTCGGACCAACTTTAGTTGATCCTGTTGATGGACCAAAGCCTCCTCTATCGGTCGCAGAATCGAATGATGATAAGAATGATAATATCACTGCGGAAGAGAACTCAGTAATTCCTAATGAAACTGAGGCTGGTCTGATGAAAATAAAAGAAAATTTATCGGCACCGACACCAGAGCCTTTAAATAATTCATCATTGGAATTGGACTCAACCAATGATAAAATACTAATAGAGAGCGATCAAAAATGCGATAATATTAGTAGTGAACGGAATTCAAAGAAGAGATCATTAGATATTCCAGCAGAAATGAAAAATAAGAGAAAATCTGTCGAGGAAGAAGAGCTCGAGGATAATCGAATTGAAGAGGATTTGTGCTTAGCTGATATTATGAAATTAATCAATACGGCGAAGCGCGAATCACCTATAGCCAACGAATTGCTCTCGGAGAAAGTTCGTCCTGGAAAACGAAAAATATCCGACAAGGATTCAAACAAAAATGATAATTTCAAAGTTGAAGAAGAAACTTCAAGTTCTTTACACACTGAAAATAATTGTAAAATCAATACAATTGAAATTAATAAAAAATCAAAACGCTGTGATGATAATAAGAGAGAAGAAAAAACAGATCTGCGCAGTGAGATTACAAAGCGTAGTAGTAGCCTTCAAAATGAATCAGATGATATTTTATTGATTAAAGTAGCAGATAATGAATTAACTGCGGAAAAAAGTAAAATTGGTGTGAATAATTCAGTAATAAACGGATCAAAAAGTGAATCTGTTCTCGAATGCACAACGCCTGGTGTTGAGAATTATCCAATGAATGATGAACCTCACATGACCTCATCAGTTATTAATGAAAAATCATCAAAATCTAAAAAACGATTGAAGAAAAAATCAATTGTAAAAGGAGAATTGTGTTTGGCAGAAGATAAATTAGCGACAGAGGTCAATGTTCAATCGGCTGATAATAAAGCGACAATACAGGATGGTATGCAATGTGCTACAGTATCTGATCAAGCATCTACTCAAAAGGATTTAATTGAAAACGTTAGACAAGAGCAACTAGCAACCACTGGAGAAGAAACATCCTCATTATTAGAGAGGTCCTTCAAGATTCCGGAAGTATTAGATGCTCCTCAAACTACAAAGAAACGGGGAAAGAAGAAGTCATTGGCAGATGAACACTTGGCTGTAGTGGACGTTAAGATTGCAACTGCACAAGTTGACAGTAGTCGGAACCGAAATGCAGAAGACATTCGGCGAGATGAAAGTGTTCTTGAGACGAGCGATGTATGCAATACATCCTGTGATAATGCGCGGGATGAATATGACGCAAAGAGTGAAATTATTACAGTGAGGAGTCGGAGATCCTCGAAGAGGAGAAATAATGAGGTCGATAGTGTTCTACCGTCGACGCGTTCAACGAAAGAGAACAAGAAATTTGCAGAGGAAAATTGTAAAAAACCGGATGAAACATTAGTTGAACGACGTAAAACTTTAAAAAGAAAAGCTAAAGAAAATATATTTCTACTCGATGATGTCATTGATTTTGGGGATGATATGGAAAGTCCACCACCACCTCCACCTCCACCTCAACTATCACCATCATCGCCACTGCCACCACTTTCTGAAATCAAAGAAAGCGCTATAACAGAAGGGTCCGATCAAAAAATTAGTCCTGAAATACCTGAAAATGAAATTATCGCGATCGAAAATAATTGCCCTCCAGAGAAAGACGAAAAGCTACTGGAGGAAACAAATGAGAGTGAATTGGCGGTTCCTAAATCTCTAATTATCGAGGATGGTGTTGAGGAATCAGAAAATGCTACTACTGATGACGCAGCTGGTCGGAAAAAACGAGGGTCAGGTAATTTTGCTGTAGTTCATACGAAATCTGGCGAAATTCTTATCGTCGAAAAGAAGAAAAAATTCACAAAAGAAGCAGCTAAATTTTTCTGCGACGTATGTACAACCAGTTTCACCCGCAAGAGCTCACTCAAAAAACATAATCAATCACAATCGCATTTGATGCAAATAGCTAAATGTGGCAATGATCAAGACATGCAGGATGATTCGATATCTATTGATGAAGCCACAGTGTCGTCTGTTGATCGAAGCGAAATGACAAATTGTGAGAACCGTCAAGACTCTTCGATTGACACTTCAAAGGAAAAAGCTGTTGAGCAAAAAATTGAGAATATTCCAGAACCAAAAGATAGTGAAGAAGAAGAGAAAGAAAATTTAGATTTGTCGACTCAGTCTATTCAAGCTTTGGCTCCAGTAGAAAAACCTTCCAGTCCAATTCTCGATTCTGCTATCGTTGAGTCTGCATTCAACTGTGCACAATTGGAGGAAGATTTTGAAGATGAACTACTAGATGAAGAGATATGCAAAATTACAGAGAATATGACACATGATGAATATGTTTTGACTGATCATGTCAGTCCGTTGCCGGATGGAACGTCATTATCACCCTTGAAAGATGCAGCTGATTCATTACTAGAATCATCTCAAATAGTTCAAGGCGACCAGCAGAAAACTAATTTAGCCGATGAACATTTAGATCTTGAATCACCTCTATTAGATTCCCGAGTTATTCAATCGGAAAAAATAATTACTGAAAAATTGACGGAAACTTTAAGGAATAATTCACCAATTCATTCCGAAATAAAATGTAGACATGAAACGTATAAAAATTTCAATGAGAATCTCATTGGATCGTTTGACAATAGACATGAAACGCAGAAACTTTTGTCAGAAAAAACTAAAATCAGTTTAGACTTTTCGAATATCACCGAAAAATTAAAAATCACTGAATTCACGACGAACAAACATAAAAATACAACAGTAATTGATGATTTTGATAGTGATGAAGATTTATCTGCGACGAATATGTCGCATGATATTCATAAACTTTTGAATGAGACTGAATTGGATATAGATGATAAAATGGTTGAGAATGAGATTGGTGCAGACGTTGATAGTCATGTCGAGGTTCCTCCACCAATTCAATGTGCAGATTCTCTGTTAAATACTGAAATTGAGAAAGAAATGATGATTAATGAAGTCAAACCAATTAAAAAGAAAAAAGATCGACGTGTGGATTCAAATCATGTTGAAACGCCATCACGGAAATCTCATAGAGATATTGATTCGAAAGAAATATTATGCGAATCAAGTCGAGTTAAATCTACGAAATCAAGTGAAAAATCAAAAATATCAAAATCAAAATCTCGAATGAATAAAACGCTGAAGAAAAAATTAGCGGAAAGTGATAGTGAAGATGATGATCAAGAGGATCCATCAAGCTCACAAAATAAAGGTAAAATTGTTAAAAGTGTTTTTGGACGTGCATTGACTGGTGAAAAAATTGATAAAGTGAAAGAAGTCTTAGACGATTGGGTATCACGCTCAGATAGTGAATCACGAGATGATACGAGACCAAACTCTCATACTTGGAATAATTGGAAGGATGAGCGTAGAAGCAAACATGAAAAGTCAAGATCAAAAAGTACATCGCAGCGTAAAAAAAATAATTCATCTACTGTGAATGCAACGGTGACATCCTCGACTGAATTTAATGAGCTGTCTGGCAACCCGCGTTGTCGACAAAGCAAAAAACGAGCGGAAGAACGAATATCACGAGCTTTTGAAGAAGAATCCATTCCATATGAATTTGCATACGAGTTGGAAGGACAAACAGAATCAATTAAAAGCTATAAAACATCAACAAATTACAACAAAGAGTTCCCAGATGATTCATTAAAGTCGTTGGACAGCAAAAAAACAGATGATAAAATCGACAAAGATTTCATTGATAAAAGACACGAAGAGACTGAAAAGAACAATTCAAATGTCGAAAAATCTCAACCAGAAGAATTTTCATACCTTGATACAAATTCAATGGAATCAATTCGCACCCGTGTGCCAAGTTGTCCACGCGAGCGATCATCAACGCCTGACATGGTATCTTTAACGACTCGTGATTCAGATAATGATGCAGAAAATGGCACAGACCTGGACAACGATGAAGATAATAATGAAAATGATCATGATAATGATAATGATGATGGTGACGACGATGAAGACATTGTACGTGGTCGATTGTCGCCATTGTACGCGAGCAACTTGGCGGAAAGTTCGGTGGATAGCGTCGTGTCGAATAGCAACGAGGACAAGTCTAACAGGGTTGAATGCATGGACGCGACGAATAAGAGACGAAGTTCCAGTGAATTTTCTGGCGAAAAGATTGTTATCAGGTCAACAGTATCTAGCGAGGAAAGTCGCGCTGGTGTAGTAACCATTGCGCCAACTGATGCTATAGAGGATAATGCATTGGATGTGCCACAAGAGACAGAAGAGTCAACGCAAAAGTCACGTCAGGGAAAGGTATTAAACTTTGATGAAGAACTATTTGTTGAGTGTTGCTCAAGACTCAAAGCTACCACGGAAAATGAGTTGAGAGGGGCAAAAAAAATAAAACTCGATCACAATGAGGGCGGTGGCAGCGGTGGCAGTTATCATGACAAGGGTGATCAGGGTATAAGAACAAATCGTGGACGCTGGCGAGATACTGAAAATCAAAATAGCTTGGGCAGCCTTTTAGAGTCCGTGAATCAGGTTGGTTTATACGCAATACATAAATATTATCACTTCATCCTGTATTGTAATGTTATAAATATTAATAATAATATTAATACAATAATAACGATAATTCTGATTATTGTTGTATTTATACGCTTTTATAATGGGGATACGCAGCATTCATTTTATGTGCACGTTAACTTTCAACAATTGTTCATAATAAATTTGTAAAGTTTGTTATTTCATTCAGTATTTTCGAAATATTCCATAATAATATAGTACAATTACGGATTGCGGGTGCATGGGAATTGCGCTTCGAATTATGAATTATATCTGGGGATGAGCGAAAATAAATTTTGGTGTATTATTTCGGTTCATTTTTCTTTGTGAGTTAATCTGACTACTGTCGAGTAATCAATATGTTCAAAATATTCTCATACACACACACGTAGCTTTCGATATTAAAATGTATGTCGTGTAAATTACTGTGAACATTTTTACAGGAGCAATGACCAGCTTTAAAACTGGCAAAATATCTCTCTCAGTATGCATGTAAAAAGGTAGTCACTTCCTTTACATTCAAAACAGAAACATCAAAAGTATAATTAATCTAGTCATTATACATTTTTTTTATATTATTTGTTATTTGCAAATTTGTTTTGTGTCTTATGTTGATTCATTTGTCATTTTCGAACTGCATGCGGTTAAGATTATCATTGAAGTGATTGCTTGAATTTTCTTTTTAAAATAACATAATTTTCTTCAAAATTGCTTGGATAATTCAAGTCATTCGCTCATCGATTCACATTTTACACTTTACACAAAAATTTTTATAAAATTTGAGGGATCAGATATTATTGTAAAAATTTTTTGACTTCACAATTGACAATTTATTCACAGTATAATTGCAATGATTATTTTCGTGTTACAAAGCTGAAGAGAATTCTATTGATTGTTAATAATTTTAATTTCTTTCCTAGTTGCTCGGTGAAGAAATGTATAGCAATCGGGAACATCACAGACGTGAACGGAATCCACGATGCGAGCGAATAAGTCCCGTAACAAAAGTACAAACTGACTTTATTCGACCTGAGAATGTTGGTTATGAGGATAGTTTGGATGTTGCATTTGAACACAATAATAAACTTCGTGACAAAATACAGCAACGTATGAGAGAGAGTGAGAATTTAATTACAACGTCATTCGGTCGTGGGAAAGATGACAATGTTGTTAATGAAGATCGCCATAGTTCTCATCATCGTCATCATCACCATCATCATCATCATCATCATCGTCACATGCGACATCATGAAAGTATATATAATAGCAATCAACATGAACACAATGAAAGAATATTTGACGACAATGAGCGTGATATTGAGAATATAAAAGATGCCAATCAATTGTATCGACGTGTGTCATTGGAATCGTCGACAATTAAAAACAAAGTGGATGCAAATTTGGATGAAAATACTACAATGCCATATCTTTTAGACAAAGCATTGTCAAGCCTCTTTCACAATGACGCCAAAAACGATCATAAGTACGTATCAAACAATTATTCTCTCTCATTTATTTTAATGTTCAAATGAAAATTTTTAGTTATATTTCTGCTTTTTTTCTGTTTCTAGTGGATCAACTCCGATGAATGTTTTGGCAGAATTGGCTTGCGCTCAAGTGCCAACATCAACTCACAACGATGTCAAATTATCACGAGAGAAGTTGTCACGGTTGAAAACTTTATCAAACGATTTGGATGATTCGTCATTGATAATAGGAGTTCAGCAAAGTGTTGATAAAATTGATAACGATCAGCCAAAGAAAACTCGTAATCCAATTAAGGAACTTTTTGAAAGGAAAAATGAAATTAACGATCGAAAGCATCACCATGAAAGATCTCATTCATTAAACTCGGATAAGAATTGCACAACAACTAAGCAAAAAACGAAGAAGACGAAACGTCATAATGATTTTCCGCTGATAAAAAATAATGAATTTAGTAGTGGTTTAGTTGAACGAAAGAAAAGACGCGATGATAGAAAACGTGAAACTACAATTCAAGATAGAATTAAAGATATTTATGACTTTGATGAGGAAGAAAGTCGGATAGAATATGCAGTTAATCCAGCTATTCCATATCGTAGGAAAAATGATAAAAATTTTGACGATATACATAATTCAAAATCGAAAGATATCACATTTGGTGAATTGATGACAAAAACAATAACGAAATCCGTAGAGAATGAAAATTCTCACGATCACATGGACAAACGATCAGAAAATATGACTGAACGAAAATTCCAAGATATCGAATCAGTTACGCCAAAAACTAAAGGAGCCTTAAAGGCATATCATGTCGAAGAGAAACGTCAATCAATCACTGGTCCCATGGACGAATATATCGAACGCCGTGGGCGTCCCCGACGTACAACAGAACAATCAAATAAACATAATAAATCAAAAAAACGGAGTAAAAATTCGAAGAAAAGATCGCGCACTGCTTGGTATGAAAATGATAGCTCTGATGAGTTTGTGACTGCTATTAAATCTGTTGATATAGGTGTTGGCATATCAAAGAGTCAGCGAACATGTTCGAAAGGTAAACAAAATTTATTTGCTGAATTATCAACGTCGTCTGAGAGTGAATATGAAGAGAATGAGGTTGTGCAACAATTAAATCCTCGAAGTATCAATGAATCACGGGATCGAATAAGTCCGGAGATTGCTGATAATTATCCACAAGAGCATGAAAATCATTCGACAGAAAATTGGTTGAATGTAAGTTCAAAGACTGAAAGTAAAAATGACTTTGAACACAAAAAATCCGAATCAGATATGTCTGATCATCCATTAATTATTGATGAACGGAAGGATTGTGATGAACAACAAAATAATAGTGATGATGAAACAGATAATCGATCAGAGCCAGCATTTGAACTAGATGATCTTTATCGTGAGGACAGTTCAGTGATGGAATCAGATTGTGAAGACAATAATAGTGTTTTGCCGCCATTAAATAAAGTCAGTGAGGATCATTATAGCAGAGATTCGGATAAAAATGAACTTATTCCATTAGAAGAAGCTCTTGATTTGTTAGATAGTGCGGAAAATATTAAAACGAATCACGATAGCGTTATTGAATCAGCGACGATACCGCAAACTGAAAATTCAATTGTGAGAGATAAATTTTCTGACTGTTTGAATGAGAATGGGATAGAATGTGATGAAATTAATGTAAATGAAAATAATGATAGTGAACATTTGAACATTGATGATGAACAGGAATCAATGGAATTACCGGAAAAATTGTCATCTAATGAAAAACCTGAGTCGAAAGCATCAGACAATCTACCACTTCATGTATTTCTCAGTAGGAAAGTTCAGGAATCAAAAAAACGTAAAGAACAATTGAAAAAAATGCAAGAAAGAGAGGAGGAAAATGCATTGATTGAATTCCAATCAACACGGCGGCAGAGAAAGTGTGCTATTGGTAAACAAGGACTTTTAGCTGAAATAAGTAGTTCAGATGAGGAATATTATATTAAAGAAACAGTACCAACGCGACGTTCAACAGGAGACAAAGTCGATAATGAAAAATCACGTCGGCAAAAACGAGAATCCAAAGAGAAGAAGAAAGAACGTTACATGGAGAAAAAACATGAACAAATAATTGCTAAAGAACAAAAAGCGATTGAAGAGGAGATTTTGCGTGAGCTTGAATTGAAAAAAGAATTTAATGTAAAGGATGATATTGAGATGGAGAAAAGTGATAAAAATATTAAAGATAAAGATAATGGAGAACGTCAAGCAACTGGTGGTGCTGCTATTGCTGAGAGTGATAAGAAAAAAAGTCAACGGTCAAAAAAAGTTGTCGGGGATTCGTTTAATAAAGATGATGTTAAAAATACTAAAGATGAAAAGTTCAATAGTGATATGGAAAATAAATGCAACAAATCGGATGTTAAAGCGTTAAAAGTTGATGGTGTGAAAAAGAAAATTGATCGCAATTCTGGGTCGAGTTTGAAGAAAGAATTACATACAACGCCCACAAAAAATTCGAAGAAACCTGCAAAATCATGTGGCAAATCATCTGGTAATAATCGAAAAAGTAAAAATGCTCATGGTGAACGTACACGATCTATTAGCAGAGACGATGAAGAATTGAGAACTACAAAGTCATGGAATAAAGTTGAAGAAGGTGTTGGCGTAGCGATTGGGAGAAGAAAAAGAGCGTCTACCAATCAATTATATTACTGGTCTAGTTCAAGTGATGATGAAGAAGAATTCATTCAGCCTACGCCTGTTGTAGAAGAGGAGGATGATCGTCAAGAGCAACATGGTTGGATTGTTGGTGATTCACATAAAAAAATGATTACCATGCTGGCAATGGAGAAACAATTGAAAGAAAAACGACGACGTAGCGAAGATGAATTTGATAGTGGTAAAACGAAAAGTAAAAAGCATAGAAATAGTACGTCTTGATACGTGTTTCACGACTAGAGTTAAAAATTAGAAAAAAACGGCTCTTGATATGAATTTTCTATGCGATAAAAGAACAATTTTTTTTTTTTAATTTCAATTATTTCATAATGATCATTATTCAATTGAGAATGGAATCTCCAAGACATTGCATAATTTTTCGTTAGTAATTATTCTCATTAGATATCTTTATGAAATATAAATTTAGTAGCAAGAAAAAGAAATTACAGAATTAAAGTTTAGCGAAGATTTTTTTCTTTTCCTTCTGTTCATTTTGTACAGTGAGAATAAGTATAATGCTGTGGCCAGTGGGTTAATGTTTCGGGAATTCAACGGAACAATCTACTGCCGAGAAACATTTATATCATGATTTGTTGTATGACACGATATATATGACAATTATGTCGCCTAGTTCTTGTGTCATGACAGATATTTAAACATTGATACATTACATTCTCATTAATTTTCATATTCTTGTATACGTCGCTAATGTATCATTGCTATATATGATATAAGTTTACAAATATCATAAATGTTATATTATTTAGACTGAAATAACGGGAATTTGTGGATGGAATAATAATTCAACGATCCAGCATCATTAGACAATACTAAATCAATTGAAAAAGTATAATTTCTTTTTTTGTTTGTTTTTATTTAGGTTATAATTTACGGGCAGTTGATAGCAATGCATATAATTTATAATCGCTAAACAATGCAAGGATAGCCATGGGTCCAATCATAATTAGCAAATTCTGATTTGATCTCTTAATATTATTTTTTTTTGTTCGTTTCCTTTTCTTGTAGTTTAATCATCAAATGGATACAACAGACATACTGTGAAATTAATGTTAGTGTTCACTGTAAAATATATTGCATTGATTGGACATTTTCAATTGAAAATGTCTAGTTTATCATTCGCGCAAATTGATTTTTACAAAAAAAAATGTAAGAATTTATTCTTTCGTTTTTTCATTTATGTATTCAAGATCTCATGTGAGTTAAGCCGAATTTTTCTATACGTAAAAATTTAGAAGAACAAGAGAGTTAAACAGATTAATTTTACGGCATCAAAATATATTCTTCCTTTTTGACTTTCATTCAATTTCATTCGATACATATTTACATATATATGTGTAAGAATATGGAAAATATATAAAACAAAATACAAAATGACAAGAAAAATGCACATAAAATATAATAATTACAGATTTCCACGTAGAACATTTGAATACGTGTATAACAATTATTTACTCATAAAGAGGTGAATAGATTTTATTGTAAATGTACTGCCATAATCACACAATGTTGTATGAGAAAAAAAAGCCTATGGAAAAAAAATATGAAAAAAAAACCACAAATAAATAAATTAATTAGTTAATATTTTCCCCCTTGTAAAGTAAAAATGTGTTGGCACAAAAATTAATGAATCCAATGTAAATAGAACATATTTTCAATGTGTCAGCAAAAGTATGTTTTGTAATATAAGCATTGAGAAGAAAAATAAAACTTACAGTAAATCATTATCTATACTTCAAAACGAATTCATTTTCCTCTATTCGATAGTGACTGCTCGGACTTAAGACATCATCTGAAATAGACACTCCAAATTTGGGACTCCATCCTGGAAGTCTTAACACTGATGTGCCTGGCAAGAAAATTAGGAAGAATCTTAAAAGACATTATCTTATAAGTTTGCTTTTATCAGAATGTTTCAGGATTGATTGACATTCGTGTTGTCATCTAATTAAAGAAAAAATTATACTCACACTCCTAATGAAAATACTTTAAAGCGTTCCAACACTGGCTCTTCAATGACGTTCATCAATACCTCCAATCTCAAAAATAATTTCTAAATTAAATTAGAAATTAATCAACATTGTGGTGGAAGAGTTGAATGAATATCTAAACTTTTCAAATTATATATAAGATTATTATATTTCTTTTCCCTTTTTGTTCTCAGTTTCAAATTTTGCCACAATATTTCCAACGATCACAATTTTTACCTCTAGAAATTTGATTTGGATATATTTTACAGTATATGTTTGTATATATTTTTAAATTCATATGATTATAGGGAAGAATCATTTGGACATTGTAGCGAAAGGAATGCAACAAAAATTCTTGATAAATTGTTTGCTTTCACTAAACTGTTCATAATGTCAATATGAAAATTTATCATTGATCAGTAGTGATTAATGATTGGAGATAACAGTCGATTTGTTTATTACTTCGTCATCTGAATATAATCACGAAATTATTATTGACATGTGCACAATGAATTGATTGATTTGAGTTGCATTCCCATTCGTGTTGTGTATGATTGTATGAATGTGTTCATGTTTACATTTCCACATGAATTACATCAAGTGTGTTACAGTTTCAAATACAGCGCAGTCAAGCACAATAATTATTCAATGAATTTGCAAATTGATGTTTGTTTACAATAAATTAACTGATAATCTCAATTGGATTGGCTGACTACTGTATTGTAGCCAAGTTAAGCAGATTTGTGGAACTTGTTACAGTTTTTCATTTTTCCTAATTCAGTTTTGCTAGTACAATTTCATTAATAATTGTCATGACATTTGGAGAGTACACAAATATTCAATCATATATTTAGTTAATCATTATCATTTATTATTTTGTTTTCATTCGCAAATGAAAAATCGCAAAATAACGCATGGAAATATTATAAAATTAGATCATTAATTATTTGAAAAAAAAAAACACGACATTTTTCTTCATTAATTATATCCAACTACATGAAACAGTCAATTACAATTTATCAAACTTTTTTAATTGACTGATCAATAGATTATTATTAATTTTCAGAGTTTCTGAATTAAATTATGAAAAAATATGCATCTAAATTTCTCAGCATTTTAAGAAACGAATAAAAGTATAATACTGTGATCTATGAAATGAAACAATTTTTTTTTTTATTACGGACGCAATTATTATTTGTAATTTGTCATCATTATTATTTATGTTGCTGTGCTGATCATGCAATTATTTTTATTTTTCTGACAAAATTGTTTCTCTGGTACCAAAAGCTGCAAACAGTTGAATTGATTTATTTTTTCAATCCTGTTATTTATATTATTATCATTATTATCATTATCATTATCATCATCATCAATATTAATATTTCTATTCTGCAGCTATTGTTTTATTTGCTTTTTGTCATTTAGAAATATTGTTATTTTTATTTCCTTTATTATAAAAACATGGACGTATGATTTTTTTTTTCAATATTTATGAAATATGATTGACGCAATTTTCAACGCAATATAATTTTGTTTGTTTTGTCTTATTCTAAATTCATAAAAACTTACGATCAATCACAATTAAAAGCTTCTTACTTAATTTTCTATACACAGGTATATCCATAACTTGGAGTACACAGTTGATACATAATAGTATTGTATATATTGCGCTGAAATAATTGAAAAATAAAATAATATTTATAATAATAACAAAATCCTTTTTGTGTAACAATTGTAAAATGAATTGAATTCTGATGTAAATAATTTAGCATTTAACATTTGAATGGAGTTGGAAATTGTTTGAAGGAATTCATTTTCATGTCTTTAACAATTGGGAGAGTCACAAAAATTATTTATGTAATGTGAAATTAATTAATATTGTTTGAATTGAGGATTTGTTGAAAGACATCGCATATGACTGTAAAAATTATCGGCAAAAATGATTTTAAATGAATATTTTGCGCCACGTAATTAGCGTACAACAAAATTTCCATATAGTATTGTTATAATATTTTCCCAAATGGAGTATAACTTTTTCCTTGCACTAATATTCATTGACGTATTTATAATTGCATCATTATGAATATATTTACACTAAACATCATATTCTATTGACAGTTGTTACATTACCCCTGTAATTGTTCGACACATAATTGATATAAATTAAATGGTATATAATATATATTAAATATGCAAACATATATGCTAATATGCATCTCTATTGTTACATTCTAGATTAAAATATATAATACTGCACATTTTACCATTAAGTTGTAGCAATAAATATTGAGGTTTTATATTCTTTGGCTTTGGCAAATACACTTATCTATGGCTGATGAATGTCATGAATTAATTAATGTCATGATAAACGAAATGAGCGTTTTACTATTTTATATTTTATCTTGTCTATTAATTTGTCTCTTGATTTCACCTGGCATTTTTTTTTATATTTTGGAATCTCATTTGTTTGCGTCTTTGCTCTAAATTGTCTATAACATCTCTCTCGACATATTGAAACAAAAAAATATTTTTTCTATTTTTATCTGGGCACACACACAGTAAAAAGTGTATAGTATATAACTATATTCAACAACAAGATATAAATTGGCTCGACAAATTGGCTCGGTGAGTTACTAATTTTTGAGTCGAATTAAAATTCTGTCATTTTTTTTTCTTTCTTTTTTTTTTGGTTTCATTTTCATATGACAATATTACAAATTAATTTTTCTTGTATAATAATACTGATAAATTTTGTTATTCTTTTTGATGATCGATGATTGCACGTTACTTTCATATTACCAATATATAAATAAAATCCATTTTAATTAACAGCATGACGTTGTTGACAACAATGTTAATGGAAATTAATTCATCTATGACAAACATCACGATGTAAATCGGGTGGTGGAATATTTTTGTAAACTGGTTCAATGTCACGAAAATGTGATTGAATCAGAAGTCCCAGTCCAAGCAGTACAACAGGAAGACCCAGAAGTGCACAGATAAGTTCACCAGTTACACCTGGTGACCAATTTATCATACCTAATTGAATGGAGAAAAAAAGAGGAAGGAATGAAAACAGAAACATTGAATTAGCTAATGATTGGTGAGTTTTATATAATTATTGATATTCATTTGATGAATCATATTACACTAACCGCCATTTGGTCCAATGTCCATTTTGTAGATACTCCACCAGATTCCAGAAAGTGGTAATGAAATAGTTGTAGCAGCAATTGTGAAAACAGCGCTCTCACACATGGACAAAAAATTCAATACAGCAATTGCAAAGACCAAATATGAAAACAAAAATATCCATCCGTGACCAGCAATACCAGAGCAAGAGGTCCCACCTCTAAAATGGCATTTCAAACCATGCACCATCATGTCATATAATTCTCTCGGTGCCAGGTCCTAGAATGAGAGAGTAAATCAATCAAACTTATTCGTTTCATTTATATCAAGAAAACGAAATTTAATCAACACTTTGATGGTCTCATTCAAATTACATTCACATACTTTTGGATCCTTGCTAAAAGCTAATTGAATGAATAATAATCTGACAAAATGAGCTAATAATTTTGTCACTCCACGAATAACATCAAAATATTTATATTAAGATTATCCAAATTCCATTTCAACTTGTCTATTTATAATAATTTTCAATGCTTCAATTAGACCTGCAGTCAAATCATCAGTTGTACGACTAGTAACCACTCAAATTTTTGAATTCATCTTGTATTGAAGACATTTATCATGTATAAAAAGTTCCCCGTCAATTAATATTTCTTTTCCTATTTTAAATTGAATCCAAGTGAACCCACCACAAAATTGTGTGTTGTTACCTTACGTAATCAAAAATATTCTATATGACCACCACATACTAATCAGCAAACAATCTCACGTACTAATTGAATATAGTGGAATAATTAAACATTGTACTTTACTCACCCGCCCAATTCCTGGCAGTGTATCGATCCAACTGAATGCCAAAATAACAACGAATGTTATAGCATGAATATGTAACAGTGTTCGTAAAATTGGTGGCTTTGGAAATTGTTTTTGTTTTATCGTTGGATCGGGGTCAGTGACATGTAATAAACGACCACCTTCCTCTTCGGATCCACGACGTCTGATATCACGAGACGATACAAGTCGTGACACTGTATATAGAAATGAATTGTGTTGAGTTGTGAGTAGACGACAGACGTTTTGTTGCTGCAAATTAAACGTCACTCATTAATATTGTGTTCTCTATTCAACGTACAGAAGTAAATGAATTAAAATTTAATTCACTACATAGGTCTGAATCAGTTATTAACGTACACCAGTAGTAAAATGAAGCTCAAGGAGGGTGAAGAACATGGCAAATATTGCAAGACCGACAACATATACCAAAGTCCATATTGCCCTAACTCCCCATGTTCCTTTCATTGTTATCGCATGACTGGAGATGTCACGACCTCTACAACGAAATTGATTACACAATCCATAATCAACACTTATAAATAGTCCCACGATGATGGTTGTACTGGAGAAAATTCGTTGAAGACTCATCACTGGAAAAAAATGGGAAAATATTCATTCAATGAAATTCATTTATAGTTCCTAACTCTTTGACTAATCAAATGTTTGTACGTACTTTTACGGCAGAAGAAAAAATAGTAGACAAGAGAAAATACAAGTACAATGCTCTTGATTGGATCTTGAAGATGACACAGTACACGATTTTGATCTAGAGAAAGTATCACCAGTATGCCAGCAAGTGCATAAGAACAGCTTATTTTAATCAGACTGCAACGTGGAATCCTTATCCTCATACTATTTGGAACTAATACTGGTGGTGGTGAAGCTCTTTCAGCAATCAAGCAAATGAATCCCAACATTATTGTTGAAAAAAGGGCGATGAAGAAGAGACCTGAATAAATATGAGACAATTATTTGCATTAATTCAGGGACGAACATAAAAATGTTTTACATCTTTATTTAATGAAGGCTGCCTGAAGCTCTTGTGATATAAATATTCAAAACTCTTCTACAATTTCTAGTTGAATGGAAAATAAATATTTTTTATTTGATTATTCAATGTAAATTGGCAGAGAATATTTATTGACAGCATCAGAATAACTCGGCTGTGTTATATCATCGATTTATCAGAATATATTTTTGCTTTTCTCAATTCACATTTTATCTAGTCACAATCCTATTTGACTTTGCTTTTCAATGCATATCAATTGTCATTTTGAATTGACATATTTATGGATAAAGAAATTTTATAAAGATATGGATTTATGGCGGATGTGCATACCTGTATAACCGTTAGCGGCTGTACTGACACTTTCTAGATATAATGGTAAAGTGATGATAGAAATTGTGATTGAAATTGCAACAATAGCAAGTGTGATGAGAAAATTGAATCTCTGCCAGCATGGTTGATCCGTGTCGAAGAATTTATCTGTTAGCTGATAAGTTGTGTAAGGTGATTCTTCAGTATCTGTGTACTCTTCTATTTCCACATCGCTACCTGTGCATCGTACCTCATCATGATCATCATCGTCCATCATTTTATTATCTTCTTTTTTCCCCACAAAACTTGTAGTTGTCAGACTTGTTTTATATCTAAGAATAAATTTTTATACAATCACCTGTTATAATTATGTTTACATATATTTATATTTTGCTATTTGATACTTTATTATTAATTGATTTATTTATTGTAATCAATTCTTTTTTGTTGATTGGAGAAAGTCGTAGCAAGAAAAATTAATGGATATTCATCTGTGAAATGCAATACTGAAACTGATTGATAATTTCTGTAATGGAAAAAGATGTGGAAAGTTGAATGAATATAAAAGTGTTAGTAAAAAATATTCAGTTCGTGTTATTGACAAATAATTACTCTGATAATTATTGAAGAACAGAATTTTAGTTAAATTATTTAATTAATTAGATATTAGTAAATATTTGGTGAATAAATGAAGTTTTGATTCATTCAGAATCATTTTATCAAATATTTGGACTTTATATTATATTTTTAATTCAAAATTTTTTCACCAAAATCATAATGAATTAATTTTAACGATAATATTCCGGATAGATATCAATAAAGACATTTTAAATTGGAATGTTTGTTTAGAATTTCTCATCCAATTATATCAATAAATTTTAATGATTAAATTCTATTATAAAGTGAAACAATATTAGTTCATATCTCGTCATTGATATCTATAGAACATGTAACAATATTCTGTGTACGTAGTGCTGACGAGCTTCAACTATGAGCACAGAATGTCATGCAAAAAAAAATGGATGATGGATAAGCTTGAAGGTACTTTGTATATTTTTAATTCCACTCTCATGCTAAGAGAGAAGTCGATTAATATTAATGTCACGTGCACGTATTTTGCCATAGGTGATGTTGTAGGTCACAAATGGTGAGTTACCTACATAATATATTATATCTACTATATTTTCATTTTCATATTTATTTTTATCTACATTTTTTACTCCAGTGTTTGACCCTTGTACCAATTATTGATTTTAAAAGGCATCTTTGGTCGCAGTTGTGTGATAAATTATGTAGTGTAATATTATTTTTTTGTTTATAATTAGTTTAAAGAATAACTTGTAACTTTCTTCCGAGTTCTGTTTTTAGTTTTTATTTTTAGTTTATAATTCTATTTATGCTGAGAGTTATTTAATTGCTGAATTTATTTTTATTAAATTTACTTTGTTGTATTTGTTGCAATTATATTTGATGATATTTTTTTTAATGAATTCATTTGTTTTTTTAATTTTAATTATTAGTATTTTGTTTCTTTGAATATACTGAGGATTATAATAATGATGGGCAATTATGATAATTGTGAGCAAATAATTTACCTGTAGACAAAGCAAATGTGAGATTTAAATGAAGTAAATGGTTATGTGGTATTTTATAAATATCCAAAAAGAAATATTTAAGAAAATACTCAACAAAGACATCATAAATTATTTCATTCATTTCACTTTCTGACGTAATATATATTCGTATGGAAATTTTTAAATTATAGATATATAAAAAGTCTTTTGTGTTATCATATCATTTTTCTTCTGTAAACTTCGCTACTTGATATAGAATGATTCATACAGAACAATTTATATTGTAAAAAATGTGAGATATGAGAAAATGTTATTTCTGTATTTTTCTTGAATTTATGAAATTTTTCTCTGTGCGTCATTTAATGACATTTTCCACTTGGAAAATTTGACAGAATTTTTTTGTAAAAATACTACACAAAATGAATATTTTACTATTTGCAAAAAATATTTTATTTATTATTCAGAATCTTTATAATTTATTTATTTTCATGGATTTCAAAATTATTTAAGTTGCTCTCTCCTAACTATTCAATTTTCCTCCAAAATTTCCTTTTAATTACTAAAACAATTTTCATTATAAATTCTGATTCATTTTCTCATTATTATTTCATCCCTATTTAATTTATTAATATTTATTCTCCAATAATTATGTTGTCATTTTGTTGAATTTTATTGTAATTTCTTGTTTCATATTTGATAAAATCATTTCCCAAACAGCAAAAGAAAAAAAAAAGAAAAAGGAGTATAAAAATAATTATATTGGTCTGACGCAAAATGATATCATCTACTGAATTATATCATCCCTTCATATGCAATACATTTTCACTTTATTAAATTTATTTTTCAATTGCTTACCAATACAATTTACGAAGAAAACCTAACCTGCCACCGCCCAATGTCGTTAAAAAATATACTTTAGCACTTGAAAATTTATTTATTAACAAATGCAGAGTATTACAAAAGCTTTTACACTTTTCACAATTGACTATTATTCATATTAATTATTTAACTGCGACACACCCCTCTTACGTTCAACATTACAGAATATATTGCAATAAGTGTGAAAACGAGAATGTTACATTGCGCTGAATAGCATTGATGCTCCCAGGGTGGCTCACCTTTCTCTTTTCCTCTCATCTCTGTCACCCCATTTGTCTGTCTATCTTCCTCCTTCTCTCTCATTCATACTCTCTCTCACTTTATCATTCTGTTATTCTGCGCATACGCAAGCGCATGAGCTTTAAGATAAACCTTTGTTATATTCATTTAAAAATAAATAAAAAAACAACTTTCACAAATACATGAAATAGATTTTTATTCACAGACTTGTCATACGGATTATCCATTGGGTTTTTCAAATATTTCATACGCACACTTCAATATGTGAATGAACATTTTTTTTTATTATTTTATTTCTCTAATGATATAAAATGTTGAGAAAAGTATTTACAAAAAAAAAGGAAAGTCATAGAAACAAAAATTCCATAAACAATTTCTTATAACAAAATAAATAATTAAGAAAATTTGACAAAAAAATTGATTATTCAAATGATCTGTTATTGTTGCAACTTTTTTTTTTCTCATTCACTACAATATTATGCAATCATCCTTGGGCACTTCAGACACTCTGTGTAGACACAGTGGCGCCGTTGGTTTGTGGCCAAATTGGATATTTTCATAAAATATTCAAATGAAAACAAACAGAAACGTAAAGAAAAAAAAACCGAGTAAAATTACATCTCCATTTTTTTTTTCATTGTCATAAAAGTCTGATCAATTTCAATTCACAATAAAATAACAGTTGTGAATAATATTGGCAATGAACAACAATAGCTGAGGAACAATAATGTGGTAATGGAATATAATGAAAAAAAGAATAAATGGGAAAAATATAAAAACATTAGAAAATTATTGAATAAAATTATTAAATATTCGACTGATTGATTTCATAATATGGATAACAATCAATTTTATTTTTTATTATTAAATTCATTGTCCACTTTGTATAAGAATGGAAGCGCCAATGTGAATCGATAATAAGTAGGTTAATACGATCAAGTAAGTCGACTTCTTAGGTCTATGTTGAAAATACTATATTTAGATTTGTATATACTTGCGTTTTACATACTCTGAAAATATCTCTATAGAAACATACATTCTTCAGACAAGTTTATAATACGTAGAAAAAAATGTGGCAATGAAAAAGAAATGAAAGGATAGTCGGTGGATAAAAAACTATTAAACATATCTTCAAGCATCAAAAATGTATTACGAAATCATTCGAGGTGACTTTTAATGTTGGATGAGTTTATTTTACCACATTTATTTGAGTAAATGATGTAACTTTTGTTTACACTTCTTATTATCTTTTTTTTCTATTTTTCTTTTATTAAAGTAAAAAAATAAAAGAATTGTTTCACCATATCTTGTCAATGACGAATGTTATTGATTGTTTTATAATTGTTATGAAATAATTTAATGATGTGTCAGAAGATATTGAAAATAAATTATAAAATTATTTTTTTAATTTGTTTATGTTAAAGGTTGGAATATTTTTGAATACTATCCAACAATTACTTTTTATTTTACTTTAATGAAGTTTGTTAAATAAAAAAGGAAATATATTGTTGGTAATAATGTTAAATGTGGCAGAAGATCAATATCTTAACGTATATTTTTTTGTGCTTTCCTGTTTTTTGTTATACTGAGATTTATTCTTGCTGATGAATAAAATGACAAAGTGTATGTTGAGTACATTAAAGAAATGTGAAAGCATTTGCGTTCATCCGATAGTTCTATGCTGTTACGTTGGAACTATAAAAGAATAACTGCAATAAAAAATTTCAAGAGGATCATAATAATATGGTTGTGTGCATTGTATTATAACTAACATAACGATGAGTCTTTTGTGTAGATGGGGAATATAAAAAAAAAGATGAGAATTTTCTTGTTCCACTCTGATGAATTGTGAATTTCTCTACTTCACCACAAATTTTTCTTTTAGTTTTTATTCATTTATATGTTATTGCATATTCAATTTTCGCATTGTCATTTTTTCATTAAAGAGAAAAAAAAAATATTATTGAAAGAACAAAGGAAAGTTGTCACCTATAAATAAAAATTTTTATTCTATTGAAATGTCTGTCATGAATTTTATCAAATTAATTCTTGTGGAAAAGAACAAAATATGAAAAAAAGATAAATGAAAACGGAGACGAATGTATTTATTTTTATCTATTAGAATATTGGAATAATTAGTGAAATAAATGTTCTAATGCAAACACACACGCAGAGATGCAAAATAAATAAAACGGGTGATGGAATTCATTAGAATATTTATTTTGATAAGTTTCCAATTTTCTAATGTTAAATTATTTTTATTATGTTTATACTTGTGAATGATGAATTATTTTTTACATGGAAATATTTTATTTTAGGTTGAAATGATATTTTTAAAAATAGTATGTCAGTTTAAATTTATGACAAAACCACGAATGAATGTTACTACGCAACATAATTTTTTATTGTGATGGCCTAAGCGAGAGGCGTAAGGCGCCATGCTGGCTATTTAAAATCAATGGCTCGTTTCTGGCTGATAGGACTTTCAAAATATAATTTCAAGGCGTCTAACAGTTGAGATGATTCAAAAACAACGTCATAATAATTTTCAGAATTTTTATTGTATTAATATAACATAAAGAATATAATATATAAATAAATAAATGGATACATAAATAAAACATAATAATTAATATGCAATGATGTTACGTGCAGATTTTTATTCTTTAAAGCTTCGTTGTATTTATTCATAGGGCATTCAAATTTTTGTTTTTGTTTCAAATTTTATACTGAAAAATGAATCATACTTATGACCACATTTTTATTATTCAAGTCTTAAGAATTATATTTATGTTTATATTATTTATTAACTTCTGAAGAGAAATGATATAAAATAAATTATAAAAATGTTCCAACTTTCATTCAAACAAGTCATGGAAATTATTTTATTTTGTATATTTGTATTATTTAACTTGTTGTTGAGCAAAAAGTCGAGCAATAAAATGTAATGAAGTGATGGAATATTTTTTTCCTTCATCTTTTTTTCATAACATTAATTTGAATTTTAATGAATGTTAATTTGTATTGTTATGAGAAAAATAGGAAAGAAGAAAGACAGAATATTTAACAGACTGAATGAAATAAAGAAAATTAGTATGGCAGCGTGGCGTTCAAGTAGTAACCGCCAGTACCGCAATCGTCGAACCGTTCAATTCTACTTCTCAGTCAGCGCGCGGCATCCGAGCGAGACGGTTCGTGTTTACTCTTATAAATTCTTCTCTGATTTCGAGTGAGTGTCATTCATTAAATTTGAAAATGTGTTTTGGTTCAAAATATTAATGACTAAATCATAACAACAATTTTTTCATTAAATAAATAAATTATTTTATCTCAAATAAAATTCCATAATAATTATAAAGCATAAATAACTGATTATTTTTTTTAGTTCTAACAAATTTATTGTTGGAGAAAAAGAAAGTTATTTGAATTAGAATAGACTTTAAAAAATACATTTGAAAATTAATTTCTTAAGACTTTGAACAATTTCAAATTATTTCATTGTCAAGTGTCATTTTGAGTATGTTATAAAATTGTGAAATGAGCGGCTGTAGATTATCAAAGTAGATAATGAAAACAATGAAAATTAATGGTTAAATAGTTTGAGTGAACATAAATTATGTGATGTAGACAATTGTATATAGATGTTATAAAATTATCAAATCGTTATGATAAAAGTTAAATGACAAAATAATTGTGTTGGAATAAAAATAGAAATAAATATAACAAATATTTATATATATATAAGTGAAGTACATTAAGTACTGTAACGAAAAAGACATAAAAATAAAAATAATGTGGTGATATGACACCGTTAAAAATGCATCAAGGAACAAGAAAGAAAACAATGCGCGACCTTGGCTTGAGCACAACAACGATGACGATAACGACCCGACACTAATGTCTGGATGATGATTGACTGGAGGAAATGAAGATGATGATGAGGTAAAAAAAGCTTCATACTTTGAATAATTTTCGATATAATTATTAGACATGTGATGAGTAATTGTGCTAATTTTTATTTCCGTTCGTTTTGCTAATAAAGAAATTTATTAACAATAATTTAATTAGAAGAAGAATCTATAAACATTCAATAAAAATAGGACAATGAGAATTTTTTTTTGTATGTTTTGAGTGTAATTTTATCTTTACTTTTCATTTTACATTTTTTTTAGATTTTATATAAATAACATTTACAATATTTACATTGAGAAAATGAAGAACAATATTGAGTCGTAATATTTCAGAGAACTTTTTTTTCTGTAATATTATTCAATGTTTAATTCAAATATAATTCTTCTTGATTTGAATTTGTTGAACATCATAAAAAAAATTCCTATTTGAATATTAATTAAAAATATTGTTGTGAAATTTGTCAGTGGTTTTTTTTTCTTCTTCCTTTCTTGTGTATTATAGTTTAATATTAAATATTCATTGTGATTTCCTTGTTGTTTGTATGAAGCGGGGAATTAATGATAAACTGATTAGGAAAATGATGAGCAAAATTTTTATAACCTTAATTTAATGAAAATTAATTTCTGAGCTTTATTTTTTCCTCTTCAATCTGTATTCCATTTCCTTTATCTAATTAAAAAAAAACATTTTCATTATTCCAAGTTCAAGAGAAAATGAAAAACATTATTGAAAAAGAACAATGAAAAAAAAATTATTTCCATTATTATTATGCTACTTTCATTTTCATTGATATACAAATAAGAATTCTTAATAATTCTAGTTAAAAATTCCACTACGTGTAAATAAATATAAAAATTTAAATAATTTTTCAAGCTGACAATGTAAAAATATTCAGAAAAACAGTTTTTTCCGTTTATTATACAATATCATAATTTTTCCGTAAAACTTTCTAACAATTCTGTAATAAAGTTTCAAAAGTTATTGAGTTGCATAAAGTTTTCTGAGTAAAAATCTTTTACTTTTGTGATCTACAGGAAAATATTTACATGCATGTAAGTTTTCTTACTAAACTAATTCCAATTCTTCGGATTTTTCCGTACGTTTATTGACACTTTGCCATTCAATTTCTTCTCTTTGAATTCAAAACAAATAACACTAACATCTCTCGCTGATGTTTTTTTTTTCTTCATTGTTCTCACATTCCAAACAATGCAATGAAATTCCTTTCTTGAATAAAATTCTATAGTAATATATATATGCATTACTAATGTTGTCTGAAATTGAGTTCAAAATTTTAGCTTAATGGAATAATGATGAATTAATTACACCAAACAACTTGAATTCTAAACATTATAATGTAATTGAAGAATAAACACTCGGGAATATTCTCACACAATAATTAACTTCGGATTTTTAATAAAAAAAATTTTAACAATCCGTCTTCATTGCTTTTTTAACAATAAATGAATAAATAAACGTCAATAAATAATCTGTAATCGTAAAAAAAAACTGTTCCTAAACCAAATTCAATATTAACACTTAAAAGAAAAATATAATTTGTTTATTTTTTAATTGAAAATTTACTTAAAATTAAATTATGAAATACTAAATATTTAATGAACAAATGAATATGTCAATAGAAAATGAAATAAATTCAAAAACAAAATTGAATAATTGATAAAATACTTTTACCATTTAACACAAATTTAATTTGTAAATTATAAACATTTTTTAGTTTAAAATAATCTTAAAAATAATTTTTATTACTCCTTAAATTCCCATGTTCGATATAATTACTGTTGAAAAAAATACTTTTACTTCACTGCAGGAATGAACAAAAATAAATATAAAATTTATCTAACATCAGTGACCTATAAAATATGAAAAACGACAGAATTTGTGTATTATTTTTCTTTTATTTGTTGAATATAAAATTTAGTGGAAGAGTCAATGAGAATGCAAAGTGTTTCGTTGTCAAGTCGATTCAGCTTGTGCACTTGCGATTCTCGAATTGTCGTGTTCTATATACCAATAAATATATATATTTATGTAGAATATAGATACATAGATTGTGTCGATTTAGTTTAGCCCCCGATTCATCGATCGTGAACGCAATCTCGACCTTGCGGGCGCGTCATTCGGCTTGACAGTAGAGCAGACCGCGCTTTAATCGGACATTTATGTGTCCACGCGACAGCCGTTTTATCGCGATATTGCCATTGAAAAATACATGGTCACTTCCTCATTACTGATCAGTAACAATCGATAAACACTTTGGTCATTTAACTTTTGTATAACTGTTTGCAAATGTGAGAATTTATATTGCAATAGTTTCATTATCGATAACAAAAGGCAAAAAATAATTTAAAAAAATTTGTAATTATCCAGTTTATTAACAAAATAGTTTTTAAGTCATATTTACAATTTTTTATTTATATATATAAAAATATAAACAAAAGATTTTATTTTATTGACAAATTTTATTTTCACAAATGTTTATGAAAGAATTAAAAGTTGTCAAATGAATTTTTTTCTGTTTAATGAATCAACAAAAATAAATTTGTGTTTTCATTCTTTTTTTATATGGAAAAATTTATTTTATTTATCGTTTTATTGGTGTATGAAAAATATGTATAATCCTTCTTTCTTTATTCTTCTGGAATAAAAATAGTGAAAAATCGAATGAATAAATAAATGTCACTTCGCCATTTATATTGCTACTGATAAATATATGGCCATTTCCTGATTATAAATCACGAAAAATCACATAAAACTGTGTTGATTCAAACACACAACGAAAACGGCAAATTTTCTCCTTCAAAATTTTGTTTTCATCAATAAATAACAAACGTACAAAAACAACCAAAATCAAATTCACAATTCTGTGATATCAATTGCATTCCAAATACAAATTCACATTTTTATCCATTTCCTTTTTTTTTCCTTCCGCTCCCATTCTTTATTGTTATCCGGTCAAGTAAAAAGACAGAATTACCCATAATTTTATTTTCTTATCCGTCCATTTCTATTGATATGAATAAAGAATGAAGAAAAAAAAGGATCGTGAAGAAAAAAAGGTCCTATATTGTTTGGGTTTCGTCAAGATAATTGTTCCTTTCTTCCTTTCTTTTTTTCTTTTTACCCCCTTTTTTTTCAATATCCTCTCCCAAGAAATGGAGCAGAATGAAGAAGAAAAAAAAAAGTATAAATGAGAGAGGCAAAAAGCTAAACTGAAATATCATTCAAGTAAAAATAAATGGCTTACGGATTTAGGGGTTTGCTTTCGTTGGTATATTCATTCATTCGAGGGTGCGCGATTGTTAGCACAACTCGCGTTCCACCTCAAAGTATCATACACATACACACACACATTTGTATATATATCTGCATATAATGTAGCCATATCTATAATTTAAATCTTTCTGTAATTTGTATATTTGTTAGAATTATCTTTGCGTGCGATGGCGAATGAAAGAAATGAAATAAATAAAAAAATAAAAAATAGAAAATGAGAAATAAATGCCTGATGAAATTATGATGTAAATGTGCACACATTTACACGTACATTCGTGCCCGTATATCAAATGGTCTATCCCATTCGTTGTTCAGATCGATGAACAATTTGCTACATTGCGCATTCGATGGGAAAATTGACCCCAGAGTTAGAGAGAGAGAGAGAGAGAAGGAGAGAGAGAGAGAGAGCATGGAAAGCTGAATTAGATCTGTTAAGTCTCTTGTGGCCTTTGAATTTATAATGTTGTTCAATTTTAACAGATAAAATAAGTTGGAAAACAAAAATGAGTTGGTAATTTTCTTGAGTTTTTTGTAATTTTGCAATTTTGTGAATTTATTTTACTTATCTACATGTAGATATTTTTTTTTTATCATTTATATCCAGATGTTTTTTTTTTTATGTTGTCTGATTGTTTTTTGGCTTTACTTTGTCTTCACGAATTAATTTTTTTTATTAAAGTTTGATATAGAAATAGAGAAAGAATTGAATTGAAAGTGAATTTTGTTCTATAACATCCAACATTCAAGTAAAAAAAAAAGACAATAATTCATTAGTTGTATGAAAATATATTTTTTCTATTTTTATTATTGTTGGATTATTTTAGTGAAGTTTTGCTTTTTTTTTCTTTCTTTTTACTGCATAATTTATTTATTAAAATGATACAAAATTTAATTATTAGTACGATTTAAATGTAAAATTTATTATCCAACTTTTGCATATTGACATGAATTTGATATAAATTTTTCTTTCACAATTTTTTCTTTTTTTCTTTTGCATCAATTATTCACCGAAAATTCACAATGAGAATGAAATACATCAAGTTGAAAAGTAAATCTCCGGTGATATTTCATTAGTTTTTTTTTTATCTCTACTACTACTTGCACGTATTCAACTTAACCAATATCGATTTCAGCCATTAGATTTATCTGTAAATGAAACTCGAGACATGTCAATGTATATATACCAAACTCCCGTGGGGATTTCCCTCGTCAAACTGATCAAATTGGCTGAGTTATCCTCAGTAAAACGACGAATAATGTTTCATCTGATATTCTGTGTGAAAATGTTTCTAATTATCAATCTCACTTTAGTTTTCTCCTCTCTTTACTATTATTTGCTAAATCCCATTATCTGTTCTTACATTACCACAACATATGTCGAATAGTCGTCCCATCATTTTAGGTTTGATCCTGGCAGACCATGTCGAGGTCATGTTAAATGCGTAGCAAGTTTCCAAACAACCTTAAAACCTATTCAACCACATCGAACCTTGTGCTCATAATATTGCCCAAGAAAAATTGATATTTTTATTTGTCAACAACTGAATGAACGAAAAAAAAAGGAAACTGAGGAAAAGAAAAGAATTCCATTGAAACTTTTTCGTCTGAATTAATTCTGCAAAACTTTTTCTTCACTTTCAAATAATTCCATTGAGTAAATTGACCTGTCTGATCATTGTTTGAATAAATCGATTTCACATTGTTAAAACAAATTTCAAAGTCAATGTTTAATATATTCTCTCGTTTTTTTTTTTAAATATATTTAGGTACTATCGCATGTTGAAAGTAGAAGTTTTCTTCTTTTTAATGCATAGAAGATAAAAATTTTAATAATAAAGATAAAAGAAAGTATCGGAATTGAACAAAACTTTTTGACTTTCAAATATGTATTTTTTTTACTATTTTTTATTTGGTGTTCATTAAAATTCTGTAAATTTCCCTTTTTTATTTTGTCTTCTCTTCATGAAGTATAAATAGGACTGATGCAAAATTGTGTTATAATAAATTGGGAGAAAAAAAAATAACTTCAAAATTGGTTGGTTAATAACTAGACAGGATGACAAAAAAAAAAGAAAAAGAAAAGTTTCAGACCCAATTCATGAATAAAATTTGTCTCTCAATTTCAAACCCAATCAGGTCGGTGGAATCAGGTACACCAACATGCCAGTTGCACTCAATTCAAGCACAACGACCTACTATGAGACGCACCATAACTTGTTAAAATTTGAATATTTTTGCATGGTGATTCCAAATATGTTTATATACGTATAAAAACTGATAACAAACGGAGAAGAGAAAAATCGAAAAATCTCAATTAGACTTTTTGGACTTTAATTCACTTTTAATTTGCATTGTTAATGAGATATAAACAAAAGAATAATTAGTATCATTGTAAAAGCTTTTTTAATAGGTAAACAAACAAAAATTCAAAAATTGTAATATAATTAGTTCAATTAATAGAATTTCGATATCTTCAATATTTAATTACAGACGAAGAACGAACTTGTGACAAAGTGCCTGAAAGAATTGGAATATGCAAAATTCTGTTGATTCGTTTTGTAGAGTTGAATGAATTTCCAATTTTTTTGTTTTTTTGTTTTTTTTTTATTAATTACAATTGAACAATTTCAAACTCTAATTATGGTATAAATATATTAACTCTGACATTTTTCTTGAATAAGTCTTGATGAAGTCTGTGAACTTCAGTTCAGTAAAATTCCATTGCAGTAGCATCATAGAATTATTTCAATAGCAATAATTAGTTATTAGTGATAGTCAATTACACATTCTGTATTCAATTTTAATAATGTAAAGCCTCTACAATCATAAATATGTTGTTGAAATACAGAAAAATGATACAAATAGTTTCAATAAAAAAATATAACTCGCAAGTTGATTTTTATTATTCATATGAATTTAACCACATTTGGTATTTGAATTACTGCGAATAATTATTTTGTTATTAAAGAGGATAGACCAGATCATAAAGATGAGAAAAATTGTGTTATATTCATAATGATACTGTAAAGTTTATTGACATATTTTTGCAATTCAGCCAAAATTTAATGAAAATTTAAGACAATAAATTCAAAGGCAAAATTTGATCTTTGAAATTAGATTTCTCTAATTTTCTAATCAAAATTTGTTGAAATTATTAAAATCTAAGACGTCAAATTTTCATATTCTGTTCAATTGTTTAATTGTTCTTTCCGGGCTATTCTTTTGTTTTAGATATGTATAAATAATTATTCCACTTTCTCTTCTTTTGTTTATTATTTACATTCTTCTGATGTCTTCAATTAATATACTTTGAATGAAGGAGACAAGCATTAAAAAAATTACTAACTTTATTATTAATTATCTCAGATTTCAATCATTTTATAATCATCAAATTTCGAGATTAATAAGCCAACCTTGTTCTTCGTCTATAGGCTAAAGATGAACAATAACTATTGAAAAGTGATCTCACGTTCAAACCACCTGAATAATTCAACCACCCAAATAGATTCACATCATTTATAATGAGCTACCTGATATTGCGTTGAGATTTTGGTTAATCGAGCGAAAATCTGATCAGACAAAGACTAGGAAATTAAATATTGACATATTCAAAAGTATTTTGTACAAAGTGAACAAAAAAGTTCCCATTTTTCCCAAACAATAAATATTTACACCAAAATAATACGAAAAATAAAATTTAACAAGACTAAAAAATCCTAACAAACGATCAGCTTTTGTTTATTTGTTTATTGCGTTTCTATTTTGCTTATTTATTGCTTAATTAAAAATTTTTCCAATTCTGAATTGATTATAACAAATAATGAATTATTCTTGTTTATATTTCGTGGTGGATGTAAAAATAATGGATATGAAAAAAAAAAAAGATTTTATGTAGACAAAAGTGTTAAAATAACAAAATATGAATGATGTGTTAAGAAATATATAAATGTTAGAAGCAATGGAATTTTTTTTAGTTTTTCAAGAGTTGAACCACGATATACAAGCGACAGTGCTTGAAGTAAGTTGGCTGCGTGACCGGGTGAGCAACTCCCTTTTCTTCTCTTCATTCTCCACTCTTAGCCGTCGCTCGTTATCGTTATTATCGTTATTTCACTGCTTCTGCCTTGATTAACCTAATTTCCTCTTTTTTCTTCGTTCTTCCTCGTCTCTTTCACTATTACATTCATTTTCTTTCTCCCTTGTTCTTGCATAAGTTCAGTCAGTCTATTTCATTCTTTCTTGTTGTTATCTACTCTATTTTTTATTATTGTCCTAACATTCCTACATTCATTCGTAAGTTATATATCACATGATATTTTCGTTTACATGTGAATATGTTTTGTTTATTCTTTTGTTTTATATGGTTGGATTGGAGAGGATAATATTTTATGAGTTTAATGGGGAAAATTGATGGCATTGACAATTTGAAATGAGATAGTTTTAGAGAATATCACAAATTTGTCACTTTTTAGAACTACTTTATATCAAAGTTATGATTATTAGGTTTTTCAAATGGTTTAACTGAAAAAAATCAAAATTTAATAACACTCTCATCATTTTCGAATATTTATCGATCTTTATTATGAACATTCCTAAGTTTTTAGGATACTTTCAGATAAGATTAATTTTTATGTTGAAGTATCTCTCATTAAAATAACAAATTAATCGTATTTGGAAAAATTTCCTTTTCTGTTTTTATGTCATTTCATTAGTCAGTATCGAATCATGCGGAAAACTATGATTGGAATTCAGGTAATTTCACCCACGATATATAGATGTGTAATTAATTCTCATTGAAGTATCTGAGAAATTTTGCTCAACAGAATCCTTGAGATTTTTTCATTTATCAACATTTCAAAATCTGTAGAAATTAATGGATTTGATTCTTAAAATATTTTCATTTACTCATCACCGTGTTAATGATTTCTTATCAGTGTACAAATTGGAAAACTTTCTAATTCATTAATGTGTTAATGGAAACGTTTTCTAATTTTGTCTATTAAGATAAAATTGTTCAAAGTATTTTGTGGTTGTCAAAATTTTGATTTGAAGATAAGAATGTAATATTTCAAATAATTAATTTAATATGATTACCAGAGATTTAAGAAAAATTAAACTGAGATTTAAATAATTTATGATGGCTTTAATGGATCTGCCATTTTCAATTTGATAATTTTCACATCAAATTTTGATTAACTGTCCCAAAAATAAATTTATAAGGTAACAAGAGAAATCATTTCTCATCAATTGTACTTTTATATTTTTAGTGGTTATATTTATATTGGATCAGCCATTAAATATTCCACAATTTTAACTTCAGATTTGAGTTGAACAACCTCGAAAAATTCCAAGTCAAAATTTCCAACGATCATTTGATTTATGTCATTACAATATTAATTTACCTCAATAAAAAACGAATTCCATAACATAATGAATAAAAATTGAATTTCATTCAACCAATGAAATAATTCCAATATATCTTGAAACTCATCAGATTAATCATTTCCATCATATATTTCAAATCCTCTTTTAATTTGAACTTTTTCTTTCTTCTATTCATAAATTATTTGTATGTTATTAGAGTAAACACAAAATGGCATCCACGTGTGAATGAAATATGTGATGAGAATTTCTATGATATGGCAAGTTGGAATGTGCTTTTTGTTTCTCACAATCTCTCATCATATCTCAACGTTGATCAAAGTCAAGAAAGTGTGCAGAAGGTATTAACTTTGCATGTGTGATATTAGATACATTTATATATGTATATATATATGTATGAGAGTGGCGTAAACTCTATTTACACAGGATTTTCATCTCTCTGTGTGTCACGCCACGCAACTTCACTTCAAATATTCTAACTCTACTAGCTCAACGTTTTTCGGTTGGACGAATTTTTCAGTTAACTCGTGTGTGGTCGGCTTTTTATACTATTCTTCATGGCTTCACCACGAAAAAAAATATATATATATATATATATTTATATAGATAGATGGATAAAGTGCATCATGTCGACCAACGGTGGGCGATTTCATTTTTCTTTCAACCTTGTGCTTTTATTCATTTTTTTTTCTGCTCTGCTTTAGAAACTCAGTGTCAATTTTTCACATGCCAAAACCCATTCCAACAATTGGCGAGAAGCTTTTTTAATATCTATGAATGTGATGTGAATTTTTTTTTCATTTATTTCATATAAAATGTTTCTATTTAGTTGTGTATGTGATGGAACGTTGGGATTATGTGAAAAAAAATGCGAATTTAGTGATGAGAAATTCAGAAATGAGAAAAATTATTTCAATAGAATTCAAAAAAATTATTTCTTTTTATGGAATTTCTCTTTTTAATTATTTTATTATGTATGGAGAATTCGGTGATAGAAATTGAATGATTGGGATAATGGAAAAAATTGAAACAAAAACATAAACTTCGACAAAATTGTTTATCAAATTAGCAATATAAACCCTCAGCTATAATTATAATAACATTTTTTTGAATGAATCTATTGAGTATTCTACACTGGATGTTGATTATCTCCATAAAATAAATTAAAGAATTCATCATTGGTTTAATTTATTTGCTATTCAACGTAGTGAGTTCTAAAATTGTTCAGTAAGAAAAGGTAACTAAGTAGAAAACGAAAAGAAAGAAGAAAATGATGTAAAAGAAGAAACGGCTCTCACAAGCTGTCAAGGGATGAATTTCCATGAAATTTAAATTTAATCCTGAACGTGCGAGTTGAAGCAATCACTTGAGATCCTCTTGGTCCTTTGCCACTGCATCTCAACATTTAAATGTACAAATGTACATATATATTTGATAAAATATATAGTGATGTAATACATTTGTTGATGCGGTTTTGCATGCAAGACTGAATCTTTCGTGCAGTCATATATTGAGATAGTAAAGTGAACTTTCTGTAAAAGACTTGACAGTATAAGGTATTTACAGTTAGGGGTACACTTTTACTTTTAGTTTTTATGTCATCGATAAAGCTTTCGAAATGGTTTTCTAGTTGTTAGCATTGGTGAATGTGCGAACAGACTTTAACGATGTATAAAACTTCTCATCAACTTGACGATTTCAAGTGAACTTATTTCATTGTTCAGTAAATTACATTTTTAAATGAAGAAATGATTGGAATAAAATAGTGAATACTTTTTTAAACTTTTAACGAATTTTTATTTGTTGATTTTAAAGTAGTTTTGTCTTTTTTCTTCTTTTTACTTATTTAAATGTTATTTAATTGTCTGTACTTTGTATTTCTTATTATTTTATTTTATTTATTTCATGTATTTTTCATTGTTTTGTCTTTTAGTTTATTCAATTGACGAGTAGATAATTAATCGATTCAAAATTGTTATTTTTTTCAGTGATGAAAATAGTTTATTTTATTTCAATGTTTTAAGAATGATAATTTTTAATGTGAGTCTCATTGATATCAGAGTATGAATATTTTTTAGTTCTGAACATTTCAGTAATTTACATGAATTAAATTAGTTTAGAATTTTGTCGTTCAATTGATTTTTTCTTTCAGATCATTTTATCCTTCTCAATTATAAATAGTATAAATTAACAATAGTTGTTCAATAGTATAATGATGAGTTGCAAGTGGAGTTTCATCAAAACAACATTAAAAGAGTTTAATTGTAATTGAAATAAAGTCGATTCTAATTATATTTATTATGATGCACTTGAATAAGTTAAAAACATAAAATAATAAAAAAATATTGATCCACTGATTCTTCACAATTTTTCTGTCAAACAATAAATAATAATTAATCAAAAATCCTTAGATTTGCATACCGACAAATGTCCAACAAGTTTTAGAGACAAAAATTTCTAATGATTTACGCAAAATGACTAACAAACATTCGAAAGTTGTAAACGTAGAAGCAAAAATGTATACGACGAGAAACGAATGGATGTGGAAGAAATTGTGAAACCTTTACCACATGGTAAACCTCTCTCTCTCTCTCTCTCTCCGCATTCTGTAAATTTGTCTCTCTTTTTTTTGTTTATAGAACCTCTAGAATTAATCGACATGGCGCCATTCTACTTTTATTTTATTCATTTACTTTTTATTTTTCCACTGCGTCACATGCGGGTTTGAATAGTCTGTACGAGATGAATTCTTTTTTTCTACTCATGTGACAGTTTAATTGTCGATGTCATTGCAATAAAATATACAATCGAATGTGTGTGCGTTAGTTAGCTTGAAATATAGAAAAAAATCTTATACTAAATTTTTCAATACAATTGAAATTATTGAATTTAGAGAATTATAATAGAAAAGTATCATTTAGGGTAAATGAAAATAGAATAATTTGTGTTATAACTTTATGACAATTTTGATGATCGTAATTATGTCATGATTAAAATGTTTAAACCAAAAGTTGAATGATAAATATTCGAGAGGGAAGGAGAGAGAGGGAGAAAGCATCAAGCAATGTCCTTGTTTGTGCTTGATCGCTTGAGAAATTAATCCCTCAGTCACCCTCAACGGGAATGAATCCGCTTTAATCGGGTCAGACGATCACTAAAATCCGCCTCCAATATCTATCACTGTTCTATTTTTCATTTTTTTTACATTTGTTTTACAATGCTCTATATATATACATAAATGTCGACATCGCGTGACTAAAATCAAAAGGTCACATGTGTTGAAAAAAAAAAGCCACTTTGATACCAAATAAGTGGATATTTTTTTTTTTCTCATTTTGTTCATTCAAATTTTGGTTGAATTTGAATAACTGAATTGAAAAAATAAAATTGTGAAAATGTAGAAATGAAGTTGAAAAGTTTCAAGTCAATATTTTCTTAGTTATGGACGTTGTGGTGATATTGATTAATAATAAAAAAATATAGGAAGTATAATTTTTTATATTTTTGTTGATTTAATTTTTTCTTCTTGTATGTATGAAATGATTAATGATAAAATTCTATCACTGAACACGTAGAGAAATTTTCTGTAGACTTTGGACTGGAAATATATTTAGAAATCACAGAGTCATGTAAATAACTGGGTCAGAATGGCAAAGCTAAAATAATTGCTGATACATTGAGAAATAAGAATAATATGTAAATATTTTCGTGACAGTTACAGAATTTTTAAAGATATTTTGATAAAATTTATTGATATAATGTCAAGTTGTAAAATTGTGTGGAGTATTGTAATTTTTAACAAATAAATCTCTTTATGTGTATTTATATTGATCCACAATGTCATGAGATCTTGTGATGAGTAATGAAATTCATCAAATTGTAATTAAAAGTCCAGTTAATTAATGTGACAGATTAAAAAGTTTTGATGATTGAATTTCATTCATAACTTTTTTTTTCTTCCTTTAATATTTCATATGCATTTCAAGATATCTCGAAATAAGTTATTTATAGAAATATAATTTAATTTAATTCTGATAGATTCACAGATTTATATAAATTATTAACAAAAATGATTATTTATATCTTTAGAAATTTATTGAGTTTACAAAATGTAATTTATGAATTAATTTTGTTTGGATTTATTTGTTAAAGATGTCATATACTTTGTGAATGATGTACAAAAAGAAAAAAATGTTTTATAAATAATTTGAAAAAAAAATGTATTTTAATTTCGATTCATAAATGTTGGTAACGATACCAATTATGATCTCTATCAGACAGAAAAGAACAGCTCGAGAGCAAATAAAATATAATATATATTTCTCGCTCGTTATAAATTCTATTTGATACCCATTTTTCTTTTATTTTATTAACATAAAGAAATATTGATGAATCAATTTTCCAAATGAATGCATTCACATTTTATTTATAAATTTTATATTTAATTGAATTTATTTTTTTATTTCTTTTATTCCCTACGTTTTGGATTTTATTTTGAACAATTCAATGTTTATTATTTATATTTTTTTATATTAATTGGAAAGAAATTTTTGTATATGCAATTTTTTCTGATAACTGGTGAGCTTAAGCTAACGAATAAAATTATTTGTATTCTACTCACATGATATGTTTTATTATATTCACAACAAATTTCTGATTGTTTTTAATATTTTCCAGTTTATTTTTGAAAATCATCAAACTGGTTAAACACAATTTTATATGTTATGAAAAAGGTATTCATATTGACAAAGAGATGAACATTTTTTTTTTCATTGTAGTGCAGAGGGTGTAGTTAATTCATCACAATTGTTCGTGTCGTACATCAAACATTGTAACGATGTTCAGTATTATTGTGTCGTTCAATGTCGATATCGAATGCGCGTTATTGTTTCATGCAATATACAATTGCAATGCATATTCATCTTCTCTATTTGATTGAAATGTTCAATATTGAATTTATATTGATGACAATGAATTGAAGGGAATTTCACACATTGTATCACATCGTTATTTTTCCCAAATTAAATTTTACTATCACGTTATTGTTGAACATAGTTAATTATTTTCTACATTTAATTGATTAGTTCATTTCGTTATGATGAAGCGTCAAATTATTCGTGACAATTAAATTTTACTATTGCAAAATAAAATTACTGTAGCAGGATTAATTATTTTTTTGTTTTTGTTTAAAAAATTATTCATATTTGGAGTGATAAAATTTTTACGCTTCGTTTCTAATAGAAGACGTTGAACAAGACATGCCGTTGTACTACAAAACAACATAATAATTATTATTATAATATTAAATATGGTTTATAAATGATAATGAACGTATTAAATATATAATAAAACGTTAGGAAATAAAAAATTTGTAAATAAATTCAAATCAGATTGTTAAATATAAATATCTTAATATTGTTTAGTTATTAAATTTAATTATGTATTTTTGCTTGTTTTATTATCAATATCAAAAAGTCGATTGCACTGGAAAAAATTTCATTTTAAAGAATTTTAAAAATAATTTTTTCCTTGTCTGAATATTAGAAAAATTGTGAGTGTTAAATTTCTAGTTGTAAACACCTTTTTTTCCATGGTGTTATAAAGCTGTATTTTTTTTTTTTACATTCTCACGTAGGTGACGATGAATTGTGATGGAAAAATAGGAAATTCTAGTAGAGTCAAATAGAATTTTCCTATAAACAAAATCGATTTTGTATTTGATGTCGTTTTGTTTTCGTGCACTCTCACTGTCCGATTCAATTTCAAGAAGGCATAGTTTTCTTCACATATTTTCACCCTTAGTAGAGTTACCTACACCTACCAATACAGCACGTTCTCTTTTACGAATTTCATTTATGTCACCCCTCGAGAGACTGCTGATCTCACGCTAAGCGGACAAAATTGAAGCGTGTCATGTTTATAAGAATCCCCTCTGTATATACTTCATTTTTCTCTTGGGAATCACACTCTCGTCTTGTTTTTATAAATTATTTTTTACTTATTCATTTATTCTGTTCGATCACTTAATCCTCTTATAACATTTCTTTATTTTATTTCTCCTCTTATATTCAAATATTCCAATATTTTCATCACAATTCTCTTAAAACTTCAACCACTATTGACATGTTTATAAATAACTTTTCGTCAATTGTTTGAACATTTTATTATTTTATATAAAAAAAATTTTTTGTGTGAAAATATTCATTTAATGCTAAAGTGAAAGTGGTTGAAGAAAAAAGTACAAAAATGAATATTGTGATGTTGTGTATGAAACATTTTACACTTCTGTTGGTACGATAAGTTTCCAAGTACTGTCAAACAATTGAGATAGTCATTCTGAAATTGACGAGTTTAACTCGATGAGAAAAAAGAAGCAAAAAAATATAGGCAAAGTTTTACTTCAGAACTGGATTAAAATAATGATGCGCACAAGTTTCTTCATAAATAATAAAACTGAAAGCAAAAAAAAAAATATATAAAGTAATTCGTTGCATTCTGGACAATATTGAAAATAAACGGAAAAATTGTTTTATAACTGAACTGTAAAAAAAAGCTCAACATTATCACTATATAAATTTTGTTATTTATAAAGTAACTGAAAATTTTCACGTTCACGCTATTTCACTATTGTCCTGAAACTTTAATGAGTTTTCAGCGCAGAAAAAAGAAAAAAATTGAGATATCATGAAAAAAAGAGGGAGTAAAGGCAAAGTGAAATAAAGGAAGACAATAATTTATTCATGACAAGCTCACATTTATACTTTTCTTTTTTTTTTGTTTCAGAGTCACATTCACGTAGCGTTCGGGTTGCCATCAGACAGCTTGGGTTACACAAGAGTAGATAAAAACGTAGAAGGAAGTAACAAAAGAAGGAGCATAAGAGGATTCTGTAAAGAAGTGGTGAAGATACGACATAAAAGAAGAAATAATATAATGGAGAAGTTTGGAGATTTACCAAAGAGGGAATGGAAGCAACGACTGAGTCTCCGTGGAAGTCGTCGAAGTCATCAGGTATTTAATCATCTTTTATTGCATTTAATATTTACAAAATTTTATCTACTAAATTATCCTTTTATATTGTTAATGCAAATTTAATAATACAAAAATATTATTTGTTATTTTATTTTGTAATTGGATTTTATTGGTTTATTTTTCTCTTTGTTATTTACCAGTGTCGATGGTATTTTTTTTTTTTTCCAAAGTGATATTCACATGTATATAACACATATAGAGAAATAAATTTTAGTCAGATGGTAATTGACACCGTGACATCATGAAGACGTTTTTTTTTAACGAGTAATAGTTTTGTCCTTGAATAATATGATAATTTAATTAGACTCATTTCTAATCGGACATGTGATAAAATTAATCATAATTGAGGTGTCATTTTGTGTAATTTAAGGAATTAATGAAAGATTAGTGTGACGGATTTTTTTTTTATAAAATATTTCTTCATCTGATGTTCCATTACTAAAATTCACATAAAAAATTGATAAATAATTTTGCAAGTAATATTGAATTGATAATTAGTTCTGATTTTGTTGACTTTATATTTTTCAAATGTTTTGCAAATTTATGTTTGGAGTTTTTCATATATTTTTTCGTAGTTTGATAATTAAACGACCAAATGATAATTGAAATTCTAGAATTATCAGAACAGACTATAAAAAGTTTTAATAATCACACGAAATTAATTTAAAAACTTTTTTTTTCCATTCAAACTTCATTTATAATCTGAATTGTCGTCGAATGAGAACTTTATAAATTCACAACTTCATTCAATTTTATTGGAATATTTGTGCAATTTCTTTGTTTGTATATTTAAAAATATAATAAACATTCAATGGAATTTTTAACATTATTCTTTCCCTTTGTTTATAAATTCATTAACTATTTTCTCTCACTGTCATAATTCTATTAACAATTTTGAGCAAATTAAAAAAAAGTGGCAAAATGAATTCAGCCAATTTAAAAAATCCTGTTGATAAATATTAAAATCGAATGAAATTCGTATTGCAATCCGTTTCAATTCAATGCAAAATTTTAATCATTTGATGTATCAGAATTTGATAGAATTACCTTTTCATTATGTGGAAGCTGTAATGATTATTAATTACGAATGAAATAAAAAAAAAAAGCCCCACCATGTTTGTATTATCCAACATATTTGTTTGCATGACAGGTGAGTTAATAATTAAATGCTGATCAAGATAAATAAACATGTAACGTAGGAAACAATAGAAACAAGCCACAGTAGAGCCACATTGGCATCGATTTTGCAGTGGAATAATCTCTAATTGGTGATGCCAACCATCAGATATATTTCGAGTTGATAACGAGATTATCGAAATATCTGTAACAGTTATTTCCATTCGCACTCTATACCATTATCTTTTGTTATTCAAAAAAGCACATTCTGATGTTAATCCTGTTATTTTACAATTTTTTTTATCACCACTATTCAACTTTCAATCAAACAAAATGTTTACTTTTTTTGTGCGATTAAAAATTTACGAAGCTACGACACTTTGTAAAATATATAAATAATATTTTTAACAGATTTCAATTCATTTACATCAATAGAAAATATATTATGAAATTTAAATTGCATAATAAAGTAAATAATACAAAAATTAACATGATAAAATTTTTGTTTTTATTAATTTTAGATTGATAGAATTTATTCATATAATGTCAATAATAATTTCGTGCCTACATTTGGTATTTCTTACTCATTTTGAAGAGAAAATTGTTTAATTAGGCAATAAAATCGAAAATCAAAAATTAAATTTTGGACAATCATATATTGATAAACAAAACTAAATATTGGTCTGATATTTTTCATATTCAAATTTTTTCACTCAATACAAAAAAACCATTTGGAATCTGAATATTCTACTTTAATTCAAAAATAAAACAATTTTATAAAGTATTTCTCCTTAATCTAATATGTTCATTCAATTATAAAAAAAAATCGCCAACGTTATCATTATTATCACAATCAATGTGTCCCAGATACGAACACAAAATTCTCATAACAAATCTATCATAACCCAATTCTAGTAACTAAACAAAAAAAAAACTGAAACTCTGATAAATCCCATTACTTCAATATCGACAATAATAATTCCTCACTGAGTAAATTTTCCATTCTCTCCAAGAGCAAACACATCATATTCTCGGCAGTAAAAAAAAAAGTCATGCTGGCAATGTTTCAAGAACTATAAAAAAAAAATTACCAAAAAAAAAAATACGGTCCGTTACTGACACGTACAAAAAAGTAAAATTCCAACATCTACATTCACTAAATTCTGAATACAATAGATAAAAATAAAAATACAAATATCAAAATATTCAATTCCTTAAAACTGTCTAATATATAATTGATGCGAAAATGTTAGTAAAATAGTTGAAAACATCTCAGTCGTGTTTGAATGGTCATAGCACTGACTATCTCTCTACTGAATTCAAATACGAAATGTCCTCTCGCGTATTTGCTCATGATTCAACCGTATAGCGATATGTGCATGTGCTTATAGTTGAATCACTACCGGAACGTTAATTCACTACATTTGGACAAATGTATTCGCATGTTATATAGACACATATCTATATAGTTTGGGTACAGTGTATTGATATACATAGACAGTCATGTCCATTTATATATACATAAAATGTATAGACGTTGTTAACTAAACAGAGTTAGGTGTATATATAGTTACATGAACATAAATACATGTTGTTTAGCACAACGAGTTTCGTCTGGCAGATTGAATAGCTCTATACAGTTAGAGACAGTAGCAAATGAGATGTGGAAAAGAGAGAGCGAGAGAGTATAGCAGTAAACAGAAACAAAAAGTTGATGCAAGAGAACAGAATGACAACCGCAGTGTGTTGGAAAATACAACCAACATAATTCACCTCATGTGTTTCATCTGAATGACAGTGAAATGTATTTTATTATTTTTTTCTCTTCGGTTATATTTCATGCTACTATTTTTTTTTCTCTTTCGATACGAAATACATCGCGTTTTGGTTATCCCTGTTGACATATCTGGTTCAACTATCAATTAAAGTTCAGCAGACCAGTTATCTTCAACAGAATAAATTCATTGATATTTTGTTTTCATGTTTGTATTTTATTTTGTCACTCTTTCTTTCGTTTTGAATCCAATTTTTTTTTTTATGTTCGTAAATATTTGTGGGGTGACTATATAGAAGTTGTTGACGATAGAGTGTGACTATTCTCATGGAATTATTGTAGGGATATAGGTCACAAGTGGAATGTGGATTGTTTTTGTTGTATTTCTTTGTTTTTTCACGATTTTTCATTGGATGAATAATGAAGATCGTTTATAACTTTAGTTATTTGTGATGAAGTGGTTTTAGAATGTGTTGGAGTATTGGACGTGCTATTGATGTTGTTCATTATAATTGTTGAGAATAATTCACAAACAATTCGACCATTCGATGCTCGTACAGTTGCTCTTGCTGTTTCTATTTTACGTTATCTGTTCGCTTCATATTTAGTGAACATTTTGGTGCCAGGTGTGTGTTATTGACATATTCAGTCACGTATTCATTGAACTTTCATGGACATGTATGTTATCAGATGCAGTGTACCTATTTCTCTTGTATTTTGCCGTTTGTGCAACGTTGTGGAAGAATATTAGTGAATTTAATCAACTATTGCTGTGAGCTTTATACGACTGAATGATAATTATGCAATTCTAGATAAAAGCTTTAGTTAATTTCTTAATACTTTGTTGTGTAAATTACTTTTTTCCTCGGAAATTACGTAAGCACTTTAATCTCGTTTATTCTATCTCTTTTCTTGTCTGATGCAGTTTTTCTTTTTCTTTTTTTGAAATGCTGCTATTGGCAAAAGGATTTGTTTTATTTGGTGGATCGTGGAAAAATATGTTGGTTTTAGTTGGGTTTTAAGAGGAGAATTTTTTTATGAATATACAGATAATTTTATTTCAATTTTTGATTTTGATATTGGCAGATTTAGAATTTTTGGGTTTTTGTGAGTTAAACCAAACTGTCAAATTTGATTGTGAGACGTGTTTTTTTTTGCCATTTTTGATTATATGAAATCATATTTTGCTATTGTGCGAAAAATCTGGGTTTGGTTAGAAATACTTTTTGTGTCTATCTCGTGAATTATTCGCGGCCTGTCAGTGGTTATTTTTGTCACTGTGAGAATGTTTTGACTGAAAGTATTTCCAATTTTATAAAACAAAATTAATGGACAACAAAAATAAACTTGTTGAATGTAAAAATCAGGATGAAAAATAAAATTAATTATTAATGCGGCCACTGTATGAGACATTAACATAAACTGGAATAATCCATGCATGATAAATGATTATCATGAATAGTTAATGACAACATTAATGAATTCAAAGATATACAGAGGAAAATTTAGTAATTATTTTTCCGTTAATTTATGGATAATATGGGCGGTGGCAAATCATTGATAACTTTTCAAAAATTGCAAATTTTTATAACTCAGTTTTCCTCTTTTTTTTATGTTCAAATTCCAAATCATCAGATTGGATTTCTATGAAAATTCTGAATTTTGTTGATCATTTAAACGTAAAAAGTTTATACAGATTTTGAATATCAAATTTGATATATTTTCATAAAAATGAAGGTCACTTTTATCTTCAGAAATATTAATTTGCAAAATATCACACTGAAAATATGAAATTAATTTCCATCTGTTGTAAAAATAACGAATCATTTTTAATTCAAAACTTAGTCATCGTGCTAAATGAACACACATAGTTTTTTTGAACAATAAAATCCTGTTTTATGATATATAATTAACACTAATGATATGTTTTTTATTCAACACTTATTTTATTGTATCGACAAAGATATTATTCATCAGAATTTATCAATACGCAAAAGCTTTCACATATTCTCGGTTAAAATAATCCCGGTTTTTTGATTAATTAATCAATTTTCACTAATTATACTTTTAACAGTTCATCCAATTTTTTTTCATAATCACCGAAAACTATCCAGTATATTTTTTCATATTTGTTCCAATAATTATTGCAATAATATTTATTTTTCGTTACGTATACACTAATCTTCGATATTATTTTTATCAGGATATTTATCTGAATGTGTGCAAATATTCTATTGTGATTCATAGTTCATGCGCCAGGTTATATTAATACGGTGGATTTTCTACAATTTTCCTGCATCCGGACAGAAATGCGGATGCTCTTAATTTAGTCGCCAACAGGCTTTTAGTGGGAATCACAACACAGGATGATGTTTTTCACATCCGTATCACAAGTGTTCTTACAAAAAGTGCTGTGAAAACAAGAATAAAATAAAAGCTGGGTTGAAAATAAAAATAAAAAGCAATCGCAAGTGGCTCGTTCTGCGTCGGAAATTCTGTAATAGACAAAAGTATCATCACTGCAAATGATAATTTATAATTATTGTCAGTATTAAGTCTCAAAACATTGCAATTCTCATGAGAACTTGTGATTGAGAAATACATTTCCTTCATTGTCTTGAAATTTTTCCATCTGTGTTAGCAGATAAATTTTCTAATTAGCTTAATTAAGCTGTTATAAATTTTTTGATGAAAATTACCAGCATTTATTTTACGACATTTGATAAATTGAAGGAACTAACAATTAATTATTTCAACTGTTCGACCACTTTAATACGAATTATTTATAAAAAAATCTGCCAATATTTTAAACAAAAATAATTAAATACTCTACAAAATTAACTATGCAAACATTTTATTTCTGTTATATTAAATTGTAATTTGCAAAAATTTTTAAGCTGTTTTTGTTACTATTAAATTTTCACATAATTACTGAAAAAACTTTTTAGTTGACTCATTTATAATTTTATTTATTTCTATTCAACACAGAAGAAAATTTTGTTTGGCCCTCAATAAATAAATTAAATTCAACGATGAATACATTTTTTTATTGACGAAAAAATTGAGGAGATTTTTCATAGTGAAGTAAAATATTCAAATTCGAGACATCACAATATCTACAACGTATTTTTCTGGTGAATTTATTCTGTGCCAAATAGAGACTGCATTTGTTACAAATGAACTTCCATATTTTCTTTTATTCTCCTATTTTGAATAAATTTTTAGGTAGATATCATGTCAACACGACGAGCATAGAATTTTTCACAGTGTCGTAGTTTAGATGACACAGAATTTTTATTTATGAGTAAAATCTCATGGGAATACAGCTCTGACAACTTAAATATATAAAGAGAATATGTAGCGAGTTTAAAAATAATCTGTTGCCTTTCTATCTTGATTTGTAAAAAAATAAAATTCCATTCATCGTAATCAACAAAATTGAAAAATCCTTCAAGAAAGCAGTTTATATTTAAATATTTCCACAATATTTTCAAGATAATTTACTTTTAAAATTCATTTTCTAATGTTCACTTATGTAAATCAGTGAATTCGTATGTCAGCAATTCGTGGCTTTATAATATTCACAAAGAAAAAAAGTCTTTGAGTATTTTAAGCTGTGAGACACACCTGGTTCTTCTTATATTCTTAAATTGTTCTCTATAAAAATTGTGTCAGACAATGTGAGACACTATAAAAATATTTTATTCATCTCTAGCGCAAGAATTGTCACATATAAATAATATCTCTCTTATTTTGATAAATACAAAATGAAATACAGAAACAATAAAGAAAATTTTCCAGATAAAAAATAAAGAATAAATCATGGAATTTTTCAACAGATCAATATCATGCAAAAACTTCAAATAAGTTTTACAGTAAAAGTGATAGTTCTTTGATCAAAGTGCACATTAGTTACGAAACTATTTCAAGTGGTTGCACACTGCAAACTTTTTTATTACTTTTAAATTCTTTAGTTAAATGAAACTTTACAGTTGAAAGGAAAAAAAAAGAACAGAGAGAAATTCAATAGCAAATTTTGCGATAAAATAAAAAGTAAAAAAGTCTTCTATAGTTCCTATCTAATGATATTGTGGTGAATTAAACCAAACTCGTGGTATAAATTCTTTGTCTAATATTTTCTCACAAACTACCCAAAACTTGGATAATAATGTCTATCATTAAAATTAATTATCAACGTCAATTGAGCTCAATGAAACATATTACAAAAACAAATAAAAAGAAAATGTGATAGCACATTCAGAAATAATTCTGCTATAATCACTAGACAGAATCACATCATCATTTATCCCTAACTAATCTTCGTCTGAAATATTTTTTCCACCACCTGGCTCTTTATCTTTGCAAGTATAATTGATACCCAGACACAGTGAATGCCACGAGAAATTACTGGCCCATTTCAAAGCGATTCACCACGAAGGGTTCCTTTGTAGAAAGCGAACTACTATCGTATTGTGCCTGGATAATCAAATGGGATCAATGATGAAAGCAAAACCGCGGTGAAATGGGTAGTAAGAGAACGAGCCACCAAGTCCGCAGGGATTCATAAGATTCGTGGGCAACACTCGAGTCTCGTTCTTCCATGATATAATTCACAGTAAAAGTGGCCTCACTGTTAAAATTTATATAACTAACACCCGCTACGAAGCACGCAGAGGGCACATTCTCTTCTGTTATTTACTGACCTGTCGTCAACAGTCTCGATAACATGAATTCCTTTTATGTATGAAAATTTACCAACCATATTTTCATATCAAACTTTTCCATTCCAATTCAATTTCAACTATGTCATTTATTTCTAAACAAATTTTCAACTTTATATAATACCACACAGTGTTATATAATTCATTGAAACTGTCTTTATAATGTCGTAATGTTACAATCTAATTTGAACTTTTGTACATTGGAAAAAATAAAATTGTGAAAAACTCAGACCGATATCTCATGAAATGGCAAAGAGCAAAGATAAATTCAGAATGAAAAAGCGAATAAAGTCTATTTCATGCAGTGAGTAAATATGTGTGTGTACATACGAATGTAAAATCGACATTATTGATTAAATGTCTAATGTAACTTGGATATGTTCAAGGTTATTGTAAATTTTTTATAGAAATTGTCGTAATGTAAATGTTTATTTTTACAGGGTGAACTTGGAACACGAAATATTTCTGGATCTGTAAGAAGCACTAGAAGATGGGCGAGCTTGCGACAACATGTGACAAGTGGTGATGATGCCAAACCTGCTGTTGAATTATTGTTAGATCGTGAAACAAATTCACGAGCACCAACTACACCGAGTTCTCAACCACATTCGCCAAATACACCGAGAACACCTCACACCCCTGTTAAAAAATCCAATTGGGAAGTTATTGAACACTTTACTGGAGCACCACGTCCGTCAATTGTCACGGTAAACACTTGAGTGTATTGAAGAAAAAAGAATATGGATTTTTATTGAGGGGAATATTGAAATGTTGACGATTAATTTTATTCCTTTTTGAGCGTTTTTTAGTTAGATCAATTAGAAGTAAAAAAGGATGTTAATGAGCAAAGGTTTTGTTAACTTTTGATAGAAATTACAGAATTGATTGGAAAAAATTGAAATTCACATGAATTAAATATTGAATTTGATAATAAATTCAATTGTTGTAAATTATGATGATTAAATGAATTTTTTTAGAAAATTATTAGAATGTGGTTTACATAAAGATTTTTAATTTATCAAATTTCTGTTTCCTGGCTGGATTCTGACATGTTGGCATGAATGGCATTCAGTTATTGACATCATGATGATAGCAAGCGAAAATTGATGATTGGAAATTTGAAATATTTTCTACAAATTGGTATTTAGTCATGTTGAGTTTCTAATTCATTTTGAATTGCATAATTTCGTGAATATTCATAGAAAAAAGTTGAAATAAAAACATTATTATCAATCCAGTTCTCGTGAATGATATTTTAATAAAATTAAATTTTGAGTCACCGTTGTCGATAATAAAATAAAACAATGAGAATTATGATAGATAAATTGTTGGATATTTAGTTCTAACTGATCTGTCATTCATTTTGATCGAAAACTCGATCAATATCTAATAATTGTATGAAATTGTTATTAAATTGACTCGACTATTTACCCGTTGATGATCAGTAAAAAAAAATTCGTCTGAAATAAAGTAAAATTAACTACAAATGAATTCAACATGAGAACTAAGTCGAATCTTTATTTTTTCGTTTGAACATGAATTATGTGATTGAAGAATGATATGATTGCTAATAGAAAAAAATATTATAGTTAAATATAAAAAAAGGAACAATGAAAATGTAACGAATTGCCTGTCCAAACCGAGCCCACACAATTCAATTCCACTTGGATAATTATTTCTTGAGATACTCCGTTCTTCGTTTGGAAGAGAAAATTCATCTCGAACAAAACGTGAGAAAAGTTTCAACTTGATTATCAAGGTCGACTCTGTTGTACTGTTGTTCTTAAATATTTTTCGTTATACAACACAACATCGCTTTTTTTTCATGACTTTACGAGTATTAAATTCATAAAGATCAATGAAAAAACGCGAAAAAAAATTGTTCCTCTTTTTAAATTATATTTTTCTCATTTAGTCACATATTTTAATCATTTGCAACACGAAAGTAGACTTAATTCAAAATTTATTTTTGTATTCCTCTCAATAATTCTCAACTTAGTTTATAAATTTTCCTCAAACTTAACAATAATGTAAATAATTTCCAGATGGGAATGGGATCAGAAATTGGAGTTAGTTTAGCAACAGGAATGATGAAAGGCGCCACCAACGATTGTGTTATAAACACAAACCGAACTGAGAGAGAGAGAAAATGTGGATTCAGTCGGTTTCTCAGTGCACTATGTACATCACATCGTTTTAAAAATCTCCAGGTAATATATCAAACTCTTCCTATTATCTCTTATTAATTTATTATCATTTTTTTTGCAATTAAATTAACAAAAGAACATTTTTTATTAATTAATTTTCATGTTGCTATAAAGTTGATAACGGAGCTCTATACAATACTTCTATATATAATTAAATTTTGTATGCAGCTGCGTTTAAATTTGAATGGCGCAATAACTACATTAGTGTTCTATTGTTGAGATAACTCCTTGAACTGATGAGTCAACAAGGGCCCTCTTGTATATCATATGAGTGTAGAATTTAGCGAGCATTGTTCAACTAATCCTAGATATTATGAAAAACAAATTCAATATGAATGATTTCATCAGTATATTATCATGCATGAGTAGATATGATTAAATTTCCATAATAATATGCTGAATATGATGTCAAAGTTTTCAAATAAATGAAATAACAATGAGCATGATTTACTTATTGTTTGAAACGAAAGAAAAAAAGAAAAATATAAATAAATACATCATATTTTTATCTGCGAAAAAAGAAAGAAGAATGGTAGAAAAAAATGGTGTTGTCTATTTTTTTGTCTGCTCCATGAGAACCTCAACGTAGGCGTCGATGTAGACTGAAAGATGAAAAGAAGGAAAAAGAATAAAGAAAAAAAAAGCAGTGAGAGAAACTCTCAACGTATTTGATACATGTCTACTGAAACTGGCACGTACGTCACAAGCCAAAACGTGATTTTCACAAATCTCCACTCGAATATGTTCTCCACTCTGTATTCGTGAAATAGGAATTTATTGATGAAATTCCACTAAAAAATATCTCTTCTTGTAATCATAAATTTTTATTTTTCACTTCATTCCTTTGATTTATAATATAAAACCAATTTTAATTACACAACAAATTTATTTTCAAATATTTATGATAATTTTTAAATAATTTATTGATAAAGAAAAATTAAACAAAAGAAAAAAAAATGACAATTACTCAATTGATGGAACTCGGTTAATTGAAATTTAATTCACTATCTGTCGAGAACTTTTTCTTCTACATTGTAATTAACTTTTATCCTATTTTCCTTTTGTTTTTTATCATTTTATTTTACTTCACTATCTTCCATTTCGTAGTATTGGAAGTGATAAGGAAGAATATTCTATCGATGCGGAAGTGATAATTGTATAGAGTGAGGTAGAGAGAGAAAGAAAGAGGATGACTAAGAGAACAAGCGATAGAGCAGAACAGGCAAAAAGTAATTATCAACCTTTTATCTATCGATCAGCCATCATGGCTGAGCACATCGTGAGTGCGATGGTTTTGTGGTTGGCTCTTATCTGCTATGTCTGTTGTCTCAGCCAAAACAAAATGTGCGAAGGTACTTCCCATTATTATACAATTTAATGAATGTTTAAATCTTACATAACAAATTTAATATTTTCCTATCATAATAAATTACAATTTTTAATTCTTTATCATCAATTAATTATATTAACGAAATTATTCAATGAAAAATAGAGAAATAATTCTTATTAAATATAAAAAAATGAAAGTTAACTTCAATATATCTCTTGAAAAATCTCATTTTATATAGTGAAACGATATATCTGAAATTGCAACTAGTTAGTTCATCAAGTCCTTCAAACTCCACTTGCATGCACGTATATTCTGCACTTATGATGTCGACCATGTGCACCAAAATAAGTTCATTGAAGTTGGTTTGAAGGTTTGCATTTGGCAACTTGCACTACTCTTTTCTGCTTTACCTCTTACGTGAACACAATTTTTCTTTGTGACCTTTTTCCTTTTTTCATATTTTCAGTTACAAAACTAAACAGGCCTTGACGTGTGTGCCATATTCGTAAGGACAACAGAGTGACACGAATCAATATATCAAACTATAGACACATATCCTTTCTATCGATAAAATAATATCGAAATAATATATAAATGTATTTGTATATAAAAAATGGGCAATGCATGTTAGATATGATAGATCGTTATTTTCCATTAGTTCATTCGTCTTGTTTATAAATGTTTACAATCTGGTTTCGAATGGGCGAATTGAATTTGATTGATGTCTTTGCCTTCGTTTTTTCAATTTCGTTAATTTATTTTTCTGGAAAATGCTGCGTAATTTATAGATTTTATTGAATTCTCCCCCTCGTGTCGACTGATGGTCTAACAAAACAATTTTTCTGGGTAGTTTTATTGTTTTTTCGAAGAAATTGGAATATAAATATAGAAAAAAGTGTTTTTTACATGTGGAATAATTTAAAGCATTTGACTATCTGATATGAATATTTAGTGGTGTTTTTTTTTTTTTCATTTTGTTATTTTACGCTTTTTGCTCTTTTCAATTTGAACAAGACAAAGTTTATGGCACTTTACAAAACTGAGCACGTTTATATACATAGAGGGTGGAACAGGAGTAGAAGATAGAAAGAGAGAGACGTTACCAATGATTATTTAGGTAAAATAATTTGTGCCTTGAGAATCAATTAAAAATAATTGTGAGCAATTAATTTGTCTGGTGAATAGGGGAGAAGTAACGCGAAACTCAGTGACCTCGATTATTCCAAACAAAAAATATGCGAAGGTCTTCACTTTCGTATATTTGTACTGAATAAAACTCACCAATATATACATATATATATGAACATTAATCATAATGGAAGAAAAAAAATAAAAGTTTTCATATAAATAAAGTTCTACAGTCATAGAAGAGAAATCACAAAAATCCCAATATTTTCCTACAGCAATTGTCGAGAAAGGCCATTAAAGAATAGAAAAAAAAACTCTTTATCAAGGCGATTGTATATCAACTTTTATTACAAGTGAACAAAATATTTTTTTTTATTGACCAAGCAATAAAGAAAAATATATATTTAAAGTTTTATTTTTTATGACTTCATAAATTTATCTGTAATTTTACCTTACTATTTTTTTTCATCCTATTTTCTTATTTTAATTTACAGGTTGAGATGTTATATCAACGTTACTTTCTAAGGATGAATCAAAGCAACATGACACACGTATTGGGATTATTAACTGGTTTGGCAGTAACACTTGGTCTACTTATCATTCGATTGATATTTACCAACGATCAGTCGTTTCTCACTCTCATTCAAAAATCAGAAAATTTGTCGTTGGCTGTAACATTATTGGCGTGTATTACGATTTATGCTGGTAAGTGCAATTCCAATTTATCATTGACCATTCATTGTAAACTCTTGGTTGAACATTTATCATTAATCACTAAATCCCATCACAAAGTAAGATAGTTTTTCTAGAGCACTTAAATAGATGAGAGAAATAAAGTGGAAAAAAAATTGCAAGCTCATGATGACATGAGAAAAAAAAGAAAAATTTTCCAAATGAAAAAAAAAATGTGATGAAAAAGAAAATAAGAAAGAAAATCCATTAATCCCAGCATGATTTTTATTTTCAACCAATCATTATAAATAAAACCACGATGAAACTTGTCAATGAACTTTCTTTGACATTGTTGATAGGTTTAGTTGCTGCAATATCACGACCTGGAATGAATGAAGTTTGGTTGGCTGGTATCAGTGGTGCTATTCTAGTGACATTACTTGCACTTCAAGTCACATTGAACATCCACTTGGCTTATCTTCCCAGCATAGAAATCGAAAAAGACTCGATGGTGTCAGCAACAATGGACGATAGTGATATAACAAGTGATAGTGACACTACATCAAGCACAATACCAATATGTCGAAAGGAACATTTGCGCACTGGTGGTCCTTTAGCTGCAGCATGGTCGGTTTGCTTCTTCATCTACATGGCATACGCATTGTTACCAATACGACTGCGTCATGCCTGCATTGCTGGTGTGATATTTTCTATTGCGCATTTCATTGGTGCATTTTTACTTTACTCACAAGATTATCCAGCGATGCTTGCACACGTAAGTTTCATATTTCATTTTTATTTTTTCGTAAATAATTTTGATCTTCTATTAAATTTTCATTTATAACGATGATGATGATGATGATGATGACGATGATGATGAAATTAATAATGCAGGAATTAATCTATACCCGGGACAGTTACTCCAGTTACTGGATATTGAACTGGTCCTCTGTCAGTTGATTGATCAACAGCTGTTGAACAAAAAAAAAACAAATTTATAAAATTAAAATGATTATCATGAGTGTAATTTTTCTATTTATTTTAATATATTAATATAAAAAAAGAACTCTTCACCATATACTGCAATTGCCAATGTGCAAATTAATAATAGTAAAATTACACGTTTCATCATGGTTAATTTTTTTTTTTTATATTTGTACTTTCAGTTGTGATGTTAACTTTGCGTGTTTATCATTATAAAATGCGTCCACGAATCACGCAAAATTCATTGGGTCTTTTATATATTCTTGTATTTTTTTTAATTTGAATTTTTATCGCAAGGTTAAAAACGATAACAGTCAAGTTGTAATCGTGCGCGAATGAATTATGCACGCAACCATCCATCGCGTTCCGCGTATTCCTTTGGTAATTGCACGTAGGCGCGCGCGTGTCCACTTGACTGCACGATAAATTATGGTTGGCAATTGTGTGTTCTTTCTTGCACTTATACACCATCACTCACTTATACTTTGGTGTTTCGTTTTGTTTTTTTTCTTTTTCCTCTATTTAGCTTTTCCTCAATGTATTATTCAACACGTCAAGGATATGCAGTTGTTGAAAAATGATATATCATCATTTGTATATTATTCGGAAGTAACGTAATTGAGACAGAATGTCTAAATCATTCATGAGCATTCATTGAAATTTAGATGGTTACGTGATGGCTTTAGAAAAAGACATCAATGACTACTTGGCTATGTCCACTTATATATTATTCAATACTCAAGATTGTATTTTCTCTTATACCTTTTTCTTTCATTTATATTCAATTATGTCTTTATATTTTCCATCCTTTATGATAACATAATCATATGGATTTGAAAAAACAATTCCAAACCATCAAATGTTTGATTGTTTAACAGAAATCTTGAAATATTCTTGAACTTATTTTTTTATCATTCATTTAATTCACTGGTGCTAAGTTAGAATTGCAATTTTTTGCATTTCTTTTATGATGGACGATTTTACAGAACTAATGTGAAGTAAAAAAAAATGTGGGATTAATTTCTGTATAGTATTTCAACATATTGATAATTCCATTTATCCCATCTGCTTTTATTCATTTTCACTTTGTGTCATTTTAATGATGTGGATAATTTTAGTTCAGTTATTTGATGAGATAAAATCCCACTGGCGAAATTCATATAAATGAATGCATTGGTTGCGTTCATCTTTACTTCCTCTTGACATGTGTATATCCAACCGATAACTTATTAGGAACTTGTTCTAGTGTGATCCACTTTTAGTTTGATGTTCATTGGAGAAACTCACTTTATATCTCTACAGGAAATGCACCGCAGTTTTGTGCACGATTATTCATCCGCATGCACATGCGATTATTCCTATCTTGTCACGCTCCAATGATGCATTTTTATTTATTTCATGTGGTTGAAACGAGATGAAAGGAAAAAAAAAGCATTCATATTTTAAATAAATTCTTCGTCTGTTATTTTACTCATTCTATTTCATTATATCGAATATATCGATTCGAAATTATTCAAAATCGACAATTGTATAAAATACACTGTCGAATGAATAATTCAATTTTATTGTTGGAAAATAATTGAAGCGAAACCGTAAGGTAATTTACTGTGATAGTAAAAATAAAAGTTGTAGTGATGTGTTCAACTGGCTGAAAGAAATACTTCCAACGTACAAAACGATGTTATATATCGCTGCCCACGCACAATCGTATCATTTCTCTTTTTTTTTTGTTGTCTGTTTTCTTAGGAATCACCCAATGATTAATAGAATCTAATTGCTTATTTTTCCTGAACAATTGAAGACAGACTGAAGAAGTAAAACTTTATGAGATGAAAATTATTTTTTCATCTCATGATATATTCACATTCAGATATAACTTGACTGCGTGAGTCTGTTGTATTGGTGAATCAATAGAAATTGAAGAAAGGTTTGTCTATGCAGTGATGTACAATTCCACTGTGATTAAAAAAATAAAAGGAAAAAGAATATCGAAGACAATGCAAACATTTATTTTCTTCTATTTATATCAGCACTGCCAAGATGAAATTTGTAGAAGCCAACATATCGAAATGGTTCTTCTTTCTCCCAGCTATTCCCACGCTTCTTATATTCCGATAATAAAGCGCAAGAGATTGAGGACGCGTTAACGATGAGGAAGAAAAAAAAGTATGGAGAATATTGGAAGACTGAGATCTCTAAAGCCAGAGAGAAAGACTAAAATTGACGCTGCACAGGCAATAATGAAAACCCTGAGTAATCGACCGTAAGTGACATGATGGAAAAAGTATGAGTGAAGTAACCAATGATGAAAGAAGTGACTCGTGAAGCGTAAAGAAGAGTACACACAAAAGGAAATTGGTATTGTCAGAATTAACATATGGATGTTAATGACATCATCGATGAATAAAAGAATAATAGAATTCTTTTCATTAAATCAATTTCAATTAAACAAGTCGATATTATGAATTGTATCATCATGAGAATTCTCGAATTATCATCAAACATTCATCATGATGACGTGTAGAGAGAAGTTATCAGCAACTTGTATATAATGGATGGATGTTGCTGATAGTTTCAACGATATATCAATGATTGATCAACCTATTTTAAGGATGTCCGCTTTTTCCAGGATGAAATATAATCATATTTGGAATTTAATGTGCACCACAGCGATGTCTCAATCAATCATTAACCTTGACCACATTATACTGCATCGACGTTTCTCATTTCAACCCCTGTTTTATTATGAAAAAACAATGAAATGAATTGGAACTTCTCGGCTCAATGTGAATATGAAATCAAAATTGAATTCATCGTTAAAAAAAAAAAAATAGGCCGAAGTAGGTTTGTAAATTTATTGTCAAATTTGCAATTTTTCATTCCTCTTTAGATTATTCATTTCTAGACAATTTTATCAGAGATATCTGATAATAGCAGATGAATATAAAAATGTCTGAGTAATTTCGGGTTATGGAAAATGATGGAAGACTATTATTATAAATCATTCTGCCTATATGATAAATTAGGGTGAAGAAATAATAGGGAATATTAAACATATATATATGTATACGGGTATGTGTATGTATAGAATCCAACATTGTGACCGCACATTACATAAACCCAAGAATTATAGGATCGATAAAATTCTCGTATCACAGAGAAGGTGATGATTTTCTGTCTACTCTGCTCTTATCCCCCAATATCCAACCGCTTATTGAACAACTATTTCACCTTTTTTTCATTCTTTTGTTCATCAGTTTTTGTTTCGCTGTATCATTTGACATTGGTTCTAAAATGAATCTGATATTTAATAAATTCACATGATTTACATTTTCACTTTTTTTAACGAGTTTTGTCAATACAGTAAAGGTCACATTAAATTTGATAATTAATCCAAGAGTTGCATTCAATTTAAAAGTCTTTGAAGGAAATGGATTTGTGTTTATTTTATTCTTAATAACAAACTAGCAACAAATATTTGTAGAATATTTACTCAACCAAAAACATTGAACAAAGGATAAATGAAATAAGTAAATTACCATTAAACTTTTGTAAAAATTACAAAAACAAATTACAGAAATATTAAACTTTTGTTATGACAAAACTTTCTTGGATTCTTTCATCATACTTCGATGCAATTTTTGTAAAGAATATTTAAAATGGTATGCGAGTAGGGCAAATGGTGAAATTCTAAATGAAATAAATAGTTGAGTGATAATAAATTTACGAGGTTCGAATAATGTGCTAGAATGTAAATGTTCTTAACCTGAGACACATTTTCAAAAGCCATTGAAGCTTTCGTTCAATTGTGTATACTAAATCTGTTACTTCGTTGCAATTCCACGTTTGTAATGTGTATTCACGCTCATATTCAGCTGAACAATTGTACACCAGAGGATAATTCTAGCAGAGTGTAGCATTGAACAAACCACGAGGATGTCGTCGAATATTCAGTAACAAAGGCAACTTAACGAGCAACGTGTAGAGGATACTTCTTGGTAAAACGAGACAGTTTGATATCAAGACGTGTTCTTACACTTTTGGACTTTATATGTTCATAGAGCTACCAAAGTATATACTATGGTATGATGTATATAAATGCTTGACTTGAGTTCAAGTAGTTATATCTTCTATAGAAAGTCAGATATTCCTTTAGGTCGTGAGAAACTTCAGAATAATTTCTGCAATTCAATGGGCGGTACAAAGTTTATATTTGTTGATCGCCATTGGAATATTTTCATTGTTATGTTGAATAATAATTATTGATGATTGTTAATTGATTAATGGATTCATTACTTTGATAAAGTTAGGAGAATTCACTTGAGTCATGTTGGATCCATTTATTATTTCTTTACATCATTTACGATTGTTTGCAAGTTATTGAGCCGATTGTGAATTTATTGCAAAGCTATGGTGGATTAGTTTTTGTGGGGAATGTTGGACTATGTTTCAGTAGAGTCAGAGAATGAGAATTCATATAAAGAAAAATCTATACTAGAAAATTTTGATTGATTATGTGAAAAATTCAATGATTTAGGATTGATAAAAATTGCTTTTCTCATCACAAAATTTGCTTGATGATTTTTTTCAGATATGTCCAAGTATATTTATGAAACTTGAAATGCTTTTTTAAATACTGAATTGTTACCGGCGTTGATGGATTAATTGTGAATGTATAGATAAATAAATCAATTAATTAGACATTGAGCAACAAAAGAAGTGAAGAAATTAGACAGAACAGCATTTGGAGATTTGTAGAAAGTGAATATGATTTTATTGTATTGTTCGTTGCTCATCAATGTACGTTAACATCACAAAACCCCACAATAAAATTGTCGAGATTCAGTTATAGGAATTTCCCCCACAATATCTCTTATCTAGAAGTGAAAAAATCGCAGCTGAATCAAATCAGTTGAATCAACAAATGTTGTTTATGTGTATGTTGGAGAACAAAAGTGTAGAATTTTTCGTTTTTCATCACTGTTGTTCAGTATTGAATTCTGTACCCTCAACTTTTCGTGCATTCAGCACAAATGTCAATTCACATTAATTGCGTTCATGCAGTGATTGAAATTTTTTCACACTGTCATGTACAAATGTGTGAATTCTTGGCCAATTTCAATGCAATTAGAATCAGCCGCAACGCAATTGTGATCCCAAAAACACCACAACGATTACATTTTCGGTCATTCTGTGCTTTTATTTATGTTATGAATCCCACAAATTCTTTTTTTTTTTAATTTCCCTCCGGACGATGCATTTTGAATTTCAGTAAATATTTTCAATGTTCATTTATTTTTCCCATAAAAATATTCATGTCAATGTGGATTGCTCCATTATAATTACAAAATCAAAATTTCTCTTTTCATTGACAAAGATCACGAAAAACTATTTTATATTATTATACAATTTTTCTTGGGGTAATTTTTTACGTCATATTGACGTTTTCAAAGATAATTATTATAATTTCTATGTTTATTATGTGCCAAAATACAAGCTCGATTGCATTTCCTGCTACAGTTAATGATGAGGTGATATTTATTTTATCAATAATTGGCGCAACCGAATACGATTAAATTATATCTCTTAATTATACCAGGAAAATAGCGTGAATGAGCTGTTATATAAGTGACGTGTGTTCAATGCAGTGACGTGCATTTATGTCTGACAATAATTTATCAATTGGTTCCATATTTACTTCCTATTGGAATAAATATTCAAAGTCCTGAAGTATTGAATAAATTTCAATATTTCACACAGAAAGTTAATTAATTTTATTCATTTCACACAGCAGTCATTAGAGAATGACAAGAAAATGAAACTTGGCATAAGAACATTTATTTTCGTATACAGAAAGTACTTGTTAATGATTGAAATTCAAGTTTGGCATTTGACATAAATTATTTTAGGGTATTATATAAATTCACAACCTCTCTGAAGATATTAATCATTGTCTTCTGTGTAAAAACTTCGTAAAAATATGACAATGAAAGGATTTACAAAGAAATTATAATAAGAAATACAACATTTAATAATTCATACAAATCTAAATCTCAACAATTACTGTCATTTTCTTTTTTCGCGGGTTGTGACAGGCGACGAAGGTAAAAGATAAATTTTTTTATACAACAAACTTTGAAGATAATTTGTTAGAATTTTTGACAATCATATTTCAGACTTTTCACAAATACAACCAAAAAATTCAACATGTATATACGAATTGCGTCTAATAATAAAAATAAATTTCATTGTGATTTGATATATTAAATTTGATTATAATATCATTAGAAATGTTAGTCATTTTGTACGTTAATATTTGAATGAAGTCGTGTTTAGTTACTTCATGCTCAAATGTTTATTTCATTTTGTACATGCTAAAATATCCCCTCACATCAGTTTGCAATCGACAACATTTTCGTGCTTGCGTGTACAATTAGACGTAAACACAAATAGTTTTATTACAAATAAAGCTCAACTAATTCATTCTCCTGTTCAACAAATAATTAATCAGATCTATTATTTCACCCTACATAAAAATAACATCAAAGTTGTTAATATTTATTTTTTATTCTTCAATAACAATCAAATAAATTTGATTCATATTTCATGGAATAAATTTTATTATTTCATCTACATTTATCAATTGGATTCAAATGTTATTTTTTTTTTATAGTTCATCCATATTTATTCTTCATACAAATCTACGACTTTAATTACTTCCACTGTAAAAATTGTGTAAACACCGATAACATTTCATCGAATGGAAAAACGAACGAGGAAAAACCAAAAAAAGAAATTTAATACCGTCATATATACAAAAGCCCCTGCGGGTTCTATTCGACAATAGAGAATTGTAGTAAACAAAGAGAACGATGAGTGGTAGTGGTATTTCATACATGAAAGAAGAGTAACAGTCGAATGTAGCTCTCAATTTTCTAAATACGATCTCTAAATATGAAACTCTCTGGTGATGACGTTGATCACAGGAATAGGAAGAGAAGAAAATTACTGTTGAAAAAGAGAAACAAAAGGCATTTGGCGTATAAATCGTAATATTTTGTGTTGTGGGTTAAAGCAGAATGAAGTCAAAGTATTGATGAAAATGCAAAGCGTTTGATAGTCAGATGGTATCGACATTTGCGATTGAATTTATTACGATTGACGATTTAATTTTGCCTTTGATGAATTCTATGGTGAATTTTAAATAAAATAATAGAAACAGGTTGAAGGATATTGAAAAATTCAAGCATTAGTACAATTCAGCATTTTTTTAAATATTAAGTTGAAATTATTTCAGTTCATTAGTGAGAATGTTGAAAAATAAATACATAAATGACGGCGCTCGTTAGTAATATTTTTTTTTATCTTTGTTGAGGTGGAAAAATAATTTACGTAATTTACTGTGAAATATGAGCGAAAACCGATGTGAAATGGAAGGATGGAACGTATAAAAGGCAACAGTTATGTATGAGTACTAAATACTGTTCATTATGGAATGGCTGTTACATGAGAAGTCACAAAAGCGAAGTTGACTAGTGGAGGGATGTTGTTTAGAAACTGGAAACCAGGAAAATTTAACGACTGTAGTGAATGCAATACGATAAATAAATAAATGTTCAGTTTCAGTATTGGCTAATTTGATCAGTCATGGTATTGTTATCATGTGGTGTCCAGCAACATAAAAGATTCATTAATATATTATTATATCACAAAATGGTTTTTGTATTATGTAGGAATTAATTCCTGGACAAAAATGGATGCATGATTGTGTGAGTTTTAGTAACCAGCAATATCACATGGTTAGAATAAATCTGATAAGAACTGATTTTAAATGAGTTTGATGCTTAAAATTTATTGGAGCCGCTGAATCCGGATTTGGAATTAGGATTGTGGAATTATTAATGGCGAATCTCATTTGGTGATTAGGGAGCTTATGGATGAGTCCGATTAAGATGAAATTGGATAAAATCATTGGATTGAAAATGGCAGATTTGAAAATTCTTTCGTGGATTATTCGAATTTCAAACAGAATATTTTTCTAATTCATTGTTACCAATATTTTTGTACACTGTTGATGGAATTAATAATGATAAGAAAATTTGTATCAATAGAAAATTGATTATTTTTTTTTCAGTAATTGGAAATGTTTTTTGAAAACTTTATTGAAAATATTTGAACTTCTGTTCATTCAGTAATGTTTTGTTAGATTAATTATTTTGTTTCAAGAGTTTCGAAAGAAAATGAACATTTTTAAATAGATTGGAATTTTTTGGTTTTAATTACTGTCCAAATTCAAATTTATAAATTTATTTCTTGAGAAAAGTCCAAATAAAAACTTACTGTCAAATATCAGAACATATAAAAGGAAAGTGGTTCATAAGCTCAACATAAATATCGAGAAAATGATTTATCGTACAATATTTTACATGAACTTTTTCAATATTCACTTTAAATTGTGAATTAACTGCTAAAAATTCAAGATAAATTATTCGATTAGCAAATGAATTATTTTGGATATGAATGGAGAATTCAATTAATGATTGAAAATTTGTTGAGAGGTTTTTTCCTAATATTACCCATTTTATTTCTAAATTTCATAATAATTCAAGTGGTATCCATCTGATATTTTTAAGATGAATAGTTTACAGTATCCGTTCAAAATATCTATCAACTGGTTGTGAAAGTCATAGAGTATCTAGAAAGGAAAGCCTCTGGCAACTAATCGATATTTCGTGCAAGCTCGACTCACTCGGACTCTGTTTGAAGTAACCCTTACTATGTATATATAAACCTTACATACAAAAACATATACACATTTCTCAACTGATACAAACCAACCTCTATAATGTGAACCACCCCTAGTTATGTTCTAACGGTTAAAGAACTTTCGTGCTGGGTTAGCGAAATTCCAACAGCTGATGATTGTAGATATGACAAAATTAATAGACACTCATCGTTTATCACGTCTGATAGACAAATCATTGGGTTCTCTATGAACAAAAAAAAACTCCACAAGATTTTCGCAAATATTTTCACAATGTATTTCCCTTTGTTTTGTTATGGGAAAATTGAGAAGATCCATTTTTTACTGTACTTTTCCTCAAATAAATATTTTCTAAGAAAAATTCTTGGGAAAAATTGTCGGTTGGAATGATGTGAACAGAAGTTGTCTTCAGTTCTTGATCTCGCTCGTTCTATCAATAATGCGCGCAAGATTTATAAACAACAAATTTCCACAAGTTTTGTGAATAATTGAAAAAAATTTGAACAGTATTTAAAACATAATTTATGAAAAATGTGTGTTCTTAATATTTTACTAATTAATTAAGACAGCGATTCATGATCCGCACTCTCCGTTATGCTTGGCAACATTTAGTTAGAAGAATTACAAGTGAACATTTCCGCCATTGATAATCATTGATTAATAATTATTAACAGACATTTAACCAAAGACAAGAAAAATTATTATTTCTGATATGACATTTTTGAAACTAATGTTCACCCTAGAAAGAAAAAATGGAAACGTGGATTAATGATAATTTTCGAGAAAAATTACAAAATGATATTTTCCGATGTATTTAGAAATTTCTCTAAATAATCACAAGAGGTAAATATATTCATAATTAATTATGTTAAGCAAAATAACTTCTATAGATTAAACTTCGTCCCATGCCCCAAAAAATTCAGTTTCACATTCTCAAACTACCACAAATAATTTTTAAAATATCCACTAACAAACAATGCACATAAAAAAAAAATAGTAGAATTGTCCAACACCTTTACTACAATGTTTGTAAATATCACATCACTCTCGCTTTACATAAAATACAAACATGAAATACATTCATGCATACACATTTACATTGTGGCAGTATTTTTGTATAGCTTTGGCGGTTCCATCACCATAAACAATTTAGCGCGTAACAGATAGGTCACACACCATCAAGAAGCAACAAAAACACAAGGGAGAAAGAAAAATATGTGCGATCCCATAGAGAACATTTTTATCCTTATGCTCGACCCATGCGCTCAATTTTGGTCATTTTTTGTTCTCTTTTTTTTTCATCCCTCTCATTTATATTTATTTTCTTATTCACCCTACCCTATAATCCTCCCAGAAATATTTATGTTTTTCAAGATAAGTATATCCTGAAGAAGGAAAAGCAATAAAAAATGTATAAACCACTTTAACACTTTTATATTTCCCCTTTTTCTTTCTCTTCTTCAACCACCCTCTTTCATATATTACCAAATATTTTGTAATGTTTGGAAATACGCACAAACACTGTTGATTTGTCTATATTGAACGTGTAAGAAATTTGTGATCCACTATAAACAAGATATATATAAAAATAAATATATATCGCTGAAACGTGCAGTATTTTCCAATACCATTTTGACATGATATGATAATTTACTGCTATGAACATCATAAAAAAAATACGCACTCTAATTTCTCTTCTTTATTTTTGACACATGAGAATTCTATCGTTTTTATCAACACTGAATATTAATATTTATAACCAGTATTAAGTTTAAATTGTTAATTCAAATTGCAATTGATTGTTACATCTGAAAATCTGTTAAAAGATCAATTAATTTTGTCACACTTTGGTCTCAAAACATTCAATAATTTTCACATTTGTCATAACTGTAGACTGCTGAGTATGTTTGAGACAATTTCTAGCATAAGTGATAACCGATAATTACAAAATGTGTTTGATGGAAGTTCGTTAATGTTAACCAAAACGTATTATACACTTGTGAATACATTTGAGAAAAGTGTGATGGAAAAAAGTAGAAATAGAAAAATATTAATGCATTGAATAAGATAAAGTTGTAAACTTGTTTGTAGCTTCGTTAAAATCAGGCTTCTAATAGAATGATAGAGTGAACAACGATGTGTCAATTTACTGTTCCACGTTGTTATCAAAATGATTAAACGAACTAATTTTTAATTTTAACTCTCGTTAATCTCTCATAAATTATGTTGAAAGGGAAATATATATGAAATTGTGAAAGGATTAAACCAAATCTCTTGTTAATGCATCAAGCTAACGTTAATAATTATTTCATTCTCTATTGTGAAAATGTCGATATTGTACAGAAAAGCTCTACATTAACTCCACATTTATAATTAACAATTTTCGAATATTTAATAATTGATCTAATCATCATTTTGTGGAAGTTGCTTTATCAGATTATGAAATATCAGTTCCATTAGAGAGAAGTTTTGTGGCTATGAATTGATAATCATTTTCAGGAATTGTATTTCGGAAATATTGAACATTAGTGGGAATGTTCATAACCCAAAAAACTGAAAATGTAATTAACATGTTGATATTATTAAATCAAAAAAAAATATTCCTATGAAATACTTATATTCGTGATTAAGTAAATTGATTGATATGTAAAAAATATATTAGAAAAGCTAGAAGTATATTTTAAATTCAAAAATAATTTGAATTTTGTGACAATTTATTATGACAATTCCAACCGAAATTTCAGGCGGATTCTCATGAATGAAAACGATTAGAATAGCAATTGAATAAGCACATGAAATATTATTGGTAGAAACAGTGAATTGTGGCTTACCCGGTTTACCTAGTAGATAATTCTGTGAGAGGAATATTCTATGATGACTTTTCATCAATTTCATTTATTTCCAAAAGTAGATAAATATACATAATACATTTAAATCCTATAGAGGTAACATGATGTTCCCTGTGCATAGGTTCGGAAAGAATGTGAATAGGCATATATGATTTATTCTTCATATGTGCTTATTTAACAAAATAAACTTCGTTTTAAATATATCTGAATTATTTACGCATAAATTATAAAGCGAAAACAAAAATATGAAAGTGTTCGAATTGAAACATTTCACACGCATTATAATACTTATTATAATACTTTCAAACGATAACAAAAAAACTGGCGTGTATATATGTTCCTTTATCAAGTAAATAGTTGCTCATGTCTGGATATTAACCATTTTCTTACGTCAATTTAATTGCTTTGGTTAGTATTTTTTGGAAATGAATTTCAAAAGATATTTCTTTTTTTTTTAAATAGTTGCGGATTGAACGACAATGAATTTTTTTTTAGCCGGGAACTTATTTGTCTGATTAACTGCAATTTTTGAAGACAGTTAAAATGAAGTTTTCAATTGCATTGGTGTTCAAATGAAGTTCCACAAAGTTGAAAACTCAATAAATTTGTATGGGGAAAGGCTGTATTTAATGTCTCATTTAATTGATCCCACATAAATAAAAAAACTTGTGAATTTCAAGAAGTAAATTATCAATAACACATTAAAAATGTGAAAATGTGCAGTTTTTTAATGCAAAATTCTGCATTAAAACTAGAAAATAATTAAAATAATTGAGAAATCATAATTAATGAACTCTGGCGTCTTTTTTCAATCGTCATAATATATGAACTGAAAGTAATTCGAATGTTTTGAAACATTTCATTTTCCATCTTCCCCATATTGATAATTTCATAATAAACGGTTTCAAATATTTGAAAAAATGAGACATTTCACATTGCTGAAAGAAACTCTCTGATGTTAAGTATAACATTCAAAACTTTGCTCTAAAGCAAAAAGCCATCATTAATCATCAGCAACTCTTCTCATTCTTCAAAATTCTGATAAAAAATGATAACTCTCAAAATCTTAACTTACATTAAATAAAAAACTTCCCCTCAAATATTATCAGCATCACCAAATCTACACATCTCCACAATCACCTTCATGCAATCACAATTTCACCCAATCACAATTAAAAATACCAAATTAAAAGAAAGAAAATGAACATTTCATGCTAATTCAATATTAAAAATCGAGAAATGTTATATTGAACAACAATCACGTCTGCATGACAAATAATTTCCAATACCTCTGCAGATGTTAATGGACATACATGAAAGATCAAAGACTTTGATACACACACAAGTGTGTGGGAATGGACGACGTCCATCAGGATATCGTACATGAGATTCCAATATATGATGGGAAGGATTTAATTAGAGAGCGAGCGCGTGTCAGCGGTTAACGAGTCAAAGTATATATTGGTTAGACTTTGCCACGTGACCATGTGAGCATGTCTGTGTTAAAGGTCTCGGTCAGAAAATCACCTCTAGTCGCCCGCACCCTTTATGGCTGCTTCTATATCATCAATGGCCTGTCCCCATTGCTCGAAAACCTCTGCAAACTCAATAATATATCCAGCCCTCATTGAAATTAGTACATAGTACACGTACAGACATGTTCGTGTATATACATATACATATATAATATAATACATTGAAGTGTACAATTTTCAACCACACGCTTTTCCCATCATTGACTATTGTCCGTTGATATTCAAACACCCACAACCGATTTTCATGTATGGATCCATCAACGTGTCATGCAGGTCATTGTTAAATTTACATATAACAACCAACCTTATCATAAATTGAATAATTGAATATTTTCCAAAGATTTATTTATTGTTTTATTTTTTCTTTTACTGTTATTATTAATTGTTCATTGTGAAATTAATTGTGAATAACATTTTGATATAATTAATTTATAATTGTCTAGATTTAAGAATAATTGCTAGAATTCAATGATGATCTGCATTTTTGTTTATTTATTCTGTAAAGATTTTGACTTTAAATTGAATTTCAAGTACATTGACAATGGGAAGGAAAAGATGCCCTTTAGTGCTTTCCTTTTAGTAGGATTGGATTGGTACTCCTGTGGGGTTGGATATCCGATGAAAATTGAGGTTTGCACTGTAAAATCTGAGTGTTTTATTTTGTAGTCAGTTTTGAACTATTCCAAAACATCTTATGTCAGTTGTGTGTTAAATAAATGATTGACTTCTGAGTGTTTTAGAAGTTGATGGAATGGTAGAGATGGAGAAATTGATGATTTTTGAATAATGTGAAATTTTTAGTCGAGTGGAAAATGTTTTATTTTTATTTTATTATTAATCTGGAACAATGTGGAGGAATTTCGTTAGCATAATCTCATGAGTATATTTGTGACGTCTATATTTTATTTTTATATCACTCGAACTTTTCGTCGCTTTAATCTTACGATGATTGATGTGGGTTCACATCTTTTTCCATTATTTTTACAACGTCTAGAAATTGTTGGACATTTTTTTTTTGCCATGATTCACTATCGTGTGGGTTGAATGTTTGAATCGTTTTTGATATGAAAGTGTCGTCATGACAGTTAGATTGATGTTATTGTTTTAAATACAATTCTCCATTTTATATTCACGTTGGGAAAAAAGTGAAAAAAAAAAATGCTACATTTATTCAATTTTTGTTTGATACAATTGCAGCGTTTTATTTTTGGGCCTTTTCACATTGTTAAACCTTTAATTGGTGACAAAAAAAAAATTCATATTCAACAATACAATTCTATTAATTGGAATTCAATTTCGCCCACGAATTCCATTTGATTAACCCATTAGACATTGATTGAAGAAAAAAAAATAGTAGAACAGCAAAAAAAAAAAGAAATGAATTACGAAAGAAATAACAACAGGAATTCATCGAATTAATATGACCTCTATATATCAATAATGATTGATAGAATAAAATTCGTTCTATGGTTGATTATCCATTAATTTGATTGAGTGAATCATCCAATCATCAATTTTATTTTATCAACATTGAGACCAATTTTTGAAGGACATTTTTACTAACTCCAAATGAATCCTACCATTATTTTCAAATAAATAATAAAAATCATCAACTTACAAATGATTGTTAAATCTGCTGTTCAATCAAACCCCATTGGACCCCAAAAAAATTTGCCAACAGAAATGTCCACCCATAAAAAGAATGAAAAAAAAACTATAATTCAAAAATAAAAAAAAAATTCAGATATTTAAAATTTAATATCTTTATAGAAATTTAATTTCTTTGCCATCCTTTCTAGTTTTTTTATTTTTCTCTTCTCTCAAAACTTCAACATAACATTGCATGAAGAAGAAGTTTATTTACGTCTGGTCGAAACGAAACTACTCTACTTTTGCTCCTTCACATGCAGTAGCCACAGAGAACACGGTTTTCTTCACACAAACACACTCTTCTTTATATATATATATACGTATGCATGTGTTGTATGTTCTGTGCTCGTTGAAGCATAGAGAAGTTGAAATCGCATCTAAAAATAGATCGTCTCAGATCTAGTATATACAGTAAAAGAAGAACTGAGTGAGATAGAAGTGTGTATGTGGTTTTCTCTCAACTCATACTCGTCTGTCCAAGTGTGTTTTTGTAAAAAAAAAAAGAAAACACACAGACATCCGCGTGTATATACATCAACAGATTTTTTTTTTTTCCACAATTGTGTATGGAAAAGGCGTTGATATATAGGTGAGTTGAAAAGGGTAGAAGTAAACGAGGAAGGGCAAAAGAGAGATAAAACGTCTTGTCATTTTAAATCGTGGATTTCGTGACCAGAATGTTGCGACCCGGACTTTACCTCAAGATGACAGCAAAGAGAACCATAGAGTGGCTTAGAGAGAAAAAGAAAGAAAAAAAAAAACAAAATAAAAGTGAACAAAAGAAGAAAAAAAAAGTAATGTGAAAAAAAGAGGTACATCCCCAAGATTTTTTAATGTCACTGAAATCAGATATTTGTTTTATATCATCTAACAGTTATAGAAGAAAACAACTGAGAAGTTTATTTTTATTAACTTTTTCTTCTTACGTTCGAGAGTGATACAAATGAAAAATAATAATAATAATAATGATAAAAAATGTGAAGTAAATGTAAAAAAGGAAAACAGAAAGCAAAACTTAAGTTTCTTTTATATCATTTTTGTTGCAGTTACTCAGCTCTATTGTTGTTGTGGGTGGTACAAATGTGGCTGGCGCATTGACACATCACCCAAGAGAATTGGCACAAAGACAGGCATTTTTAGAGACTCGACAATGTGTTGAGGCTCGATTAACCACTCAACGAGAAAATCAGCAACAGGTATTTAAAAATGTTTACATATTTATGTTGACAATAGTGAAAAGTTATATGAGAAAACATTTTTTGTCTTTTATAGATAATATAAACTATTAGAGAATTTTATTTTTCTTTTCATTTTCATTCATAAACTAAAAATTTGTCTTTACAATTTGATTTAATTGGATTGAAAAATATCCATTTACATCTAATTAATGAAAAATGAGATTTAATTTTGTTGAAATGAAAATTCTGTCACATTTAAAAAGATCAAAGTAAAAAAACTCGAAATTAATTATTTATTCTCATATAACTTTTTGAGTAATTTAATATTTACACAAAACTCCAGATTTATTTTTCAATTTTTCATCCAATATATTTTTTAATCCCGATTGAATTTTATCGATCATGATTGGATGACGCAATGCACCACAAAATCTTTTGTGTCGTTTCATTGAACGAGTCATATAGATATGAAAATTATGATTGGAATAAATTTCTTACTCAATACAGTTCGCCATTGGCCATTGTCATACAAATAATATCAATTCAATCAAGCGTTGTATTATATCCTTCAAACAGAATAAATTTTTTTTTCCATCAAACCCCTCGTGGCGCCACTCTGTCTTGAATATTATTTATGTCTAGTTGGATGTATTACAAATGAGAATTATTTTACAATAGAAGTATTAATTGTCAGTTGATAATTTCAATGTCATATTGAATAATTCATTTCTCAAAATGTCGTGTAACAGACAAGCAATACAATCAATAAAATATAAAAATGATAATAAGAAATATAAAACACAACAAACTTTTTGTTATTCTGTTCACAAAGATACTGAATAGGAATAATCGATGACAATAATTATAGCATTAATTTTCAATGACATTCATTAAATACCACAATTATTTTAACAAATTAATCCTATCATATATAAACTTGTTATGTTTATATAAATCCTATATCGTTCTGAGTGCTACTAAATTGATAAACAATAATTTTATATTGGATATTATCACATATTCAAGATAAGCAGTTAAAAATTGAGTTTTTATATATAAATAAATTATTGTAAATAGTCAATATAGATTTATATGATATATTCACAAATATCAATTTATATAAATGATAACAATCATTGTGATTATGACGATCAATAAAATATCATGAATAAATAATTATTGCAATTCAAAGTGGTCAGGTGTTGAGTGGAAATAAATTATCTGTTATGAATTATTTATAATTCAATTGACGTGATGACGCAAGAGAAAGTGAGATCAAGAGAAATAGGAGAGAGGAAGTGAGGATGAAAGAGGAGAAAATTTTGCATATGCATGAGGATTATACGATCCCATACCTGACAAATTAACTTTAGAATCGGATCAAAGTATAATTATAAAAAAGGGATTTTAATCGAGACCTTTTACAAAGTCTTTGTAAAAATATTCTACACTTCAATTGTATTTACTTTTATAATAAAATGAAAGAAAAATTCAATTTTTATATTAAATTTTACAGTTTTAAATCAATTTTTCTTCAAATTATGTATTTACTATTTCCTAGATGTAGAATATATATTTACATATCATTATCTGTATGTGTATATGTGATAATCATGCATGACATTTTCGTCTGTATATTGTCGTCGTGTGCACAATTGAATGTTGACGGACATAACTACTTGAATGTAACGCACTTGAACGCAATTGCTAATGTCAACGTATGCAAATTGTACATTCAGCACATTTAATATGTGTCAATATGGAATATTTGTATATACTAATACACAATTATGAATGGTAATATGATATATTTTCATGGGGAATATATAAACAATACGTTGAATTTAATTAAAGATGAAAGTCTGTTTTGGATATGGGAAATATTGTGTTTATATAAATACAACAATTTTTATCATCGATTTATTCCCCCACACAGACCCACACAGATCCACACAGATCCTTTAACAATTGATGGAAATTTTATTGTTACCAAAAAAAAGTTTGTGGTTTTTAAGTTATTCTTGTTGCATCCGAAAGTTTTTAGTATCCACAGAAAGGGATTTGGCAAGGAATTAAAATGTTAAATTGAAAGTTGAATGATTTTTACATTTAAAATTTTTCTCTGAGGACATTATCGATTTTTATATTCGAAGTTTTAAAATATTCAATGAGCTTATTTTCTAGTTTTTTTATGTTAAGAAATAATTCTGATATGAATAAAATCTAAACTTGTCGTATAGTTATGAATAGTTTTAATTTTTCATAAATTTCAAATATTTGTTTTTCAAGAATCTCCATTTCCATATTACTAAAAAAAATATGAAAAAATATTTCAATCATCATCTTTTGAAGTTGATAAATTTGTGAATGAAGCGAAATGAAATGAAAAAATAAAATAAGTTGAATGACAGAAATCAAAATTATTCTTGGGACATTTATGTACTGTCCAAATCACAATTTTAATGAAACATTTAAATTTTGTCCTCGTTATGTTCTGTATAATTATTTTTCACTCAATTTGATTTTCACTTTTTTTTTTTGTGAAGTTAAATACAAATGAAAGTAACAAATAATATAACGATATATATTTGATGTTGGTGAGATTAAATTGGTTTTTATTTGCATATGTAGAGGATTTCACATTTCTGCAAAGTCTAAAATGTCAGTTCCCTCCAAACCTCTTTCCCTCACTTTGTGTATCTATGTATAAATTTATATATACATTGAAGCCTTCATTATCTCCGCTGGACAGCTAGCTCAGCTGCATCACTGGTGATCCCCTTGACACCACAACTCAAGTGAGTGAACTGTAAGGGATGACGAGGAAGAGAGAATTTTAAATGAGTATGGTTACCATCATATTTCGTTGCGGTTGCTCATAGATATGAAGGGTGGAATTATTATTCCTGAAAATTGAGAATTTCTAATTTATCTGTGATAGATTAGTGGAATTATTTGCGAGACAGTTCAGATATGAGAAAGATAATTGAAACTCAGCTGTTTAATTTCGTCTTTATTTTAAGTATGTGAATTTTTTTTTGTTACGTTAGATTGCAAAATATATTAAATTTAATTTTGCAATAGAAAACATTCAAAGTGAAAAATGAAAAGTTGGAACTATTTTGTTTTGTTTTTTCAATATTGAATATCTTTTCATTTTAATGGTGATAGTTACGATTGAAAAAATTCTACAATAGCACTTGGGATTATCTTTTACTTATCATAAAACGATGATCGACATTAAAATACTAACAAATTTCTGGATCTTTATTATCAATAAACACAGTGAGGGTGCGATAGTTTCAATTATAGTATCTATCAAATCATGAAAATGTCTTATCAATATTTCTTCAAAATAATTTTTATTCTCAAATAAAATGATTATTACCTGAAGAATATAAATTGATATCAGAATTTGAATTTCAAACATCTCAAACTATATCAAATGAATATCAAAACATTTTATAAATTATCGCATGAAAGTTTATAAATTCAATTCCTACATCTTCTTCTGTTAACAATAATAAGAATTAATTTCAAGAAAGAATTCAAATTATTTTTAATTGGTCATTAGTATTTTCCTAATACAATTCTCATGGTAAAAAAGTCTTTAAAACTTTACTGAATTGTTAAATCAATGAAATAATTGGCCTTAATGAGGATTCAATACTTCCACGCAAAATCAGTTCATGGGAAATGTTGTGGTACATCAGTCGATGAATTAATTTCCAATCATTAGCCAATTAAAAAATCCACATGCTAACATTGAATTGCAGTACAAATTAACATTCGCAGATATGAGAATATCAATCTATATCTACTTGAATTTTACTTCATAACTGTAGAAAGTGATGAATATATGAATTGCTCAGGTAATTCATATTTATAATTGAACATCATTTCCCTCGCTACAAATATGCATATGAAATTCAAAATAAAATTTCTTAAAATATCAAAATCAACTGACAATATTAAAAATAAAATAATTTCAATAAAACAAATAACAATACAAATATTCCATAATCTTTGTTTATATTTCATATAAAATTATAAATATCATTTACTTATATTAATGATATGAATAATATTTTTCACATCCATTTTTTTAATATGAATACATTCAAAGGCAGGAAATTATTTTATATTTTACAGGAGAGACTTCTTTTGAGTGTTTTACCACGTCATGTAGCCGTGGAAATGAAGGCTGATATTGCAGGCAAGCCAAAGGATACTATGTTTCACAAGATCTACATTCAGAGGCACGAAAATGTCAGGTGAGCTTGATTGAAAAAAAGAAGAGAAAAAATGTAATAATAAAAATTTTTTTTTACCACTTTTACGCTTTTACTTCGTAGTTTTCCAGGTCAACGTTGAATTGTGAGTACAGAATTAAATGAGGAAAGAAATAAAATGAACGAATAAGCAATTCGTAGGATTTTTCTTATTTGAATGGAGGGACTTGTATGAACACCAAGGGCATACAGAAATTATAAAATAATGTTTATCTTTATAACTCATATTTACCAGACTGAGTACATTCAATAAAGCTGAATTCAAAATTGCACACACATTCAATGATACTTATTGTCAGTCAAGGTTTCAACGATGAATTTTTTAAACCTCTCTACTACCTGAACTCTATTTTTCTATTTTCAAAAATTCATACATTCCTTTACTTAGAAATTGCCAAAGTGAAATGACGTTTGTCAACTTTATTTTTTTTTCTTTTGTTATTTGTTTTCTGTATGAAAAAATGGACAATTATGATATTTTCTTTTTTGAAGATCGTTCTATTTTTGTTGATACTGACATCAATAAATTGCTTGCATGATGATGTCATATTTGAATTTCTTTGAATGTAATTTGAAGGTTTGAATTGTATTTAAATTATTATACTCAAACATTTAACGATAGAACATTTTTTACGAGATGATTGTTGCATTGATTTGTCTCTTTTTGTTCTTACTTAATGTCTGACTTAATTTTGAAACATTAAATGTTTTAACCATTCACATTTTCCTATTGAGAAAATACTTTATAAAGTGATTACAATTAAATGTCAAATAACTATTGAATATTACATACATTTATTGTAAATATATCCAAAGAGTTTATATATTCGACATAGTTTTCTAGCGCAATTTCCTCATACACGAACTGTCATAAGAAGTTTACTCCTCGGGTAAACGTCAAGTGCACATTTGATGCATAGCTGGTACAAAATCAAACATTAACTCAATCATTCTTTGAATCCTCCCAAGATTTGAGATTAACTTCAATATAGGTTAGTACGAAATTGTTGGAAACATTGAGAGATATTAATGATTATGTACATTGATGAACAATTTCACATACATGATTGTTTAAATATAAATTATAATGTGAAACAGAAAAAAAAGAAGACCAACAAAATGTTTATACAACATCAATTGCTACCGAAATGAATTTTATCCTGAAATATCAATACAACATTATCGAAAATTGTTTGCTTTGTTCACACACGCAATTGATAATAATCAGTCAGTAAAATTCATAGGGGTCATAATCGTGTTTGATGTGTATGATAATCATCGTTAAAAAAAAATTCACACAAAGAGAAAATTGGCGAAAAAAAAACAAAATTGATGATAGTGATAACAAAGATAATAAACTATCAATACACAAATATATTTTAATACAAGATAATTTATTGTTGCAGTATACTTTTTGCTGACATTTGTGGATTTACTTCTCTATCCGATCAATGCACAGCTGAAGAACTCGTGAGATTGCTCAATGAACTTTTTGCCAGGTGAAATAAATTTTAATATTTCTTTTTATTACTTATTTGCTGTTATTGCTACTAAATCACTTCCATTAAACAAATAACCGTCATACAATTCATTTCATGAAATGAAACAAACTGAAGAGAACGAAGAATAAATGCAAACAAAAAAAAATGACGCCAATAATCAATTAAATAACGAGACAATGTCATAAAATATTGTTAACATAACCATAAAAGACAAGAGGCCATCTGCGATCTAAAAGTTGGAACAAAATTGTACATAATAAGTACACCAAAGAAATGTATTATTTCTACACAATCAAGATGACGAATAACAGAAAGAAAAATAATTCACAAAGTTTGATGACAAATGAAACTCTTTACAAAACTGTGATTACACCAAAAACTTGAACAAATCTAAAGAAAGAAAAAAATTCTCCAAGAACAATAATAACTTTATTAATTTATTTTATTCGTAAGACAAGAGATTAATTAACAAGACGAAAAATGAATGGAAAAAGTAAAAAAAAATTTTCATATAAAACCACTAATAATTTAATATGAGCAACCAAAAGAATACAGAGAATTGTGTAGAGACGAGGATTGAAATACCAAAGGGTGTACACATGCGTATAAAATATTGAACTTGTCATGTTTATTCAATACGATTATAAATGAAATAATTCAACAGTGACCTGATATACCTTCATACAATTCAATATATTTGTATCCAGTGGAGACCAAATATCAAATGAAAATTGCATAATAAAATGTCACAATACATAAAAGCGAATTGTTGCAGTATTAATGTTGTTCGAAGATTGATAAAACATGAACAGCCACATTTATACATATAAATAAATTCAAGAGATATTTGACAATTTTAGCTGTACATTTTTAATAATTTAATATATTTACATCACATTTTTATTTTGTTTAATTAAATACACAAAATATTAACTCCGATAATAATAAAAGGAAATAATTCTACAATAAATAAAATCCTTTTTTAGTTACTTGAGAAATTTGTTTTAGAAATCAATTTCATAATGGATAAATCTAATGTAAATTGTTTAAGAAATTATGAAAGGAGGGAGTATAAATTATATTGAATCTTAAACATTTATAATAATTTATAAGAAATTATTATAACAAAGTGAAGAGTTAGATAATAAAATTTGGTGATGAACAAATGTAAGAGCATCAGTTCCACTCTAGTCGTACCATTATTATGTATGAACTTTCATGTCGAGTATGTCTTCTACGTTCATGTGATTTTCTTGTCGAACGATGCTGAAGATGTCGTGATAAGGTTATGGAATTTATATAGCTGTGGAATTCAATGGGAACATATGAATTTATGGAACGATTACTTTCCTATATCGTCATTGCGAGTATCACACAAAAAAAAAAGAGCCAATAAATAGAGAGAGGAAAAAATTGTAAATTATTTTTTATATGACAACAAGAATGGACTTCTTGGGTTTTCGTTGGTATAATACTGATAATACTGTCGATAAAATTCAATTGGTAGTTTCCGGTTGATTTTTTTTTCTTTTACTGAAAGAAGGAAATATCAATTGATTTTTTTTTAATACTGAGGAATATGAGACGATACAATTAACGCAATTGGTTTTCGAAACCTGTTAAGGGATTGTAAGAAATATGAACGAATGATATAAAATATCTATGAAGAAAAATTTATATCTATTTATTTTTTTATTCTTTTAATTTTCTTCAATGAATTCACGAAGATCGAATTAATGCAGCAGTAAAATTTATGAGAAGTGAAAAAAGTTGATCCTTTTTTTTCAGTTTCATTCTTAAATTTCATGTAAATATGATGTACAAAATATTAATGCATAATGCAACGTTTAGTTAAGGATACATAAAATTTTTTTTTTTCTCAACAGTTTTTCACATATTTTATTCATTACTGCTGTTTACTTTATAGATAATTAACTTTTTTCACTTCCATCATAGTTTACCCGACAATATTAACCTAATAATAAACGCTGAAGGAAAAACAAAACAGGCAAACATTTTTACGTGTTCAAATTTTTACGCTCTGATTAAATATGATAATTAATCCTTTAAATAAAATTTTTGATCAGTTAATTCAATTCGATCATAGTATAATATAAAATAAAAATTGAATACTCTGAAAAATTAACAGTGGATTTATTTGAATCGATTTCATAAAGATTCTCGTAGATACTTGAGAAATGTCTGAACACAATTTTTTCATTCTTCCATTCATTTCTTTCTACCATTTCTTTTTATGTTTTTATATCCTATTGATGAAACAAACTACCACCATGTACTGCAATACTCAGTTCTATTATTGGTTTTGTACTTTTTTTTATTCTCCTATCAAGATTTCTCTCCCGCATCGTTTTTTACTTTTTTTTCTCATGTTTCGCACTGTAAAAAAAAATTTCTCAATCAATATCAGTCCGATGATATTTCGTGGTATTCAATAATGTTCACATTTTTACTTTCATTCCTTTTTTTTCTCCCTTAATTTTTTTTTCATGTTACCAAATGCTCCAAACGTTGATATTTCAACGAGATCTTGCACAAATTGACAAGCAATTACGAGAAATTCCAGGTCAATTTGAACTAATCTATCTTGTCTTATTAAGATAGGGGTGGTTGCGTCTATGTATACAAAACGTTATCCGGCTTTCTGAAGTCACTTGTATAGCGTATCCGCAACCACACACATACACGAATAAAAATTAATAATTTCCTAAACTAAATTGTGAAATGTGTGAAAGACATCAAATCATGACAACCTTTGTTAAATAGTGATAATTAAAAAAAAATAGGAAATATTCATAATTGAACAAAATATAATAACTGACCAGTTAATTGTTCATATAAAACTTTTATCCTAATTAATCACCACAACAAAAATTAAATTATATTTGTACTTAATATCATTAAAATATTGAAACAGATCAATTTGATGAATAATATTTTATGAGTATAAATAGTTCAATTGGAAATTTTTAACACAGAATTAATGAAAATTATTATATCCATTTGTAATTCATAATTAACAATTATTGATTTTATTCCAGATTTGATCGTCTAGCTGCAGAACATTATTGTTTGAGAATAAAACTTCTTGGTGATTGCTATTATTGTGTGTCAGGATTGCCTGAACCTCGACCAGACCATGCTCACTGTTGCGTTGAAATGGGATTGGATATGATCGACGCAATTACGTGAGTTTACAGAATAAACATACTAAAATAATGTAGTAGTGTATAACAATAATTTCCTTCAACAAATAGATTTTTCGGTTAAACTTTAATAAGCATTTCAAAATCATTGTTAATTGATTTTCATAATATATGAAACAGTGTATATAATTGTAGTGGATTGAATTCACGGTTGAAAACTTCAACTAGTTATGAAAAGCCACACACCAACTCACCCAAAATGACCGTCGACAATGCCTCAACAAATGCTCATGCTATGTTCTCATTTCCGCCACATTGTTCGCATATTCGCAACGACACACATATATACACAACCACAATTCTTTTCTTTTTTTCATCCATTCTGCTTTCTGCTCGTAGGCCATCATTTAACAATGCTCTAAATGTTTCCAACAGTGGTGAATATTCGAAGATAATGCGTCGATTTTTGGATTATCCTAACGAAACACCAGTAATTATACCGAGTGTTTCAAATATCTAAAAAATGGAAAATGAGAATGAAGAAATTGTTGGTATAAAAACAAGTATAGAGATGCAATGTGAATTTGAAGGAAAAATTGGCAGTTATTTACTATTGTCACCGTCAAATACAAATGAAAGCAGCTTAATAGCAAACAAAACAACCTAATTTTATTTTTCGTTAATTATGAAAAAATGTTGGCATAAGTTCTTTCTATCTCTGGATTATTGTTCTATTCATTATCAGGATGGCGCATCATGAAAAACAATATGAGGTTTCGTACGAGAATATTTTTTTTTTTTTTATAATAAATGCCCTGAGGTTATACTCGTTAGTCGAATTCCACTTGTTCCTCATTTCAATGCTTAACACTCTCGGTAAAACCATGAAATGAATACGAACAGTGAGAAAGAAAAATCCTCTTAATAAACACAAAAATAATATTTAATTGGCAGTGCATAAATCCACAAGGGTAGTAATGAATTACAGACGAAATAATAATAAATTAAAATAATATTTACGTACATCTCACATAATATGATAATAAATTAAAATTGCTTTGGATAACAAACAATTCCATTGCAATATGTCATAGAATATCATTTTATTTATCAATAAATTATTCATCATCTCAATTTTGAATTCATCACATTATAATAACTATCTGTAATTCATTATTCACTATTACACCATAAATAATTGACAATAGAGCAAAATATAAAATGAGGAAAATGAATTAAAAAAAATTATTTAGGCCATATTTAATCTGGGTATTGACGCGCGTATAGTATGGCGTGGGATTATCATCATGAATTGGTTCTCTAGAGAATTCCAATTCTCCGTTGCAGCATCGATACTCCACCATATATATCAATGCTTCACCATATCGCATATCCAATTCGCCCTGTATTAACATCAAAATTTTATATTATTATTCGTCAATATGTCAAATAGAACATTTTAATGAACTAATAAATATGAAATGATCAATGCTAAACTTGATTGCTATTGAAAATATAAATGTTAGTTAATAAAGAAATAAAATTAAATGTTTACAGGCTTGTTCGTGAAGTGATGGCAGTAAATGTGAATATGCGAGTGGGTATTCATACTGGTAGAGTTCATTGTGGTGTACTTGGATTACGAAAATGGCAATTTGATGTTTGGAGTAATGACGTGACATTGGCAAATTATATGGAAAGTGGTGGTATACCTGGTCGTGTACATATTACTAAAGAAACATTGGATTGTCTTGGTAATGATTATGAAGTTGAAGAGGGACATGGTACTGAAAGAAATCCTTACTTGAAGGATCACAATATCCAGACATATCTTATTGTACCCGGTGATACATTCAAGGATAATGTAACGAGTCCAACCATAAAAAAAGGGTACTCTGCAAATGGTAGTGTCTCCAAGGAGATGAGAGTTATGGGTCATGGATCGCAACATGGCAAACAGGCCAAGTGAGTTAGTTTATTCACGTGATGATGAATTATTTATACAATCACGTTTGAGTATATTTGTAAAACAATAATTTCATATTTATATATTTTATTTATTAATTAATATCATGTGAATGATTTGTTTTTTGTAGAATGGGTTTTGGTGATACAGTTGAGTGTGAAAAAGATCCAGAAGATGAAGTAAATGAATATTTGATGAGAGCTATTGATGCCAGAAGCATAGATCGACTTCGTGCTGAACATTGTACACCATTTATATTAACTTTTCGTCGACCTGACATTGAAGAAAAGGTACAGATGACGAATAAAATGGAATTTAATTGGCAATGAATAAGACTTTTAATAGTTTATTATTCATTACTATTTTTAGTTCATTTATTTATTGAATTTTATTTGATGCAATTAAATTACAACTTGATTCCATCGATATTTTCATGGCCAATTTATGGCTTGAGAATAGAATTTAATTGCTGCGTGTATTGATTTCAATGTTGTTACATATCATGAATTTGCTGCTTGAGGAAAGTGTCTGAAACGAGCTTATGAAGAAATCAATAGTTTCATAAGATTCTTAGCCATTATTGAACATCGCTCTTGAATTACATGACAATGTTGGATTCTTCATAATAGTTTAACACTTCAACTTTCAACCCCTTCATGTTTTAATCGTCTTGCACTGCTCAAAGACTTTTTTTCCAATTATCAGACATTTTATATAGTTTTAAGAGGATGTTTGATACATCTAAAAGGAAAGAAAATGTGACTCAAAGATTAGGCCGGTTGATAACTCACTACAATTTTTTATATTGTCCAAAAAATCCAAAAATCCTCCTTGGACTATTTCAACTTGATATGTAAAAATTCTGATAGATAAATAACAAACTTCAAGTTGAGATTATAAATTCACACAGCAATTCAGTGTATAAATTACCATCAATATCATTCATAATAAAAATATAGTTGCATTGAATACAATCAAACGAATTAGAGTAAATGAAAATATAAAAGCTCATACATTATTCACAACAATTATTTTCAGTATTCACGTGAACGTGATCGTATGCTATCAGCATATTTTGTCTGTTCTGGATTTGTTTATGTCATCATTGTCACAGCAATTGCTATCACATTGTCTGGGTATGTAAATATAAATTCTATACACCACATTCTTCACTGTTATAAATAAAATCACGTGCTCTCTTGTTGCATGACGAAGCACGTAGATTTTTGTTATCTATGTCGTCACGTGTATATATCAGATATTCCCACGTCGAATCCAATATATTTCATATTACGAATGGTCGGGATACGTGATGAGATATATTGTTACAAATATTCACTATCAATATATTCATGTGCTATAAAATAGATATTTTTCAAATATCATTCATCAATTTTTTTTCCATTTTTAGAAGTGTCTATTTTTACACCTGCACCGCAGTCAGTCTCTTCGTTATCGCTCTCATCAATGGCATTCTAATGACTGAGAGAAATGAGGTAAAATACAATTCATTTTCCTACTAACAATTCTTTGAATAATAATAAAGCAGAATGAATAAATCTATTGATACATTTTGCACGAAGATAAAATAAAGAAAAAAACAAAATTGGCTCTACAGCCATAATATGCATTGCTTTTATGAAACTTTGATGTAGTCACATGCGCGAAACTTGATATTAGAATTCTTCGATGGAATTGCTTTCGATCGAAATATGGAAAAGAGGAAGTTACGAATGTAATAAGAAAAGAAAAAAGAATAATTCAACTGTACCTTTACATATATATATATATATATTCAACTGAATATTTATTTCTATCTGCAGAGGGTGCCGCAGTTGATACGGAATATTGCCATAGCCATATTCGAGAATCGGATGGTTGCACAGAGCATAGCTTCAATCGTGGTCTTCCTCACCTTTATAACCATTTTGTCTCCATTGGTACGAGAGACAATAAAAATTTTGCTGTCTATAAAACATTCTCTTTTATTTTTTACTGTTATTTGAACTCTTATAACAATGTACTCTTTACAAAAGATGTTGCAATGATAATGACACTATTATTTTATGGACTATTTACTTTTCTTAAATATCATTCTATTTTATTTTCAATGTATCAGATAACATTGGACAACAGTGATGTCTGTAACAATAACACTTTATTGACCAAGTCTCAGGATAATTCTACAGTGATGGTACAGAGTATTCCAGTCGTTTCAGGAACATGTTACTATACATTATTCGCAGATGTAAGTAAAAATAACATCAACAGATGAAAATTACAAGAAAGTGAAATTGTGATGATAATTGGTAAAATAAAAATGTTTTTAACTGATACATTTATTTTTTTGCTCAGTTATTTCCAGTGTTGGTAATGCTGGTGATGGTAACATGTGCAGTCTATCAAATTCTCACATCAGTTTTTAAAGTGGCTGTATTGAGTATAATTGTGGCATTTTATTTGACTGTGAGCATTCATCAAGCTTTAAATGAAAAAGACATTGATCCAACTGGTAGATGGCTCGCAGGTATTCTTGTTGTATTCTTCATGGCATTTCTCATCGCTCATTCGCAACACACTGAAGCGACGTATCGGTTAGATTTCTTATGGAAATTGCAAGCAACTGAGGAAAAAGAAGAAATGGAACATTTGAAAGCGTATAATCAAAAGTTGCTTGCAAATATTTTACCAGAACATGTTGCTGCACATTTTCTTTCTACTGTGAATTCTGACGTAAGTCATTATAAATATATTTGTATTTATTTTTTGGAACAATTTATTGAGTAATGTTGTCTTTTAATTCATGTAGAATATTACACAGAGTTATTTGCAGGAACTTTATCATGAGCAATGTGACTCTGTATGTATAATGTTTGCATCGATTCCAAACTTCTCTGAGTTCTATGTTGAGTTAGAAGCTAATAACGAAGGCGTTGAATGTTTGAGACTCTTGAATGAGATAATCGCTGATTTTGATGAAATTCTTGCGGAAGATAACTTCAAATATATTGAGAAGATCAAGAGTACTGGGGCTACGTACATGGCGGCATCAGGTTTGTTGAATGACATTCATAAACTATTTGCTTCTTTCGTCATTGGAAATTTATTAATTATTTTCTTTTACTTTGTTTAGGTTTAACGAGGAATGCATGTGACATGAAAGACTTCAAACATGTAACAGCAATGGCAGATTATGCATTAAGAATTCGGGATCAATTATCTTATGTTAATGAGCACAGTTTTAATAATTTTCGTATGCGCGTGGGAATTAATATTGGACCAGTTGTAGCAGGTGTTATTGGAGCTAGAAAGCCACAATATGATATTTGGGGTAATGCCGTTAATGTTGCATCCAGAATGGACTCGACTGGTATTTTGGATGGTATTCAAGTGACACAAGAGGTCCGTGATATTCTCAGTGCCAAGGGCTATCCACTCACGTGTCGTGGTAGTATTCAGGTCAAGGGCAAGGGTAGTATGATCACTTATTTTCTTGATGGCCCAGCAGATCCCACAAAAATGGCCACAATCCAAGAAAATGAATGTCAAGCCAATAATATTAATAATAAAATATCTTGAAATTCTTTATAATGAATCTAAAATACTTAAATCAAAGCTCCAAAATGGAAGAATTGAAAAATAATTTTGGAGATTAAAAAAAATTGAAAATTCATTCATTCATTTTTCCTATTGTTTATTGGACGTGATGATAAAAATTCAATCTCACTCGCTTTCAATTCATGATGTTCGATATAGTAGCGGTGCGTTCGTCCATGCAATCAATTCTTATATACACAAATCTTGATGAGTTTAGTGAGAAAAAATATTTTAAAAATAAGAAAAAAAATATTGAACACACTTTAGTTTCAAAATGATGTAATTTTGCACTTGGAATTACGCACACTCTGCCTAAACTGGCCTTTTTAATCAATTTTTCTCTTTATTTATATATTTTTGAAATAGAGCAAAAATTATTTATATATATACATTACATAATTATACATTTATTATACTCTTTGACGCGCTCATATATTAAGTTAATGTTTTTTAATGTTTATATAACTGCCAGGTGTCATTTTGAATTGTGAATATGTCAAAAGAAGAGAACTATCGTAGCACAAATTGTGCTTTTATGAACTTCGTTGTAAACGATAGTAGATAATAATAGCTGCAGTAGGTTGGCCATTTTATTAGAATAAAAAATATATTATATTTTAGAAATAGATGTTTTATTGTTGAGTGGTAAGATAAAAATCGTACGTGATAAGAGCGTATGCTCTACAATATCGACGGCGGTTGTGATAAGAAAAAATAGCTCTGAAAATATGAATAATTGAATGAAGCAGCTGATTTATGATCAAGTTGCAACGCTACATGATACCAAAGATGATATGATGTTATCTGAATCATTGACAATTGTGACATCTGATTGATGTGGTACAGTTTAATCTCATGACAAACAACGTTCTATGTCTTCTTTGATACTTTGAGAGTTGTTCAGTTTTTTGATGAGACAAGAAACGTTATTTACGATATGATTCCACTGGAATTACAAAATTCTTCCGTCAGGCTGCGCAATCCGTCACAGAGTTATAAAAATATTAAAGAAAAAAATAGGTGGAGAAAGATACTGAAAAAAATACGAACAAATATATTCAATCTTAAGACATTTTCTGCACTCTCATATAAAGACTCTGCCTACTCTCACTATCAAAATGCAGTATTAGTTCATTTATAGGCCTCTATTAAAAATGACTTCTAATATATATACATAGTGATAGTATAATAATGCACTTGGAAAATATTCAATCGTTAAAGAAGCATTTGATTTTCTTATTGAAATAACAATTAACACATTCCGTATATGATTCCACATATTGTAAAAACAGAGCATATGATTTATCAATTGACAATATTTTCATGATTATTATCAAGTGCGCAATTCTAGTCATCACAATGAATTGTCATAGCGCTGAACGAATTCTTTTTCGAATGAAAGTTTATTAACGGTGGAGAAAATAAATATACAACGAAGCATAATTTGGAACAGGAATTTTGCAAATTTTACGTTTTGCTTCTACTTTGTTGATTTTCTTACTTTAACAAACGATCATAATTATTTAAAGATGAAGGGACCATAGAGAAGAGAAATGATACTATATTTTATATTAGTTTCATTATTGTTTGTGAATGAATAAGTGGAGAATTGTTATGACAATTTATATATTTATGCAAACAACTGGTTTTAATTCAACTTGATTGAATTAATTTAACAATTTTATAATATTATTTTGTTTGTCACTGGCAGGTCCAGAATGAATATATTTCTGAATGTAAAATACAAAAAGTTAACAGAGAAAAAAATGACAAGATTCAACTATAAAGAGTAAATATGTGATAAATAATGAAAATAAAAAAACAAAAAAAAAGTGTTGATATAAATGTACGTTATCGCAAGTTCGTGAGAATTTTTAATTGACAGATAAATATATATTGACTAAAATTCAGACGTGGGGAAAGTAATTTTAAAAGCAGAAAATGAACAAAACAAAGATTATAATTGTAGAAATATTAATCATTGCAAATCCATATTTATTTTATTGAAAATAAATATTTAAAGCCTATGTAAACCAAAGTGAAATATAAATTCATATCACGACGAGAAAACCACCGATAAAAAATTTTAGAAATTGAAAACCCACATAACAACAATCTGAAGTGGAGGAGAACAAATAATCCAAACTATAAATGTATCAAAAAAATAGTATTTTCAATGTGAAAAAATGAATTATGATAATATAGATGAGGATAAAAATGCACTGGAGATTGGAAAATCATCTCTAGTTAAAAAAAAAAAACATTGCCCAAATCCATAGTCAATAATTGTTCCAAACGATATAAAATTGCGTATATTCTATAGATATATTTATCATCTAATATACAAATTAAAAATTATGAATTTAATTGTGTCAATTTATTTTAATTAAAAAGAAACGTATCTTCAGTGGCCTAACACGAAATTAATGGTGAAAATCTTCATTGTATAATATTGACTGCAATATTCAATGAAAATTAAAGCAAAATAATGCAGAAGAGCAACAAAAAAAATTGTTTCTTGAACAGAATACGTCAAATACATTTTTCGATTAAAATCAATTTGTTCATTATTGTGAATTTATTTATTTACATTTTACCATCTGATTTATTCACTTTCTTCCAATTTTCTATCAGCAAACAATTTCCACTATTTCCTCAATTAATTCTCGTTCATTTTATATTGAAAATATAAAAATAAAATTCTTAAACAGGTTCAACAAGTTGCTGCAGGTAGTTAAACCAGTTTTATATTTTTTTTTTATATCCCTTTGTATTTGAAAGAATAAAAAAATTTGCGGTCCCACTTCATTCTTGCTCCAACTTTCTCACTATTCGCTTTGTTAGTGACATGCGAGCACCACATTTCAAATCGATAAGCAAAGAAAGAGAACATCACGTGGTTTTTAAGATGCGCACGCAGTAACACAAGCAAGAACGTATGCTCTGTGAATTGATCGTACACATGTGGTGAGTATACCCCAAGATCATCATTACAAAATAATACTTTGCAGCGAGCACGTGGTAGGTCGCATGTGTCCTCCGTCATAGCCAATTCATGATAAAAAGGTAAGAAAACAATTTTTAATACAATTTATTGAATTCGTTGAATTGTATCATTTATTTTATAATCAGTTTCAGGAAATTTTACAATGACTTACACTACGTTTAAACTTGTTGTGCAACTCAATTATGTGTCTGATGCAATATAAACAGATATATGAAAAATGATACAAAATGATAGACTTATCTTATACCCAGTTGCTTTGCATTGTAATTTTTTGTATTAAGTTTTTGTATGCTCTTAATATGTAACGAATGTCAATCATGTAACGTATATAGATTTAACATTTAATTATAAATAATGATGAGTAAATCAATAATGAATTTTATTCTTTTAACAAATTGTTTGATGATGCCAATCAATTCTCAAAATATTTTTGGGATAACAATCATATATGGAAACTTTGGAATTTTTATCAGTATTATAATGAATCATCACATTTAATCTTAGATATTTGTAAAGTCACTTACATAACACGTAATTTATATAACAGTATTGAATTTTTGGCGGACATAATAATTTCTGTTTGATTATTATTTATTTTATTATTGCCAGGTTTTATATTTGAGCTTATTTTTGAGGAATAGAACCAATATAATCATTAAAGTAATTGAAATAAAATATTTTAGGAAATTTCTTCTAGCATATCTTGCTTTATTGCAGTATACGCACTGAGTCAACCACATTCCCTGATAACAAATAACATTTATCACCAAACAGTTTAAAAGCTGAATGTACAAGATTTCTTCATGCTTATTTCAGCATCATGTAAACTTATATATACTTGAAATATTAACTGCATCTACATTTTTTCAGCTTGCTAATCAACTGATGACGAGCTATGAGGGGATATCAAATGACAAAAATGAGCATATCACAAGTTAGCAAATCTCACACATTACTGATCGTTTTTAACGTATGAGAGATTAATGCAAAGCGAATGAAGTCATTTGCATCATGAGTCTTGAAGCAACAACAAGTGTAAGTTGAAAATTTTATATAAATAAGTTGCATGCAAAATTGCGAGTTATATCAATAAAAAAATAGAAATGTGTGGTAAGATGTGAAACAATTAATTTGATAAAAATGAAATTGTGTTATAGATATTGTAATTGAATTTTTCATTCAAGATATGAGAATAATAACACTGATTATTTTTGTTCCAGGTTGTTGGTGTGAATGACCATCCTTCACACCGAGCTGTAGATAAATATTTTGGATGGATTCATCATGTGTCAGTAGAGCCAACAATGTGGCTCTACTTAATGGCCTACATGACAACATCAGTAGTTGAACAAGCATTTTTTGTGTACAAAGCATGTCGTGTAAATCATGGCTTTTCTGAGGATATTTGTAGGAATATTAGTCAAAATGAAACGATAAAAAGTGTTGTTCAGGTGAGTCACATTCATTTTTTCAAGTTTGAATTGTTGATTCAATAGGTTTGTACACAAATGAATAGAGATAACATTTGGAATATTTGTATTACAGTTGACTGTTTCTGAATTTCATCAATGGAATAATATTGCCGGTCATTTAGTGCCAATAATTTTGGCACTTTATTTTGGCAATTGGAGTGACAGACGTGGTAGAAAGTTACCACTCATTATTGGACTACTTGGGAAAATTATATATTCAGGAATGATTGTTGTGAATGCATTGATGCCAAATTGGGATTTATTTATGATCATTTACACTGCAAGTATACCTATGGGAATGTTAGGTGGAGATGTTGCAATTTTTGCTAGTTGTTTTGCATATATATCTGACGTTTCATCGTTTAAGCAGCGAACTTTGAGAGTTACATTACTCGATATTGCTTATTTGAGTACTATGCCAACAGGTAAGAGGAAAAAAATATATCAAACAAATAATAATTTTCAACTATTCAAACTAATTGTTTGTTTGTTTTCGACAGGTATTGCACTTGGTTCATATTTATTCACCAATGTTGTCAATCATTCATACGCAATAATGTTCACTATAAATGTGACACTTCTAATTTTATCGGTAATTTATTCATTGATTGTTTTGAAATGGCAAACAAATCCACGCCAACAGGCAATGCTTGGTGTCAATGTGTTTACTGATTTCTTTGATCAAGAACATGTGAAATCAACGTTTAGAACACTCACAAAGTCACGGCCACGACATGCTCGATTACATTTATGGATTCTCTTTTTGGCAATGGCCTTGTATACATTTCAAAGGGATGAAAAACCCATGAGTTATCTGTACACTCAGAAAATATTTCAATGGGATGTTGCGATGTTCAGCAAATTCAGAACATTTCAATCCATACTTTTCGTTATGGGTTGGTTTGAGCTTTCAATTAATATTGGGAAATAGAAAATTTTAAACTAATAAATCTTTTCACACCATTCAAGCTATGCTGATCGTTGCACCAATATTGAGCAAATTACTAGGCTTGAGGGACACAATTATTGTCAGTATTGGAGCATTATCACATGCTGCTGGACGAATTCTTTTTGCATCAGCTATGCAACCATCTGTATTTTATGCTGGTAAATTTGAGTAATAATATATGTGTGTATTCAATTGGTTTAATTTCGGATAGATGAAACATTTGTCTCTTAATTATAGGAGCCGCGGTAGCAGCAATTGGACCTGTCGTAGCGCCTGTACTCAGATCAATGACTTCGAAGGTCGTTCCAATCAACGAACGAGGTGATGAACAAATTATTTAACGAAAGACAAAAATAAATCTGATGAATTCAAATGTGCTGATGCTTTTTTGGCTGTTTCATTTTCTAGGAAAAGTCTTTGCAATGTTATCTGTTTGTGATAATGCCGTACCACTTTTCAGTGGTGTTTTATATACTCAACTGTATAATGAAACTTATCATACAGTTCCAAGTGCTATTTATTGGCTGACATTTGCCACACAAATTGCAGTTCTACTTCTAATTCTGTGAGATAATAATTAATCATAATGTTACATCATCACATGACATCATGATAGATCTCTACAATACATAAATTTGTTTTTTCTTTTTCCAGTTTAATCCACTTTTCATCTGGATCTAATGTTGAACAAGAACCCGATAATTTTGAGACTGATGAGTCTTCAATCAATGAGGGCTGCCATGAAAAAATAAATAAAGATTGTAGTAGTTCATAAAACGCAAGACAAATAATTACCATACATTTTTCAAGGAAATTGTAAATAAGTAGTTAATTAATACATATCAATTGTATGTTTGTTTAGATATTATTTTAAACTTCAATGAAGATCGACATTTTTCTATTTGCTCAATTGACATAAGACTCGATATATTCCTCCAATTTATTCCTGTTATTGTCATGCATTTTTAATGACTCATAAGGTCATGTAACGTAGCGTTTTGTAGCGAACAAGTAAAATAATAGAATGAGAACATGTTGGTTTTTATAATTATTAAAACATCATTTCTGATTGAGTGTCATAAAAAAAATGTCCATTAAATGTTCATCATGACAAACATCAGACAACTGTTGAATAGAAAATACTCAACCATTTGATTGTATAATAATCAATTGCGCAATGTCATTCTTTATGATGATGTCTCTCTTGGAATAGATAAACAAACACAAATTTTTGCAGCAAATTGAATGTAGAATCAGAAAACGTGTATTGAAGTGAATGTTTCTGAACTTTGTCAGTGTGATTCAGATTATTACCACAATTGTTTATAGATGATGTGACGATTCGCTGAATTATAAATAATGCAGAACACATCGTTATTTTCCTAATCAAAACATCAACATTTTACCTGACTGCAATCATCGAGCATCATATTATTTTCATGATTATTTCACTCGTGTTGCGTATGGAATATAAGTTTATTCATTCATTTGAATTTTCTTTTTTTTTCAAATTTTATTCTCAATCTCATCCGCATTGCTTTGGTCATCGGTATTCTATATCATTAAATCAACAATACCTCAAACATTTGTGATTAGTAATTATTTCAATACAGTAGTGAGTGAAAGTGTTCTCCCCGACACGCATATTTCACGATCACAATTGATATTCATCACGGTTTGCCATATCAACAAATATGTCAAGGCTTATTGACCAATAATTGTTTACAAATTGTGATGATACTATGAAATTATTATTTTTTCACTCGACATTACATCCACATTTTATATATAAAACAGCTTTTACATACACACAGCTTGATCGGTCAAATGTTGACATGTAGAACACATAATTTTTCATAAAGTAACGGAAAGAACACATATGTGCATTGTTCTACTTTCTCATCATCATTTATTCTAAAAATTAAATACAATGAATATACCTTTTACAATGTATTTTGTTTTTGTATACGCCAAAGATTAACTGAATGAGATTTCCGTATTGTAAAAGGAAAGTAAACTGACAAGCTTTTACCTACAACTCGTCATGTTTATTTTCCTATTTCTCTTTCTTTTTTTTTTTTTTTCTTTCTTACACTTTACGCAATTTTATGAAGATTAAGATTTTACTTGACGAAGCAAAAGTAAAGTGTATATCCATTTAGAAAATATCTTATTCATCGGATATAATTATGTCTCGTCCAGGTGCAACCCGAAGTTGTTCTGTAACTACTTCCGTTTCTCCAGTATAAATCTTGATTGTGTCGTTACAATTTCTTATACCAACACATATGAAAGAGAGTTCTTTCAATTCATGTCTAATGTCTATATAACAATTCGCCTAATTTATATACGAAGCAATAAAATTGGTGAAAAAAAAATGTAATGAACAAAATAAATGGAAAATTGAACAGGAAAAAATACATAAAGAAAAAACCCAAAAAATTTAAATTGCTAATATGAATCAAGAATGAAATACGTGAGTAGGAATAGTAATACAATTCAACAATGTTGACTATCATTGTTACCCGGAAAGAAGACTTGAAATAATAAAACAAACACATAAATATGAATCATTGAAATTTGTAGTTAAATATAAAAAATGTACTTCAATGCACGTGCCTAGTTCTTCAATACATTCAATAGACAATTCTACCAATTCAACTTTGTACTTAATATTAAAAATAAATAAAACAAAAATAAATATGTGCAGATAGAAAAAAATTTGTTAAAGTAAATATAAAAATTGTTTCATTCTTCATCTGTTCTAAGATATCAAAATTCTTTAACAATAATAAATAATAGTAACAATCATACGATAAGTCTGTAATACAAAAATTCCCCAATCTTTCAACACCAATTGATTCATATGGTGATTGCATTTGTGTATGAGATTAATCATTAAGATACACTGATGGTCTTTTATTTTTTTTTCGTTCTCATAAACCTCACAATGAAATTTCTTGTATTGATGAGTAGAATCAATTTCTAGAAAGACAGACAATATAAAATTAATGCAAACTATCACTGACAATCTTTATTAAATAACACAAGTCACGCACATTCATTGCACGTGAAATCGCATAAGAACAAAATAAATTTACAAACTCTGTACACGCAAATGTGCACATAGTTGACATGTAGACAAATTAAAAATTATAAATAAATGTTGATACGTAATTTATTAAAACAAATTTCCTAAATTATAAAATTGATATATTCAGATGAATATAAAAAAATTTGCATACACACAATTCAATGAAATATCAATTTTATTGGTCATGTTTTTCAATCTATGTAAAATTTTACTTCGTCTCACTTCCGTCTCATGTGTCAGAGCAGAAGGTCACGAATCCATTTTTCGCATTCTTTTTCGTTTTTTCATCCTTATAAATCAGCCCGCATGTCACGTGCAACCTCCATGCCCCAGACTTCATTGTATTTCTGCAAGAAAAAAAATAAAAAAGGTAGAAAAAAATGTTATGAAGGAATATATAGGGATGAATTGCAGAAAAAGGAAAAACTGAATTTGAAATTTTGTAATAACAATGCGAATAAAATCAGGTGGATATTTTTGACCGATAACTTGAAACTTTTATCCAGTTTGTTGCAATTCACCTTCTCGACCTTTATTTTACCTACAGAGTTATAATTAAAAATAGTATGACATTATTCATTGCAAGATCATGTGCGTCATGTGAGAGTTTCAATGCAAGAATATCTCATGCAAATTTTATCACACATGCAAGGATAGAAAACATACGTCAGCTATTCAATGCACTTTCTATTCCGGACTTTATTCAGATTTCTGACTCAGTCTTTTTGAAATGTGTAAGTATCATGGATGATTTTTTTTACATATCAATTTCCGAGAGTAAATAATAAAAATAACTTGATAATTCATAAGCAAACATTTTCCACAATGGACAATCCTATTTTTTTTTTTATTAAAAAATATATTCAATAGGTTCAATATAAAATGTTATTTAATATAAATATTGATGGAATGATTGATGAAAATTTAATATCAATATCAAAAATTCATTTTGCAATTGGTAGCAGGAAATATCTGACAATTTTTAATAATTCGTTTGTTAAAAAGCGTTTGATAACACTTGGCAATGTGATCAACAGTGAAAACCAACAGAAATTCTAAAATTCATAACAACATTATCGTTGATGATATTGTATCCAGCCAATAGTTCTATTATCTTTCGTTGATTACTTCAAAATACTCTATAAATCAAGACAATCACTCTCACTACCTACTTTGCAGATACTTTCACAAATAGACTTTATTGATGTCGAGTTCTATCTGATTCACCATCTACCAACAGGAAGTACTTGTACGTTACAAAGCATTTACCTGACTTAAATTAAATATCTTTTCCTGGTGATACGGAAGTTTCTTATCAGATAAATAATTGGAGACACAAAATCTCATTGTGAAATAATTGTTTGATAAATCTTTAATGTCAAGATGTAATTTCTAAAAGACAAATAGACTTTCCACTTCAGAACTCCATGACATCTAATAACACCATAGATTTTTCATGAATCAACAAAATGGTACAAATTGATCAAAATTCAAGAAAAATTCAATATCGACATTTCACTGTGAAAAAATTTAATTACCAACTACTCTGTTCTATTGCCATTCAATTAAAACATGGAAAATATCATCAACTAATTTTCTTTTATCAGAAAATCACACGATTGAAATGCAAATAATATAAAATCATTACCTTGAATACAAAATGATGAAAAGTTATTATAAAAAACATAAACAGTAAAAGTCTAATAAAATATTTGTCTTATCAAATATACACAAGATATTTTTATTTGTTTAATTACGGAATTGCATTTGTGTATTTGTATGTAAGAATGTGGGTCAAAAGTCTGTTTCATTGACTGTTCATTTATCCCTGGTTCTTATTTTACCAGACGCCAAACACTTTTAATCTAATTCTTGTTTTATTATTTGAAATTGATTTATGACATTGAACGACGACTTTCCTACACTTTCCATTGTCACACTCCATGTATAAAATATATATATCCAGATACGTGTGTGATATAAAATTAAATATATACAACGAACCTACATAGATAAAATCACTGGTTGATTTTGACCCGCGCTAGTAACAACACATGCGCGCAAGTGAACTGAGCAATTAAACGTTGCATCATCATATCTTTACATTCTTTTCAAATACAACATAACAAATACTTGCATCCATGCGTTCTACCGTTCTCTACATACATTGACCGTTCATAATCACATACACACATACATGAATGCATGCACGAAGGCACAACAGGCCTAACAGATTCTCTTTTTCATCCTGCCAGTCTTCCTTCCTGCTTGCGTGTGATCGGTTGGACTTGATACATTTGCTCTTATGTTTGATTGCCATGAGCAGTTTTGTTTTATCATTTTCTTGATTCTAATTATTTAAAATTATTGTGCTAGTGATATCTTTCAACTATTTCGCCCTGTTTTTATTCACATTGACCTTCCGGTTTTTTTTTCTTTTGTCCAGTGCGAATAAAAATTAAATTATTTTATCTGACTGTTGTGATTTTTTTTCGCTTCTGGAATAATGACAATGAAGCTTTTGATTTTATCGCTGATGATTGGTTCCTGGGTTAATATGGCGAATGGGAATCCCACATCGTCTGGACCAAGTGGACTTTTGTTGGATGGCATCAACAATGTCGCCAATAGTGCTACTAACTTTTGTAAGAAAGTGTCATTTTTTGCTTTGCAATTGTTTTATATTGTCTTAGTATTCATAGTTGGATTTCTATTATATAAAATTTGTGAAAGATTGAATTTTTAACTATTTATAATCAAATATTTAGTGAGACAGGAAGTTTTAAATCAAATCTAAATCAAATAGTTTGATCTCTTCAGTTCAGGGACAACAACTCTGATTTTTTTAGCAAAAATCGAAGGATTTAATGTAAATTGATAAAAATTTGATTCAGATCTTGATCGAAATCGGCCTTGTATAATGACTGATTATCAGACTCATTATGATTCCATCTTGATTCTGAATCAAATTTGATAAAATCTGTTTTGATTATAATCATAACGAATCCAATTAATTCATATTAATTCATTCTATTGCAGAGTTTTATTATTCTTTTGTTTTGGTATTAAATCTGTGTAGGTATAACTATAATTAGACGATTGACTCAGATTTGATTTTGCTTTTCCTGGATGAATAAAAACAATTTTGAACGTTGGTATATAATTATTTTATATTAGTAATTCATTCTTAGAATGCAAATCGCTCTTTGCAACATCGATTGATTATAATTGCAGAGTATTAATTTTTTTCTCTTCATTCTTGCGCTTGTGTGTATAAAATGCATGATAAGAAATGGTAATAATTATTGATGAATTAATTTTCTACGAGGCTGATATAATAATAATGAAGTGTGAAGAAAATTATCGATTATGTAAAGAGCTGTTGTTGTTAATGTATTTTTTTTTTTTTTTTTGTTATGAATGAAACAAGAAGAATACAACTGATTTTGATATAAATCGATATAACACAACTTAATATTTAATTTCTGTTTGTTTTGTTTTTCATGAATGACAGTGAACGGCGTTGTTCAACGACAGAAGGAATTGCTACACCACGTGACAGACACTGCAACCGATTATGGTATTATTCACGTGCAAACATTAAATTTGACACGCGATGAATAACAATTTGAGAAAACATAAAATAAAATTGATATTGAAAAAAAAAAAAAAAGAATAGAATCTATAGAATAGTAAATAATATTAAATGAGAAAGTAAGAGAATAATTTTATAATTAACCAATTGACATTTTTCAGTCGCCAATGCAGTGGAGAAGCCGAGAAATTTGTTGATGAACACTGCAATTATGACAACAAATTACAGTGAGTAATTGAAAGAATTAAATTATTCATTAATAATTTTTTTATTGCCTGTTCTATCGATATGAATAAATATGAAAAAAGGATAAAGTCGACAGTGCTGCATCAATTGGACTTGACTTCAAACTTCGACGATTGTTGGAGAAATTCCGGACTCGAATGCCATATGGATTTCCCGAGCTTGGAGTTCCAGTATTGGAACCATTAGAATTGAATGAAATTTATTTGGAAACACACAATGCAGAAATTGGCGAGTAAGTTTATTAGGAATTTATTTGAGAAATTAATTGTCACCAATTTGCATAATATCATTTAATCGTAATCAAATATTTTTATTAATTTTCAGTATTGAAATTTTTGTGGATGATGTGACAATAAGTGGACTTTCATCGTTCATAGTAGATCGTGCAAGACTGTCACTCATTGGACCAACCATAGCAATTAATTTAACAATACCAACAGTTCATGTCAATGGATATTATAATATATCAGGTATACTCGGTGAAATGATTCAGGTACGTGGCAAAGGACCATTCGCTGCCATTGCCCATGATCTTCATATATTTTTCGAAACTGTACTCGGTTATTCACGTGGTATGTACATGAAAAGTTTTGAATTGGACTTCTCAATTCGTGCAGTTGATATACGTTTGGAAAATTTTATGGGTGGTGGAAAATACGGAAATATTATGAATAACGTGAGTATAAAAAATAAATGATTTATACAAACTTTCCTAAAAACTTTTTCTTTTTAATTAACAATTTTTTTTATATTAAAATTTCTTTGTTACCTTTGATAAATTTGCCCTTTTTTGTTTCCGCCTTTTTTAATAATTCTTTTGTTTGTTAAATACGAACAGGTATTCCAACAGCTCACCCCAAAAGCTATTGAAATCATTAAGCCTGAAATATTGCCTGACATACAGGAATATATATGCGCACGAGTGAACGACACAATATATCATCTCACCATGAGGGACGTCCTAATATTTCTTATTGGTGAAAATGAAGTGCGAAATAATCCACACCTCTTACATCTGTGAATGAGAAAAACAAATAAAAAATTACTAATGGGACGGGGAAAAAATAACTACAAGTGATAGATTTACTGTATTCTTTTCACGTTCTTTTTTTATCTATTCGCTTGCACGCACATGAACGACATCATTTAGAATGAAAGTGAATGTGAGAAAATTTGTCACCCATCAAATGCCCTACATTGCTACAGAAGTAGGGTTGCAAAGAGAAAAGTATAACTTGTCAAATGAAATTATGTCATCAAATGATGATCATCAAGTGTTGATGATGGGGCGGTTCTATCACGCAAAAACTCCATGGGGTATATAAAAAAAGTCTGATTAAATCAGTCGAAAGAAATACCATCCATTTATTACATTCGATATTGATGAATTTCAATATCTAAAACATCTACAGATTATTTTGTTGCTATTTCATTGGTCATATCCAATCATAAAGTTGATGACGTTAGTCAATTCCAGAAAGATTCCAAGATAATATTGAAAAATTACTACGAATTTGTTGTCACCTAGTCGAGAATATATCAAATAAAACTTTGGAGTGTTTTCTTTGCTCATGAATGAAATGTTCAAATTTTTGATTTTGATATTGCTGGAAAAATTTTACTCATACCAGGATACATTTCATTTTAATTATATTGGTTCAATTATTACTATCCGTAACAGTGGAATTCACTTCGAGTCATTTAACTGATGATAGAACCACCTCACAACAAAGAAAAAAAATTATTGTCACGATAATTTTCGGGCGAAGGGCGTTGTAGAAAGAAACGAAACGTAGGTAATCATCATTGGCCACGTTGTCTTGTCGTTGATCTACAGAGCTATCAATATCATCTATATGTATATACCAGTTAGAAAATCCCTAGAGAGGGAATGAGAACACGTGCCACTCCTTTCTCTACTAATGAGAACAGGAAGAAAGTGTATGTACATTGTTCAATAGAGTGGGGTGAACAAAACCGGATAGAAGTTTCATTCAATTACGGTATATTGAGCTGGAATAATCGAAAAACTGATGCTTCTTTATATATTATAGATAGATATTACTAAGATTAGTTTCATATCGGCAATAAGATCCTGATGTTTTACACTTATTGTTATTACTGATATTCAGTTAGTTTGATATAACGAAAATGAGGTAAATCTGATAATTAATTTTAATAAAAATATAGCCAAAAATAATATCTACCAGCTAATATTGTTGATTGTTTATTAAACCAGAAAAAAAATATATAATTGTATGCTTTCTGGTTCTTCAATGAAATTTTAATGATGGAATACATTTCACGTGAAAGAATTTTACTATTACCAAGACGAAAAAATATATATCATTTCTCCGTTACGTCTTTTCCAGTTGACATTAGAGAGAAAATTGCTGCAGAGAACTTATTTATGTTCCGTGCAAGTATATTTGTGAATATCAAACACAGTATTTTGTTATTCTGACGAATGTATACATCAAAGACAGTTGAGTCGAGCGATTTATATAAAGTTTTAGTGCTTTGTTCATGTGAATTCGACAGGCCTTCAATGGCAATAAATTCAATCAGATTGTAAGAAATTTTTCTGAATATTGTTATTTTATATTATATTTTTATTATTCTTTGAAAAACTGTAGATCATCATTCCTTACTCTCAATTCAACGTTTGCGAATGAATTTTTAAAATGAATTTCAACACAGGTTTTTTTCAACAACACAAAAGTGGAAAGATTTATCATCTGATCATATAAAAATCCTCTATAACAAAAGTCAGCTGTGAATTAACTGATGATTGAGACAAAGTGAACGAAAGTCTGCTTAGAATCCAATCGAAAATGCAAACCTAATTTCAACAGTTCATCGACTTGGATCAAACTAGATTCCATATGACAATTCCAATTTCATTTTGCCACCAGGATTGATTCCAAGTGACTTTTTGATTCGGTACAATGAACAACCTGACTTTTTTTGTCTTATAGACTTTTGCCATTGATCTTAAATTTCATTTTGATGTTATCTCGTTTGACTCTTGTCTAATTGGCAAAACGCACAATCTAATCCAAATTCATTCCTAATTTTATCACCTTGACAGTTTGATTCTGTGCACTGTGAACCTCTTCAATTATTTCCTATCAAATAATATTCATCTTGACAAAAATATTTTCAATAAAAACAAACAAATATTAAAAACAGTTTTTTAAATAGGAAATAAAAGAAACCACAACGATAACAACTGATCAAATTCTAAATATTCGATCACATACATATAAGTACACATCTGTTTCTATAGATTCATGATATCTACAACCTAATGAATAAGTAGGTCTGTCGCTTTGTTCTCAGATTCTACCTTTTTTTCTACATTCTCATCATAATAGATATATTATGTTCCAAGATAAGCTCATACAATTACGATCTATATAATCGTTTCAACAATTTCATCGACCTGTGTAATAATGAATATTGCCACCGAAATTTTTTATCTTCATCAATTTTTTTCAATCACTCTCAGTCACAATGATCAAATATTTTTCGTCATCACACATATCTGTAAATTGTTTCCGATCAATGAATTTACGACGCAGATATCTTTGAAATAAGAAAAATAAGAGATAATCAATTGAAAATCAAGCAAAAGCGAATTCCAATAGGTTCGTTCAATTTTTTTTTACTCAATGCTCCACTGGCATCTAATTTTATGACTTTGTAGAATGTTCAAGGCGATAATTAATGATAATTCCTTGACATTGATAAACATCTCAATTACAAATAATTATACTAAATTATTGTATTATTGTGTCATCATTTTTTTAATTGTTTTCGAGTGTATTCTTTTATTTCTATGAAATGATGTTGGTTAACACTTTAATTAACTATCAGATATAATTAATTAGAATCGTAAGTCAATATATGACAATAAAGTGATCGCCTTCTGAGTATGATAGAGAATATTCTTCAAACATCAAATATTATATTGTATACATAGTTGTTAATATCATCGTCGACGTCGTGGCATTGACGAAGCAACAGTTGGCGGGGGAGTATATCCGCAGATGCGCAACGTGCAACAAAGACATATATATAGATATATATATATATATAATTGTGTTGGGTGACGAGAGTTCGCTGGACATGCGTAAAATCGGGATGATGTGGTATCACAGTGGAGCGTAGTCCCATTGAAACGACGTCCGACGTCGGACGCGAGCGCTTCAACACGGGGGTGTTTTCCTACTAAAATTTATTATCATCTAAACAAACAAAAAAATTAATATTTTATATATATGGCCGGTTTTATTAATTATAAAGAAGGAATAATAAATAAATATTTGCTATCTAGTTCAAATTTGTGAGCTTTGTAAAATTTTAACAATTGTTTTATGTTTAATGAATTTAAATATAATTTTCGAGAAATATTGGAAAATATAAATGGGAAAAAAATTGTATTTATTAAATTACTTTAAAGTAAAAAAATTGAAAATAAAAATGTAAATTAATTGGGTATGTAAATAAATATTTGATGAATTGTAATATAAAAAATTTACATTCACAAATGAGTTCAGTGCCATCGACAGCTATGAAATAATTTCATATTTTTAATAAAGTGTGAATTTTAACCATTTCCATTATTCAACCTATCATTGAATTATTCACTGGATTCGAAGTTTTTCTTTTTCTTTTTTTGAAATTCTACGTACGTCATATATTTGACAACACAAGCTTGACGCGCCAAATTATTATTTACATGCGATGAATGAATAATTACATGTTTCATCATATAATAACGTTATAAGCATTTACCAAAATACTACCTCCAACATTGAAGTGAAGATAAGAAATGGCGCTAAGCGAATATAAACACAGTTGGAATGAGTAAATATCGGTATACATTTTTATCGTTGAATTCACACTAATATATGATGACACGTGTATTACTATTGCGTTCGTTTGAGCACACTGAAGAGTGTTAGAGTGGAAAAAAAAAAAATTAATAAAAATCTGGCGCATGTTAAAAAGCGGTGAAATGTTTTCGGCATGATGAGATGAGTCGAATGTGATTGATCACAATAGAGCAACGTGAAAGCATCATTAACAGAGTGAGTAAAATTCTTATCATTCATAATAAAATAATTGTTCAATCAAAAAAATAAGAAACATTTCATAAATATACAGTTCTGTTAGACGATCAAACATAAAAATATTTCGTGTTGGGAGATAAATATTTTTCATATTCATAAACTAAAATTCCGAAACATTCCAACCTGAAATGAATGTTTAATTTACTTTTTACTTAAAAATTACGTACTGGATTTATTCAATATTTTCTGATATGACTCTTGTTGTATTGACGGATAATTATTGAACAAATAATTCATAAACATTATCTGAATTCAATATGAAAAAATAATTAACAAGATTGCTTTCAACAATTCTTGACTACTTCCAATAAATTATTCTATACAAACTTTTTATAATCTAAAATTAAAAAATCAATCACAAATTTCTCCTGTTAAATTCTATTTATCAGCTGTGACATTTTTCACATTTTAACTATCATCGATAAAGCATTGATGATTGTGTTTCTCTGTTAATTATTTCGTGTTCGATTCAATAGTTCGTAGTCAAATACTCGTTAATGAGTTTTACTCACGATCGACACCAATCGTTAATAAGACAATTCTAGACTGGATTTAATTTGTCTCATTACGATAAAAATAAATCACAGTAAAAACATTTAATAATCTCGACTTAAGTTCTACTACTACAACTACTACTACAGCACAGATATAAAAAAAAAATCTTGTTAAATACTGCTCCACCTTTCATTATATCTATTTATAAATTCCAACGAATTGATAACAATCGAATCTCTCGTTATACTAAATCTCGGCAACAATACACAATAGCGAACAGCAAAATCCTGTTTATCATCGTTGGAGCTTATTCATATATGTAGTGAATCCATTATGTTTGCATATTGTGTGAGATTAAATTCAACTACATATTGAATTTACATTAGTGACCTACTCTGATATAATACTCCTTAATGTGAAGTCTATATACAAACTGACCTATACATATTGACAAGACCACTCTCATCAAAGAGAGTATTATTAAAATCATAACCTATTTGTCTATTTCTTATTCTGCTATTCTATTAATTAATGTTGATACAAAAAGGATTAAGATATATATTCATTCACATCCATGGCAATTACTGCTGATGATTAATTCACCTCTGTCAAACACAGTGGGATCAACTAAATTTAAACAAAGATTAAATGTTTTAGTTGGACAATAAATTGATCAACTAATTGCTATTTCTCACTATGTAATCAAGTCATTTACATTGAATTGGAATTGACATCCATCGAATTGACTTCACATTATATATACAAACCATTGTTTTGAATTATATTGTACGCAAACGAATTTACAGACAGTTCAGGAATAGATCAAAGCCAACAGCAACCTCTGACAGTGATAGCAAATTCAATTGAATTTCAAAATGACATCAACATGATATTGAATATGAAAATTGAATGTTCATATTTATATTCATCATAACATTGTGCAAACCTGAAACAAATAAATATGACAAATTAATTTTAATATTACAAATTAATAAAATATGTTATTTTGATGGTATTTAGTTGGATGATTCACTTGATATTTTCCTCGTTGAGTCATTTAATTTGATTATCGATATAAATTGATATTGACATCATGTTCAAATCAAACTCAATGTTGAAGAACATTTATTATTACCAATTTTGAACAAGAAGTGATCGATATGATTGCGAGAAAAAAATCGATTCGTAGGTTCGCAATATTCGAATGTATTCTTCGTATCATTCAACCGTGAACAATCGAATCAACGTCAAAATGAAAAATGAAAAAATGGGACAAAAGAAGAAATGTATACAATGGTGTTGAGCCGACGCCCAATCATTTCACACAATACTGGATAAATTTCATTTCCATTGAATTTTTTGCAGCTTTACCCGTAGCCTGAAAGCTAATAAATTTAGTTCAATTAAATAAAGAAAATGTTCAAAAATAATAATAATAACAATACGTTGCGTTAATTAATTCGGGACTGCTCCTGTGGGTGTATATAAATATGAATCCATTGTAATTTATACTTCACTTTCATAGATTGATATGTTTGTGTATAAATTGTTGCTGACCTCGAGAAACTTTTTCTTCAATGTATCAAGTTTTTTGTTTTCTTATTGTTCAATACAGACATATCGATAAGATAGAAGAAGATAAACATGACGAGATTTAAGTGCAACACTTCAAAGTATTATTCTGAATTGCTATTGGAACATAAAAAAGTGTCGATAATGTAGTGATATATTTTCGTATTGATCAGACTGTTTTGATCTATATTTTTTGTATCAGTTAGAATATTTATTTATTTTTTTGTTTTGTTACTAATTATCTAATGTTTAACTAACAGTCAGCATTCATTTATCAATTTCCATATCTATTTCAATTAATTGTTATTATTATGTCTCATCAATGCTGAATCCGTCAAAATGTTTCAATGGTAGCTTGCGAGCAGTAGTAATAGCAAACAAAGGATCAGCCGTGTTTATTTCAGTATTTTCCAACCTCACATTATTTTGGATTCTCCATCATTAGTTGATGATATCGACAATCAACATCACTGATAAAATACATCATAAAAGCAATAATATTCAGCTCAATTAGATTATAAAAATAAACAAATTGTTTTGTAGGTGGAAAAATATTTTAAATAATTACTTGAGCAAAACAGTAAGGAGAAATATTCCAACAATGCAACTTCATTCTGTGCAAATGTATTATGAAGATGACACAGTGTATAAACACACTAAAATCCCATTTTCATTCGTACAGACGTTTGTATCAAAAAAAAAAATACAATGAATACTCCATATGATTGTTAACCAAACAATCCTAACGGAATGTCATTGTTTTTCCTTCTTGGAATCAAAACAAATGAATGAAAGTACCATTAAAAATTTTGCCTCTGGCTGCTTTGCATTAGTACAAATGTGAGTTCACGTTCCACATTAATACAACCGTCAACGCATATCAATCGATATTCCTATTTACTTCCGCCTCAATTCCATAACTTCCGGCAAAGCTAATTGGATTTACTGTAACAAAAATGTTGGATAATATCTACGTGTTAATATAATTCTGAGAAAAACAAACCAGGAAAATGAAACCCGGAAAAAATATCTAACCTAGTAATTTAAACATCAGGAAAGAATGATTTCTTAGTCTTCACAAAAAAATTACAATAAATGCAGCGATGAGGGAAATGATATCTGTAAAATACTTTTTACAAAAATCATATCAGTTTTATTTTGATGAAGACATTCAAAGTGTACACTTGTGAGCCATTTGAAAGACAAAGTTATGTCAACATACCAATTGAGAGTACTGTGAGTAATATTCTACAGTGAATAGTACAATGACAACTATGTTGGAGAACTTGTTATAATTCTTGACTGCATATTCATGAATATATATCTAAAGTGCATTCACTAAGTCCTTAATTTAAACTGCATATATGTGTACAAGCAAAATTATATCATAATTTCGAACATTGAAATGAATAATCGCAAACTCATTTTCCTGTGACATTTTTTCCTTGTATTATGTTTTCTTCTCTGATTATTGCATAAATATCGTTTCAACAATAATAATCTTTCAAGTAATTTAAAATTCATAATCGAATCCTCGACAATAAAAAAAAAAAACAAAATTGCTATCAGATGAATTTCTGTACTTTTATTACATTCACTTCATGAAATTGATAAATAAATGAAGTTACTCGAGTGCAACGAAAAATTCAATTTCAAAACTTTTCATTGTATAATTCAATTGAATTCATTCTTGGTGACACATTCCTGAACAAAAATTGAAATCAATTCTTCTTGAGGGTTACAAAATGTTGTATGGACTCAATATAGAAAAATGTTTCATATATTTTATTGGTATTCTTTTTTTTTATGCTGAAAATTCCAAAGAAAAATTCAATGCGAATATGGACAGGAAGAATTTCGAATGATATTGGAAAAATGTCAAAAATAATTCTGATAATCGTTGAAAGAGGAATTTAAATTTGATGTAGAAAAAAAAAAATACGAATAGAACTTGAATCGTTGTGATAGTTTGGTCACGTTTAATGTGCATTACACTTGAATGCACATTTCTAGACTATCACGTATTGATATAAATCATCCAATGCCTTTAAACTTGAAAAATCGCTTTGGAGTTCAGGGGTGATATTTCCAGAGAAATTTATATTTCATTTTTTGCAATTTCTATCATGGATTATCGTTTTTTTACACTCATGAATTTTAAATTTAATTTCAACAGTCATTGTATATTATTTTTATTAGATATTATTATTAACTATTATCTGGTAGATAAAATCCATAATATAACCAATCGGGAGACATTGAAGAAAAGTTCAACTATTTGCTGAAGTTTCAGTTACGACATTAGTTTTTGCGTGAGAACTTTTCTAATCAATATGAAACCCACTTCAGATCAATAATGAATGATAATCTTCTTCAAGTTACTTTGTTGAAGGATAATATACATCAGAATGAAGAACCCTCGTAGTGATCATACTAAACCCATTAAAACTAACTCACCTTTATCTAATTCACATTTTCTCTGTAGATTAATCTTTTTCTGGGGTTTTTATTCAGGTTTTTTTTTTATGTGATTAGAATTCTGATTGACTTGATTAACTTTCATATACATAAAATTAATTTTGATTCCATCTGAACAAAGAACCAGTGCGAGAACTTGAAAAGAGAATGTAATAATAGAAAATTGAGATGAAAAAAAAAGAAGAAGAAAGGAGATGCAATTTCACATCACTCAACTAGTTGAACAATTGGATAATATAAACGTGTTGCAAGTTGGCGAGTAGATAAAACTAAGAGAGGAATTGAAATTGAGTGTAGTGTTACAAACGTGTATCGGAAACGCAATCCGATAACAGTGAAAAATAAAAAATTTGTTATAAATACGTTCAATAATTTTCTCGGCTTTTTTCAACCTCCGAATAAATGAAATTCCATTTAAATTCTCATATTACATGAGCACGGCGAAAATTCGCTTACACGATTGTTATTTATTTTTTTTTTATGTGAAGGAAAATGTTTCTGGTAGTAATACGAATGAAAAAAAAAATTCAAGCCTGGTTTTATTCATTTTGTTACAAGATTTTTAATTCCAGTACAGTTAATTTCATGGGGATATTTATTGGTAATTCAATCGCTACTGAATAATTTTTGAATTCGTCGTTGCAAGATAAAAAGATAAATAAATTAACTTTCCTGACATACATGAGAATAGCTAAAGTATCTCAGAGTGTCCCAAGTCACGTAACTTATCTGTCAAAGGCATATTTATTTTCTATGAAATAGTCCACGTGATATTTCCTAATATTTCTAAAAGAAATATTGAATTTGTGGTCTATTGTTGTACTTCCGTGTTTCAGAATTTTGAAAAATTTTCAGGTTTTGCTCTGTATAATTTTATGAATTTTCTTCTTATCCGAATGTATATATATATATATATATATAATATGAATATCTTATCGTGTTATTTGATTTCAAATATTCTTGTCAAATAATCTAAAAAAAATGTTCAATACTCAAAATAAAATTATTAATTTTGGCATTGCTCAATTCTTGTTGACACCAAATAAACGATTATTTTATATTATTTAATTGTAATTTAATGTTATAATTAATTTAACTACTGTCTTGTTGTTGAAGATGAATTATTTCTTATTAGAAATGAAAATCAACATTATATAAGAATTCTCGAGATTCAAGTTCATACCAGAAAACTTGAAGACATCCCAAAAAATTTTAATATATCAGATAAAATATCATTTCATTTCTAGACTTCAACTAAGAATAATAGATCAAATTAATAATGAAGTCATAGCTACCTAAAATTATACATGGAAATTGGAAGCTCAACATTAATAGAGTTGGAATCCAATTTAATGAGATGAGAATTTTAATGTCTCAGTTTCATGTCTTGATACTTTCCTTTCTTTTCTTTGTCATGAACATGACTCAAAGCTCCAATTGATATTATAAAGCTTCTATAACTGAATAATTCGACTGAGTTTTCCACAATTCAAATTTATTCCAGATGAATTTGGAAAAAAATTTCTTTTGAAATACAAAAATTGTAACAATGAAAAAATAAAGTAAAAGACAAAAAAGAAAGGTGAGTTTTATTGTTGAAAATAATTTTTCGATTGATGAGTTGTATGGTACAACATTTGGAGTTCAAACTTTTCAAAATACAATATTACATTTTATAAATCCAGTGGAGACAAAAGAAAATTATATATCTACTCAATCTCTGGATAAGAAAATAGGTCAAAGAAAATAAGTAGTTTTTCTTCTCACTATATGTGTTATTGTCATGATATATCATATCATTACCCTTCGTTCTTTTATATTGTTTTATATTCTTGTGACATCCATTTGGAGAAACTCTAAAATAGCCTCTCAGTCATTGTACTCACAATTTATTTATGAATAGACGAAAAGGAACAAATATTTTCTATCAATATTCCATTGTTGTTGTGTAAACGAAATTCAGATTTTACTCTGTCAAACCAAACTCAGTTAGTGGATTCTGAAAACTTTGTCAACACAAACATAGAACTTTTATTGATGCATGTTACCACCACTTTTGTTTTACCATATACTATCACACTTTAATTCCTTAGTGAAAATTAAATTTATTGTTCAACTATCTAACAACATATTGATTTTTATTAAACTTGATTAGATTTTTGGCGGAAACAATTCCGCGTACAATTGAACAATAAATTCAAAATATAAAATGAGAAAATAATATTTATAAGAATTAAAAAAAAATAAATTGAATTGGTATGCTTGGAATTGTTGATAGATATATCTAATGACAGTAATGTAAATGTGTGTTTAGTCAGACGGATATTTATCTCCATACTGAAACTAATTGTTTACATTAAGCGTTTGCTTTTCTCTATATTACATTTATTCTAGTCTTCATCTTCACTATATTAAAACGTGAGAGTATTTTTAACTTTCTGATAGCAACTTCAATTACAAACACTTCTACAAAGTTATTTGATGTTGATGTTTCTATTGGTTTTATATAAAAGTTTTCACACATGGCAGATTATACGAATGTTATAACTTGAAGATATTTGATACACGAGAATTATTGGATAACAGTTTTGTGTGGTAGTGGTTAACGTGAATGCTACAACTTTCACAACTGTGAAATTGAAATATTTGATGTTGAAAAAGTTTACATTTACTAAGATCTCTACGAAAAAATTTAAGGGTGCTTACAAAATTCTTTACTATCAAAAATAAAAATGTCTCGTCATCAACTTTTATTGTTTGTGTATATTTCGTTTTTTCCTTTCTTTATTTTCTTTTTCGTACTTGGAAAATAAAATTGTAGTGGAATTGTGCGTATTCAACATCAAGAGGGAGAGAATTTTGTTCATGCATTTTTAAATGTTTTAGGAAGTCTCTTGGAGATAAGAGAGAATTTGTTTGTAGGGTTTTTTTTTATCAGTTCAATTATTTGAAACGAGAAATGTCATAATTATAAATTTATTCTTTTGTGTTATAGATAATTCTGCCATGGGAGAATATTTTTATTATTCTTCCAATTTGTTATTTAGTGGAAAAATTATTTGAATGAGAAATTGTATTTTTGTTGGAAAATTCTGACTGAGTGGTAAAAAAATTTGACTGATCCAAATAGTTAATAGTGAAAACTAGAACAGATCCATTTATTATGATAGCTGTGCTAGATTTAAGGTCAATCCGATCATAAATTTTCAAAATGTCATATTAAGTCGCATGAAAAATCGCAGTACGACAAAATCATCTCTAAAATATTTTCTTTACTTTAGTTATTCATAAAAGCCGGAATTTTATAAATTAGTTTCATCATCAGATATTGTGAAAATTCCAAGGCATAATTAAATAGTTTATATTAAATTTCCAGCTCTGAAATTATCGAGCGAAATTGGTGATATTTAAACTCCCCAAAATTCTATTCACAAACCAAAAATTAGTCATCAACAATTAATTTTCATATTGAAATTTAATTATTTCTATAACGATGCGATTTTAACGTGCAATCACTGAACCCCATCACAACAATTAATTGTTGATTAAAACAGGTGATCATCTCACGGAATTTGTTAACTCAGCTCATGTTATCATGTAAATTAGGTTATCAATATTCACCAAATTAATTTCCCATCAATGAACAAGTTGACATTTTCGACCGCCTATAGCACCACAGTAACTTCCCATTACAAATTATCACACCATTGAATTTTACATAACACAACAAATCATTTTTCATTCTATCATTTTGCAATAAAATATAAATAAAATTCGTAATAAAACGATAAAAATTTTTATTCTTCAGAATTATTTACGATCATCGATTCAGTACTTAAATCGATCCTAACAATAAAATTTCATTCACATCTATACAATCATTAAATATTTTTCTACCACCCACACGATTGACGTCATTGCAACAAGAAATCCTCAGAAGAAAAGGAAAAATATCAAATGAGGTGTTTCCATATATTTTTTTTTCAACAAATATTATGAATGAAAATGAAAATCAAATACTGCTTTTATATTTCAGATCACACACAAACTGAATACTCTGAATAGCTATCAACATCAAAGAAGTACATTGGAGTATTTCAAAAGCGTGAAAAAAAAATACAGAATAAACAAACAATATGTCTGCACACGTAAGTTAATTAATATACCAAAGGTTTTGTATTTCAGTATAAAATATTATCTAATAAAAAAATATATAAAAACTGCAGGAGGGCTTACGTAATGTAACAGACACCTCATACCATTAAAATACATGGGGTCTTCGAAAATTAATAGCACACCCATATATGGTGTATGATGCAAATGAATGAATCATTGAATAAAAAAATGAATTGCACTTGTCAAATATAATAAATTATGATGCAGTGACAATAACTCTTCAACCAAAGCTCCTTCTCATACGGTTATTATTTATACGCTATTTTTTTCTATTATTTTTTCTCTTCATTCTTTTCTTTTTTTGCCTAAGCTTCTGAAACGGTTCGGGTCGATGTCATCGATTTTCTACGTCTCTACGTACAACACTCGACCTGCTCCTCTTCAAGCGACTTTATATCACAATGAATTCAAGTATCACTCGCATATTAATTCACATCACAATCGAGACATTTTGCGTGCAATTTTCTGCATTAATAGAATGAAAATGTAGGTAAATTAATAAGTGTACGAGAAAAGTAATTATGAACAAGAACTTCAGCAAAATTATCGCTATACAATAAAAGTGAAAAAACCACCATCGACAAATGTTTCACGAAATGAAATTCACTTTTATTGAATGACAAAACAAACACAATCAAAGAAAAGAAAAAGTTCAGTGTCATTCTCAGTATGTCCGCAATTGATTGGCCCTCCATCATAAGGGCACATGATAAATAGAAAAAAAACTAATAAGAAACTCCGTAAGAGTGCGAACATGAGTTTGGAAAAGACAAAGCTGCAAAAAATTGTCTGATGATGAAACAATAGCAAAACAAAGTTCGTTATTCCATACTGCACAAGCCACAATTGAATTAACTTACGAATAAATTCAATCAGATGTAAGAGCCATGAGTGGTTCTGTAGCTACTGTTATAACAAAGTTACCTTTGTAAAGAGAAATTAGAAATACAGGTGAAAAAATCGATACACTAATTTAAACGTGAGAAAAAAAAGGAATACGTTTGATTTTAGGTTAATTAATAAAACTCGGAAAAATCTATATAAATTCATAGAATTTTAATGAAACCATCTGGGAATGTATGGCCTATCTAATTACCAATTGCATTCCGTAAATGCCATTATATCATAGAATTTTTTCCAAGTCATCAGGGAAATTTGCTATTCATTTAATTAATTAGAATAATTTTATTAGTAAAGTTGATTGTACATAATTACTTGTTTTTTACATTTAACGACTGTTTTGATATCAAATTAATACGTAAATATTTGCAAGTTTTTTCTGTCGTATTATTTTTCAGTTTTTTTTTTCGTGAATAAACTTCCGCCTCACATGGCACTTTCATTAAAAGATAATTGGGCGTATGAATGATACTTGAGACTTCCATAAAAACCTTGGCTTATCAACGTCCGAACGTGTTGGAACAAAAGTAGGTAGATATCAGGTAGTGCTAACATACCAGTGGGTATCGTCAACGTTACAATGTTTGCTTCATCACGAAATTGAGTGTACAGAAAATATATATGAAAAGAATATGTCACACCACCACGCAAGCGTTTACATTACAGACTGACTCATTGTAATGAGTAGAGTATATTTCATTGGAAAAGAATGGAAAATATTTCAGACTTTGACATTTTATGAAAAACTTTTCATATTTCTACATCTAACATTTTTTTTTCTCATTAAATTTTCGGTCTTTGCGGTATTTTAATAGATATAAATCTTGATGACATATGACAGTGGTGGTAATAATGTTAAACAAAAAAATATTTCAGACTTTGATATTTTATGAAAAACTTTTCATATTTCTACATTTAACATTTTTTTTTTACTTTTCTGTCTTTGCTGTATTTTAATAAATATAAATCTTGATGGCATATGACAGTGGTTGTAATAATTTTAGAATAATTAATGAAATGAGTTTGCATTAAATTATATATATTTCATATTTGCTGATGTTTTTCGCAGATAAGTAAATGCAGTTTTGTATTCAGTAAATAGTTTAATTTTTTAGAGAAATGAAAGAAAAGTCGTTTTATACAAAAAAAAAAACTATTCGTCGTTGAGCTTTAGTTATTATAAAATTAATTATGAAACACAGCGAAATTTATAAATAAATTTCTAGATATTTCTTGGAGAATTTTTCGAAGAAATAATAAAAGTTAATTAAATATTTCATTAATTTATGAAGACTATTTGAGAAGATCAAAGGCAGATGAGAAATATCCAATACACAAATAAACTAAAAAAAAGGTTCTTCAATATTTTGATTTATTAAAGTTCTAGTACAAATCAACTTTGACCTGTAATCATTTCCATATCCCTGAGGCATCAAACGACATTTTCTATTTCACTCTTCCACTTTTTTTTATCATGAAAATAAAATAAGAAAAAATTTATCTCAAAGAGATAGAGAATTGTGTGAGGTATAAGAAACGTTAAGCTTCTTCCTTTTCAAACAAGACCTCTTGTGAATGTACAGTGATAAAAAAGCCGAAGCTAAGTATGAAGGTATATACTTTGGATCAGAGGAATGGACTTGCGATAGCGTTCAACACAACCTTTTCCAAGTGTCACAAGCGTTCACGTTTTAGTACATAAAAGAAAAATGTGGAAGAAGAAAATAAGAAAACAAATTAAGAAAGAAGTCAGATAACGACATCGCCAACGTTTCATTTTTAATAAATTATTATGTAAAATTCTAAGTGAATGCTCTTTAGATCATGAAATATTTACCTCTGATATAATTTATTATTAATTAATTAACGTATCTGTATATTAATAGAACCTACGAAGTACTTCGACGTTCGTACGTGATTCAAATGCAGCTAATTTTTCTCTAATTGTTGAATAATTCTGTCAGTATAACTTTACAAACTGCTAATTAGCAGAACATTTCAGTGTATCGCAAGATAACTGAATTAAAACAGATACAAATATAAAATAATAGAATAAAATTAATAAACTACATTTTTTTATTTGAAATATTTAACATCTTATAAATAAATAAATATTTTTATTACATTATTTCAGGATGAAATTGAATTTAACAGTCCCTCAATTCAACAAGAGATGATGGAATTGCAAGAAAAAAAATGTCACAATGGTACAATTTCTCATACAGGTAAAATGAATATAATATACAATTTTAAATGATATAAATTAAATTAACGAAAAAAATTCAAGCATAAAATATTAACTCGTAAGAAAAATAATAATTCTGATGGTTACATATCATAATATCTACATGACAAATACAGACATGATGATACTCAATATCATCAATGATAATATTCATGATGGATACTTTCCAAATAAAAAAAATATGGCGTGATATTGTTAATATGTATATACATTATCTCTCTTATAATTTGCATATGAATGGGACATTTTCGTCATGCTCGACAAATTACTGGTATGGATAATCGTATTGAATAGCCACTGAAAGCTCGTGAACGTACATCAATTCGGTTGATTCATATCTGTAAAAGAAAAAAAAGTCGTTGAGACAAAATTCAATTTTAATTATTTATGAAACAATGTGATACAATTATGAACAAACATTTTAATACTATCAGCTCTAATTTATTACAAAAATAAATTTTTAATTATATTTTCAATGGCCCTGATACGATAAATCCATCGATGACAATAAAATTCATTTACTACATTTTATTTGAAATTATTGAAATGTGAAATTTATCAAATATAAATTCGAGTACATTTGTAGATAAAAATTCTCGATAAAATTTAATCAAATAATTATCTGGATTGAACCGAATAATTTAGATGTATTATTTGAAGCCTAATAACAATTTAAAAAAAAAAACATTTCAAGCTTCGAAGTTCTTTTCTTAAAGCACTTTACGATTATTTCACATAATGTTACAGCATTTCGTAAATTATGAAAAAAAACTTACAAATTTTTCTTCTTTCTTAATTTTTTTGCCTGTAAGTGTACACAGATATGAATATTTATTTTGTTTCGTAAAAAGCATTTTAGAATTTACCAATGTCAACTAATCATTTATTCACGACTCATGTTATGGTCGATGGTGAGCAGACAGTTACAACTGAGCAGATGTAAAGTCATTATTAAACATATATTCAGTACAAGCTCCCACAAATATTCATATTCAAGCTTTCAACTATTAAATTCTAATTAAATATTCTCTAATGGTTAACCACAACGAAAAAAAAATAAATATTACAAAAATTTGATAAGAACATCGAAAAAAGTTAATGAAGTCGAGCAATTACTAATTTCCACTTTTAGTCATGTCAATGCCTCTGAATTCATGCAACAGTAAAAATAAAAACTTCAAAGCTAAATTTGATCATAAAAAAGCAACGTCAATAAACTGCTAAAAAGTAATAACTTCCGCTTACGGTGAAAATCATCTCAAGTTTATGCTGTAATAAAACCAAACTTGACAGACATGATGCATCTTTTGACCTCGCTTTGGCTTGTGAGATAAATACACGATCCACTCGTGTGAATCATACAATTTATGATTTTGTTCGTGGACATGTGTAATATACGACAAGAAATATACTACTAGCATTGCTATATGACGTCGGCTTTTAATGCATTGCTATTCCGATCATTCGAAGGTTCAAAAGCTCGCACAACTAGAACATACAACGCATAATTTATATTGCAAAAATATATCCACATATACATATGATTGAATTGAATAAATAAAGATTTTCTTACACATGAAACAAAATAATATTTGTGCTTAAGGCAATATGTTTTCAACTTGTCGTCGACAAGTTTCCATATCCAGTGAATGATATTGGAAAAGGATAAAAGAAATAAAAAAGATGTCAGAAAGAAAAAGAAAAATATGAATTGCTCCATCAAGAAATATAAACTTCAAAGTAACTTCGACAAGATTTGAAGAATTTACCTGGTGGTGATAGAAGAGAAACCTCCAACGTGCTGTTATAGCCTTCATATAAAAAAAAAAGTTGTTACTATCAAAGAGATTCATTTCTATTTTTATATTTCAAATTTTTTCTCAGGATGGTGTCCAGAAACGTGGGATAGTATACTTTGCTGGCCGCCCACTGCTCCAGGTGATTTGGCAGAGCTTTCATGTCCTCGCTATATAGCAGGATTCGATTTAAGAGTGAGTAATAAAACATTTTTCTTTCTCAAATCATTCAATAAACATTAAATTATTTTTAATTCTTCTTTCTTCAAATTTATTATTACAATTATTAATTTCCACAGGCAAATGCTTCAAGGCAATGTTTAGAAAATGGACAATGGTATTTTAATCCTGAAACAAATAATACATGGAGCAATTATACTCAATGTTACAGTGCTCAACTTGTAACAGTTCTTATGGATTTTCCAAATGTTCAATCACAAAATGCAACATTGATGAAGGTAATTCACATTGATATGTATATGAAAGTACCAATCAATGTAGCCAAATGAGTCCATTGTAACAATGTTGAAGGATCCTTCACAATTCACAGTATTAACTCGTCATTCATCGTAGAATTATTCTAATGCAGCTCATTGTTCGCAAATTTACATCACCTTCCACTAGAGATAGTCCATACTGTCACGTATCACTAACAATTCCAAATGCAAAGAGATGAGCTATCCTACATACGCAGCATGCTTAACAGCCCATGCCAACAAATGGAATGATACGATTATAAATCATTAGATAAATATGATGAAATTGGCACTTTTATTAGAATACCATTAAATAATTATCAACTTTGTATTAATTCCTATTATTTAATGGAACATCATCTGCTATCTGTGTAAATGTAATCAGGTGGTTGGATCCTATTTAGGAAATTAGAGGGATATTGTGGTCACTTAAATCACTTTACTATATCAATATTAACTTGAAATATTTGAATAATCTGATGATGAGAATGTAAATTCTGAGCTAAATGATGAGAAATAGAAATTATATTAACTTTAGGAATGTTGATAGTTGGTGGGCACATTGCAGATGGATAGAGATGAGAGAAACCACAATTATTAATACAGAACCAGCATAAATTGACAGAATATTACAATATTGATTCAAAATGATGACAGAAATTGAGTGAAATTGAGAATGAAAATAACAGTAGAAATACAAATGGAATCTTCAAATAGAGATGAATATAAAACTTTTAAATGGAATCAAAGCAATAAAATACAATCTCCAATACATTTTTATTTGCTTATATTTACAGAAATATCTTCCAATTGTGAAAAGTATATCAACTGTTGGTTATGCTGTCTCACTCTCCACTCTTGTTGTTGCATTCTGCATCTTAGCTACATTCAAGTAAGTTCCTCTAACAAATAAGTTTAAGGAAGAGAAAATCAATTACCTGTATATATCTATCAATTACATCATTACATAACTCCAATTGTTGTATTAATTCTGATAAGGAAGCTCCGGTGTTCAAGGAATATGTTACACATGCATCTCTTTATATCTTTTATGACACGAGCATTCATGGCGTTATTGAAAGACGTACTTTTCATATCTGGACTTGGCTTTTCTTCGAATGTCCTCATTAGAAATGGCGAGAGTTATTGGCTCGTTAATGACATGGAGGGCAGTAGTACAAATTGGCATTGTAAAGCATTCACCAGTTTATGGCAATATTTTATTCTTGCCAATTATTTCTGGATTCTTATGGAGGGTTTATATCTTCACAACCTGGTATTTCGCGCCCTATTCACCGATTCCAATTCAAGCATCAAAGGATACGTAATTCTCGGATGGGGTGAGAATTGGAATGGGAAAATCAATAAAACAACTTAGTTATTTAGTCGTTGAAGGATATTTCATATTTTTTTATCATTTTTTTTTAGGATTACCAGCTATAGTTGTTCTACCATGGATCTCAATGAGGGTCATGTGGGAAAATACTTTTTGTTGGACAACCAATACAAACTTTCTCATCTTTCTAGCCATTCGTATACCAACAATACTTTCAATATTGGTAAAACAAGTTGGCCTTTTGCGTGATTACATTACTCTATTAATATAAATTTGATCGTTTGATAATGAATCTTCGCTCATATTGCAGATTAATTTCGTGCTCTTTGTTAATATTGTCAGAGTTCTATTCTCTAAGTTGAGATCTAGTGTCTCAGAAGAAACTCATTTATACAAGTGAGAATGCATCTTGCTTTACTAATGATTATATAAATTCACATGAATCTGTTGATGATTAAATTTTTTTTCATTCGATTTCAACCAGGCGATGGGCTAAAAGTACTTTGGTTCTTGTTCCACTATTTGGTATCCATTACACAGTCTTTCTTGGATTGTCTTATAGCATTGATGTTGATGAGAGAGTAGAACTCATTTGGCTAACTGGAGATCAACTTTTCGCTTCATTCCAAGTAAATGAAACATTTACTTGCCATCAGTCCAAACCTTTCAATTTGTTCATTTATTTTATTTCTTCCCGTAGGGTTTCTTCGTTGCTGTATTGTATTGTTTCTTGAACACTGAAGTGAGAACTGAAGTTTCTCGGTCTATAAGACGTAGAAAGTGGCCCAAATTCGGTAGTGGAAAATGGGGAGCGAGATCATCAACACGTTGCAACAGTACCTGCAGTTGCAATGCTACAAGATTTGGAACAACGAAAATGCCTGAAGAAGAAAAACCCTGGTGGTTACATCCATTAGCATGCTTTTTACATAAACCATCAATTCATCGTTCAACCCACTCGATGGCGAGTACACAAGGTGTTTTTTCATCGATGTTCTGTAAAAAAAAAAAAGAAAAAATACTAATACCTTTTTGTGGCTATTGCATTTTCCTATATCATCGTTTTCAATAATTCTCTACAATTGTTTAGAATATCTCCAGAATAATCTTTTATTTATTTATCAATTGTTTTATATCTGCAAATGAATATTAACATTAATAATATTCTATTCATAGATGTCACAACACGAGGCTGTAGTCTAGCGAGCAGTCGTGGATGCCTTGAAATTGTTGGCCATGGACTCAATTCCAGCACACCAGATTTTCATGAACAAACAACCAGTCAAAGCTCACAACTTCACAGCAAATACACTGACCAATCCCTGCTTTCATTCTCGTCAAATGTACGTTCACATACACTTCCTACGAATGACCATAATTAAAAATTTATAGAATATTTATTATCCACTGGTGTTCATATTCTGCTAGCAATTTTCCCAGGCTTCGGACACTGAAGGGAATTATCATCGCAATGCAATTTCCAGCACAAATCGACCATACGATTTGCATCGTTGGAGTGATTCTGAATGTTGCAGTTTGGCATTAGAACTGCACAATTATCCAGTATCTTGATCATTCACTGAAAAGAATAGATGAATAGGAACAATGTGAAATGATCCGACGAGATATCGATTATCAGCGAAATTGCAAATTTCATTAATAACAATCAATATTACGACACTCAAAATGATATTAATGATATTCCATAGTGATATTTGAATTTATCGCTGACGATATGGAATTTTGATATCGATGAATGATGAAAACAAGAAATAAACAAGAAATAAACAAGAAATAAACAAGAAATAATATCATCAAAAAACTAAATTGTCGTGAAAATCCTTATGAAAAATTTTTGTGCGCACTCATTTGTCGTTTTTCGGCGAATAATAAATGGTATTTATAAAAAATGAGCATAAATCTTGTATGCTTTGAGAATCGAATATAAAAAAAATAATTTAAGGCAACTCGTGATGATGAAAAAGCTGTGCGTCTATATTATATTCAATATGGCATTTGATAAGTCATTTTCTGTTGATATTGAAGCCATAGCCAATGAATGTAATAACACAACAAGAAAATCCGAAAACAAATATGCATGGTACATATTACAATTAACGATACAAAGTGAACCATCACAACTCAATGTCTATTAATATATATCATCTACGCAAAAAAGGCTCTCTATGTGATGACATCGTTATCTTCCGATTAAAATATTCCAAATCTCAATGTTTTCTGTACGCCAATTACTTATACTAAAGTGATGTATTTTACAATAAAGACAAATGAAATTTTTTGTGGTAAATATAATACATGTGCATTTTCAATTTTATCGTTACATTATTCTCTTTTCTACAAATCCCAGGATATCTTCTGGAAAAATAATTGAATATCAAAAAAATTATGTGAATAAATGTAATCGACAATTGAAATAGTACAAATTATTCTGCAAGAGAATGAAAAAGAAATTCAAGCATTCAGTATGCTAGACGGCGCCCACCATGATGTCTCGCCCTTGATCTTGGCTAATTTAGCTTTATGTAAAGCAATACTAGCCATCATTTGATCAGCAGTATTTGATTGGCCATAGTAATCAACGAATATACCATCGGGATCAACTAAATACATTATGATAGTGTGATCCACCTGTAATTCAAAATTATGTTTCAATTAACCTCAATAAAGGTGAAATTCAGGCAATATATATTTAAAAGATGAATAGACATACGATGTAATCATTGTCGTTATCTTTTGGTCCATTACTGAAATAAACACGATAAGCTTTGCAAACTTTGGCAACTTGTTCCGGAGTACCAGTGAGTCCTACTATTTTGTCAGAGAATTCTTTGCAGTACTTTTCAACAACTGCTGGTGTATCTCTGTTTGGATCAACCGATATGAAGATGGGTTGAATTTTGAGATCATGCTGTTTTTCTGTTGGAAAACAATTTTATAAGATCAATACAGATAGATTTTCAAATTGAAGATTTAAAAAACAAATAATTGTATTCTTCTTACCTAGTTTTTCAACAGTATCCACCATTTTTTCAATTTCATCTGGACAAATGTCTGGGCAATGTGTAAAACCGAAGTATATCAAGACCCATTTTCCCAAAAAATCATCAGATTTCACTAATTCTCCTTTAGAATTTACCAACTCAAATTTTCCACCAATACTTGCTTTACCTATCGTTCGCCTTCGTTCACGATCGAGTTGTAATTCTTTCATCTGTTTCAAATAATATATATACCCTAGAAAAACACAACCGATCACACTACCAATAGCAAAAGATTTCCATGACATCGGTTTCAGAATTTTCAATGCACCCAATGGTTTTTTAGGTAAAATTCTGTTATCTTCTTGTTTTAAACGTCTCGTGATGTGAATATTCCTCCTCTGAAACTAAAGAAATTCATACAGCCTCATTGTAAGTTGCAAGCCCACTTCGATCAGAAATTAGCATTAGAAATGATTCCTAATCAGGAATTTCCTCACAGTAAACTATCGCAAGGCATTCATTAGTGTATTACTAGAATCAATTATGAATTTCAACATGATTTGAACCAATAACAAACAATTGATATGAACATCAGTTGACTAAATTCAGTTCATGATCATCAGCAGTTTGGAGCTCACAAGATATTCGAAGGATATTAATAATGAACGACAATGACTCCAAGAAAGCTCAAACACTGACCCAAACTACAAGAACTTACGCTAAACTCTTTTGTTTACTTTTTTTCTAAAACATAATGTGAATGAAGAATTACGTCTAAACCAGACCAACAATAAAAGAGTCCAACAACTATCTCAGAATGTTCATTATCAAATTAAATAACAATTAATTTACCTGTGTGACTATAGAACGTAGGCACATTGACGGTTTACAGAAACCACGTAATGTTAACGAAGCCATAGCTTATGATGTTTTTTTTACAATGTCGTGTTAGTTAGTAGACACCATGTGCATCAATGTGCGTGACACCCGGCCGGACCGCCCGGACCTAACTTACCCTGAAAAGTGCACGTAGCGCCACCCAACGTTGAAATGACTGAAAGTTTGATTTCAATTAACGGTCGATCGGTAAGAACGGTTACAAAAATGATAATCCCAGAGGACTGTTGATGTGCAATCCTATTGAGAAATCAACTTTTAGAGCTTTCAAATTAATTTTTACCAATTTTCAGAAGCCTTATACGAGGTCTACGATAAAAATTAATACTTTATGTATCATTAAGACTCAGAAAGAATTTTTTTTTCTCCAAAGGAACATCTGTATAGAATAATCCATTGAATGTGTTTGATTTATATTTTTTAATTCTCTGATTAGAAAATTTCGTTTGAAATGATTTAATTCATAGTCAAAGCTCAATATCAGTTGCATTTTAAGTATTTGATAGCATTTAGAAGCATTTTCAACAGATTCATTTCAAATTATTTTGGATTTTACTTTGTCACCGGAAAAATATAATAACATTTAACAACATATAAAAATTAATTGATGAAATAGAAAATAATGAAAATATTTCATTGATTTTCTTTTTAAGTAAATTAAAAATTTCTATTCATCTTTCTGTATATAATACGGAAAATATAAAGGATAAAGAAACTTTCTGTTGATGCAGCAGAGAGAATAAATTGTATCAAAGTTGTGGCGCCACTTAACTATTTTCTATAATAAAGAAAATAAAATTGTGAAGGTTTTATATACATAGAGATATATATTAGATTTTTCCGATCATTTGTCAGTTTGTTTTCACTGACATCTGTCAAATTTTAGACTTAATTTTCCGATTACTATTTCAGTCCTAACCTGAAAGACGGGATAACACTTGTAACTGACAATTGATTTGTTAGTACACATTAGTACATTAATTTCATGGAAAATACTTATCAGTTAAGATGATTAACAGTCTTTTTATTATCAATTCATCTGGGTGAGTAGTGATAATAATACAAATATTAAAAATAATATAGAGATTATGTCGTAATTTCAATTTTTGTTATTGTATAATCATTATTTGCTTTCTGTTTATCAATTGAATTATTTATGATTAATTCGCAAATTGCTCACATGTTATAGAACAGTTTTGATTCTCAATAATGTATTGAAGATGCTCTTGATATAACCATCTGGATGAAGATTGAAAATTCAGTATATGATGTATTTTGTTGAGTTGTGGACATTGGATCAACATTTTAGAATCAGAACTTTTGTTTTGATGGAAGTTTCATTCTGCTTAAAACTCTTCTGATGGGCTTTTGGAATCAATAATGAAATCAAGATGGACTTATTACATCTCTGTTCTGTCCTTTTTTTCAATTCGGATTGATTTTAGTACTTTAAATTTATCCAAATTGGGTTGCTCGCCATACCATTGAATTTTAACTCGTGATAAGTTCTCAACATTCTTGGAAATTCCTGTTTTTACATTCTTAGATTGATATACATTAAGAATTATATACAATTAAATCTGTTCTGTAAGAAGATAAAATTGCGCGATATCTCTTTTTTTTAACATAAAACTATATGGAATGATTAACGATATTGATAAGTAGCAAAGTCTTCAATGATTTTTAGTAAAATGTTTGATGTTCTACTGCAGGAATGACAAATATTTACCTTGAACTTTGGATATATCAGGAAAATTCAGTTATTTTGATATTTTGATTGTGGAAGTTCCGAGTAAATTACTCAATTTGAAATGTGTTGGGCGTTTATATAAAAATGTATATGGGAAAGTGAGTGATGGTTCTTATAAATTGTCTTTCCAGAGATGTCTTCATGGAGAAACATTGGAAAAGTGCAGTGGCACGATCGCTTTGCGATTATTTTTTCGATCAACAACGACGCGTATTGTCACCTGAGGACACACCACCAGTTATTGCAACACCACATCATTATTTGATCAGTATCTATCGGTGTAATATGTTTTTCGTAGCTGTGTGTACCACAGAAGGTAAATAAAATATCTTAATCATTTAAATTTAGCGATGTGAAGAATTCAGAATGAAAACTATGCAACTATTTCAGTTCCACCACTATTCGTCATTGAATTCTTGCACAGGGTGGTTGATACATTCGAAGATTACTTCAATGAATGTACTGAATCAATTATTAAAGAAAATTACGTTGTTGTTTACGAATTGTTGGATGAAATGTTGGACAATGGGTTCCCATTAGCTACAGAGTCGAATATTCTCAAAGAACTGATTAAGCCACCAAACATATTGAGAACCATAGCAAATACAGTCACGGGAAAGTCCAAGTAAATTCAGTCAACAAACTTTTATCACATTGTTGTAAGTTATTGTTTCTAGTAAATATTGAATTTTATAGCGTGAGTGCAATATTACCAAGTGGACAATTATCAAATGTTCCGTGGAGACGAACTGGTGTTAAATACACAAACAATGAAGCTTACTTCGATGTTGTTGAAGAAGTAGATGCAATAATTGACAGATCAGGTTCGACAGTATTTGCTGAAATACAAGGATACGTGAGTAATGAATCGATTATTTGAAATGTAAATTACTTGTAATGTTTTGATGAATGTGATTGTCTCGTTTTTTTAATTCAGGTTGACTGCTGTATCAAACTGAGTGGAATGCCTGATTTAACTCTCTCATTCATGAATCCACGGTTATTTGATGACGTTAGTTTTCATCCATGTGTGCGATTCAAAAGATGGGAGGTAAGAAAAGACACTACGAGAAAACAATGAAAGCAATCGATCAAAATTGAACAATTGTTTGGCTCAATGGTTACTTATATCCTTATTTTTTTACACAGTCTGAACGCATTTTATCATTCATTCCACCGGATGGTAATTTTCGTTTACTTTCATATCATATTGGAACACAGAGTACTGTTGCTATTCCATTATACGTACGACACAATATTAGTTTGAAAGAACCAGGTGGTGGTAGATTGGATATAACTGTGGGACCAAAACAAACTGTTGGCAGAACGGTTAGTGATGCAGTTAATGTTGAAATATTTACCGGTTACAGTGGAAAATAATAATATAATATTTCATCTGCAGGTTGAAAATGTAACTTTGGAGATCCCAATGCCGAAAGTGGTTTTGAATTGTACACTTGTACCAAATCAAGGTAAATATTCATTTGATCCAGTGAGTAAAGTTCTATTTTGGGATATTGGACGAATTGATGTTTCGAAATTGCCGAATCTTCGAGGTTCAATAACAATACAAAATTCAACTACAATTTCTGAATCAAATCCAGCAATAAATGTAAGTTTTTCTACATTCATTGATACTATTTTTTTGTTTAACCTTGAGTTTCACTGATTTATATTTTTGTATTTAGGTACACTTCACAATTAATCAGCTGGCAGTATCAGGTTTGAAAGTGAGTGGACTCGATATGTATGGCGAGAAATATAAGCCATTCAAAGGCGTTAAATATATTACGAAGGCAGGCAGATTCCAAATACGAATGTGAATAATTCTATCATGATTAAAGATTGTAAAGTCTCTATTAAAAAAAGATTTTTAAATGATACCTAATACAGAGAGGTTAATTCATTAATTGAGTAGAAAAAAATTGCTGCTCATAATAAATACGATAAAACAATCCAATACATTTGACTCTATGAGCATAAGTATGAAAAATTAAAGAAGAAATATTTACAATTTGAATCCTACAATTAGTCTGCGCGTATGAAAGATACAATTTTCACAATTGAACACTCAACTTTGTACATTTTGTCTTGAAAACATTATGATTCATTGCATTGCATTGCTCCCCTTCCTTTTTATATTAATGGGTAATTCGTTATCCTGAAATGATATTAGCCATAGGAGCATTGCGTCAGTCTTAGAGCACACGGAATCGTTAGCACATATTGCAATTGATATATATATCAGGTCAGTACATCAACTTTTTCGTTTCTAAATCTTCCCACGTTGGATGTGTAGAGTATGTGAACAATCGCTCCATATTTGTTGCATATAATGTATGATTGTTGACTAAATTTTTGTGAATCTGTAAATAATGGACACTTGATAAAATATCTTAGTAATAATGAATCGAACAAAAGAAAATATTTCATCATCATACCTTCAATGTGCGTAATAGTTCTCCAATATTTACAGGTGGCAAAGCTGGCAATAATTTTTGTGATGAACAAGCCATGGCAAACGCAGTTGCTTGCTCCATTTCTTCTACATTTGCTTTTATCGCAGGTATTTGATCTTCTGGTTCCGTCACTTCTGTTAGTGCCCTACACAATGATAAATGATCGAGTATTATTACGGATTTTCCAACTAAATTAACACATGTGATATCAATTGTAATGCTCACCTGCTATGAATACCATAGGGTATGAACATACTATTTCTTTTCCAAGAACTTGGCACTGGTTCACCGATATTATAAATGAATCTCTTATTCTCAACAGCAAAACCTTTTCTCCTTGTTAGAAGTGCCGTTATCAAATTCTTTAGAAATATTTGTGTCGCAGCAATTATAATATGTGCTGTACTTTCTTCAGCACCATCCATATTATTTTCCCATGCAGCTAACATTAATCGTGCCAACACGAATGTTCGGTCGGGTAACACTAATTCTTGTGCACTTGATCTATTAGCTCCAATGGGTTCATCTCCAACAGGAGATGACGTTTGACTTAAAACCTCCACGTATACGTCAGCAGGCTGTAAAAACATTGTTTAGTATACTTTGAAAGAATATAATTATATAATCAAACGTTCAACACTCACTTCGAAATTCGATTTATCCGTTTTATATTTTCTTTTCAATTTTAATCGCTTTTCTTTCAATTGCTTGTCCTTATCTATGTATGTATGAGCATTGTTAACTTTAATTGATCTAGTTGGTGTTGCTGTAGCCAATCCACGTACTTTGTTGAGCAAACATAATAGAAATTCATTATGCAAATGTATTTGTTCACTTGTCATAATGTTTCTAGCCTCACTATCAAATTCCTCCTTGGTGGTCTACAATCAAGTTTAACCTGATTATCAATATTAAATCAATTTCACATATAAACAACATGACAATTGTCACAAGTACCTTCATTTGAAACCACAGTTTCATTTTTTCAAAGTATCTGTAAACAAAAATTATTCGTACAAAGATTCCGAGTTAACCTTTCAATCATCAAATTATTGTTTATGTTTTTCCTGTTCAAAATAAGTTGACAAATATGCAATTCATCTGATACTCACACTTTGGCATTTTCACCGAGTGATGTGGTGAGAGCTTTTCGTGCAACATTTAAATCCTTTGTAGTCGCCATAACAATATTCTGAAATAAATTTGATATAAAATATTTTGAATGAAAATTTTGTATGGCTTGTGATGAAAGTTCACACATGCAAAAGTTACATGGGAAACAAAATATCTCTTGGAGAATGACAACACATGAGAACCCCTGGTGAATTTCAGCAATAATTGATTTTTGGCGCGAAATATGTGAAGTGACTATTCGAAAATAGGTCTGCTGCCATTTTGTTAGAATGGCTACACATAATGGCGCCATCTGTGATGGATGGTATCCCGCGTAAAAACAGTCCCGGTTGATTGCAAATACTTGGATAATTAAAATTGAACTTTTTATTTATTAAATAGATGTATCAGAATTACTAATACAGATTTTCATCCCAAAAAAATAGTCCCGATTCACCATAAATATGTGGATTGATGTTTTTTGAGGTTAAATAATGTACATCGATTTAACAACATTTTTCTCCCCAACGCAACCAGAGAAGTGGCGTCATCTGTCTTTAAAGAAATGCCCGCGAAAATTGTGCAGATCACCATGGAATTTGTGAGTTAATTCGGATTCTCCATTTATAATATTAGTATTAATTAACATAGATATGTTACACCTTAAACGTAACATTATATTTGTTTGAACAAATGTGTAGATCAAACATTTTGAGGTTATGTTAGCACCAATCAATTAATAATTTAATGTGATATAAAAAACGAAATTCATGGCTTTCATCTAGTTGAAAATGTGACGCTGATCAAGGTGAGTAGATTATCGGAAAATCTAGACATATATTTTGATTATAGAACAATATATGAAAAATGTAACATATACATGTTGATTATGATTTTGATTAAAGTTACACATTATGGCTCAGTCCGAAATTCATCAATTTTCTAAGACTTTCTCATTACGATTAAGTCGGGGTCATCTCATCTTATTCGATATAAATTTTGAACGAACAAGATCCCAACTGATTGTTGATGTATCAGACATTGTGCATAGATCCATAATGATGGTTCTTGAATGTTTATTTCCACGTTCTATTCCTAGGCATGTTCCAGCTGCTATATTGTAGATAGGTGTACCATTCTGTTGATGAAATTTTACACAGGCTTAGCTATTGCTCTTCAGTAAAGAATATTTATCTATGACATAAACATGATAATGAAAAACAATATACATACGGTGCCTTTATGACGCCATTCTTGATTTCCACCCATTTCATGACATTTTCCAAGTTTCGGTACTCTTGTATTTCCTTCTAAACACAGCATTTGTCCAAGAACCAATTCATGTTTATCAGTTTCGTACCACATCTGCAAAAGAAAATTGTTGAATAAACAGAATTTTTATCTATTTCTCAACAAGATTTTATAAATTAAAGCGACATATACTTGTGATTTAATTCTTAAACAAGGAGCCAAGATTAATTTCGCTCCTTTTGTCTTGATATCTTTTTCACTTTGCACACACAATGCCGAATTCGTTAATTTTATCTGATATTCATCTGTATAATTTCTCTTCCTTGAATGCCATGGTTGCATAACTTTCTGATCAACTTTAAGCCATTTTTGCTTCAACCTAGCTTCATTGTCATCTGGTAATCCCAATTCTGGATATATTGTTTGTAAATACCATGTAAAAGTTTTACATTTTAAACGTTGACGTAGTGCAACACGCTCAGAGATATCACCGTAATCAATTTCCTTCACGCCTTTTAAGAAATATTCTTTATATTTATCCATCCATACATGTGCAACACGTAATGAATTCTTCAACATTGTATCTTGCTGTCTATCATTTCCGTATGGTCGACGATGTCGGAAAACATGACCAACTCTTGAACATGGTATAAGTTCAATGCTTCCACCACACATCCACAATCTAAATGATATTTCTAAATTTTCACCACCCCAAACATCCATTCCAGCATCGTATTCTCCTAGTTCGTAAAAATATTTCCGATCCATGGCAAATAATCCTCCAGCCATTGTCGGTGATTTGATTGGTTTGATAAAATCTTCATCATTTACAAGTGTATTGATAGGCAAATTTTCCCATTTGAAATGAAGGCCCCAATTAAAACCACCACGTACTAAAGGACTTGCAGTATATTGAAATGTATCAGGATTAATCATATCGATAACTGGCATTGCAACAATCGTACGTGATTCAACAATCCTTTCAAGCATTGGTTCAATCCACATTTTATTGACTTCAATGTGACTATCTAAAAATACTAATGCACTTCCTGTAGCCTTTCTCGCACCAAACATCCGTGCACGAATGAGTCCTTCTCTGCGTTCAGTTTTGAAAAATTTAACTTTGCCATCAAAATTTGCTTTAATATACCTATCAACATCAGTGTGTAATTCATTACTATCACTGTAATCATTCACTAATATAATTTCATGTAATATATGACCCGGTGTTCGGTCTACGATAGAATGCAATGATCTCAATAATGTCATGTAATGCTCATTATAAAAACATATAATAATACTGGCATTCGGTAATTGAGATGAATAATTTCTACTTGCACAGAGTTTATTTCTCGTGTCAGGTATTTCACGATGAAGATCCAGATTTTTTGATACCAAAATATTAAAAGCAAATTTTTTATATCCCTCATCGCGCAATTTTTGATCTTCCAGATTCCGTACCAATCCCAGTTCATCAAGACCTGTATAAAAAAGATTGAAATGAAAAATAAGATAAATTAATTGTGATAAGAAATAAAAAATTCCTTTACCATCCCCGAGTATTTCTGATGGTTTCATCGGTAGTGGTTGCAACTGTTGGATTAAGTTATCACTATTTTTTTTCGTTCCTCCCTTATCTTTGTCATGGTTAGAAACTCGATTACTGTATCGTATCTTTTGGAAGACTGATTCTTCAAGTGGTACTGTATACTCCGATACCAGCATTGTTGGATTTGCTGTATTAGCATTTTGTGAAAGTTTCGAGTAAAGATATAAACTAAATGCCCAAGTAACTGAGGCAATTATTATTCCCGATAGAAATGACGCGTATCTTGTGGAAATCATCTGTGGATAAAAGACAAATGGAATATTTCTATGAATATCTAATATTGAAAACTCTCAAATGGTTATGTTGATCACGAAAAATATTTTACTTTACAATAATTGTTTATTACGTTATGAAAAATTCACACACATACCTTAATCTTTTTCATTTTGTTCGAACATTTACGTGGAATAATAACAAATATTTAATATCCATTGTGTACAATCACTTAATGTATTTTTTATGGCAAATAATTATTTTTGATTCGTCTGCCATCACGCTTGGAATCCAACAGCTGTTGCACCTCTCCCTCGATGAATAGAGATAGGTAAATCGATTCAATTATGAAATACTACGTGAACAGTTGTAAATATATTTTTTAATTGTAATTTTATTAATAATATTGAGATTGAAATTCTCTTATCAAACTGTTTAATAAATACACACAAATTCTTAAATTGCCCCTGTGGCCTAATGGATAAGGCATCGGTCTCCTAAACCGGGGATTGTGGGTTCGAGTCCCACCAGGGGTAGCCTAATTTTTTGAAACAACCAGAAATTGAAGAAACTACATACAGTCTATTGGTGAACTTTTATTTTTTGAACTATTCAAATAATTGCACAGTGAAAACAATGGCAATAATAATTATTAAAACGTCTTGATGAGTACAACTGGCAAAAAATATTTTGAGAGCATTCAATTCCAATTTTCTATTTTGCTTGTAGTGTGAAGAAAAATCATGAGAAAAGAAATTTAAGCTCCGTTCTTTTCCGCAGCATAATGTTTGATAAATCGGGCAGATGGATCGGTGACATCCTTTACCCAACGTGGCATCCAGAAATAGGGTGTGAAAGATTCTCCTTGATTTGGATAGTGAGATTCGAACTTCATTCTGTGAGAAGTGTCATGAGATAAAACATTTTTTTATTCGTTCCTGTTTCGATATGTTTGATTAAATTAGTTAGATGAAATTGAAAGAGAGCATACCTGTAGTACAATGCCTCTTTCGTTCTTGGTGTACAGTGTGGATATTTTTGGTCAGCTGTTGCCAGTTCCTCATCTGTTACACGTTCGTCAACAATTTCCTGAATAATTTCAAACAAAGATTTTTTGATTGATGCTACACCATCACTGAAAGCTTCTTTATGTCTCCAGAGAATATTTTTGGGCAGCAAGTTAGCATCATCAAATGCAGATCTTAATAAGTGTTTTTCGACACCATCTAGAATGAGAAGTAAAGTTTATGTTCTAATGAAAGCATCTGGATTTGGAAAGAGAAAATATGAATACGTTGATTTTTTTTACCTTGTGGTTGACGCGATCCAGCATCCAACGACAAATAATAATTAGTAAATTGCAGATCTAAAAATGGAACTCTTAATTCTAAACTGAAAGCACTGGTAGTTCTGTCAGCTCTCAATCCATCATAGAGATATATATCTTTTAATAATCGTAGAGATTCTTGATGAGCATCTTCGGCATTTGGAGCATCTCTAAAGTAAATATACCCTTGTGCTATCTCATCAGCGCCTTCACCACTTAGTATCACAGTTGTTGGAGTGTTACGTTTGATATAACGAGCTATCAGATACATCCTATGAAAGAACAGTAATGATTATCCACAAAATTCCAACATCTCAAATTATAATCTAACAAATTTCATTTATACAAATTTAAATTGTTACCCAATTGAAGCTCGAATAGTTGTGATATCAAATGTTTCCAATTGATAAATAACATCATCCAATACGTCTGCAATATCTTTAGGTGTAAAAATTATTTCATGATGATCACTGCCAATGAAATCAGCAACTTGTCGTGCCGCACGAATATCTGGACTGTCTCCCATTCCAATAGCAAAACTCTGAATTTTATAGGGTACATTGTTTTCTTTAGCCAGTTTAACTAACAATGCTGCTATTAGACTAGAGTCCAAACCACCAGATAACAAACAACCAATCCGTCGATCAGCCATCAGTCGTTTTGCAACGGCTCCAGTTAATAATTTTCTGATATTCTCATGAACATCTGTTTTAGATAAAGCTGAAAAATTCGATTACAGTGATTTAATAGACACAATTTTCGTCAAAGAAATTATCGCAATATATTTTAATGAAAATGTACATTCAGGTGTGATCAGAATGTTCAACTTCTTTGATGATTTTCATTGAAATCTATCTATGCAAAAGAAAACAAAAAGAAATGAATAATATTTCATTCATGATCATTTCTCTTTCTCTGGTGCTAACAAAATGAAAGTGTTGATGATGTTCTATAAATCATCATCGATACAAGAATGAAATATAATTCATTCTTGAGATGATTTTTATTCATTATTCTTTCAAGCAATTTCTTTTTTGATATGACTCTAGTGTTGGCAATTTTCTTCTATACAATCACACCAATCCCAGCTGAATGTGTATTCACGATTGATACGTTCTGATCAATACGAAAGTAATAAAATTTCGATTGCAATACCTTTCAAAGGCACAAATGGATCGAATGACGGTTTATCTCCAGGTTTGTGATAGTTCACAGCCTTTATTAATTTCACTTTACCATTGGGTAAAACACTATATTCTTCATAATGTCCTGGCGGGAATGGTTCCAAAGTCCAATCACCAGTCACTTCGTTAGATAAACCAATAAGTCCCTGGGAAGGAAAAATTATATTTACTACACATTTTCATTTTCTTATTAATTCTAACATCCAATGGTCTATCGACGCATAAGCATACCTTACTTTCTGAACATATAGCTAAATGTCCATCAGTACTACGCAATCTGAACAGTGGTCTCACTCCATATGGATCTCTTCCAATAACTATTTTATTCTGTTCAACATCAACAAGACAAAATGCAAATTCTCCATCCAATGATCTCAAGATGTTTTCAGCTCCACCCATCACATACAAATGTGTTATGATCTCAACATCACACTTTGTTGCATAGTCAAAATCGAATTTCTCTCTCAACTGTTACAGAAAAATTTGAATAATATTGAATTACTATCTCATAAAATTGATTTAATTCGTCATTATGTTTTCAATAATTGTTGTTTTACCTCTTTGTAATTGTAAAGTTCTCCATTACACAGTAAAAATATTTTTGGATACTTATTCAGTCTCATAGGTTGCATTCCACATAGACCATCAATAATTGCTAATCGATGAAATCCTAAAAACCCATTCTGAAAAAATACAAATATATAATTTTTAATGTTTGAATAAATGAAATACACTTTCATTAAATGATTTATAAAATACCTTGACACGATCATCGAATTCCACTCTTAGAGCATCTGGTCCACGATGACTAATTTTATTAAAATTATTGCAAACACAACTCAATGATTCTCCATCAACTCCAAAGACTGCCCAAATCCCGCACATATTGCAATAGAATTCTGTTGTTTAAAAATGAATAAAATATTTAACTTCAAACTAGTGAATTAAAGCTTCACACAATTTTATTTTTTAGTGTCACAGAAAATTAAATTATTTATTTGAAATATTAATTATTGAACTTTAGCTATGTGGACAATTGTTTTCACGTCCGGCGTCCACACTGTTGGTTGAGTGATTACTGAATGGGCAAAAGCACTGACTGAATGTGCTAGCTGTAGCTGATGCAATAGATATTATCATTTCAAAATGAACCTAACGGTCATGCCTTATCAACCAACAGAAACTGGACCATCTTGAATGGCATAAGACAACAGATAACATATTCAGATAAAACTCGTGGAATCCATAGATTTTTTTTTGTTCATTCATAATTTCATGTTGATATAAATTAAATTTATCGATCTTGATTAAAAACATTTGATAAAATATTACCAAAATTTGTATACAAATTCACAACAATTCTTTTATAATTATTTTCTAATTTCAAAACATTTCAAATGTGAAATTTTCCACGTTGACTTTTCGTATTAGTAACACGTGTTACTACAAATATCCAATCATTCATTTTTATTATGAACTGTCTTACATAAATGCTTATAAAAATTATAATCTTACTCAGCGATTGATGATTACAGTGATACAAAGTGATTGCGATAACAATTTATGTTTATATTATATATTTTAAATGAACAATATGAACATTCAGGAAGTCTCGTAAATTTTAGACCGGAAAAAAAATGATGTAATATCAATAATCAGAAAATATTGAACTTCGAATTCATGAAAATGCTCCATTATTTTTATCATCAAATATTTAAGTTAACAACATAAAGTATTTGATTATTGATATCTTGCACAGCTATCTTATTGAATCATAAATAACATCGTGCTTAATTAAATGCATAAATAAATAAATAAAACAATTATGTAATAATAAAAGATCGAACGTTATCGACAATCGAATGATATCGCACATCGCGAATGAATCGAAACGAAAATCGATTCAATTCACGATTGGTTCCAACTCTCAACCAATCACATAACCTCTTTCAAAGTTAATTTTACATATTTATTTTATCCCAAGCAAATATATCATATCAACTCTTTAAATATTACTATTGAACATATTCTTCACCTCTCTACATATTCATAATCCAACGCCCACGACAATTATTCATCATACAACACAATAAACATAACCCTTCCAACATAAAGTTGGACTGTAGCGACACGGCACGGCCATTTTGTGAACTCAAATGAATCGTGTTTGATCCACGATTGGGGCGCGTTCGCTGTGTCTCTGTTTCTTTTCTACATTTTTTCCCTTATTTCATCTTCCAGAAAAAAAAATTGAACAAACAAAAGTCAAAAAAAAAAAAACACGAGCAAATAAGGTAAAAAATATAAAATTCAAAGTGTGATTATTAAATTGTATATATCACTGCTCATATAAAATGAAATTGTGTGTGTATTTCACCATACAGTGAGAATTCTTCCCACATAATCTGCATTTAATTTCATAAAAAATCTGTTCACGCATCTGGAAAAAAAGGAAAAGTGATTATTGTACATACGAGTGACGCGCTCTCGTCGCGGTCAGCTGTTTCCGCCTAGCGTGTGTCTCAATATGTGTGCACAGTGTGTGGCGACTCAATGATTAAAATAAAGAAACAGACAGACCTCTCGCTTTTTACCTTCTCTCACTCTCTCTCTCACCCTGTCTGTGTATTGTGGATTCGCCTTTCGTAATAAATTTCTTACTCGCTGTGAAACGACAAGAGTAAAGTAGTTGGCTCTTGTCAGGGCACACGTAAGCATGTGTCAATTTATTATATATATTTACGTTTACCGGTCTCATTCAATGTGGCATTTTCAACTTGATCGATTGGCTCAACTTTAATATACGGACACAAACGTAGAAAAAAAAAAATATCCCACCAACAACTTATGTAGAGGTGATTCCATAGTAATAAAAGTTTGGAACACGCGAACGTCTGAAGTTTCCTGAATTAAAGAAAAAAATTAATAAATAGTATTTTTAATGTTATAACAAACATCTGCGTGAGGAATTGTTTTAATATTTTATCTTTCCTTTTTTTTCTGTTTCATTGATTGTAATTTTGTGGGGAATCTCCATCGTCCCGTGATGAAAACACTGACAATTTTTGAGTGTTGAAAAAATGTTTTTCTAACGCAAAGATTGTCAGCACCATAAGCGCGGCTGAAGTTTAAACGCCGGGTTCTTCCGGGGCTATCAAATCTCAACTTCATTATTATTATGTGTCTTCACTAATATTTATATTAAAAAATATATACATACATATATATGTATATATATTATATATATATATATATATAGGTAAATATCAAAATTGTGTGCGCGCGCGTGGCAGAGGGGTGAAGAGATTTTGTGAGTGTGTTGCGCGCCGGTGCGGCAACAGGGCTGGCATACGAGTGAGGAAGGCAGAAGTGGTGGGTCCCGGCGCGAATAAACTGAAGAAAAAAGAAAGGAAAGAAGAAAAATAAAAATTCGAAAATAAAAATAGTATTGAATAATATTTCTAGCTGAGAACACATGGAATTATCAATAACTTTAAAATGGCATTATTTGGGTGGTGATTGATACAACAAGATCACGTGATGCCATATTCTAGTTTGGAATATTAAAATTAGTATGCCGGGGTGAAAGTAGAGAAAGTTCAGGCGAAAATTCGCAGTAACGTTATCACGCAATCAGCTGAAAAATAAAAAAAAATAGTTGAACTTGAGTGTTGTTATTCTGCATAAAATTGCAATTCGCTTTTATTCACACGTGCCAGTTAACACCTCTCGAATTTATCCTTCAGCTCAAAGTCAGTTTTTTATTTGTATCACATCCGCATGTGAACATTCTCTATTTTTTCCACATTTTTTTTCTTCAAATTTCCACCAATATTAATTGATGAACAAATCCACGAGCAATGTGATACTGTGAAGATAAAATGAATTAATTTTTCATTTTTTTTTTTCTTCATTATCATCAAACGTGCTTCAAGATTTTTATTCAGCGGGATATTAGTCATTGTGTTTTTTTATATCTGTGAATGGATTTTTAGTGTGCGAATATATATACATATGTATACACCTATATATGCATATATATATAATGAAAATTGTGATGTAAAAAAAGAAATTGTGCATTGTGAATATTTATATTTCATTTTTATATTTTTTAATCTTCATTACATATTGAATTGTGTGTACACAGACAAATTGAAGCTGTACAATTGCACGAGACTAAACAGTTAGTAAGCTGTTTTGAGTTCTCTTTCTTTCTTGACATCATTTGTAAATTGGGTTTATTTATATCGATTCGCGCGTGCCGCCTTGTGTCCGATTGAAAATATACTTACTTCATTTATCTTGTAACATACATATATTCAAGAGAAGTGAATTATACATCAGGAAGTTATTTGTTGTGAAAAAGAAAAAAATATTACAATAAAATCCAGTAATATCAATGATAATTAAGTAGTGGAAAAAATAAATACACAAGAAAAGTTTTTCATATTTTTGTTATTAAAAATAAAACAGTGATATGAATAATACTGATGTGAAACGTGAGTAAAACATATAACCACATGTTATCACAGTGAAAGAAGCAACAACAACTAAAAAAAAATGAATAATTATCTATGAACGATAACAGATGTGCCCATCCAATTATTTATTGGTCTATTGGTTAGATAAAGTGCTACATTGTGTTAAAGTGCGGTTTCCTAATCGAAATATTACAATCGATTATACGTCGTGTGGAAGGATAATAAATCGAAAAAGTGGTGGTTCTGCAAGTGTGGAATATTACCGAGAAGAGGCAGCTGGATAAAAGCAAGGTGAACATTTAAGTATACTAATCCATTCTGGTATTTATATTTAAGTTTTACTTCTATTTCTTTCAATTGTTTATTTTTTATTTAAATAACTATAAATGTATTGACATAAAATCGTTGATGTTGTCTCTTCGCTGAAGTTATTTGTTCGTCACACATTTTTTTCTCTTTTATAACAATCTGAACACACTGGGTGACGTGAAGTGAGAAAAAAAAACAAAGCCAAAAGTGAAAATAGAGAAAAGTTATAAAAATGAATTTATTATTTCTGTAGTAATACGATGAAAGAGAAAATAAATTTGAAAACTTGCAGTACCTATTGGATGATATATTTGTCTCGCAAAACAATAAATTTTACAAAACACCAATAAATTATATGTGTATAATTAATCATGGAACATTTTATGGAGATGAAAACGATAAAGTTGAAACATTAAAAATCATACTTCACATGACGTCATATTTAAATCGATTATTTTCGAACGAGAACAAAATGATAATTCTCCGTCGCGTATGAATTGGAAAATACAAACACATATCAATCAATCATAATATATAATATACTAATTTTTCTGGTGAATTGTCTCATATGAAAGACGTAAATTATCATTTAGAACAGAAAAAAAAAGGTTGAATAAAAATCAACTGATTCTTTATTGACGGGGAAGAAAAAAAGATACTGAATAGATTTACTCTTTTTTTTTCTTCGTATTTTATTTATTAACACTGCAGCTGTTATAAATTTTATTGCGCAATTTTGCACACTCTCAAATGATCAGTTTTAAGAGATAACGCTTTTGTGTGATATAAAATAAACTGAAAATACAACGAAGATAAAATAAACAAAAGAATTGTTTGTATCCAATCAGTGGAATTCAAATTCTTCTAGTGCAAAGTATTTTATTGATGATACATGTTGCCATGACATTCCATTATACAGATATACACATATATATGTTAATGCATATTTACACAATTCGAATAGCGATACATCAACTGTGTAATTAATGTACCAACCGGAAACCAAAGAAGGATATTGCAATGTGTGACACGACACACCACAGAATTTATGTCATTAAATATCGATGAAGTTACTAATACAGTTGAAATATTAAAAATTATTTATATACATAATAAATAATTAATTCTTTGTCATTAACAATGACTGATAACAATAGAAATTTAATCAATAAATTGATCTATGAATAATTATGTTTGCAAATATTAGTCTGCTTTGGTAAACTGGAATATTTTAATTTGTGATATCACGTTGGAGTTTTGTAGAGTTGTCAGTCTATGTTTTGCAATACACCCACCCTCATTCACACATACATACATACATATACGTCACCCACCTGGTCATTTATACGTACACACCTTTCTCACGGATTGCAAATGTTCGAACAGCTGTTTCTCATATTCACATCACCTATTTAATTCTCCATTTTTTTTCTCCACATTTATGTAAAGAAAAAAAAAAGGATAAAGATCATAAAATCAAATGTGTTTGTTGAATTGAATCAATGAGAATAATTTCATGGTGGTTTTTTTTTTCTATTTAATAACAATGAGAACAATAGCAACAAATAAAATAATGAGAATAAATTGGATTTAAAATCGAAATTTTTTTACCATGGAAGTTATTACAACAAATTCATAGAATCATTATTTGTTAAATGTGAATGAAGAATAAGTTTGTTCAATGTGAAAATATTTAATTCAATTGAATGATTGAAAATTCATGGTGTGTCTAATTTGCCTTTGTGATGGTATTGTGTGCCACCATGAAGTTGTAACATCTGCTAATGATGCGTTCTATTGTATTGAACATAATTCAATATCGACAGGTAATTCAAATTATAATTTGATCCATCAATTTGAATATAGCTCTTGAATATTTCTCATGACAATGAATGGTATCTATCACAAAACATTCATGTTCGTTCAGTGAGCATCTAATGATGGACATAATGAAGGAGAAAGTATATATTGATTAATCCAGTCATTTTTTTTAGCATAGCCTTGCAAATGCACTTTCAATCATTTTAATTTTCATTGTTTATGCTTTTGTTCTAAAGTTCCATTGTGAGTGTATATTAATTCTCGAGTCGATGAAATACTGACTGTATAATGATAAATTATTTATATTTATTTTTATTTTCTTTTTTCTTACACTGAATTGATTGATTTTGATTTTTTATTCTGAATATGAATTACAAATAGATTTTGAATGTCTGCATTTGTCATGAATACAATTTTCTCTAAGGGAAAAAATTATTTCACAGGACACATTTGATTTTTAATTGTTATTGATTATCAAATTTTTTTTTGAATTATGATTGAAATATTCTTTGCTGGAAGTATGTGAATGATATTAATTGATATGAATAATAATTTGAATTTATATTTGGAAATGGGAAATTATTATACAAACAATATTCATAATTGTCACAGATATTTTTAGAGAATTTTTATATTCTAACAACAAATTTAACATTAATGTTAGAGAAATTCAAGGCTATATCGTCTTTGAGATAGATAAGCGTTTGGAATTTTTTGACATGGGGAAAAAAAAACGTCAATCAATATTGTATTATCGGGAATTTCTTTTGTTGAACATGACAGACTTTGAAGTGGAATAGTGATGGGGAAAAAAATAGATAGAATCCCATAATGGGCACAGTAATTATTTTTTTAAAAGTATTGATGAGAAAATTTTTAACATTTCATGGGATGATAAAATGTCTATGATGACCAAACACATTTTTAGATAAATTTACATATAATTTAGAGTGTGAAGAAAATTCTGTAGATTATGAAAAAATTTGCTATGTGATATATAAATTATAAACGATACAGAATCTCACCAAAGTTCATCATGAATTAGCACCAATAAATAAAACAGGCAATTTAAACAAACGCCCTAATTTAATATTCATAAAAATTAGTCGACCTACTCTACTAAAATCATTACAATTTCTTTTGTATTCAAAAGTAAAAACCGGCAGAATAATTCGCAGAAAATAAGTTTCCAAAATATACAAAAACAAACAATTCCCTGCCTTATATTTTCAACGGAAATTCGAAGTTAAAATTATTCCGGGTTGAACAGTAAATAATCGAGTTCTCAGAACAAACCACCACACGCATGTTTGTCATGTGTATATAATAACAACAACTCTTCCTTATCCCCTTGGGACTATTGAAGATTCGTTCACGTAACTCGCACACTTGATCGACTTAAATTTCATGTTATAGCCTCGTGCCAAAGTCACTTGGACTCGTGAGAGGCAGGTAAATTCTATATAAACATATAAACATATATATTTTCACATTAAAAATAAAAGTTATAACAGTAACCCATGTTTATTATTTCACCTTCGATTATTCATAATGATGTGAAATAAAAAAGTAACTTGGACCCCACTCAATAAAAAAGTGTTTGAAACAAAATCATCAAAATATTTCCTATATCAGAAAAGAATTCATGAAAAATGACTTAATCCAATTTTTTTAACTTATCCCAACCCATTGGCAGAAAAAAAACATCATAAACTCATAAATCTAGACAAATTGCCAAAAATATATTCAATTTTACATTTTTATCATTTACCCAATTTCTTTCAAATAAAAACCAAATTGCGACGATATAAAAAAACGTTCAAAAAAGTTTTGAGCAAAATATTAACAAAGATATCATCAAATTTTTTTTTCTTCCTACGACAAAAGATTTATTACAAATCTTTTTGTCTTCGACTTCGGCTTTTCTTTTTTTTTCGCAAATGAAAAAGGATGCAAAGTATATTCGCACAAAAGTAACTTTAACAGGCGTGGTGATATTAAAATGAGGTCGAGGGCATGTGAATGTTTGTGTGTGAAGGTGCCATGTCTATTTGGCTGCAACACGTTCAGCATCAAAATGAATAATAGTTGCTTGAATGAGGACATCGTCGTTGTTGTCGCAAGTGAGAGATATATAGTTTTACGAATAAGAAGAAAAGAGATAAATATATACGCCCCCATCTCACCGCAGAAAAGCTTTGCCAGACATCGCGGCGACAGGAATTACCGACAGAGTCGCCAAACGTCTTTGTGTAGTACGCTTGTTGTCACCATTCTATTCTATTATTCTCTTCTTCCTCCATACATATATACATATATATATATATATTCTTATTACTGTCGTCACGTACATGCATACCTTTAATGGCTGTGTGACGTGATGATGATGATGGTGGTAGTGAGGAAATAATGAAAAAAAAATAAATAAATAAGTCTTGGCAAACTTCATCAAGGACATTCGCCATTGATACATTAAATATTTGAATCATCATCACATAGTTTGCAATGTCAATGAGAATTATTATTATATTTAAATTAATCAGTGGTATACAAAAATGATGTTGTTTTAATAATATTATTTAATTATTTTGGAAAGCCAAATAGTTGTCAATCAGATTGGAATGACATGAATTTAATTTTAGAAGTGTGAACATTTTGTTCATATGTTTAGAATTGTTATATAGAGTATATTTATATTTTTACACCGCCCCCATCGGATGTTTATTCGTGCAGGTATACAATGACAAACCGAGAGGATTTTCACGAAGAGTATAAATTGCGCAAGACTTGGCGTTTTATCATGTAGTAAATGAGCCGGTAGTGCACAAGGTGTCACTGCAACGACCGTGCCAACAGATGAAATCATACTTTTGCATCAAATTAAATTTACAAATTTAAATGGTATAACTGTAATTCATAAATTTTTCACACGTTTATCATCATGCATTATTAGTATTAACTATTAGAAATCTTTTTTTATCATATGACAATGTCATTTATAAACTCGAGAGATTTGTTTAGGACAGTGAATTAAACTTTCTGTTATGATTTTTTGGGACCTATGCAAAATCGTGAAGGGTAGTAAAAATATTAGACAGGGTGTGCTTTGGGTCCGAAAGGGTTTATTTGTGTGAATTTATGGAGGTGTTAGTGAAAGCAGGGAAAATGAAATTGAACAGGGAAATGTGAAATTAGATTCAATAGATATTTAGGATATTCTGAATTTTATTTGATAGTTTATTAACAAATAGGTGAAAGTTATTAAATAGAAATTTATTATTATCCAATTATTCTATCACTAATTTTAATTGTTTTTTTTTTTAAACAATGGTTTAAACAAAATCAGTTACAATGGAAAAATTCGTGACATCGTGTGGTAGTAAGAAAAAACGGTTTTTACTGTACTTGTGAAATATTTTCAATTTTTTTTCTATTTTTATTCATGAAAGAGGATCCATTTCATGCTGATTTATCTTAATAACAACACAGTTGTAATGGAGAATTATTATAGTTTATGAAAAAAAAAAATGGCAACACTTTTGAAAAATTGTAAAATTTGTCATTCATTTTGGGACAAATGCCAAAAAAATTTAACGAATATGAAACTTTGTAGAAATGTGATGAACCATCATTTTGTAAAATGTCATTTTCATTTATTTTATTTTGATAGTTATTGAAATTTTTTTATATATTACAATTTTTAATAATCTTTCATTGTTTGAGTACTTTGCATAAAGCATTCTTTCTTTTCTCTTTTGTTCTATTTGTTTACTGAAATTTCATTTCAACTGTTTCATTCCAATTCTCATCCTTTTTTATTTTATAAACCATTAAAATTTATATAATTTATAAAACTCTTTATTTTTTACTTGAAGGTTTTTTTTCTATAAACTTTATTTCAATTATTGAGTTTATAAATAATCTGTTAGAGTTTATCGACATAAATTTTTGATAATCGTCAATTGTTTGAATGAATATTCCACATAAAAACTTATAAAAGACTGAAAAAAGTTGTAAAAAAATCGTAGATACATCAACGATGAAACGTTGAACAACTTCGTGAATATGAAGAATCTCTTTCAAGTTTCAATATTTCTTATTCAGTCTTTTATATATCTTTGAGGTCGTCATGTCGACTCAAATGGCCTCACTGCAATTTCTTGATTCACATGACGAGTATGGAATTCCGTGGACGCTCATCATCGACGTCACATTTATAACACCGAGCACGTGCTCACACAACTGTCGCGTGATCGTGGCCGAGGTCTCTCTAGCGGTTGACTCAAATGATCCTATCCAACTTGACAACTATGAAATAAATATATATATATATATATATTCTAGTCTCCATCTGCTTTCCGCATTTTCTTTCATACCATTTAATTAATTCTCTAGAGAATTCTTTTTCCATTCAATTATCTTCTCTTTCATATTTTATTTGGCACTTTTTTCTTCATTAAAAACTGATGATAATTAAATTCATGAAAATTGAAAACGTGATGAGGTGAGGAATAGAATTTTACGTTCGAAAAACAATTTAATAAACTTCATAAAGGATATTAAATATTAATAATGCACATTTTTTTATTTCGTGGAAGAATACAAAAAATATATATATATATATATATATATATACAATCCCATGCGTGAAAAATTTGGTCTGCGATATTGTCAAAATCCTCACGAAATTAAAAAGAGGAAAAAAAAACAGCAAACGAACGTTTATTCTTACATTTTTTAATTATATAAACTTTAATAATTTCCATCGTTGAATCTTTTTGTTCTATAAATTCTACTCTTCCAATTCACTTATGGTGAATGGACTTTCCTATCATTTTATAATTAAAATGAAAAGGTTTTCATTTCAAACATAAAATTCATCATTTTAACAGAGCAAAAAAACATATTTATCTCTTTCATATTATTAAGGAACTGTAGAAATTCACAATAATATGCAACGAAAAATTACAAACGAAGGCGTTTTATCATAAATGAGCGATAAGAAATATCCATATAAATTGGAACAAACCATTTGAGAATGTTCTGTCTCGTTGTAGAAGTAAATTTCAGCATGAAACGCTTTTACACATCGTCATTTTCTCACTATACGTGTAGATATATAAACACATACAAGTCGATATCGCGTGTCTGATGTCGTCATCGTGAATTATACCATTCGCCGCACGCGAGCAAATGCGTGCGCACACTGCGGAAGTGTTGACTGAAATGCTGCATCGACTGTAATAAAGACAAACCGAGTGAAACGTGAAAAAAAAAAATGGAAAGAAATTAATGAAAAAAATAAAAAAGTAAAATAGATTGCTGAATAAAATATAAACCAGAAAATTCAATCATTTCTCATATCAGTTCGTTCCTTTTTCTTTTTGACATATTTGTCCTTCAGTATTTTCACTACAATTTATTCAGTGTCATGAACTGGCATCATTTTGTTTTGATAACACATAAATATTGTTTATGCCCACATGAAATCAATCTCTTCCATTGAAACAAAATACAAGTTCATTGACCTCGTCTAAATTTTCTTCTATATCGATCCCTCACAATAATATAATCGCAATAGACCACCAAGGATTTATGATTCATTCATATCTTTGAATTGATTATGTTGAAGCGGAAATTTTTCTATTTACTCATTTCATAGGAAATAGGAATTGCACGTCACTGCATCTTCATATCAAAAACAATTTATTCATCATAATAAAATGGCAACTGTGTAATTTTTGAATAACATCAATCATCAATGCATTCGATTGTTATAAACATAACATAATTTACATTCGATTTAATCAATAGATTGATTGATTGTGGCTTTTTTTTCATTTGATTTTTCTTGCACGATACAAATAACACATCACGTTCCCAAGTTCTTCACTGTACGTCACTCGAGCACGCGGTAAACAACTTCTTACTGGCGATATTGGCTCGAGGCCAAGTCGTAGTCTAGTCTACTTCTCACTCTATTACAATCTCACTTTACTCGTTCATCTTATCTTGCATTGCATGTATACATATATTTATATTGATACATAAACAACAAATGTTTTATATTGGTTACTATTCTCTTTTGGACTTTTTCCTCATTGGATTATTAACACCTTAACCGCCAAGTGCACAAATTCAATTTCATTGTTGTGTTTGACACTTCCGACGGCTGATTTCACTCGAGTGTTTTCACCTGTTCAATTTTATAAACTGTGAATTCAATTGAGATTCAAATTTTTTTTTTTGTATTTATCTTTGAGAATTAGCCTAAAGTTGGTGGAATAATTGTGGAATAATTGATCATGGATAAACTTTCGATGAAATTGAATTGAAAATTGATTGATATTCTGTTAGAATATTTTACTTTTAACTCAAGAGAATTTAATGGGTCAAAAAAGACATATTGAAATGTGTAAACAATTTTGTGATTTTTTCGTTGAAGACTCGTTCGATGTTTCTGATAATGCTTTTTTACTTGTATTGGTTAAAAATTAATTCTGTTATATGATGGGAATTTTAGCATTCATTGAATACAAATTGGACAGTTTGAGTATAATTTTGATTGATAAATCAAGAATTGATTTACAATTTATTTAAATTGAAAAATAGTCGCCGAGAGAAATATAATTTATTTATTCACAAATGTTTCATTACAAAGCCGCACGTCCTTCCATGTGGAAAATTCGCATGCTTCTTTTTCACTATGAATAATGTGGATGAGACATACTTTTGTTCAGAGTGTGTGCCCAGACGAAAGCCCTTGATGGTCGCAGAAGTAGAGGGTGCTCTTACCGCAATGCGCCATAATAATAATCGCACTCTTCACGCCACGTGTTGTTACCATTTTTTATACGTCTACCAAGTCGTATACACTTTTTTTTACGTACATTCATGCATACAATCACGCATCAAATAATATACTACAATGTAATCCATTCCCATCCAGAATGAGAACAATTGTTAATAAATATGAATATATGCGGAGTGTTTTTTTACAATAAATTAATTTTCCAATTTCTTTGTTTACAGATTCATAGATGGAAAGTGCTGGAAATGAGAGACCAAGTAATATCGATGACTGTGACAATAGGAAGGTCAAAATGTTGGGGCAGGACTCCAACAAAGAACATAAAAAAGATGAGAACGTGGATAACATAAATAACGTCAATAAATCAACAAATAATTTACACACAATGTCATCAGAAGAAGAGAATAAAGATGAGCTCAAAGGATCTGATGAAGAACAAGAGAGTAAAGATAAAGATAAACGTGAGGATTCATCATCAACAACTTCCATATCTACCTCGGATGATGAATCTGAAACAACTTCTGAAGAGAAGACCGAGCCATCTACCAAACATGAAGAACCACCGTCATTACCCCAATTGTCATCATCATCATCATCATTACCCAAAGAATCACAGGAAAAAAATGATGAACCAGCTAAAAATGATGATACCACTGATGACAGTGACATCGATGATGATCTGGTGTCAACTATTAATTATAACACCATTACATCATTGGCTGCGCTTAAAGATATGCTTCAATACTCTGGCGAAGAGTCTGATGGTGTTGATAGTTTCTTTCATCATTATTTCTTGTCACATGTAAATCGTTTGCCATCTAGAAATCAAACCCACAGTCCCTATCCATGGGGCAGGAGACTTTCAGAATGTAGGGAGGAGGATGAATATGAGACTGAAGATGGTAGGTTTTTTCAAATGATACAAATAATTATTATGTTGTTACGTTAGTTTTATTGTAGCGTCATATTTGTTCGGTGGACTAAAAGTGGTGAATTGAATTAACTAAATGAAACATTCCTATGTTAATAATTATCATTCCATCAATAGTAATTCGTGGAATTCGATGTTCATAAGGATACAAATATGAATAGTTGTTATAATTTACTAATAATAGTCTGAGAACTCATTATTTTACATTCCTATATTCCACTCACCTGGTGAATTTTCATTCTTTTGTTTGTCTTTCTTTTTTGAACAGTTATTGAATAATCCAAAGAGGACATTAAACAGTTTTTATGATGACATTAGAGTACAGAAATTGGAAAGACATAAAAATCAATACTTTCAAGTATTTATTTATTTTTTTTTTAGATTTACAAGAGTTGAAAATCCTGAAGTTTATTCTTTCAAAGAGAACACAGAAACAAAATGGTCATATTGCAATTCACGAAAACTGATGGAAAAATATTAATTAATTGAGTAGAGCAAAAGCTTATTTTTCGATTCTCACATCTCAATAAATAATTGAATTGGTAAAGGTCACACATTATAAATTTAATGTGTTTTGTAAAAGCGACATGGCTGAAATAGAAACTGTGCACATTAAAATTAAATTAAATTTGATTTATAAAATTACAAATGAAAATATATTTCCAACAGTGAACAATATCTGCCACAATTCAAAAAGTACTGTTCAATTTTCGTGCCATTAGTGTGGAAAGAAAAATATAATAGACTATGTGAAATGGTAAAATTTTACATGGAATTGAATTCTGGGTTGTAGACATTTCTAAGGGTATAAAGTTAATATAATACGGTCGAAAAAAAATAATATGACTATCAACCTTTTACTTCTGCATCACTTGTAAGAGTGCTTTCGATTTGACTGAACAAACTCATTAGTTTTATCTCAGCTTCATGTGGCATATTCACTCAATCCTCCATTTGCATCACGTTGACAAACGAGTCTCATAATGTACGCAACTTGAACGCATGCGGTAATGGTTAGTCTATTACGAGAGAATGAAAATCCAAGCGGTTGCTATAATTATCAAGTTTTAATATCAAATAAAATTCAACAACGCTTAAAGTTTCCATCAGTTTTAATCAGTATTACTGTTGACTATAATTATTCATTGTCTCTTTACTTGAATTGTTAATGACTATTTTTTATAAGAATAAAAAATAAAAACACATTCGGATTGAGTAAAGTTTATATCACCATGAATTAGGATATCAGGACCAGCACATTTATTTGTGCTTCCAGATGTGAGGAATAATTCTAGAATACTTTAGTCAATATCAGGTTTCAATGCCATCCTATTATTTTTTTGTCATTCCATTCGCACACTCAATTACCTCAAGCCCATTATAGTTAGCGGCGCATTAATTTGGCTGCTTTATTAGTTAGCACAAGACTATTGTGACAGTATGACCAAAGAGAAACTTTGAAGTTCAATTCGAGTTGGTGAATTGAACACATTTCCAATAATCAACTGTGGGCTTTTGTATTCCCTTTATACGAACTTATTGATCATAGCACTTTGATGTCATCACTTCAAATATACTTGTAGAATTTTTTCATCTGCATTTTTTTTTGGTTTCAACAGTTGTGATAATGAAAATTCATTTAAAAACATAGTGTATTCGTTCTGCTAAAAAGAATTTCATTAATATGGTTATTTATTTACTTTCAGGTAAAATTAATGAGACGTCAGGTGAAAAGACTAGTATTACTAATGGGAAAACTGTAACAGCCCAAGAATCCCAAGATAAATCTGAGAGTTTGCCATCAAAAGCATCTAGTCCGTCCTCCTCTGAGAAATCAAGTTCCGAAAAAATTGATCAAAAATCAAATGCAACGTCAAGTGTTTCGGAATCCAGACCACCACCAACAGCATCAACAGGTTCAAGATTTACCACAACCACTGTTACATCCCCAACAGCTAGTAAACCTCCATTGAGACGACGTCATACTGCTGGTTCAGGAATGACTTTTCCAGCGACTGATCCACCAAGCTATTCAAGCAGCATGGTATTTTCACGTACGAGTCCATTGCCAAGTCCACATTTAGACAAACGTTTCTTTGACTCGAGTCTCATTGAAATGAAAAGTCAAGCGAGTAGCTCGAGCACTTTGGATTATGACTCTACTGAAGAAATCTGGGTACGAAGAGTGGACTTTGTTCAGGAAAGGAAACGTCGGGTAAGAATATTTGTTACATTTTTTTTTTCAATTTCATTATTCTGAACAATTTAACAAGAGCTATTAAATTCATTCAATAATTACTGGTATGTTTGTTATGATATTCTTGAATGATAAAAAAAATGTTCTCTTTGTTGTACTCACGTATGAATACTAATAGCTGACATTAGTCACTGGAAAAAATGTCACGCTCTTTTGCCACAGTCTCTTTCACGGTTAATAAAATTACGTACATATAAATATTTAACGTTCGAGAGAATAGTTTGAGTGTCAGCGTGAAAATAGATTTGACTCAGGCAATTCAACTGTGCGAGTTGCAATAATGAAAGTGATAAAATGAAACTGAACTATTGAGTATTAATAGTGAAATAGAGGGATATTGTATAAGAGAATATAATCGGATAAAATGGATGAGGAAAAAAAGACTGAGGGTCGATTCCTCAAATACATCTTGTAATCAACCACCAACCGACTTGTAGTTATATTCAATTATACCAATTGACTAATTGGTATGCTCGGTCTTTGTACAGATAAAAAAAAATATCACTTGTAACTGAATTGTCGGTCGGTTGACATACAAAGTCATTCGCCACGAAAATTATTGCAATTACAAAAATATAGTTCGGGTATTTTCCATGAGATGTTCGAACAATCGTCATGACACATGAAATTCTCCAAGTGCTTAGCTAATTTTTTTTTTCTAATTTTCTTTCATCGCTTTCCTCATTTACTTTTATATGAAGACAGAACCAAATAATATAATCGCATTTTTAATAATTTACGAAGAAAAATATCTACTTTTCCTCATACGTAAGCAATAATTGTTACTCATCAATTTTTATAAACTATATAGACTTTATATCGTCAATGATTCTAAAGATGAGCACGAAAAGTCGCTATGAAGAATTAGCTTTATTATAGACGATTTAATTATATATAAGTACAACGGAAATATACATATAGATTGAGGTGTGGCCTTCATGCCCAGTATTGTATAATTATTTGTAGAATTATTCTGTGTCATGGATGACCAAACGAGTGTTGCATATGTAATGTCAGAGATATAAGCTTGATTGGATCGTGAAAAGAAAAAAATAAATAGATTCGCAAGGCACGTGAGCTTTGATTTCCTCGTGTCACGTTTTGTCGTCAAGCGCCCAGAGATGCAAGCAAAAATAGAAAGAAAAAGATAGCTGCTCGTTAACTGATATTGACTTTCAGAGTTTTGCAATTCATCTGCTTCCGTTCTCATCGTCAATTTTTCTGTCATTCCGAATCTATAAAAAAAATCTCAAAAAAGCAAACTCCAGCTCACATATCGATATTAATATTGATCCATCGCCGTGATAACGTGATGTTTAATTGAAATCAGTACCTTTATTTTTAACAAACTTGTTTGAACGATTAACAATCAAATTGTTTGATAAAACAGTTGTGAAATATGATTATCAGTGAAATCAGGTTTTACCGAGCATATTTTCGTATAAATAAAGTCGAGATCACGTTGGGAATTTTTATATGTTGATAAATACATGTGCATGTATAGAGAAACCTATTCACGTAATAGTGACCAGTAGTCTATTTGCATTTCACATGGGACTTGTAGTTAATTGAGATTAATTGAAACGATCATTATGTAAATTTTTATTTATTACATACATGCATAACTATCACCAAGGGAAATTGTTAGTTTGCTCTTTAACACATTGCTATGAGGTAATGTTCGTGCAAAAAGAAATGAGAAATCAAACATGAAGTTCGATAAAGTAGTTATCTACTGATAGATATCACTGATGAAGATAATTGTTGCAGTGATAATCTTCTTCCTATGAATAAATCGATATTTTATGTCCAACGATAAGTGAAAGAAATTCGATTCATTTCGATTGTTGGTAAAAATTTATAATGGGATTATTTATATAAAATAGAATTATGTTTATTTGAAGAGGTAGTTGTGGTGCTGTCTGGTGGAAACTTTTAACACCAATCTTCACTTGATGATTCGAATTGTATTAAAAGCTGACACGACCTTTATCAGTATTTTTCAATATAAATTTAATTGTGACTCATAGCAATGAGAAACATTTTTACAATATTAAAATAGCTTTATCATGTTAGGTATTGCATTCTTATCATTATCTATTGGCTCAATGATTTAAAATAGTGTTCACATCATTCATTCTTGGAATTTACGATTTTATTGATTCTTGATACATCTCTCTTCTCTCTTCTCTCTTCTTGTAAATATGTAAAATATAATTATAGAAGTATTTCGTATGATATTGTTCCCCCCACCTGTGGTGATAATAGATGTTATGAGTTTGAGTAATACGACTGTTATCTCTCATTCAAAGTTGACTAAATATTTTGATATGATTGACATTCACTACTCGAATTGAATTCGTTTGAATAGTATAAACACGCATTGATATCAATGAAATTAATCTAATGAAACAGTAAGTGAAGATATTATTGTTGGCAAAGGTATATTTTATATTAATGGTAATTGATTCTGGATATTGTCAGTTCACGTTGTAGCGTCGACTCAAACGCTCGCCCCGCTTTTATGTGTACAGCAAAAATTTGAAGTGTGTTTGTGACGTTGAATTTTTAATTTTATCATTTTTTTTATTCTTCATTGACGTCAAAATGTTTACACCCACACAATCTGCACCAACTCGTGCGGCAATATTATTGCCACCGATTGATGAGTGTGACACGATGGATAATGATACTCGTCCATCACGAAAATATTCATTGGCACCATATAAAGAACCTTATCGATTATATGGAACTTACAGGGTTAGTTTATTGAAAATAATGAAGAATAATTCGTTCATAATTTTAATTTTTGTTCCAAAAATTAATCATCACTTTCTAAATAAGGATCAATTCAGTTTCTATTCATGATATTCTTTAGTGGAAAAACCTGAAAGTCTCTCGAAGAATCCAACGATTATAATTATAATTATCATTCAAGAATTCTTCCAACTGGATTATATATTTGTGCTATATATACACTTGTTAATTATCGATATGTCAAAAGTCCTCAAGCTTCTGATTGTATATATAACACGAGTTCATAATCACTGTGAATAAAATTAGGTATAAATTCGTCGCTAGTCAAAAGAGAACGATACAGTTAGCCTTTTTGAAATAATTCGAAATGGATATCGGAGAAATAAGAAAAACGGACAATTTAGATGATGATAATAGTAATATTATTGATAATTACAGAATATATGACGCATTGTATTCTGGATTGTATTCGATAATGATAAATAACTTCGAGCCTAAATTTACGTTGATGTTACAAAATTTCAAAAATAATTCAGTATCTTCCAAAGGTGTATAACACGTATTGTCATTGTGGTTATAAACACTTTGATTGATTTGAATTTGTTTTCTTGTTTCTCATGTGCTGACTGAGACGTCATAGGTTCTCAACTTGAGATGTCAATAAAAATGTAACAAATTTGATTTATGACATATGAATGAAAAAATGTTCATACATATTTTAACAGATCATTGAAATCCAATTAATGCTTATATGGGTTTATGTCACATGAATAGGAATCTACTCATAACGGATATGATTATTCTTGTCAACAAGAAATAAAAGACAAAGGAATTCAGTGAACTGTAACTACACTACTAAGGATTCTCTTCACTCGGTTTTAGTTTGATTAAGCATCCATCCAAGTTTACTCATGACTCAACGTGAGGGCATAAATCTCTGACACTCAAACGTTTGCCACTCGAGTGCACAATAGAATTTAATAATGTCGTGGAAAAAAAATATTTTAGTAATAATATTATTGTTCATATCGTGGGATTAAATATGATTGTTGGTGCATCCAATATTTTGAAAAGTTTTCATGGAATTACGGTTATTGTTTTTGATGAATATGGATGTGAAACAAAGAGAAGAGTATGTGATATCAATTTGGAAGTTAAAAAATGAATATGAAATGATAATAGTTCTCGTGTACTGTAGAAAGCAATGTAGATATTAAGACTCAGTATATTTCTGCTTCTCAAATTTATGCAATGAGAAATGAAAAGGAAATAAAAAAAATAAACTTTATTATGGCGTTTATATAATATTGAGTGATTATGATAGATGAAAACAGTGTGTGAACATGGATGATAAACAATAAGATTTTTACATTTAGAAAATGACTAAAAAATATGTCCTGGAGTGAAATATCAAACAGCGTTAATAGACATTTTTTGATGCAAATATTAGCCAAGAATATATTTCTTTCCATCATTTTACGTTTCATTCGAGTATTTTATTAAATATTTAGCAACAGATTCAGATATGTACTGTATATTATAAAACAATGTAGAGAAAGCTTTTTCCTCTATTACGTCAATGTTATAACCATGAATAAGTCAAGACATTTATCAAATCTGGTTATGTGGGTTCATGTTATACAGTGGACTAATAAAGATTCACATGTAGTAGCATATGAACTTGTGATCTTATCTACATTGTCATTTTGTTTATCTTCTATTTTTTCATAATAGTATCCACAATAATTACAACGCCAAATCACGTTTTCTGTTATTCTATATTATGATAGCTGGATAAGAATTTTTAATTTTAATTTCTACATCTCGTGTATATCTGCTCGAAAAATTCACAATGAATTAATTTTTAATGTCTTGATAAAGAGTTGTAGAACATCTCTTTTCAGCATATAAGTTAATAAAATTTAGTATTATGATATTATAATAACATTATAATTACAGGAACTCGGATCCCAACCACTGCCACTGATTGTTGCTGAAGATGCCGAAAATTCAAGCCATAAAAATGACGAACCAGAGACAAGACCACGTGCTGGTAAGAGATACCATGAAATAGGAGGAAAAAAATTTAACATCCAATCAATATATATCCAGATGTAATATTTTGATAATCACGATGATTTATCTTATCAAAATTTCAGGTACTTGGGGCTCGCATTCAAAACCAATCAGAAAACCAACAACAAGCAGCGCTCCGAGTTCGGGTAAATCAACGCCATTACCACAACAAATGGATTTTGCTGGCGCGACATCGTCAAGTTCATCCAGTTCAATGAAAGCAACTAATAAAAAAGTATCTGGTACACGATCGAACTCAAATAGTCGAAGTAATAGTCGTAGTAATAGTGTTGAACGTCGACGTAGCGATGATACTACAACCAGTCCAACGAGAAAAAATGTGCTTGATGCGTTTCGTTCGAGAAGCCTGTCTGATGCTAGTAAAACAAAAAAGCCCAGTATTATTGCCAATATGAGGAATGCAATGCAGGTATTTCATACGAAATTGGAGTATATTGAATTATTTGAATTAGATTTATACAAAAATTGTTATCGAAATATTTGCCCTTTGCAGAATTCTCTCGGCTTAGGAAGTACTTCACATGCGAGTTCATCAACTGACGTCAATGTTGAAAAGGATTCGCACAAAAGTAGTAAAGAAAACAAAGAACGTGGTCGATCGCGAAGTGGTTCTGAATGTAGCCGAAATCCTGTTAGCAAAGTTATGGATCTCATTAGGAATCGTAGCTCTAGTGCGGCTACTTCAGATGAAAAACGAAAAGCGGTGAGTTGTATATTTTTGTCCATGGCAAAAATATAATATCATTGTGCATTCTATTTTCATCTTGTTATCATCATCGTCATCATCATCATCATCACAATCATCGTCAATTTTATTATCAATCGCTGGTAAAGCTGGTAAACCAGTTCACGATAGTGAGAATTATCAGTATTATCACAAGAGTTTTTCTCTTCGAGTTTCACGTAACATTTTTACGGCTCAGAATTCTTTGAAAATGAACCGATCAATGATAAACAACGACAGATATACAATTAAATAGCTGTAAGAATTATAGGCAGTGAAAATTTCGTCCACTTCGAAATGTTTGGATACTTCAATATAGCAGAACACGAAAACATGTTCAGTAACAATTTTATATCATTTAACCAAGTAACATTTAATTAAAATATACCAATGTATTGTCGGTTGAGTGGCCAAATTATTCAGCAAGAAATCGGCTTTCAGATTATCGGGTTTATTATGTGCTCGTCGATTCAGTATCAAGTAGTGTTGTTCAACATAACATCCAGACGAATTAGCATCTCTTGTGTCTATACACCCAGACTTGTGCTTCATGTCGTTTAAAATAATATGTATCTGTTTATGGCTATCAGGCTACAGAATTAATTGTATTTGCTCTTACTTCACTTTTCCATGCAGTCATACAATTGACGCGTCTGCATTTTAACTTTAAAATTGGCTCACGAAAAAAATGTGACTTTCATCTCATATGGTCGATGAAAGAATAAGAAAAATTCGTATGATGTATTTTTCTTCTTCGTATATTCGTAATAAATACAAAATTCGGATGGAATATGTTTTTGTTTACGATTTACTAAATAAATTCATCAATTGTCAGGTGTTAAACAGTCTCGAGACTCACTGTACTTAGTAGGTATGTAGAAAGGTGTCAAAGATTAATTAATAGTCGGTAGAATAGAGTGACGTGTATTATATCGAATGGTTTGGTTAGTGCGAGTGGGAGACAAGTAATGCTGCCGGCTCACATGTTTTTCACTCAGTGACTCGACGTGGCGCGATCTTAATGTTTTTTCAGTCCAACACCTCACGCGTATTTTTTTTTTTACTTCTTCACTTCCTCTGTAGTACTACCCGTAAATGTATATTCATGTTGATAGTGTGTTTACAATTGGAATATCGGAGTGATGATCGCGAATGCTGATTTGTATTGAATAATGTTAGCCAATGTGTAATGCGCACAGAATAATGTAATTCCAAATTGGTATCGTGTAATTTGCTACACAGTTAGGGAGAATAACAAAACCAAAAACGATTACAAAAAGAATAATTTGTTGAACAGTAATGTTGAGTGACCTTGCGCGCAAATGTTTCCTCTCGACAAAGTGCATATGAAACTATCGCGTGTGTAAAGTTATATCGCAATCCTTAAATTATAACAATATAATCGCTTTTGCAAATGTGTTAGGGATTATGAATACTCACACTTGATGCGCATGGAATTTTCTCTCACTTGATGTTTCATTTTTTCGATTTTTTATTTCAAAAAATGAATCATATTCATAATTCGTTCATTCGTTATAATCTTTTTATATTCATGAGCTATAATGATAGTTGAAAAAAAATAATAAACAATAAAAAGAGTGGTCATTGATATTCTGAATGATTTTTCTCATGGATTTAGAGCGCATTCTATTCATCATTGTTCATTCCTTGTTTTTCTTCTTGCTGTTTATTTTTTTCCATTTCTTTTTTTTTTTTGTTATGCGTAACCTCGCTAGAGATCAGGTGTCACTTGGGGTTACACATATATTGTAAATTCATAATGCATAACATGCCTCTGAGAATTGTTCGATAATTCTCAAGAGATGAATAAAATGATCATACTCTCACTCAATAATAAATTTATCATATAAATGTTGATTCTAATCGTAATTTATTTCATCAAATTTCAATTGAGTAGTTATCGTAAGCGTTACTATTTCTATCTATGAGAGACGAGATTAAATAGGGATAGGACATGAGATTATTAAAGCTCATTTGTTATTATCGGTATTTACTTTTCAACTTTTACTGTATAAAATAAGTTAATTTATTGACTCTTATTAATATTGAATTGTTTTTCTCGTTATGAATTCAACTGGAAATGAACACCTCATTGCTCACATTTGTTTATATATTTGCCTTCATTAAATGTTCGCCGACACGCATGACCTTGTTTCTGATAATAACTGCTTACACATGATGCTTTCGAAATTGCTTCCGGGGATTGAATAAAAATTTTTATCATGTAGCTAAATATTGGATTATGTCAAACCTTGAAGATAACGAAACAATTTAAACCATCCAAGTGATTTTAATTTGCCATTTGGTATTGTGTTCGCTTGTGACGTTCGTTTTATAATTAAAAGAGAATTAATAATATTGTGTAGAAGTAACATTTGATAATTTGAACAATGTCGTCATATTTTCGTTGGATGAAAAGTGGGAAGAAAGATGAATATTTTGGTGCAAAACCACGAAGTAGATCGTTGGACTCGAAGAGTTTGGAAACATCTGGTATACGACTGATATTACAAAATGTAAATTGTTTATATCAAACATATCATAAAATATTTTTTTATATAATTGATCAATTTTATGTCTCATCAGTTCGTTCATTCATATTTTCTATTATTTTTTTTTTCACAGAAAGCAGCCGCTCAACACCAGGCTCAATCAGTATCACAGGGTGAGTATACCAAATTGTTTGAATTATTAAAATTGGTACAATAATATCGATATGCTTTTCGATAATGAAAGAAACAGCTGCCAATTTGATTAAGTTAAATCGTGCCAAGCATATATATATATATTTTATTTTTTTCTATAAGTTGTCTTGTTAATATAGAAAGGTGGGAAAACGTTATTTAATTTATTCTGCGAAAATGTTTATCAACTGAAATCGTAATGAACGCAAATTTTATATCACGACACATTTGATAGTTAAATTTCACTCTTTAGTAAAGTTTGAATTAATCACCAAAGATTAATTTGCACAATAATTTCTAAGGAAGATGTCCATGATAAAAATATCTTTAAAATAGTAAATTCGAAGTTTAATAATAAAACTTGAAAGATATCAGACCATTAAACATGCTGCAATAATTCGAATTCCAAGAGGATATAAAATGTGGAAGTGTAGCTTCTTATGTTTCTTGTATGTCCTGATAGCTTTTATCGATTAATCAATTATAAAATTACAAATCCCACCAGGTACAATCAGTATTAATGTTTTTCTATTCATTCAAATGATTGTCTTCACATTTGCTGTTTTGAATTTTCGCTCCAACACATTGCATGAGTCATCAAGAACTTCGATATATTTCGATATTTACAAAAACTGATCTCAGAATATTTCCAATTACATTTTTCACCACAAAATCTATGTGACAAAAATTCATCTGAAGAGCAAGAATTTTATCTATTCAACATTCAAGTTTTTTAGCAATAAAGTGAGTGAATTATAAATGAATAATTCACATCTAAGAGATATTATCGTCATCTGAGCATTCTTCAATACGACTAAATTCGACATATTTCGAGTTGACTCTCGAAATTGTGATATCGCATTGCGATATAACAAATCAATGATTATATTGTTCTCGAACAAAGGCGGATTAATTCAAATAGTTTTCGTATATTCAAAGTAGCCACTGGTGAAAAATAAAAAAAATCAATACACTTTCAGTATATTATTACTGCACTCGCACATCTTTTTTATCGATCAAACGAATAATTCCACAATTATAGTTCCAACACTCACCAAATCGTGGCGTAACAACTAAAATCATCCGCGGGGTTTCAATATATGTTTGACGTACCTGCGCACAAGATGGGACCTCGTGGTGATAGTAAATATGAATCTGTGAATGTGTACGTGTGTGTAAATGCTGCGACACCGGTGTAGCACGCCTCAAACATTTGCAGTTTCACCAGTTCAGCATTTGTAAACGTGCGCTTCACATTCGTTGTTTTACCGCATCACAAATAATTTTCACATTTATCAATCTAGCAATGATTGTTGTGTTTATTCACATTTTCAAATAGCCTCAAACAATTAAACATTTATTTCAAATTACAATTATGTTTTATTCAACATTAACATCCCTAATATAAAAATAAAGACAAAAAGAATTTCATAAGATGTGACTGAAAACGTGTGTGGTAAAAATTGTTTACAAACATCATCGAAAAATATTAGAGATTCATCTCTGAATAATCGTCAATGAATTAATTGACATTAAAATATCATTTAAATAGTGCAAGTGTAATTTCACTATGTGATATCTGCAACGATTCAGTTAAATTAATTAAATTATTTTTCAGCTCTTATTTGTGCGGCGAAAAAATTAAAAGCCATCACCCACATTGTGATGTAGTGCGCATCAGTACTGAATTCACCACTATAGAAACACCCTTTTTATGACACACAGTCCAATCATGTGCGAGCGTCACTTGAATATTGCGTCACAGTGATTTTCGGCTTTATCGCGTGGCTTCAATAATTCACGCACACCACACTCATATTTATAATTATTTTATGAATTAGCTGAGAGGAAAATTGACTTGTTAAAATTGATGATTTAATTTAATTGAAATTTGTTAATATATAGGTGAGAGTGGAATTTTTTAGTTTACGGCATGTTACAGTGCTGATGGATTTTTATTTATTGGAAATTATCGCTGATAGTTTGATAGATATTTATCATTCAATCATACAGTAATTTTCAGTCGCGTGAAAAATTTGACAGCGTTATTACTGCCATTTCATATTGAAGATTTATTTTTTCAAGTGAAAGGATGAACGAATGAATAAATCGTGTCATTAATATTGATTTCATTATTCGTGGAATAATCAATACTGCCTAATGACAATTTTTCATTGACTAGAATGTGTTGATTTAATTATGAATATGTGATTAATAATTGAATATAATCAGTGACAGAAACACTAAGGAAGCCTTATTTGGCTATACAATTCAATTGGTTTTGTAGTGAGTAAATATTTCAATGTCAATAACGAAGCAATGATTGTGCACCGTTCAAGAATTATTTGTTCTTTCTTGTTATATGGAAGAATAATTTTGATAAATTAAATTTTGGATAATATTCTTTTGTTAAATGAATCGAATTATATTAATTTATTTTTTTGTGAATTATGCAAAAGTGAGATTAAATTTGGGTTTACTTTTACTTTGAGCTATCAATTAGTTTTTGCCGCCTGTAAAAGGTCAGGCAAGTTTTATTGATTATTCATATTTGTCTATTTTTTCTAAAATAATAAAAACATATTTATTCATTTTTTTTTTTATCCACTTTATTGTTTCCTAAATATCTCATTGCTGGACTCTGATATCAATCAATATAATACGTCATAATTAATACAAATTTTTTGGTAATATTGAAGAATTGTAATACAATGTATTGAAATGCGTGACATTTGATTGAACAAAAAAACATTCGGGTTATTATAAACCTTCGAACTTAGATCATATGAAAGACAAGTTTGAGAAAAATTCTCTTCCCCTCTTTCTATCTCGATGTCTTCACTTGCTCTAGAGTTGATACTGCATTCTCACTACTAAAACCAGTTTCTCCACCTTCACACAGTAGTATTTGTTTATTACATAGTCTTGTTGGTCGGTCAAGGACAACTCACCTTTGATCAACTTTATGATTGATTATACAAACGGAAATTTAATATTTTATTTTATCATAAATTGAATTGCAAAAAAAAATTGCATCAAGATATTTTCATTAATAATAATACAAATATTACATACATGAATTATTGTAAACAATGGAATAATTATCCACTTTAGATCATAAGAATTTGACTATCAATAATTTGCCATTGAATCAACAACTGATAAACTCGGATATTCCATCGTGAATTCAAATAATTCCACATTAGATTTTATTTTAACAATGAAAAATATTTCATAATTATCCAGCTGCGCTCAATACTTAAGTAAAATATTTCTCTCCAAGCTAAAATCGTTGACCCTAACCCTATGTACACTCGTGAGGTGGAGAAGTACTTCTATACTTTTCGTACATATCACCAATGATGTAACTGCGCAGTATTTCCAATAAAAAACTTTGAAAGGTTTATTTTTAGGTTCATTTTTATGTGGTATAAGAAGAAAAAAATATAGGACAGCTTCATTGTTTTCTATTCATCACTTCTCTTTTGCTATCTCAGCATGTGGTCCCCTTATTTTTTTTTCTAGTTTCTTTTCGTCTACAAATTCAACTCCCTGTTGTGTGATTTCTTCTCCTACTTTTGTATAGAATAACGTTGACTACTGTTTTACTTTTCCAACTGTTTATCAATTTTATGTCACAATGGTTTTCTTATTTTTTTTTTTACAATATCACATGATTCACTTTCTTCGAATACAATTTAATCATCCAATGCTCTTATATTCAGTAACATTCCAAGATTATAATTATTGAAGACGAGGTTAAGAACAGCTTGTGACATTTGTGCACATTTAAATATTTACTTATGACGTGATGTGTGTTCGGTCGCATGTACATAGTTACTTGTATATTATTATTACCAAAGATAGCTAGTGATCAAATAATTTATTATTGTTGTAGCAAGATTGTAATAGTTAATTTTTCCATTAGTATTTTTCATGAATTATCATATATGTCATTTGATTTTTATGCTCTTGACCCATTTAACGTCTCGCAAAATATATGTTATTTTTTCCTCATTACCAAGGGCACAATTCCATTGTTGAAGATGACCTGGAATTTATTTATAGCAAATATATAGAACACCGAAATAAATTAGTACAGATGAAACAATGATTTGTTGATTAAAAAGAAAAATTCATTCATTATATATTTCAATTGATTTTATATTAACAAATCTTCTTGCAGTTATATCATTGATAATATTAATAATAATTTATGATTAGGAATTAATTGATAAAGGTTAGTTTATGATGAATGCCATTGACATTATTATAATCAATAGAGTTTACCAGCGAAATTGAATGTCATCCGGAACTGACTGTGCAACGAATGTCACATTATCATTTTGTGTCCTCGATTATATAGATTCACACGCTTGCTTTATTGAACGAGCCCCCACAATTATTAATTCTATTTTTTACTTGAGGTATAATTACATAATATTCTGATAATAGATGAATAGAAATGAAAGGAAGGAAACGATTAAAATGCCATTTTATACATAAATTTGTGTTGAGAAATTTTTGCAATTCAATTTTTGTTTGTCTACCGCAAGTTTCCAATCTTATTTTTCAGTGCTTTCATTATCAGTGAATAAAAGTCATATTTTTGTTACGAATAGCGAAACCACAAAATGGTGCAACGTAAAATAGGTCAGGATTTTATATATCTCAAACGTGTACACACAACGTCACTGAATGGGTGAATCAATAGTAATCTCTGCAGTGAATTCTACACATGTGGCTTTAAAATAAATTCATAAACACAATCGACAAGTGATTGTACAATCGCTTGCGTTCAATTATTAGTGTCATTAAAATAAAAACACTAAAAAAGAGAAGAAAAAAAATAACTGAACACTTTTGACAATGTTAATACAGGATAATGTGATTTTTTTTCGATATTTTGAGCTCGCAATATATTCATATCCGTCGGATGTTTTATTTTTATTGCACTTCTATTCAAATTCTGCTAATTAGTAATGTAAAACGACTGATATAACGATATCAATTCACTCGTCAATATTCAATTTATTCATTTCATGCGTTTTATTTATGATTCTGTTTTCCACTTTATACAAATCTATTTTAAGACCTTTCATCATGATGAAAAGAATTTTCTTTTGAAATGACAATAGCTTGAAATTGTATATCCTCAATCTTGTGGAACAATGAAATTGACGTTGTATACATCAATACCCATACAAATTTATTTGTTTTGTGTAATACGACCAGAAGCTATTGAAACATACTCAAAGCCATGTCATATCTTGGCGTCCGTGGTTTGAGAACATGGTGGTGAATAATAATAATCAAAATGTAGGACAATTGTGAATCAATATGAGAATAATGTTCGAAAAGTGTGATAAAATATTAGCTGTTATCATTTTCTATTTTCACTGATGCCAGTGAAATGAGTGAATAAATTATTTTTCGGTTGACAATTTGAAAACAACAATTTCTAAAAAAAGGAGTTATTCATAACTCACTGATAGAATATCTACAATTGATAAAACAATGTTTGGGAAATTAATGATGTTGTAAATCAACTTCATCTGCATTATTTACGATAATGCTAATTTTCTCAGAGAAATAATATCAAAGTTCTTACATGTATATTCCATAAATATTGTCTATTGTTTCCAAGTTATTCATCGTATAATTTATGATTGAACATTCATGCTTTACTGTGCAATTTTTTTTACATATAACATTTCCACGACGACTCAAGAAGTTAGAGATAATGTGAGAGAAATTTTATTTCATTCATACGACTTCTTGAAGTTGATAGAACTTCGAAAGTAGACTCAACAACAGGAGAACTTTTTTATCATAATGGTATTACATATTAGAAATACTGTTACAGTTGTACAAATGGTAAAATAGGAATTGTGTGATGATGAAAAATAATTATTTGAATAGAAGTTTTATTTTATTTATTAATTGAATCAAGTGGAACGTTGGAATTATTTGTATTCTTCATCGTTGAAATATGTTTGCATGTTGACCTAAATTCTTTTGTAAATGGGTCACTATTTTTAGTATGAAAAATGAAAAGTTTATACAGCAAAACATTTCACAATTTCTATGGTCGTTGTATAACGGAAATTTGTCCAATCCTATTGCAGTAAATGCAATTGTCCTTCATCTCATCACATTCTGTAATGTACGTGAATATATGAATGCCAATTCAATTTTCGTTGAGACATCACGTTAATCTGTCTGGATGTTAATCCAGATATTTGTAGAATTAGGTCAAAAGTTAGTTATCATGATACAGTACGAATTAGATGCACAAGTTCTTGATACATTTTGTATTTCGGATATTACTGTATTTCACCTGGTTATAATATCATGTCATCGCAATCAATAAAATCATCTCACTAGTTGGACAAATAATTATGACAGATTGATAAAAGATAATTCACTGGATATAAATCTATTGATGTATAATAAATTTATTGATTACTATTGATTCGTTCAATCTAGCAATTTTGTTATCAAGATTTGCTAATAATGTGCTAGTCACGTTCTCGGATGATAGCAAGGGTGGAAAATACATTTCGACCTTCTGTAGAATTACTCAATAATGTATTCAAAATATTCTCGATTAAAATTTTTCATGATTCAAGCATGAAATTGTTCCCATTTGGAATTTCCATTTAAAGTCTTCAAGTATCACTTCATTCCTCGTATTTGGAAACTCGCGAAATAGGTTGGAATAAATTCGGAAGCAAATGACAGTGCATCAATTATTGTCATGAAACTGAAATGTTGGACAATTTTATCAAAGCTCACTGTGATATTAATTTGGCAATGTTCATATTGAGAACATTGCTGACGCAATTTTGCTACTTGAAATGCAAACTGACATTCACCAATCAAATACAATGTGTCACTCTTAATACTTCACCTCAATTTAATGCAGCATTTGATTACGTGCAATTATGAATTGTGTTATCACAAATCACGTAAATTTGAAAATATTTATTCAGAATTATTCAATTTTTTTCTTTTCATATCATCGGAATCCAGCAATGTGAGATATTTAATAGGTTTTAATAAGACAAAACAATCTGACATTGAATTAAGATTAAAATAACTCATTGCCCATTTTCAGAATTATTTTCCACTATAATTCCAACTAGTGACTCTGCAGCAAGTAAATTTCAAGATAAAACGGAAATAAATCGAATTAAAATGCACGGAATTGCTCATTTGTTGTCGCACAACAATTCGTCTTCGAGTAGTGATTCGAAAGGTAGTCAAGAAAAAATTTCACCAATACATCCAACTAAGAAACTTCATCAGGACACAACAAAAGCACTTCAAGAATTGTTGATTCAACAAAAACCATCGCATCTGAATGGAAAACTTTATCTTAACGATCGTCAGCAGTCACGTGGTTCCGTGAGCTCAGCCTACTCATATGGCTCTTCAATGTCATATGGTTCTAGTCACGGCTCATCCTCGTCCAATTACGGTTCCGGAAATCCTCTTCATCACACAATCAATCCAGCAGTTTATCATACAATTCATGCAGGACATACGCAAAGCCACCATCCGATTCATCATCTTCATCCAATGACTCCTCAACGATATCAACATCAACGACATTCAAATCGTCGTCAATCAACTGGCAGCGCTGTTGCATCACCTTCATTGAGTCCTACCAATGAAGTTGAAAAACCTCATAATTCAAGCCATCATCATCATCACAGTATTCAAGGGATGCTCAGGCAATTCGGTCGTCGATTAGGTCATATTAGACGTCAAAGTGAATGTCAAGAGTCACCAAAGAACAAAGAAGAAGAATTCAGAAATCGTAGTCAGAGTTTAGATGGCGCTGCTGCTGCCAGAGTTCATATGCCGAATTTTGATTCAGATTGTGAGACAACTTACAGAATCTATGACAGCATACTCAAGCAAGGTAAACAGTGAAAGTTGGAATTGGTAAAGTTATTATTAATATTTTATAAATATACTATTTAGTGCTACTCGGTGATTTTTGAGTTCAGTTCAATAATTTTCCTTTTTTCCCAAATGCATTCTTGAACAATTTCGAATTGAAGTTGAATTAGAGACATAGAAATCATTGTTAATTGACCGCCATTCAATATCACTGTTGGTGATTAAACATGTTATCTTTTGTAGAAGTTGGTCGAGTGAGTATCTACAAAAAGACGCTGATTACCGCGTACAATTCCATGTAAATAGTTAGAGTGTGTGTCTCAGAAAGAGTAGAATATTCGAATTCAGTGTTATACATAGACATAATTATTTGTCATCAACAATTAAACAATTATTATAATATCAGTAAGTCACAATATACTTTGGCATTCTTTTGCTTTGTCAATTTCAACTTCGAAATGATATTTAAGAATCCTAAAAAGCTTAAAATAATTCGTGTTTAGACTTATATTTTTTGGTAATTTAGTCTCATATATATCAATTCTAGAATGAATTTTTTTTCACAGTTTGATTGTTTTTAGAATTCATAATTGAAAACATTTATTTATATAACTGAATCCTCAATTGTCCATCAAGCTGCAGTAGCTAACAGTGCATTAACTCTGAAAAAAAAATGATACCTGATACAAACAATACAATTTTTCTTATATATTACAGCTCTAATCAACGATATGGAATTTAAAAACAATGAAAATTATTATGGGTTTTGTAATATCGATATAGTATCAAGAGTTGATAATATCATCAATTTATTATGAAGAAAAATCAACGCTGTAGGTTAAAAGAGTATACTATCATCAACAAAGTATTGTCAAGAGGAGTTTATGGCGGACACTTGATAGCACGTGCACAGTTGGCACAAGTAGGGCTTGTTGACGTTCGCGGTATCATAAATGCGAGATTACGCAATCTTCACATGCTATTATATTCCACGCATTCATATGTGTATACATGGACATGTACATTTAATTCTGGCTGTAACCTTGTGAAATTCACGGCCCATATTCAGTTGAATATGAGAGTATTGAACCTCTATAGAATCATCGAATTTTCATCTTTTGCTTTGGGATAATTTCAATTGTTTATCACAATTGAATTTGCGATAAAAGTAGATGCAATAACATCATGGCAAATTTGATTGTCAGTTAAGTCAGTTGGAATATATGTGGGATAATATAATTTGTGAAAGTTCTATTGATTGAACGATTATGAACTTCACTAACTCCTATTACCACAGAGTTAAATATATTTTTGTGATTGGATCATTAGTCCAATTAAATTTACGAACAGGGACGTGGAATTTGTGTATAAAAGTCAAGGTCACTCATTAGCATACAATTGATTCAATTCATTTCAATTCTGCACTTAGAATCATTGAAAGAATTCGATTATATTATTGATTAGTGTTTTGTTTTTGTCTGGACTACACGTTGAGGAGGAAATCAGTATGGAATTGTTGTCAGTCAGGATAAAAATGGAAAATATGAATAATTAAGAAAACTACAGACACGCACATGAGTGAATTCAATGAAAAAAAAATGTTATGAATGGTTAAGACTTTATACAATGTCATATTTATTGAGTAAGAACTCATTGTTAGGATTTTATGTATCATAAAAAATGTAGAATTGTTAAAACAAATTGATTTTTATTCGTGTTGTGGTTATTCAATGGTTTACGTCATTAACTATTTTAATTGTACTTTTTTTTCAATTTTATAAATTTTCCGCAACACCAAATTAAACTGACAACATTCTAATGCAAACATCATAAATATTAGGCTGTATTTGCTGCGTCTGAAGATACTGTGCCAATTCAATACGAATACTTAAATATTTTCTGTTAGTCATGCGATTAAAAATAGTGAAAACCGCTGAACATTTATATCAACTGAGAGTTCGGAAAACTCACTCAGCGCACTCAATATAGTTGTTTGTCCGCTTTTAAATGTCAAATGTCAAGGAGGAATTTTACATTAACGTAAATTTTATTGAAAGTTCAAAAACACAATTGAAATTGTGGAGTAGTAGCAATAATTATTATTTATTAATTAGCATTGAATCAAATTTTTGAAAGAGTATTAAATATTTATTCGATTAAAAATAGTAGTCATCAGTTAAATAATAAAATGCAGAGATCTGTTGAATGTCAAAGATTTTATTTTTTCATAATATTTTATCGCTGATGCGGTTTTTGTATGATCTCAGTGTTGAAAATATGATAAAGAAGAGAATTATATATATACGTTCAAACAAATAGGCATGATAACATGCTGGTCTTGAGGTATATTGGATTTCATGTTGAATAAGTATACAATTGTTGTACCACATATCTCGTTGGTATCTTTTTTTTCCCAGCCAACTCAGTTAGACCATTTATTTCATGTTAAAATAAATTTTATATCAAGTTTTCGAAGAAATACCTTTTATTCACACGTAACTATGAAGAAATTCTTTTGAATTGTTTGAATGACAATGAATTCTTGCGATAACCATTTTTATTTCTATGCAAAATGTGCATAAAATGAATATTTATTTATGTACAATGACGAAATAGAAAGAGGATATTGGAAAATATAAATATTTCAATTTCATGAATGGAATGAAATATGGTATTGGATATTTGGTATAATTCGAATCATGTTGAAATAAAAAGGAAGAAAAAAATATTGAAAAATATATATCATCCCTTATTATATTGCTGATATTATATATGCTCGGCACGATTTCCAATATTTATTGATTTGTATTTGCTTCGCTTACTAAAACACTGAATTATTCCTAGAGTTGATTTATTGTTGTTAATTTATATTAAGGCAAATATTTAATATTCCAGGCGCCATACGAAAAGTCACTGCAGATCCTGGACCCAGACGATTATCACTTGGTCCTCCAGCACTTCCATACAGATCGTCTGATATGTGGTCAGATCCTGTTCATGCTGCTATGCTATTTAGAAATGCACGTGGGGTAAGTGTACTATTATGATAAAGTTATTAATAAGAATATCAAAAACATTAAAGTAATTAATTCACTTTTGATTGTTTCGACATGGTTTTATTAGACATTTTCAGAATAATTCTTTTATAATTCGTGACTTGGAATGTTATGTCACAAAACAATTAAACACAGTGGAAAGTGTATGAAGTGTTCGTACGTGAATTTGTACACATTTGAATCATCGATTTTCATGAGTGTCTGGTTTGCCTCTCGTGATCAGAAACGGAAGTACTTAAATTTTTATACCACTCTATTAATCCAGTTATACATCAGAACACATAATTTTCACTGTTACAACATTTCTATATGAACAATATTTGCTTTTATTCATTTTTTTTCGTTTTTTAAAATGATATTGAAGACATTGCAAATAATTAAGTAAAAAAAGTGGTCAAGAGATTATGTCTGTTTATCATTCGAGATATATTAATACAAATATTGATTGATAGTGTTCAGATGATATATTTAATGAGTTGTAATTTAATTGCTTGATCAGTTGATAAATTGTTGCTCAGGGCGGAAAAATTTATTCAATTTTATTTGTATCTCTATGGTAAAACAGTTATCGCGCGAATTTATGAAGATCTCTCTTTTATCAAAGTGTGAATGTTCGTAACATTGGTGTTGTCAATAGAGCATGTAGGAATCATTCGCTCAGTGAGAGTCGATTTCTTCATTATCAGTTCGTTTATTTATTGAATATTATCACTTTCTATTATTTTTATGTAGTTGAAATTTTTTTTATAAGAAAGTAGATAGCAAATCTCACTTTATTAAGGTTAAATATATTCAATGATATGTTCTGAACATTAATCTTGTTGGTTTCACGGTTTCAATTTGATTTTTCATACAATGAAATAAATAATTATTAATAACTATTAATAATCGTACTATCCCATTATCAATATAAACAAAAGCAATGTCGATATAAACTCATAATCAAAAATGAACCTGAATATTATTTTATCATTGAATTTTATATTAGATTGGATTAAATATCAGTTGATAGAAAAGAGAAATGAAGAATGAAATATTACACATAAAGTCGCACATATTTTTCATTGAAAAAATTGAATCAAGGATTTATAGATTGCTCTCTCCATTTCATTTTGTTTTCGTATTCAATTTGTTCTATTCAAGTTACTAATGAAATCGTCCATTCATAATCATAAAATTTAATTTGAAATATTAATGAAGTTTATTTTATCAGAGCTCTTGAACAAGAAATGATTCAAAGAACAATTCAACGTTGAATTGGAATTTAACTTGAAAACAAAAACTAAAAATGAAGTTTGGGAAACATTTCATTCTACAATTCCTTTTATCCGAGAAATTGGATGGGGTATAGCCAAGGGTTTTTTTTTTCTATCTTCTTTTGTTCTTGCATTTCATTCTTCTTTCAACTCAATTGACCCAGCCTCTTCCTGATGTAAAAGTCAAGTAGTGCACTGCAAAGATATATGTATGCACATGTATTTAATATGAAGATATAGAGCAATGGTACACAGAGAAGACGAAACCATCCAGTCATTACATTCCCAAGGTATACGATCGATCGAGTCATGCGCAGATCTTTGACCGTATCAAGGGCAAACTTCAGCATATATAGCATGGATAATAATTAATAACTAATATAAAATTCTCATTTCCTGCTTTTCTATTTCTCTTTTCAAACACAATATTCATTCCTCCCATCCGCAATATCATTTCATAGTTATTTGATATCTATTTTACAATTGAAGAAGACAAATAATGAATACTGAATATAATGAATAATTGAAATTGTCTTTTTGCTTCAAATGCATTATGTGAACACTTTGATTCTGTAGAATTGTGAAAATATCAATTAAGTCAATGAAAAATTTTCCTGATGAAACTTTTTCCCAACCTTAAATGAAGAAAAAAAAATTCTTCTTTATCAGCAAACACATTTTCTTGGCAAGTTTTATTCTGGCAATGTTTGTCATATATCAAATGTTGCCATTTGAAGAATTAAATTCGTACGAATATGAAAATAATTCATACAATAAATGTAACACAGATATGTTCTGCGAAACGTTAATTGACTCATTGAATAAGTTCCACTCTAGTAACTCTAACACTGTCATATCGTTTTATTGTTACCATTGTACATAGAACTTTCATTAACATTTTTATCATAAATGTTATCAGGAAATGAATGATTCGGGATCTAAATCATATCAATTGAGAATTGAAGTTTATGATGTCATTGATCGTTAATTAATTTGCATTGCTGGTAATATCGTGAAAATTAAATGAACAGAGAGAATTGAATTATAGAATCAATTATATGAAGACGATATAAAGTGCTCTGTGTTATTTTTATTGTTTGATTGATATTCTTTTGTTCTTTTATCATGTAAAATGTAAATGAGTTCACCCTCTATTAAGTGTTTTATCGAGCAAATTTTTTTTACGTCTTTTTTTTTTCTTTACACTTTATCTCATTCACTCAATTCATAATTTCTGCGCTCTTAAGTCTCATTGCCACTCTCGTTCTTCTTCAGTTCTATAAAATATTGTGGTTGAATACTGCGCTTCATTCTTTGCGCCGGCTGCTCTCAGCTGGTGTCCCAGCGGCATGTTCCATCTACGTTATCCAGTATTTCGCGAGTCGTGTGTCGTGCGTCAGTGACACGTTTTCATCATCTTGACGCAACCAATCTAGCTGTTATATATATGTACACTGTGTTCCAAAATTGATTATTAGTTTTCTTCGTTTGTTTTGATTTTGTAGCTAAAATAATTTCATGGTGATTTCGTGATATTTTTTAACCGTAGGCAACAGGTTCTAATTCTTCTTGCGCATCATTCACAATACATTTTTCTCTTTCCTGTGATTCTACTAAAATTTTATCGATAATTTATTCTCCACTCGCTTCGTTTGTTATTGAGAACCAAACTATGCTCTTGTGTAATCATTGGCTCTACTTCAATTTTTGATCATATAATGTAAAATACTTGAATATTTATTGTTAAATGTTTCCATTTTTATTTTTATATATATTTTGTTTTGGTTTTTTATTCGGCATTAGTAAATGATGTTCTAAATTCATTTGAGCCTAATTCAAAATCAATTTATGGTGTATAAATATAATTGTAACTGGTTCACTTGTTTGTTTAAATTGACGTGAATATATTTTCTTATTTGATTGCATTTCGTTGTGTAACGAATTACTGAACAGAGATATCTAAATTTGGAATGGAATTGGATTGAGAGTCTTCGGTATTGTTCATTCATCATTGAAGATAATATAAATAGCTATTTTTTCATTCTAAATACAGACACGAAGGAAAAAAATCAATGAAGACAATAAGTTTTAATAGAAACTTCCCAATAATCATTCTCCTATACTTGATAATTTTTTTTTCCATATCAAACTTATATGTTAATGAGGGGCGTGTCTATTTTTATTGTTGTTGTAAATTATCACACATTTCGTTCACAATAACCCATTGATCACATTTATGTCTCAGTGAATGAAGATAGCAATGTCGGGTTCCCCTCGCAATGTTGATGGTATTACAGCGAAAATAAACTTTGTTCTCACATAACTACAACTTTGCGATATGTTTATTCACAATGACTTTGCTAATGTTGTTTTTTATTCATAAATACATTCGAGTATTTTTCTCTACCATATTTTCCTTCTTTTTTCTATCATTTTTTTCTATTCATTATATTCCTTGTCAATTTTATCACCGTTAAAATGAGATAAAAAATTTTTCAATCTCATTTTCTATTTTATTCCCATTTGCTCTGGATTTCTTTTTCGTTCTTGACAAAGTTCCAATTTTCATTATTTTGTTTTTTTTTTTCTTTCTTCCATTTTTATAATCAATTATTTTAGGTTATTTTTTTTAGTTTCAACTTGTGGAATTTATAACGTTTAATGTTTTTATCATAATAACAAATGATTATTATATTTATAGAATATGATCGATGATTGACTATAAAACGTTGATGATGTTTATCCGCTCTATAAAACATGAATCATCTGAATTCATGCATTGGAATTCTTATTTATTTAACTATTATCATATTCATTACTTCTTCATTTTCTTTCCTGTTTGTTTTTTTTTTGTTTTCAATCAGTACAAATTTATTGTATTCTTGCTTGGTTCATCTTGTCATGTCATTATCAATTTTTATTATGAACGTTCAGTGTTTTTTTACAAACATTCATACATATATTCATATATATATTTTATATATTCACATAGCAAGTTTTGATTTGCATATAGAGGTAAAAAAAAAATCATAAGTGCACAACCATAGTCAGGACACCATTTAGAGGTGTATCAATATATCCTCGAGCAAAAAAATATAAAATTAAAATTGGCAAGTATCAAATTGATGCGCTCGCGACAACACATCGATTGTGTCAACTATTCTAATTTTTTTCCACGCCCTCTCACGTTCTCTCTCTTGTTTTGCATAAACATTCTACCGGTGTATTATTAAACTACACACAGTGTTTATACAGTAGAGCCAAGCGACGGTTGTTACTGGCTTCAAGCCCGATCGATCAGTTCAAATAACAATTATAATTCGAGATGATTGAAAAATTTATTCGTGAACAGTTATGTCATTGCGGATACAATTATTCTTTTTGTTTTGTTTTTTTTGCATTTTTTCACATCTCTGTTTACTATCTTAATAATTAAATATAGTTGTAATAATATTTCATCATGTCAATTGGGGATTATTTACTGTAATAAAATATTTAAAGTGTGCCAAAATATGTAATGATTGCTATTTGCCAGCAACGATTATTGTTGACCTTGTATCAACAAATTGGAAATAATTACCATCACTACCTGGTTCTTTTTTTTTTATAAAAATTCTTTTACGTTTAAATAATTTATGTGATTTTATTTTTTTCAAATTTATATAAATCTCGGTTTTAAAAATGTCTTGATGATGTCAGATAACACTTTGTGGACAGATTATGACCAATGATAAATATAATAATTGTGTGTCAGAATTAATGATATAATAAATTATGCTGTTTAAAAAATGTGTTTTCAAACGACTTGAATGAACATGGCGCGCGCGGGAATGTTACTAGTCGAGCGAGTTAATTCACTTCAATTTCAATTTGCACATCCTCTGTCTTTGAATTCATTTTTTCTTCTACCCTTTATGAATTATTTTTGTTTCACACTCTTCATTGTCGCTTTGACTGTATATTTGATCATATCCCCGACAGACAGACTCATCTAATCTCGATAAGCCAATTATTAATCTTTAATCTTTTCTAATTATTGACATAGTCATAAATTAATGATTTTTTTATTGTGACATTTAGATTGAACTTGGTGGCATTTTGTTTGAATCATTTTTATTCTTTCTGTGGAACAATATCGAATTGTCGTCTTTGATGATATCAGAAACGATGAATTTTTGAAAGTGATTAAAGTGGACTAAAAGAATTTTGTTTTCCAATTGGAAAAGAGTAACAATTATTTTAATATGAAGAGTTAATGTAAAAATTGTTCATGATGTGTTTCATACAGTGCTTATTTATTTCTATGTGTAATTATTTCTTGGTGACAACCTGAATTGAACCATTTGATTCTCTGAAAGAGTGAAAAATCTGGAAATAGAAAAGAGATTCTACAAAAAATTGTGGGAAATAGCAGAGTAAATAAAAATAAACAACGAAAGAGTAAAGATTTCTATATTCATAACCAATAATTGATCTGGAAGGAATAATTGTCGACTAAAGGAGCGATAATCAATTCCGATTCTGATTCATCTACGTGAATGTTATAAGAAGAATTGCAAAAAGTTGGTAAAAGCTTTCATCATGCTTTTTCGACGACAAACTAGTGAGCCCACTGGTGGTCCCGGCGCGACTGTAAATCTCACTAAACTCACACCAAATGTTACGGTTCAGCAATCACCAACTTCCGGTCCACCGTCTTCAAACTTGCTTGCCCAGTGGTACACTAAAATTACCACCAATGTCAAGAAACGACAAAATTTCAGTCCCAAAACTTTGCTCAAGAAAGCTCTGGTACTTGAAGAAATAAAACTTAAACCTTTTTCTTTTCTCTTTGTTTGATTATATCTTTACATTTTATTTATATTTTTGAAACAATCAAAAGTGAAAAATTACTAAAGTTAATCTGAATAATTAATTTTATATAATTGCATTGATTTCATAATTATTCAATTGTTTATTTGATATTTTTCAGCTGCCAGTAGTTGACCCTTTCCTGGATAAAATTGTACTATCCGGTCTTGGTGAGTATCTACTTGAAACAGCTAATCAAACTTGGGGTGGGGAAAAAAAATCGATAAGTTAGGGTTCGATGATAGCTGCATCAATTACTTCAGAGCTTTTCCTTTTCTCTGATCCTTTGTAAGAAAAAAAAAATCTCTAAACCAATTCGTTTACCTAATAATTCTCTAATGTCACACAATCGTTGATCAATGCTACAGGAATCACAAATAGTGTTCATAATTAAGGTTACAAGTATGAAAAAAAATAATCAACTCCTAGCAAAATTCTGACGAAAATTTTTGTAATTGACTACCAATGTACTATTCAATGTTTTTTTTTCATTCAATTCAATGTGCGAGTGAAGTAACTGCGTCATAGGAAGCGATCGATTGAAATATCCATGACCCTGACCTACATAAAGACGGTGGAGTATATTTTTTCCACCAACTGAAGTTTGGAGCATTGTTAAACTTCTTAACCACAGCTCTAACGATGACTAAAAATGAAAGAGGAAACATTTCCAATCACTGAACTGACAGTGAAGAACAAGAATCTATCATCGACATTATGAATTCATATGTTGGAATATTTCAAGGGACATTCCCGAACTATTCTAAAGGTTTTGAAATGTAGCGATTGCATAAATTCTCTGTAATACTCAGATACAGCTGAATGCATAACTGTATTGAAGCATCTGACAATCCTCTCGGGAAGAATATTCATTGATCGCTCGCTGCACGTCTACATGGAAGCACACAGCTGTCCCATCAGCAATACAATAACTCAATCAAGTGAATTCAGTTATACTCAGAAATACAATTCGAAAAATATAATCAACGTATACAAAACTTCATAATGAACAATGCTAAATGATATTTTACCATCAATAGCAAGATGTGTCTGTCTCATGTTGACTATATTGAAGCACATTGAATACAAAATCAAAGTTAAACATAACATTGTCACCTGTTGCAGTAAAATATTGATGTTGATTGGTACATTTATTTGTGATTGCAGTGATGATTAGTTGCCAAATTCATTTATTTATATTTGTATGGACAACATGAAGAATGGTTATGATGACATTTATAAATGTACGAATTGATGAGAAATCATATAACATAGGCTATTGAAACAAGTCAACGTTGACCGTTGGTAATGCCACACTGTTCCTTTTTTCTTGGCAAAGACTTCGATGATTTCTCCGATGTTATTCTTGGCTGAGTCTGTGATGTTGGGTAGATGACGACCATGAAGAAGCCGCTCATTGCACTGAATACAACTGAGAGATGAAAAGAGAGGAAGAGACTTGAAAAGTGAATTAGAGAGCCACAACGTCGCCGGGATGCGACCTGCACGGGCAGATTCATTCAGTTTCCACTTTATTCTCGTGTGTTTGCAAAGTCATTGGAGATTGAAAGACGAAGAAATTCATTGGTGAAATGTAATTTACGATTTATAATGAATCACATTCTTCGTATGAACAACGGAATTAGTAAACAAATTATTATATTGAGTTTTTCAAATGGCTCTTTAACATCAGCATTCAATATTACTGTCTTTTGGCAACCCTGACTGTTATCTAGTTTGTTTTGATTTTATTTATAATTAACCAATCAGTCAAAGTGATGAAACATGTCTGTCAATTCAAAATTTATTTCAGCATCATGAAGTGTAAATATTTTTGATTAACATCGAAACATTGAAGGAGGATGAATTTATTGATGAAAAATTCATTGGTTTCTATCTATAAATGAATAGAATGAGAAACTGTATTTTAACTTCTCAATCCACATCTAAATTCTGGATATATTCATCGGGTGAATTCAGTCAAAAGGAACATCAATGGAGCGAAAAGACCAATACAGATCCTGGATCTATCTCACATATAATCACAATCCACTGAATGAAACAATTTCATTCTCAGAGATAATCAATCTTTATCCAGTGAATGTAAAATTAGATCATTTCATTCTTGAATTATTTGATAAATATTGAACATTGTCAATGGCAGAAAGAAATGCTGAAAAAATCCATTCTGGATTTTATTTCAAAGACAATTACGAAATTCAATTTCATTCGTTGAATATCTCATGAAAATCCGTGTCATCAGTGATGTATTGGATAAAAAATGATAACTCTACACTATTATTCAAATGCTGAGGGTGTGCAAGCTGCAATACAGCATGTTGCGTCAACATGGTGGAGTGAAGATGATGATGATCCTGTTTATTCACGCCATCTTATAAAAGAATTTGAAGTGCAAAATCCACCGCTTGAAGATGAACTCGCTTGGATTCTATCCAAAGGTACATCAACGTACAAAGCCAAAACCTCATTCCACTGTATGCAAATCACCAATGAAAATTGGGTCTGTTAATTTGAATTCATATCTATTACAGAATTTCATTTCATTGACCTCTCGAACTTAGTCATGAATACTCAATGGCCCCTTCAAAATGTTTCATAATACCCTTTCATTATAGTCTTTTTTTTCTTTTTGCTGTTTGGATTGTTATGTCATTAAAAAATTCAACATCAAGTCGTTTCATTCCACATTGTTGATTCTTATGCGTGTCTAGTTGTACACATTCACCGCACAACTCTTTGAGTTCATTTCCTTTCGCTTCGAGTACCCCTCATTTCTACTCGGGCATTTACCCGACAATGTGTACGCCATGGTCTCAGTATTGAATCAGTTGTGGTGTGGAGCCACTTGTGTACGACACTCATGAAATATTCTCTTATCAGATATATTCTATATATGTAATAATTATCCTATTATCGTAGTCATTTTTTATACCAACTATTCATCGCGTTGGTATATCTAAACATCCGGTCCAGTGTTAACGATTAATGTGAAAAAGTGGCTACATTTTCATTTAAATATATGTGAAAAGTGATGTTGAAATGAGACATTCATTTGGAGACGCTTCATTGTGGAGATCTCATAAAGGAACATAAGGGCATTTCGTTTCGCAAATGTATTTTTGGCATTGTATCAATTCACTGCTGTGAATTTGTCTGCACAGCATTGGAATTATACTCGTTTCTGGATTCGAAATCAATTAAATTTATCTGTCTGTTGAATTATTATTATTATTGCAAACTTGAAGAGAATGAGAAATATTGTGGAAAATATTTTCCATCCAATTTGTCATGAATGTCTACAGTTTCATGGAACTCCAGTAATTGGCTTGCATCACAAACTGCTCAAGGCTGTTTACGTTTGAATAGACGGATATTCCTAGAAAATTGTTCATCACGAATTGGCAGACGCGTAGAATGAAATTAAGATTTATACAAACGTAATTCGTATATCATTTTACATCATTTCAAAGTGTCCCTAATATTTCATTTGAGATTCATTTACCTACATAAGTGCTTTCGAGTTTTGATGAATGAATAAAAACAAATAAGTGTTGCGATTACTATCAAAAGCATAAATCAATTATTGTGTGACATTGCGGTTCGGATTTTCTGATTACATAATCAACAGTTGATATAAGTGGGAAACAATGATGAGGAGAAATCGTAAAGCATTGATATACTGTGAATTATTTGGACTTTCAGAAGAGGACGAATCGCAGATATATGTGAAATTTTTCAAGTTTCACAAGTGCTATGATTTAATACCAACGAGCGCTAAACTGGTTGTATTTGACACACATCTGCATGTGAAAAAGGCATTTTTCGCTCTTGTCTATAATGGTGTGTATTCTTTTGTTTATTCTATTGCATTTCTTTATCAAATATTGCATAAAATTATTTTAAATACGAATAATTTATATTTAATTTGTGATTTGAACGTAGGCGTTAGAGCAGCACCGTTATGGGACAGTTCCAAACAAAAGTTCGTCGGCATGTTAACTATAACTGATTTTATAAAAATACTTCAAATGTATTACACCAGTCCAGACGTGACGATGGATGAACTGGAGGAACATGAATTGGACACATGGCGAAGTTAGTTTATTTTATATTTTAAATAAAATATAAGTTTGATAATATTCCATGAAAATGGTTCAAAACATTCGTATCTAATTTTTCTATTTTTTACAGAGGTTTTGCAGAACGAAATTCAGCCGTTGGTTAGCATCGATCCTGATGATTCATTGTACGATGCCATAAAAACTCTGATACAAAATAGAATTCACCGATTGCCTGTGATAGACCCGGAAACCAAAAATGTTTTGTACATTCTAACACACAAGAGATTACTCAGGTTTCTCTTCCTTTACGTAAGTTTTAACGATAAAAAATACCAAAGAATAAATAGAGAAATTTATAATTCCAATAAAATTAATTAATTTATTTATTCATTGAAACTTTCTCGGAATATTTTCAGATTCATGAGTTACCCAGACCTTCATTCACACACAAGACTATTAGAGAATTGAAAATAGGCACATTTGAGAATATAGAAACGGCAACTGAAGATACTAGCATAATCTTAGCACTCAAGAAATTCGTCGAAAGGAGAGTTTCCGCCTTGCCCATTGTTGATTCAGACGGGAAACTTGTTAATATTTACTCGAAATTTGACGTCATCGTAAGTTTTTTCAAATTTTTCATTGTATTTCCCAAGAAAATTACATATGATCAATTGCTCATTTTATGCATTTTTTTGTCACAGAATTTAGCTGCGGAAAAAACTTACAACAATCTTGATGTCTCTTTGAAAGATGCAAATGAGCATCGGAATGAATGGTTCGAGGGTGTACAAAGTTGTAAATTGGATGAGACCCTATTGTCTGTAATGGAGAAAATAGTCAGAGCTGAAGTATGTGAATTATAACGATAATATAAAATTCCTACTCGATAGAACAAAAAATTCAATAGCAAGTCTCTTTATCAATAAATATTTTTGTTTTAGGTCCATAGATTAGTTGTCGTAGATGATGATGAAAAAGTGATTGGGATAATATCACTATCCGATTTGCTATTCTATCTTGTTCTGAGGCCTTGTGGTATGTATAACTTGAATCATTGGTATTTATCTAGAGCAACATAAGTTGTGCTGATAAAGTGATCAAATCTATCTTTTTCTCATCTCATTTCTGTTATAGGTGAAAATGGTGCAGGCAACGCTGCCAGTTCAATATCACTACGTGCTCAAGACTCGTTGAATGCAACGCAAGCTCAAAACTCTTCACAGTCTGATGCACCATTGCCTGATGACGAACCAGAAATAGAACGGGAAACCAATGATGCATCTCAAGCTGTGAACCCGCCTGCGACTCCAAGCCCACCATTGAGTCCCGCTGCATCTGACACTTCAGAAATTCAGTCAGATTTAATCAACCAGTCACAAGAGCCAACTTGGCGTGAGGTTGCAGCATCCGGAAGCGAATAGAGTTAAATTCTTTACTGTTGTATGTCTTCTTCATACATTCATTTGCGATAAGAAAAGGAAAGAAAAATTAGTAAAAAAATGCGCAACAAATATTTTGTGAGTAAAATTTTAGATGACATTGAATTAGAAAAAGACGCTAAGCGCATGAAAATGAACCGACAAAAATAACGCGTCTAATGTATATTACGCACTTGTCTCATTGACACATACCGAACATGGTTTAATATTTACTGAAATGATTTTTGCGACAAGAAACCTCAATATTGTGAACATGATTATCAGAGCACCATGCTAAACGGTTGTTTCCAGGAGCAAGCGCTATAATACACGAGAATTATCTTTTTTTGAATGTATGAAACCTGTTTGGGGATGAAATGAGCGAACGATTGTTTGGCGCAATGTATTTAACACGGAAGCTACACTTATTGTCTGATCTTTAGTTTTTTCTTCAGTTTTATTCGTCCATTGCATCATTCTCCAGTCTGTGATTCATTTGTATATAACATTATCTGATGAACTGAACATCAATGGTGTGAGCTGCTGCCATATTTTTTCTCTTGTAGATTTAATAACAATGATAATGCTCCTTCATTATTCGGACATAAACATGACGAGAAGATAATTAAGCGCAAGGATGAATGGTGCTAATTTGTATTTTGCATAATAATGTCTATCAATAAAAATCACGAAGAAAAAAAGGAAAAAATAACTAAAGATCGGGCGCACAACATTTTGTGCGACGTGAACTAATATTAGCGATGATATACATGTATCTATGTATGTGTTAGTTTATAGAATTGTAAGAGATTTAGTTTTCTTAATTTCCAGTATCGATTGATGAATTTGTCAACTGATAAACAACACACAATGACCACGAACCATTGGAAATAATTCCGTATTGTAAATAGACAATGAACCTCATATATAAAAATTCATACGATGGAATGTTAAGATTCAAATTATGTAACACGGCTTCTTTCCAATGGCACGTCTGTAATGTTTTAAAATTAAATTAACGTATTGCGCGCCCATTATCGCACTGTTAATTAGAGGAAAGAGAAAGATATATGAAATAGGAAAAAAAAAAATCATGACATTTTTAGATGCCGGGCTAACCAAAACAATTTTCATGTTTCAATTTTTAAAGTGCTTACGACGAGGGATTGGTGAATGTGCAGAGTGTGTGATTGCCACGGTTTTGATATTGAAAACAAAAATAATTGTATATTGTGTGAACGAAAACAATTGAGTGAAGGCCTATAAATGTAAAAGATGAAGTGTATAAAAAAAAAAGGAAAAAATAACAAAGGCAAAAAAACACAATGACCGTAGCGGTTCCAGTAGACTTAGTGAATCTGTTTCAATTTAGCTTCGCTAGTTCAATATCCCTCATTCTGTCTTAATTATTGTTATTTTTTGTCGTTAAGTTAAATTGTCTTTTAATTGGAAGAGGAACCGAAAAAACAAACAAAAAAAAACAAGAAACCTAATGAATGTGTAGTGTGTTAAATAGAAAATGTATGTAGCAATTAATGTAGAACGCGGTGTCTTAATCAATCATTGTGACAATGTGAATATATAAATGAAGAAGAAAAAACGGCACCAATCTTGCCATCTCGTCGTAATACGGATGCAACGAAGAATAATTTATGAGTTTGTTCCCTGTGGAAATCGGATGCGCAACCGCCATTCCTTGTAGAACAATATTTTATTAAAAAAGATAAATAACAAAAGATGAAAAAAAAAAAATATTCACAAAAAGAAATATGCAAAGATTTTTTTTTTCCGTGGCGTGCCTTTTTAGATTAATTACTCGTAGTTATATATTGAATCACATTTTTCGACATTCAGGGCCAATTTATTTGAACATGTGAAACATCCATGTTTCATTGTGGAAAGTTGTTGACGAAAAAAAGCAAAAAAAAAACACAAAAAGATAATCATAAGATGCGTTTTCATTATTTGCAATCAATAATTATATTTTGAGGAAGCTCATAACGTTGGTGTATAATTTATACATTTATACATTATATTCTTAATCATCATCCTCCACAGTTATTTCAACATGACTGTTATGTTTCTTCCTCATTGGCTCCTCAACATTTAATCCATCATCGGTTTTCAACGAGAATTCGGAACGCAAGACGAGACAACTCAATCTTGAGGTGAGATAAGTCTACAAGGAGAATATTATCAATTAATGATTCATCAATTGCATCAGTTGTCACACATTTATCATTATGTTTACCTTGTGCAGCAATTGTTTAGTATCTATATGATGTACACGAAGATATCGATCCAATCCAACACTGACAATAAATGGATTATTCCTCGTACATGAAATTGCTGTGACACTTCCAGCAAAATCTTTGTATGTATTCAAAATTTTTCCTGGTGAACGTAAATCTACAAGATTCATCACACCTCTCGCAGATCCAACAACAATATGCCTAGAATTGAGTAATCAATTAATACATTTTTGCATATATTCAAATGAACAGTCGGAATATACCTACTTTTCTTTTGGAGCTATCGCCAATGTCGTCAAAGCCTGGTCCTTGATTTCTAAATTAATAACTGGACGTCTTTGTGCCGCAAGATCATAGAGACGTACCTAGATGATGAAGATAAAATTTTAAAACATTTTTACTGGGTTCAGATCAGTACGGTGAGTAACTTACGTGTCCATATCTGCTAGACGTAGCAATTTGTGATGTATTTGGTAAAAATCCAATGTCTGATATCCACAGAGGAACTTTTAACTCCAACCAATCATGACGAACATTTTTCTCTTCAAAAATTCTCTTTTTTGTTTCTAAATCGAACAATTGTAATTTGTGTTCTTTTCCACCAGTTGCTATCAAATTTTTATTTACATGTGAGTGTCTCATTCGACTTAAATTTCCACCAGCTTCTATTAATGTTTCATTATTATTATCTAATCTCCATGCACAAATGTGGCCAGACTCTACCGCTGTGATAATTGCACTGAAATACGATCAATCTTCAATCAAATTGTTTAGGCAGCATTGACAATAATTCAATTAAGACATACTCATCGTGTCGCGATATCCCATTGATTTTTCCTGTGCCAGTATCACAATTGAATGAACTACTAAATGCAGCATGTTTTGTATCGTATATTCTTACACTGAAACCAAAATAAATATTACAAATATTACCGTCGACTAGAATTACAAATCTTTGCTTGACAAATAAAGTCTTAACAGAAACCAGTGACAATTGTATCAATTAAAAATCTCTAAAAATATATAACACACGACTTAAAATCAGCATCAGATGAATTGAAATTAAATGTATTTTCGTAGTGATATTTCATTAATAATAACAACCTCCTCGTCTCATTTGAACCGCAGCCAAGAAGAATTTCCCTCTGCTTTTCATCACCCCATGACATAGCAGTAACTTCATGATCCTTTGTTATTGCTATTAAATTTTGTATATTTTTTGCAATACACGTTTTCTTCTCTATTTTTATTCCTGAAAGATTCCAATCATCAATGAAATATTAATTTTAATTAATATAGATATGAAACAAAAATGAATAATAAAGTACAATAATTATGTTACGAACCTTTAAATATACCCGATTTTCCACCAACAAATAAATCAAAATCCTTTTTATAATTTATCTTCATTATAAGGTTTTTTCTTTCTTGATCATATGAAAGTTATTGAAACCGCATGGGCGACGCCATATTGAAGCCGAATTATTCGTCACGTGGTTAATAAAAGTCAGTTTGTGTCGTTCTGTATAATTTCTCGTTTATTTTCATAATAAAATCGTGAACGCATGTGACATAACCTCTCAAACTTGAAAAATTCTATGCTTATGCCATCTGATGAGTGAATAGCACACCATTCACAAGGCATTGCCCTTACCATGTGAAATCATTTTTCATTTCAAATTTGAATTCTTTTTTCCCCAATATCAATTACCATCGTTTAATTGAATCAATAATTTAACTATAAACCCAATTTCCATACCAATATTAATAAAGTTATTATAGCTAATTTATATGATATTGTTGATTTAGATGACCCGTCAGATCTCATGACAGTATGATTAATCCACTGCAAATAAACATCAACTCGAACGTAAACACCAGGTGCACGTGGTGCAGCGCAATTAAGACCCCAAGATATTATTCCAACTTGCACACCACCACACAATAATGGCCCACCACTATCACCCTGAGAAATGATAAAAGAAAAGCAAAATAAAAAAGAAAAAAAATATACAGAAGGATAAAAGAAAAATGTTCATACTTGACATGCATCAATACCACCCTCTTCGAAACCACCACAAATTTGATCATACACAGGATTTTGATATCCTGAATACCTGGAGCAAATGGATTTTGGTATCAGCGGTATGTTCGCATACTGAAGTACTCTTGGACCATCCTATTCTCAGTATAAAAATATATCCACAATAAATAAAAATTGAATATTCTATATTGACAAAAAATGAAAACAAAGTTGAAAAATCAATAAATTATAAAATTGCACATACACGACTTCCAAAATGAGTTCTTCCCCAACCAGCTACAGTACATTCAGGTTTATTGGTATACTCGGCAACCAAATCAGGATCATATTTTTCTGGCAATGGTGCATAATTTACGTATGGAGTTATACGAAATGGTTTTTCAATCTGTAATATCATATCTAAATGATGAAGTGTGCAATTTGCAACTATTAATATGAGCAATTAGAAAATAATTATATTTTCATTGATCTGATAGAATTGCATTAATTCTGAGTTAATTTTTAGCATGAATAAAATCAATTAGTGAAGTTCAAAATCAATAAAATGAAGTTATGAATAAATTTGAAAAGCTTTTAGCGCTGTTTCAAATATTTGCAATAATATTTTCATGAAAGTTAATATCTGACAAGATTTAATCACAATATTCGTGATTGAACGTTATATCGTAAAATATTTAATAAGATTTCATGGAATTAGGTCAAATCAATTGATCATCAGAACACTTTTCAGATAAAGTTTGATCAAGTCCACTTATTTATATAATGGAATTGTAATTGGATTAACTCAGATGCAATTATTTTTCTTCAACTAAACAAATCTTTGCATTTTTTTTCTTTTAATGTAATCTTGATGAATGTTATTAACCCGAAGCAATGCGATATCAGATAACATCGAATAAGGATTGTAGTTTTTGTGTGTGATTATATGCACGATTCTTTGAACTTGCCATGTTGGCGTATAACGAAGTGTAGCACTACCAACAACAACAATTAGTAGATATGGATTATTATTTATGTTCCAATTCTCACTACTCTGCAAAAAATTCATTTGAAATGTTGTTAATTTTATTTTATATGATATTAATTATTATTCTATTTAAATCCAATAGATACATCACCTGAGTATGCAATGTGCAGCAGTCATAACATACTGTGGCAGTATGTAAGTACCACCACATCGATGATCACGTCCATAACGCCACATAATCGATACCTACTCGTACATGACATCAACCATGATGATGATGATGATAATAATGATGATAATATGGTGATAGCAAAAAATATTGAAACATAAACTGAAGCAGATCAAAATTCAATTTCATATAAAACTCAAAAGCCAAACTTGCCATGAACGGAAAGTCTTTAATGGATGCTGGTGAACCACCAACTATTCTAGTAATACCAGATACATTCAAGCCACTGTCATTATGATGTTCAATTGTGTATGCAGATAAATTTTCATCGGCACCATTTACATAAAATAATAATTGAAATATGAGTGACATTTGAAATATTGACATTTTGAAAATAACGTTTTCCATCCTTTCTTTTCAGTCTGAAGTTTAGCAATTAACATTATTTTATGTTGATTCTCGATTAATTTGAAAGATGAAAAAAAAAAATAGCACCAAGCGTTTGAGCAGCATTATATTGTTTAGTCTTCTTTTTTTCTTTTATATATTTTTTTTCTTCTTTTCATCTGTTACTTTATATATATTACACATTATCAATATATACACATATATATAATATATATAATATATATTATATATTATCTATATATATTAAGATATATTAGCAATTGACTTCTTATTAATGAAAGATTTCGTGCATTGCACACATTGTGCACACGATTGTGAGCATTGTCAACTCACGCGGAAGATCAGCAATTGAGGGAGTTGCAACTGTTGCAACAATTATATCCACTTTGAAATATGAAAAGAAAAAAACAATAAAGACATTATTTATAATGTTTTATTTAGTGATAATATAAGATAATGTGTAGGGATTTCATTACCTGTTACAGTCTTCATTCTGATGTCAGCATATTCTTTTTTATGAATAAGAAAATCAGGTATAGTAGATTGACAACTGATTTCTAATTTTCCATTCTCACCAGCATGAAGATGAGATACTTGAATTGCTAATTTTGAAGTTGCTGACATCAATTTTTTTTGATGTGAATGATAAGGAAATGTGGTCACGAGAGTTTCGTCTACCTGGAAATCACGAACAATTATTATTCTTTTGTATTCCTCACCTGAAGGATGAACAATATGACTCTTAATATTTTCGATTGTGTTGTTTAACGAATATTCTGTTCTTATGTTTGTTCAATTCACTATTCAATATTGTTGAGTGAAATCGTTTCAAAATATTTAATGATTGAAATAATTGTCATTTATATTATTATAATTATTCGTTATGCTTGGACAAGTATTTCTATTTTTAAATTCCAACAAATTACATATCCTCTTGATAATTAGTTGAATGGACTTTTCATTTTGTGCAGAGAAAAATGATGATACTTCAACGAATCAAATTAAAAGTGAACAGTCACAATGTGTAAAATCCTGGCCCAAATGAAATTCTGCATTCAGTAGAGTTGCTCGTATACGTTAATTTTCATTTTGATGACTAGGAATGGTTTTTTTATTCAACTATATCTGTTGAAACGAATGAAAATCAACTTCATTTGTTGATCAATAATCCAATCAAAATGAAATTTGATATGGATTTGAAAAGTGACAAATCAGTTACGGTCACATATGAAAGTCATATTAAAATCTATTTGCAATCATACTAAAAGAATCTCCAAACGTTGATGGACTCTCAATTTATTTTCAGCACATTTGAATACGCAAATGAATTCGAGACATTTCTCTCAGTAGTTCTTCATCTACATATTCTCTATCCAATTCAAAGCCTTCCATCTATTTCCATGACGCAATAATATTTTCTAACAATTAAAGTTGATTGCGCCAACTTATTCATTGCATTAAACTGTCACATTATAACTCGAATTTTAATTATCATGTGTTGTGTAAATGTGCAATGTACCTCTTTATCATTGATGAGCCATGTCAAGTGTGGAACTGGATACGCCGGAGATGAAGTGCAATTTGCTTCAAGTACTTCTCCCACAGTGTACACATTTTTCTTGAAAGTTATATGTGGATTATCCGACTGAGGCACTAAAAGAGATGACAAAAAATAAAATAAAAATCTCAAAATTACACAGAAGACAAATGATTATAATTCACTTTTCACTTGTGATTAAGCTAATTGTCTTTACTTCAAGAGATAAATTATCAAAGATTAAATCTGTACTCATACAATTTGTAATTATAACAAAGAAATAAATTCACTCACCTATCACTTGCAGCTTCACTTCCTCTGAGCTCTCAGTATAAATTGGATGATCCCTACTGACCAAGCATGAATACAAACCACTTGCTTCAAAACGAACACCAATTAATTTGATTGTCTTGCCATCGTCCGTATACTTTTTCAAATGAAAAAGAAAAAACGAATGAAAACAAATTCAGTAATTACTACATTTATTATATATCTTAAAATAATTTCATTTATCAATCAATAATTTCTATTGATAAAGGAAATTTTTTTTTCATATTTAAATAATAGAATACAATCAGATAAATAAATTTATTATTGTAATATACCTCAAAATCTATACCAGAAGGTGATAAACGTCGAAATGGATCCTTACGATCACGTATATATTCTAATATTTTTCGACTGTCCTTTTGAAATTCAATTTTGTGTAAATCATCAGGTGCGACAGTATGATTGCATGTTAATGTCGCTGTATTATTATATTTAACATAATTCGGTGCAACAAGCCGTACCTCTGGTGTTGCATCTGCCAATAAAAAATCGAAAAAAAAAAAAAATGAATTGATGATTGAATGAATAAATAAAATGTGCAAATAAACTGAATGACAATATATATCAATGGTGATTGAAAACTCTAATAATTGATGTCTGCTATAGTTACTATTTCATCGTACTGTTGATAATTCAATTCTGAATTGATCAATTCAGCAAAAAAATTCAATACTGATATAGAAAAAAAAAACACACAAACAAAATCAAAATAAAATGATGGAATTAACAAGCTTATCTTATGAAGTTAATCATTTAACCATAAAATAAAAATGAAATAAATTGGCTGAAGATAAATATGATTAATGGTAATTATGAGCGAATAATCGCACTGTTTCACATGCACTCACAAAAGGGCTACTTTGAATGACTATATGTGATGTAGTATATATATACCCTGTTGCTGGGAGGCGTTACTGTATCGATCAGAACGCATATTCTCTATAAACTTTACGCAGATATGTTATATCAATTCATTAATTGACTATTAACTACATAACTTTTCATCAATATACAAAATAATGGAAACATATATGAAATCGAGTATTTTAATCTTTACCAAAGAATTGAGAATGTGATTATTGCAGACACAAAATAAGAAACAAAATCAAATAAATATTATTATTTTCTATCTCCCAATTTTTTTTTTCTTTCGAGACATTTTCAGTACTGTGTTGAACTGGCATGACAAATTTTTTTAACATTTTAATGTTGACAATTGGCAAAAGTATGTAATAATTTTATATAAAAATTCGTATGAGATGGTAAAAATTAATATTAAAAATAATTTCAATTTATTGTCAAATAATTGCCGAATAATTGTTTGGTATTTATACTAGCGTTGATTTTGCGCGAATGGGTGGTGCTCTCAAGGATCGTCTCATTCATATAGAGCAAACGTAGTATAGTACGACAACTGTGCGCCGACGGAAATAATACCAGAAGTCACAATGAATAGTATATGTAACATATCTTTTATTTCATTCTGGGATATTTAATGGTGAGCTTGGTGAATTGTATTTTTTTCCATTCAATGATGTTATGAAAGTGTAATGAATTAAAAACCCAAGTTATGATAAATATAAATTGTGTTATTTCACTTGAATATATGTAACAGCAATAAATAATAATTATTTTGTATAAAGTTAACTCACATGAAAATAATTGTAAAATATATACGAATACGATTTTTCTCCATTCGGCTTGTTGACGCGACATGTTTATTATTTTTTTATTTTAATTTAATTTATTGTTATAATTAAGTTGTGGTAATAAGTGCTGATGTTAATAATTAGTATTATTATCTTTGTTTTTAGTTTGTATATTTTATTGTAATATTTTTTTTTTTCTTATTTATTTTTTTGGGTTCTAAGTGATTAATACAAATGTGCGACTATTTTATACAGTGTGCCTTTAAACTACGCAACTTGGAGCCGAGTCGGCGCTACAACTGCTCAGGGGATGGTATTCGATCGTCTTGGTACCCTTTACATGTATTTTCCCACTACCCCTCGAAAATGTGACTGGGGCGTAAACGTGATGCGATTGAGTGGGAGGTGCGCGTAGGCATCATCGCGTGGGTTAAATCACCCAGAATAGCACAGGTGTCCCAGAAAATGAAAATGTCATCATTATTAGAAGAATTAATGTCTTTATGATAATAAACAAAAATGATATTGATGAGAAAATGGTTTTCATAATGAAAATGCATTTCAATCTCTTGAAAATGGTTATGGCCATTTCACTTTTGTATTTGATGAAAAAACAAATTTAATATCTAATTAAGAATGATAACATTTCTGAATTATGAATTATTGATGAGAATATTTTCCTATATTTCTAAGATAGATGTATTGGTAAGTTTAAAATAAAATTCAAGTTGATGGAACAGTTTATGATAAGATGATGGTCTTAAAGTGAATATTTCATCGATGTTTTAAATACAAAATGGAATTGGGCAGATCAAAAATATTTTAGTATGAAAAATGATGCCGAATGTTGATATTCTTATTCTCTAATGTGGGCAACAATTTTTTTTTTCAAGGGGATAGAAATGTATTATTAGATGATGGAAAAAATTTTAAAGAAACAATATTGTTTCTTTTCGTATTTGTTTAAATGTATACAACTTTGATGAATCTTCTGGTGGATATCATATTTTTATGCTACACCCCCAAACTGCTTTTTCGCACCTCCAATCCAGAACAACTTTTAATAACTTGAAATTGTAGTGCACTGTCGACAAAGAGTGCAGAAAACTTTTGTAATTATCTTCAGATGATTAAAATTATAGACAAATCAAAATTCGTCATTTTACAATTTTAAACTTTTATTTATTAATAACTCAGAGGACTTCCAATGACTTCCAGTAGCTGAATAATTATCCTTCAAACTTTATCGAGTGACAAACTAATAAACTAGTCAATGAAGTTATTCTCAAACGAAAATTAGTTAAATCAATATCCGAAGTATTGAAATTTGATTATAAAATAATTGAACAACTCTATCATAGGATATAAATTCTACATCAAAAATAACATTCACAAATCTCTAGAGCCTCTTTGTGGTCATGAATTTCCAATCACATCGTTATTTCGTGATAATTTCTACATGAATTAATAATAATTCCAAATATTGAGTAGTCACTTCTGTTGAAGAACTCCCAATCACAACAAAATACCAAAACATCAACCGACATCACAAAAAAAAAACATTTCAGTTTTAGGTTAAAGAAAATCACTTTGTATTAATCAATAATATTCTCAATCACGAAATACTTTTTGAATAATTTCAGAAACATCTCATTGATTCCAAAAATCATCAAACATCATCACTTGTAATTGTAGAAAGCAAATTATAACAAGGATTATTAACAACTAAATATTTTTTTTCAATCTCTTCAATAAACGAACAAATTTTCGAAAAAGTTGGACGATCTTCCGAACATGTTGACCAACAAATTTGCATCAATTCATAATACTCAATCAAAATATTCGATGGTTGATTTAAACGACCCTCATTTTCAAAAATATACTTCAACAATTCATCATCTGAGATTTGTGAATATGGAAATTCACCAAGAGTTGCAATTTCCCATAATACAACAGCAAATGACCAAACATCACTTTTTGATGTGAATAAACGATCACGAATTGCTTCTGGTGCCATCCATCGAACTGGCAATCGTCGATTTTTATTCCCATTTTTACCTATCACGTAGACACCATCACGAGCTAATCCGAAATCCGATACCTATGAATAATAAAAAGTAAAGTAAATAAAAGAAAAAGAACGAATACTGATGTCGTACCAATGACACCTTATAATATAATTGATGATTAAATAAATAATATAACCTACTTTTAACGATAAATTGGAAGACATGAGAATATTTCTTGCAGCCAAGTCACGATGAATAATATTGCATTGTTCTAAATGTTTCATTCCACGCGCAATATCCATAATAAAACGAGCAAATCGATTGCTGTCAATTCCACCACTTGGTGATGTTGAATGAGCCAACCTGTTGTCAATGTCATTATTACAATGGGCATTGACGTATGAACGAGTGGTGGGACTGTAATCGTTAGGAATTATTGATGGGCTTGTCGCGAAAGTTGGAAATGTGTCACGCTGTTCATGCGTACAATTCAATGTAGTGAGTGGTGCTGTAAGAAAACAACTCAAAGTTATCGTTAAATAATATAGAATGAAGAGAGACACTTGGATGACATTGTCAAAGGATTATTATTCATCTCTTTTATTTAAACTGAATTATAGAGAGACATTGATTTTCACTGAAAGGATTATGCAATTTTTGTTATTTGATTAATAATTTTTACCACCAACTTTTCTCTCAGGTTTTATAAATATTTATGATTTTTTTTTTCACGAATTGGAGAATGTTTAACATTTGTAATATTGATGGTTATAATTTTTGAAATATATTGAAGAAAAATAATAGAGATTTGTATGATTGAAATCTGGATTGTGATGAAAATAAATTGATATGGTCAAGGGTAGATTTCAACTTGTCAGACTCGTTTTCAACGTGGATTATTTATTTTTTTTTTCACACACAAGTGACGCCAATTTTTATCCGAACATTTTATTCATTCTAACAGAATAATACTGTGGATTAATTGAATTGAATATGTAAAAAGAGATTGATTTTACCATCAGATAAAAATCTGTAGTTGAATTTTGTCTCTAATTCTTCAGATGTTGAAACTTGAAGACGAATAATTTAATTAACATAATCTTTCCACAAAATTATTCGCTATTCTTAAAATTGTATCTAATAAATCCAATAAATTTTCCGTCAGTTCCATTTCTATTGAAGACTTTATCGAATGGAAAATTTAAATTTTGATGAAAATTTACACCTCATAAAATGATATAAAATTTTCGATAATTTCATTCTCTCATGGAAACATTTTTGTTTGACAAGCTAACCACAATAAATTTTATCATGATTGATATATTATCCTACTGCTCTGATCCGTAAAGTGTCATAATAAATAAAATAATTAATCAACAAATTGTTCATGACTGTTTGTCAATAATTGAATTTTTCCAATAAACCATTTTTTGCTCTATCTATAAAAATATAAATTATGGTTTTACTCCATAATATATATATATATCATACAAACGAATGCTTTTAAACCAATTTTCATCACCGTGAGTTCCGAACATTGAATGTGTTAAATACGTTTGAGTGAATAGACAGTAAAATCCATAAAAAAAGAAAACTAACGAAGCTTTCAAATCCTCACTATTTCCAACCATTCCACAGATGCTAATGCTTTGAAAGTGCACATCGTTCAATTATCATTCAAGTGTTCTCCTTCAATAAAATTAAAGTAGGACTATCAGTGAATAACCTACTTGAAGTATTATCAAAATCTTGAATTCGACATTGATTTATATTTTCAGTAGTAATTTTTTCATCTACTTGATTTCGTAGTCGATGAAGATATCCAAGTAAATCACCACCTTCTAAATATTCCAAAACAATACAAATTGGTGTTTCCGGTTGAATGCAATATCCAATGAGTTTCACTAAATTTTTATGTCCCCCTGCTCGTTTCAATACGTCAATCTCATCAAGCAACTGTTGATGACATTCAATCTCGTTAATTGAGTCATGTGTATTTGACATTTTCACAGCAACTGAAAAATCACCAGATCCATCCAAATAACCAAGATAAACTTTTGCAAATTGACCTTTACCCAATTCCCTCACAATATTCAAGCGATCATAGGATATTTCTAATTTATCTTTGAACGTCTCATCCATCTAAGGCACAAAAATTTTATCGACATGTTAATATATTAACGATATCCATTGGTATAAATGAATATCCCAAACATTTCAAACGAGTTCATACCCCAATTTCCTGTCTTATATAAAGGGAATTGTGCTCTTTTAAAGATGAGATAATCCAATGACTATTTCCATTCAATTTAGTTATGGAACGTACACTAAAAATGAGATAAAGATTTCATTTTCCAATGACTTTAGATCACATATTGAAATTTAATTTTAAAAATTGGAAATTTAATCTTATTACGGTGAAATGTAATGTGAATTATTGAATTTATATCCGTCAGAATTTTTAGTCCAAAAGTAAATTATTAATCCACTAAAAATTGCACACATTGACAATATCGCAATTGATATCGACCACTGAAATAAAAAAGATTTTCCACTAAATTAATGATAAAAAATTGAATAAAAATATTAATATTTTCTTCGTTTTTTTTCTTAAATTAATTTTATTTCAATAACTCTTCACCTCAATTTTCGTTGGTATAAAATTCGTTTTAATTCTGTGTTTGAGTATAAAATCAGTAGCATTGCCAAAACATCCGTGAACATCTACAACAGCTACAGAAATTTTATTTTCTGATTCAAAATATTGATCACTTGATATGTTTGATAATAAATAAAATGAAGTGTTCGCGGGAATGTTGGCTATCTGTGAAGTATTGTAGACGAGAAGTCCAGTTTTAGAAATCAATATTGGCACAGAATATCTAAAAAAATTATAACTTCATATGAAAATTAAAAGTTTTTTTTAAACATTTTATCGAATCATTTGATCAATATAAATTTTATTCGATATCCATCAGAGGTTGATTAATCAGTTTTCTATATATTTGTTGATTATTTAGTGCATACCTAATGATGTAAGATGAGATATTCGAATTATTATGAGAATCCACCGACCAGTCTATTAATATACTGTTTGGATCCAATAATTGGACGTTTACTTTGGGTATTGGCAGAAACATCGCAGCATCTTCACAATTACATGACCTACCAATACACTTTGGAACTGTCACATTCAACTGCCAATGAAAGTCAATTCTCATTTACAATTTATTCAATTTAATTATTTTTATCCTATGAATTTTATGCCGGAAATCAAAACTGAGAAATGAGAATTAATCAATTTCATATGCTGGAGTATAAGACATCAAAATCAATCAATAATTTGCAATTCAAATATTCATCATCGATTATTCTATCATATTATATTATTATAAAATCTTCTCAATTTATTGTTTAAAAAAAAAATAGTTTATTAGCCTTACGAAATTGATTAGAACAATTCATTATTATCAAAAGAATTATATTTAAACGATAGAATAATTCACCTTGATTACGTTCGATGCAGCATTAATCCTTGGATTAGCAAATATTTGTACTTCATATGAACATCTTGGTCTTATAATTAATTCTGGTGCATCAGAATAAATTTCATATTGTGGAAGTTGGGTATTTAAATGACTTTTATTCCATGTTGTATAAAATAAACTTTCATCAGGACAATGAATAGAATTTTTTTCATTGTTTTCATTAATTGAATTAATTAAAATGCTGCAAAGTTTTCATAATGAACAATTATTTTACAACTTATTTAATCTTGAATCAAAACTTATTATTAACTCATAATTTCAATTTCAATTTTTTTTAATTACCTGTATGATGTTGGATTCCATAATGTTACTGGTGGTAGCCAAGTTATATTAAATCTTAATATATTATTATCAATATTATTCTGATTTTTATATTTCACATCTTCAAATATTGTCACGTGCAATTTGCGCGGAGCACCAGAACTATTTTGTGAGATATTTGATGAAGAATTTGAAGCGATGATATTTGATATTGAAAATAAACAAAGAAAACTTGTGATGTATAATAAACATTTTTTAATTGATATTGGCAACGATGACATCTCATTCTAATGTTAAGTAATGAGTGAAATTTTATAAGAAAATATTAAAAGAAAAATTTATGAACTTTTTGAGTTTATATTTGAACTTAGAAATTTAATTAAACTTGAATTAATTTATGATGAATTAAATAACACATCACTGTGAATATTCTCATACTTTTTTTTGTTGAACTCAATGCGGGTTTATTCACTCGATAAAATTACAAATGCACACTCATCATATAGTGCTTAGATTTCTGTTCAATCCTATTATCATTCATATCATTCATATCTTATCGTATGGAATATGTGCTGCGTACTATGCATCTTCATATATTCACCTTGATGTCGTATACGGGTGGTACAATTTAATAGATAATTATTTTCTTAGTAATATTTATCGGAGACTTTCTATGAGATCAATGGAAAAAGTTGAATTCAAATATTATCGAAGATGCTCTTTGGAGATATTTTCAGGTAGATTTTTATTCAACATTTTTCAAACGAGCGTTCATACGTAAATATTTCTTCTCATTTTTTTTTTTTTTCATACATTTTTGGTATTCAATACAGTTCATTGATGTCCACTGCAAATTCATTAAATAAATGAATTTATAGTAGATGAAAATTACCATGTTGACGCCCGCTCATCACTTTGTACATCATTATTGTTAACAATCCAAAGAAAACAAAGTAGAGTTCAAGAGTTCAATTACCTCATCATTTATGCATTCAAATTACCGCACTTTCAGGTTGGCCAACTGAACTATTACTTTGAAAAATTAGTCCGCCATTGAAGTGTTGAGAAATAGAACTAATGGCGCTGCCTGACTCACAGTTAACCAATCAACAAGCAATCTTCCACGAAACACAACAATAATACACTGCACAATAAAACAAATGTAGAATTCAATCAGATCACAATTAAAAAATCCAATTCTAATGGCGGTGGAACAATAGCGTTTCACAGTGATGCGATTTATTCAACACAACCAATTCGTTACTCGTAGTTTCATTCTTTTAGGTTTAGAGTGCTTCAACCGGTTGGACTAATCTTTTTGCGCCTGCGCACATCGGGATACATGAAATAATGGATGCCATCTACGCATGCGTGGGTGAATCAGTTGAAAGCCGATTGGATTACGCCAAGAGACAGAACATATATCGAACACACCATCAAAATTGTGGATACACCTTAAATACATATGATACATAACCTCAAAAAGCGCAGATGACGCTGGGGAATTTGCTCCAAAATTTCAGTGACGGAAAAAGAGAATAACAGCTCGCAGTGCATGTATACATATACATATACATATGTAATAGACGCACTCAAATATACACAGTCCTTCTTTTCTTTTATTTATTTAGAGTGATTCCTATTTATGTAAAGATTTATTTATTTTGAAATCCCCTGAGTTCCTCAATAACAATACAAGAAAAACGTTGAAACAGTCACTGCTTTTGATATTTTATTTTGCAAACTGTAATTTTAAATAAATGCAAAACGAAAGAGAAAAACCACTTTTGAATACGACGGACTAGAAAGTGAATATAACCTCCAAACATTTCCTTAATTACTATTGTTGCATGTTTGATATTGACAATGTGAATGAGAATATGTAAATTAAATTACAGAAAATAAATAATCATGGCTGATTCGGATGAGGAAAATGATAGAGATTATGACACTGGTATCAATATGACTGGATTTTTATTCGGTAATATTGATGAAAATGGTCAACTTGAAGATGATATATTAGATGAAGATGCTAAACAACACTTGGCATCACTTGGTAGATTTGGTTTGAGTGCTCTTCTACAAGAAATGATGTCCAATGATACGACGAATAATGAAACTCAAAGCAAGACTGAGAATGGTGATGTTGAAATGAGTAATAGCACTTGTGAAAATGGTGATATTCATCAGGATGATGATGATGAAATTGATTATGATGTGAAATCACCGGCTGCTCTTGACTTTTCTGATATAAATGAACTGGCAGACGATACAAATGAAAATGATAGTAAAGAGGAGAATGAAACAGTTAGCAATAATAAGAATTCTAAGGAGACGACAGATTATGATGCAGACGATGAAGAGATTGTTAATAAGTCGGATGAGCAATTAATGCCGCCACCACCAGTACCTGACGAAAAAGAAAATTTGACTCCAGAAGAAGCCGAGGCAGCACGACAAAGGAAATTGGAGACACCATTGGCTTCTATGCTGCCGTCAAAGTATGCTAATGTCAATGTCACTGATTTATTCCCTGATTTTCGACCAAATAAAGTCTTAAGATTTTCGAGACTGTTTGGTCCGGGTAAACCAAGTAGTCTGCCGCAAATTTGGCGAGGTGTGCGTAAACGGCGGAAGAAAAAACGACATCATGAAATACGTGATTCAGATTCGGGATCAGATGATGAAAACAGAAAGTCTAAATTCAAAGGCTGGGTGATGAATTATGGTCCAGATCCTACTCCTGAACAATGTGCTTCTGATGATGAAGCCAAGTTATTGATGCCGGTAGAGGATAAAGAACAGTCCGGTAAAGCTGGCGAATCTGGTGAAAATGGAGATATGGGTCCTAAAGTGGCTGACTGGCGTTTTGGTCCAGCGCAAATTTGGTATGATATGTTGAAAGTTCCTGAGACTGGCGATGGATTCAACTATGGTTTCAAATTAGGTGAAAAAAAAGATGAAGAAAATATGGAGACAAAAAACAGTGACGATGAAGAGAACATCGATGATGCATTTTTGATGGTTTCTCAATTGCACTGGGAGGATGATGTAGTTTGGAATGGCGATGAAATCAAACATAAAGTAATGCAAAAATTGAATAGTAAAAACAATGCTGCGGGTTGGGTACCATCGAGTGGTAATAGAACAGCCCAAGCTTTCAGTCAACCTGGGAAAGGAGCACCAATTCCAGTTGCTCCAAATGTACGATTAGCTACATCACAGATATCCACGCCACTTCATATGCAATCTCAAAAAAATAAGATGCAAGGTAAAGGTAATCAGCAGCAGCGTGAAGATAATTATGATGATACTTGGTACTCAATATTTCCCGTTGAAAATGAGGAACTGGTTTATGGTTTATGGGAAGAGGAAGTCATTTGGGATGCTGAAAACATGAAGAAAATTCCAAAACCAAAAATCCTCACACTCGATCCCAATGACGAAAATATTGTGCTGGGTATTCCTGATGATATCGATCCAGCATTACTCCATAAAGACAATGGACCACAACCTAAAGTAAAAATTCCACATCCACACGTGAAAAAAAGTAAATTATTACTCGGTAAGGCTGGTGTGATAAATGTTCTTGAAGAAGATACGCCACCACCACCACCGAAATCACCTGATCGAGATCCCTTCAATATTTCCAATGACACTTACTATATGCCACGATCATCAGAAACAACATTACGGTTAAAAGTTGGTGGTGGAAATTTGATCCAACACAGTACGCCGGTAGTTGAATTACGTGCGCCATTCGTTCAAACACATATGGGTCCGATGAGATTACGAAATTTCCATCGACCTGCAGTGCGACGTTACAGTCATGGACCACTTGCTCATCCAGGACCACATCCTGTTTGGCCACTATTGAAACACATCAAGAAAAAAGCAAAACAACGAGAGCAAGAGAGAATAGCGTCTGGTGGTGGTGATGTATTTTTCATGCGCACCCCTGAGGATTTAACAGGAAAAGATGGTGAGATAGTATTAGTGGAATTCTCAGAGGAACATCCACCACTTATGAATCAAGTCGGTATGTGTTCAAAGGTTAAAAATTATTACAAAAGAAAAGCTGGAAAAGATCAAGGTCCACAAAAATATAAATATGGTGAAACAGCGTATGCTCATACAAGTCCATTCCTTGGTATTCTCACGCCTGGTCAGAGCATCCAGGCGATTGAAAATAATATGTACCGAGCACCAATTTATGAGCACAAAGTATCACCTGTAGATTTTCTAGTTATTCGAACTCGCCAACAATATTATGTGCGTGAGATTGATGCGCTCTTCGTCGCTGGGCAGGAATGTCCACTGTACGAAGTACCTGGACCCAATTCAAAACGTGCGAATAATTTTGTTCGTGATTTTCTCCAAGTGTTTATATACAGATTATTTTGGAAATCGCGCGATACACCAAGGCGAATAAAAATGGACGATATCAAACGTGCATTCCCATCACATAGTGAAAGTAGCATAAGAAAACGTTTGAAACTTTGTGCTGATTTCAAGCGCACAGGAATGGACTCAAATTGGTGGGTTATCAAACCAGATTTTCGATTACCAACTGAGGAGGAAATCCGGGCAATGGTTTCACCAGAACAATGTTGTGCCTACTTCAGTATGATCGCTGCTGAACAGCGATTGAAAGATGCCGGTTATGGTGAAAAGTTTTTGTTTACTCCTCAGGACGACGATGACGAAGAGATGCAATTAAAAATGGATGATGAAGTTAAAGTGGCACCATGGAACACAACTCGTGCTTACATTCAAGCAATGAAAGGTAAATGTTTGTTGCAATTGGCTGGTCCAGCGGATCCAACTGGATGTGGAGAAGGTTTTTCATATGTTCGTGTACCAAATAAGCCTACAATCAGCAAAGAGGAACAGGAAGCTCAACCAAAGCGAACAGTGACGGGAACTGATGCTGATTTGCGTCGATTATCGTTGAACAATGCTAAAGCATTACTGCGAAAATTCGGTGTACCCGAGGAAGAAATCAAAAAATTATCCCGTTGGGAAGTTATTGACGTTGTGCGAACACTATCAACAGAAAAAGCGAAAGCTGGTGAAGAAGGTATGACAAAATTCTCACGTGGAAATCGTTTTTCTATTGCCGAACATCAGGAACGATACAAAGAAGAGTGCCAGCGAATATTCGATCTCCAAAATCGTGTATTATCATCCGCGGAAGTTTTAAGTACAGACGAGGGTGAAAGCTCAGATGAAGACAGCTCCGAAATCGAGGAAATGGGAAAAAATATCGAAAATATGTTGTCGAATAAGAAAACAAGTTCGCAATTATCATTAGAGCGTGAAGAACAACAGAGACAGGAGTTGAGGAAAATGTTGATGGGTGAATCTCAAGAACAAGACAACAAAAAATCCAAAGAAAAGAAAAAAGACGATGAAGAGGACAGTCGTGAGCAAGGCCAAGGTTTTAACACCCAACAAGGTCGTGTTTTGAAAATATCACGAACTTTCCGTCATGCTGATGGGAAAGAATTCAAACGTGTTGAGATTGTACGAAAGCAAGCGGTGATTGATACATACATAAAAATACGTAATTCCAAAGATGAGACATTCATCAAACAATTTGCAACGTTAGACGAAGCGCAAAAGGAGGAGATGAAGAGAGAAAAGAGAAGAATTCAAGAGCAACTGAGACGAATAAAAAGAAATCAAGAACGTGAACGTATGCTTGGCGTGCCAACAGCCAACAGTTTTGTTTCCTCATCAACTTTACTTGATCGTAGCAATACCAACACTCCTACCACCACATCATCCAGTATCCTTAATTCATTTGCTACTTTCCCATCTACCACATTACCTTCCAAACATATCAAATCCGAAACATCCCCATCCAAACGTAAAAAACCTAAACTTAAACCAGATTTAAAACTCAAATGCGGTGCTTGTGGTAATGTAGGACATATGAGAACTAATAAAGCTTGTCCTTTATATCAAAACAGCATGGCAACTACTGCACCAGTTAATGTAGCAATGACTGAGGAACAAGAAGAAGAAATAGAGAAACAGTTGAATTCTGATGATCAAGAGCTCGTTAATGTCGATGGTACCAAAGTGAAACTGTCTTCCAAACTCATCAAGGTATTCACTGTACTGTACATTCAGCTCTTTTGCTTTATTATTTATCCATTGGTTTTCTTACGGAATGCGATTATAATGAGAACATTTTGGGGATAATTGCAGCACGCAGAAGAGATGAAGCGACGAACGTTGCTTCTCAAAGTACCAAAAGATGCAGTTGGTTCGAAAAAACGTAGACGAGCAACTGGCGATGATCATTGTGATTATCTAAAGAGACATCAAAAACCTGCGAATAGGAGAAGAACAGATCCTGTAGTAGTTATGTCAACCATATTGGAAAGTATTTTGAATGAAATGCGGGATCTACCAGATGTACAACCATTTTTGTTTCCAGTCAACGCCAAGGTACGTCCAATTGATGTGTCCCAGAGTTTTTATTTCATTTGTTTGGAATCAAAGTGTGAGTTGTATTCATTTCATGATTTTACAGGATGTGCCTGATTATTATAAAATTGTTCAACGTCCTATGGATCTACAATCGATCCGAGAGAATTTACGACAAAAACGTTATCAAAGTCGTGAAGAGTTTTTAGCAGATGTAAACCAAATTGTCGAAAATTCAACTTTGTACAATGGCGCAAAGAGTTCATTGACGGTTGCGGCGCAGCGAATGTTGGAGATGTGTGTTGAGCGACTTGGTGAAAAGGAAGATCGATTAATGAGATTAGAGAAAGCGATAAATCCACTGCTCGACGATAACGATCAAGTTGCGCTTACATACATCTTTGAAAGCGCTATCATTAATAAATTGAGATCTATGCCTGAAGCATGGCCATTTATTAAACCGGTGAATAAAAAATCGGTGAAAGATTACTACAATATTATCAAAAGACCAATGGATTTGGAAACAATTGCGAAGAAAGTTACTGCACACAAATATCATAATCGTCATGAATTTCTACGAGATGTTGAACAAATTTATGAAAACTGTGCCTTGTACAACACCAAAGAATCGCCGTTTACCAAACAAGCAGAGGTTGTTGTTAAAACTGCCAGAGAAACATTGAATGAATATGATGAACATTTGACTCAACTCGAAAATAATATTGCGATTGTTCAACAACGAGCGATGGAACAAGCTGATATGGATTCGTCGTGGCTTGGACCCGAAGATGAAAATTATACGATAACTGAACCTGATTTCCGAAGTAGTCAAACAAATTCACCAGACAACCCATTCGGTAAATCGCACATGGACGATTTCGATTTCGTTGATGTCGAAGGTGATATGGAAGGTGAATTGGGTGGTAAGAGCTCACACTCTAAGAAAAAAGATGTGCTGGAAGAAGATCTTCAATTCTCAAGCGAAGACGAGTTCGATGAAGTTCCATTTACAACTGAAGAACATGCAGAATCTGGTGATCTAGAAGGACTTGAGTTAAGCGATATTAGAGACCGGAATGAAGTTGCGGCTGATGATGACAGTCAACAGGCAGCCGAAGCAATGGTGCAATTAGGTAATGTTGGATTGTACTTAGGCGTTCCACCTTTGATACAACAAGGTAAGATTGGGCATGAATTCATCTCAATCAGCACCCACATGAGTGATGATATACTTTATTGACATTTTATTCATTCATATTTCTAGATGAGAGTATGGACGTTGACCCGAATTATGATCCGTCTGATTTCCTTCTCGCGGGTTTACCTCCAAGGGCTGAAAAAGTTGATGTCGATAAAATACATGATGATTTAGCTGTATCAGAGAGTGATGAAGAAGTAGAAACACCGGCAGAGCCGGTGAAATCGGAAAATCAACAACAAAGTCAACCTGATGAGGATGTTGGTGGTGACTTATGGTTCTAGATTAATATTCCATAATAATTGTACAGTATATTGTTATATCTTTTCATAACTTTTTTCAACATTATAGGAACGTTTTTATTTTCATGCGAGAGATAAGACGAATCATTGTTTAGTGTTTGGTAGCGTCAAATTTGTAAAATATGTTCATGTACTATTAAATAGATACATAAATTTTAATTGCATAAGTCAATAGTCATAATCTAATTCATTTTTCCGAAGACTCCTCAGTTATTCCAGAAGTGCTGTCCATCTCGACGTGTCGACGAAAACATTTCCAGAGTCCAAAACGTACTTCCCAATCAACAAAAAAATGTTCGGGTTTGTTCCACAGTACATGATGAACCGAAAATGAATAATGAGTTTTTAATGGCGGATTTAAGTGTGGAGCCCATTGAGCACGTTCCATCATCACTCCATGCACATAAGAATAAAGAACGTCGGCACGATGAATCCAACAAATGAGCGTCATAACTGCCATCATGGTTGTTTGAATATGATTAAAATTTTCTCGGCTCATTTCTCGCTGGTCCAGTGTTAAATCTTGAATATTCATGAGAAGACAAACTAAAGCGGCAGCAGTAAATCCACACGGAACTTCAACCGCTACCAAGCAAATTGTGCAATATATGCACTCTAAATTCAATTTTATTGAAGAGTGTTGCATCAAACCTTCGACTAAAGTATCGTGGAACAGTTCCCGATGTTGTTTCAAAAATTCTTCGTCCTTATCACTGCAATGGCTCAGACTTATGTCATAATGTGTATTTTTGAAGAATATTTGGGGAGATTCGAATTGTGATCTATTCTTACCACGATCAATCAAATATTGGAAAACTCTATTGCCCAGAAGACTAACTAGTCCACTGGATGATGCTATCATTCGCATAACAAGAATGAATAATTTGTCAGTCAGTGTAGTTTTCAATGTGCCACTTTTTTGTATATCTGCTGTATACTCGAGGATACTGGAGAATTTCAAGAGCATACTTTCATTCATATTTTCTTCAACGGTCCAAGAACACAGTTGATAAATAATGAAATGACGATGATCATCAGAAAGATTTTTGATCATTTTACGAATACAAAGTTGCATATTACGTTTCAGAGAACTATTTCTTGTATCAGAGTTTATAGAATCATATATTCCAGCCCGGAATAAACTCATGAATCTTCCAATAATTATCATGGTTTCACTGGTATTCGGCCATGAATAATGTTTGAGGATACTGACATACAGTACGCGAATAATTAGTCTGGCATCGTGAAAATTTGTTTCTTCCTCTTCTACTTTATTTAATAAATAATGTACGATGTTGTACTCTTCAATGCCATTATCAACTAAACCATAAATTAGATCACAACTCAAATCTTCCCATCGCCAGAATCCTTCTCGATGAATAACTTGAATTACAATATCAAAAATTTGCAACATTCGTTCTGGAATAAATATTCGAAGAAGGTTATAATAACAAAGTCGGGCTATTTTATAATTTTTTTTCCGTTGGAATATCAAAAATTTTTTAGATTTATAGAAATCCTCATCGCATAATGAAAGAATTTTAACAGCGCAAGGAATAAGTTTGTGTGGTCCAATATTTTGCAATTGAATTGAAGTGGAATTAGTTAAAATGTGAGTTAAAGAATGAAGAATGTTTGTTGGATCTCCTCGAAATGTGGTTCCAGGTAATAAATTGGAGATACATACATTATATAATTCATCCACATCATCCGAAATTTTTTCATTCTCGCTGGTGTTGGATGGAATACTTGTTTGCGGGAACCGAGATTTTCGATTCATTTAGAATATTGAACATTTTCTAATCTCAATTGCCAACATCTAAATAGCCAACACAAAATTAAATCCACAATAAACATTTGAACTTTAAAGAAAATTCATAAAACTCACATCATCACATGCAACTGGAACAAATGTAGAATTCATTACAAAGACAAATGAAAAAACGAAATTCCTTGAAGTATTACAACAAAAATCATCCGCTGCAATTCTATCATTTTCCATAAAAAAATTTCAGGCCTCCTAAATTATTGTAACATAATTTCAGATAAATCTGAAAAATTGTATCCAAATTCTGAACAATTACTCTGAAGAAAAAAAAAACACAAATTCCAAGAAATAGAAATCAGGCACCCCAAATATAAAAATATTTAAATTAAAATAAATTGTTTAAATGCAGACATGCACACTGCACTGTGAATAACAAATCCCTTCAACAAACTAATATTGTTAATATAAATAGCATCCCGTTCCTGATCATTCCCCATAACTACCATTCCCCATAATTCATAAACATACGTGAAAGTATCATTAACTCTAACAAAATAACCTACAGAAACATCAATCATACAAGTAAATAAATACATCAACCTGCAAACAAATAACTCTGAATTAAATTGAAATAAAGGAGCATTTGCTCATTTCCACGGTTGCGCCTGAGTTGGCGCAGATATCTCTACGTTACATCACACCTATAAATACATATATATTCTTATCCATTCGTAGTTGAATGTAAGCATCAACAAATACTCGTTCATTTTCTGCTCATTAAAGACAAGTCATTGATAACAAAGCGTCCACATTGCTATACAGAACTAAAAACAATTGTGTAAAATTATCACGTAAATCATAAATGAAATATTGAAAATTCTCTCACTCTCTGTATATATATATGTATATATATATATATATATATACATATATAAACAGCAACCGATTACGACGCCACATCACAGTGCACTGTTGTGACGTTTTGACAATTAAAAAAGGCTCCTAACTAATCTGTAAATCGAAATAACGATAATTCTTGATAATTCTACTTGTATTGATACAAAATGCTGCGTATCAGAGAGAAAAATTGTCAAATCGAGATTGAAAATGAAGAAAAATCATTTTATTCATTCGATATTTATTGGAGAAATTCTAAAAATGATCTGTTACATCCTGATGAGCGATGTATTGATGTTATGGTAGGAGAATTGATGGGAAAATATAATAACAAACAGAATCTTGGGGCATTAAATTCTAATGGCACAACATCATTGGAATCATTCTATGGTTTCTTAAAGGTAAACTGCTATAATGCAGTAATTTTATATTATTTTTTTTATGTTCTTGATGGTGAATATTATTTCTGATTGTTGTGTCATTTAACATTGTGATTTATTTAACTGTTCTAGGACAATGGGATTCAATGGTGTCCAAGCTATCGTATTTTTTATCGTGATGATGAAAATGATGATATACCAATTGATTCAGACTTGGAATATAAAGAGGCGTTGAAGGTTGATACAAATTAAATATCTACGTGGATTCTTTATGTATATTTTTAATTGGTTATGAATCCAAAATGCATATTTAATTAATATTGGTTTGTAGTTCCTTGTGTCACAAAATGAAAATACCAGAGGAAACGTGATGATGATCATTGAAGGTGTTATACCGAAAATCAATGATAAGGTGAATGACGAAAAAACGTCGGCGCTTCTCGAAACCTCTAGGCCAAATGCCACAGCTGAGAGTGTGATAGATGATCCAAAGAAACGTTCAAAATCGAAGAAGGAAACTATGACGTTTCATGAAATGTATTCTGATGAAATGAAGAAGGCCGCATCTGATTTATCAACAAATGAACAGGCATTCGATATGCTTCGCACTTATTTAGAAAATGTAATTTATTAATTTCCTTTTGTATTTATCTTTTTTTTCTTTAAGCATATATTTAATTATAATTATCAGGATTCATCCGATTTTAATGTGATGGAATTTTATTTTTAATAGTTCAAAAAGGAAATCGTTGACGATGTCGTTGAAATTATGGAGAAGAAATTGTTGTTTGCTTTTGGAAATATGAGAAGTGGTAATGTTGATTTGAACCAAGAAAATCCAATCCATGAGACGTTGAACCAGGAAAATTCTCAAAATGAAGGAATGGACACGCGATTCCGTCGTATGCGTGATGAAATGCAGCGACATAATCGTCCTGTGATTGAAACAAAAAATTTTTCGTCACCTATGTTCCCTCCTCCAAGAACTCACTTCAGTCATTCTAGTAATCCACCAATACCACCAAAACCACCAGTACCACCAATATTATTACCACACTACGGTTTCCTACCATTCATGAAGTCCAGTGACTATGCAGAAAAATATGCATCGCTATTAGCACAGGGTACTACTTTAACGCAATTAGCGAGTGATATGTTCGAAAAATGTGATAATAATCCAAAAAAAAGCGATACTCACAGAACTACGTCACAAAAAGAGACTAATGCAGATAATACAGAAGCTATGGAAATTCCTGAGAATATAAATGAAAGCTCCACTGATTCATCAAGCTTTGAGATCCTTTCAGCAAATTCCTCACCAACAAACATTGACGATGATAATCCTCACCCAACACAACTGAAGGATGAAACAGTGAAGACGTATGACTGTTCATCAGACGATGAGCATCACGAAACTACACGAGATCCTACATGGGTTATTCCATCTAATGATACCGCTGGAAAACAGAAATCGAAAGAAAAAATAGTTCCTGAGTTAGATAAACGTCCAGGTGGTGCATACTCCTACGTAAAAAGCTCTCTAATATCTACCTCGTCAAACAGAATGACTGCTTCAGATTCTTCAGTTGACAATAACGCAAAAAAGACATCATCTGAAAATAAGAAACCTATGGAGGTTCCAATAGATGAGAAAATCCAATCATCTACTAATCGTCAGAATTCCAATCATAATCGTTCATCTCGAATGAATTCTCATATGAATGATTATAGGTATGTTAATCGTATGGATTTGGGACAATTTCTGAGTGATGGTCCTCCAGAAAACGAATGCAATGGATTGATGGATTCATACCATAATCTACTCCGTAATGAACGGGATTATCGTGGACAATACTTTCGACCTGAGACTAAACCCAATCTATATTTGGACTATGATGGACAATATTGCATAATGGACGATGATTTTCAACGCTCCAATGGACGCCACAGTGGTTGGATTAATCCAATGATTATAAGTTCCGAGGTGACAAGAGCTTTCGATACTGCACAAAAAGCTCTATCTGTTGCTCATGAGGTGATGGATAAAACCAACAAGTCTCAGGTGATTATTTGATGGAATAATTATGTTGATAAACATTTTTCAGATGAAATCATAACTTTTTTTTGTTCCTTCAGGGTTCGAGAATGTAAAATAGAACTTTGGTATTTTCTGGCACAATATTTCTATCAATTATTGAGTGATGAATGAGTAGCCACTCTTCACTCTACTTTAGTATGGAAAAAATGTCACAGTTACTATAAGTTCTATTCATGTAATTTCCACATGAATTCAAATCCATCCATGTCTTTCTGCATGTGAGGGTCTGTATCTTTGTTTTCCTCAATTATAGAAGCCGTAGAGATATGTCAAACAGGTCGAGGCACCAGATAAAAATATAACTGTATTTTATTCTTGAATTACTTATCACTTATGTTAAAAGACGTTAGAGGAATATCTCGCAAAATTGAACGCTACTATCCATTGTTCGTGCAATTATATTACCTGATCCAAAGCAGCGTCCATTGAATTTTGAAATGAAGGAGATAAAACCAGTGTGTATTGCAGAAAAAAAAAATTTAGTTTGTCGTGAAAAAAAAAGTGGATAAATATATTGCAAATTCGTAAATTAACAGTTTTTTTTTCTATTGGATAATTAATTAATTCAATTCTACTGATAAAGTTGTAAATAGAAAGCAACAGTGGCATTAAAGAGCTGCTGCACTGTTTTACCCAGAAAAAATGGGTAAAGATAATGGAAATTTCAAATTCGTGAGGTAAAAGAATTCTCATAATTAAATTTTTTTTCGTTGATAACTCTTTTCTCTTCATTGATTACTACATCTCCGCCATTCGATTCATCAATTTTGCATCGGATATATTAATATGAAAAATCAAACAGCACAAAAGAATGGGATTTATTGTAAAAATAGCTATGAATTTCTCGGTAAAGATTAAAAATCATAGTAAAAATTCAACCATAGATTTTTGTGTCGTTATAAAATGAACAGTTCATTGTTATGTATGAAGGAATAATAAATTATCCAAACAACTAATCAAATTGTGTGATGAGACGACATGCACAAACATTGGGTTCAGATTTCAAAAGTCTCCCACTTTCCAAGAACCTACTCCAGAACAGTGTAGCCAGATCGTGCGTAAATTGTGCTTCCACTTTGTAACTCTCTGCTATGAGAGCATTGAAAAGCATTGAAAACAGTCACAAAGTGGGGGTACGATTTACGCGCAATTTGGCTACACTGCTCGAGAATCCAATGTATAACATAAACCGTTGATCGAATCGAAAACAAATGAAGCTCAGCACACTCTTCAAACAAAAATTCATTAACCGCGGATTGGTGCGTAGTTCAACTGATGAAACGCATTCTCGTTTCAATCTCTCTTGAGAGAAGACGTCTACAGCTTAGAATTTCAACTACGCCCCATTTTCCAAGTTTGTATGCATTTATTATTATTGTTATTATTTAATATATCTAATTTTTCATTATGTGAAATCATTGCAAAATTGAAAAGATTTTTTTTTGTTCGTTTTTTGGGTCGAAGGTCATATATCAACCATACAGGATGCTAATTATACAGAGAAATGTTGATTCCCTCATACCTGTCGAAAAAAATGCGCTTTGCGCGTTCGACGTTATTGTGCGTGATGCAAAGAAGAAATTTCTTCATGGCGTGCCAGATCGTCGACGCATTAACGTGATGCCATCAATCTTCCACAACTTAGGGAATGGCCAAACCCTCACCCAGTCGTATAATCTCATGGGGCTCAGTGTAAAGTCCATCGAGAAAGTGCTCACGGTAAGTAATGATAATAAGCAGTATTACTGTTTAGATATCACAGTATTTGTATTTTGTTCTAGGACGATGGGTTCCCATTATCCTCGGACAATCGTCTGTTTTATGCTTTCCAACTTTCTGAAGTCGAAGTTGGAATAAAAACAGATGCGGATGTGCACGGCGCTATCATCGTAAGTAGAAAAATTAAAAACTTAATCATATCACTTGATTAGTTTTCAAATATTTTTTTTTATTTGTCAATTGCCGCCCAATTTTTTTATGTGATCTCAGGCAGTTAAAGACGATCCATTTCACAAAGCATATTTGATTATTGAGGGAAAGTTTGTGCTCCCTGGGCCGGGGTTGAAAAACTTGAGTATTTCTGAAGCACCTCCAGAGAACGCAACCAATCCAAAGAGTAAACCGAATGATTTTTGCGATTCATCGGATGATGTTATGAAGAAGTGGCTTAAGCGCTACATGAATGATGTAATTATTGATCGATTTCAGTTTTATTTTTGCGGAATTTCGCCAATCTGTACAGAATATTTTGGAATTACAAAATTCTTTATTGCAGTGGAAGGATGAACTCGTGGAAGGTCTCCATGAGAAGATGACAAAGAGCATTGCCAATATTACGTCTGTAGATCAAATAATGGCCATCCTGAAATCAGAATTTATTCCAAATCCTACAGAATTGGATTACATTCGTTTTATGCGCAAGCGTTTCGGAGAGAATTGGGCACCACAACCAGAGGGAAAAAAAAATCAGTTAAATTCCAAGAAAAACGTTAGCATAGTTAAGGGTATACGACCCAAAAAAAATCACGATGTCTCGAAAATGTGCAGCAACGAAGATGGGACAGAGCTGGATAAATGTGCTCGCATTGCTCAATCGGAACAGAAAATGGCACTTAAGTCAAGTAGACCGGTAAAAAGCGTCGCTAGAAATGAGGAACTGGCACTACCAGAACTTGTTTATAAGCCAAGCATCGTTCGTTGTGAAAATGAAGAGCGGGCATCACCAGTAACCGTCGCCGATTCAATACCAGAAAGTTTTGAGATTATCTCTGATGACGGATCATCTGACGAATTATCTGACGACGACGTCGATATATCATGTTCGACAGCCAATAAGTAACTTCAAATTAGATACTGATTCAAGATGGCCGACACGAAGTAAAAACAAGCAAGAAGTCCATGTACGATATGGTGCCATTGAGAATAACATCTTTGAAGAGGGCAATAGTTTGATCAAATTGATGATGTGACAAACATCAACGAGTCCGAAGTAACTATTGGACGCAATAGTCCTTGCTGCAAACTTGGCTCAATTGTAATTGCGTAACTTTTCTTTTTCTTCGTGATTCCAAAATAACAAACTCTAGAGCACTATCGCATCCTCTTTTTGTAGGTCTATTCTTTGAATTTTTTTACATGATGGCATTGATGAAACTAAGTTGTGATCGTATTTTTCTCAATATCGTTAAGGAATATATAATATAGTTATAAATCTATCTCATTCAAATGCTCAATATAATATGTCACATTTTATATCAATATAATAAACAAAAGAATTCTATCGTCAAAAATTCATATCATTAATAATAATATTTGAAGTTGAAAGTAACAGCGAGGGTAACAAGAGCCGCTACTGAAGATTATTAAAGCTGGAACCATTCATATGATTGAATTGACGAAGAATATCGTTATAATATAATGGATGAAGAGTTTTCACAATTTTTGAAGAATTATCACTAATATTTACTAATTTTCTTTAATATTGTCTCTCCGTTTTCCCATTTATAATTTATATGGTTGAATTATTGGTGATATACTTCTCTATGGTTGAATATATACATTCGGATCATGTGAATATATTGACTACATTTCCAAGCATAATCATCACTGCTCTGTTCATTGACTATCTCACTTCACAAATGCTAGGAAATATAAATAAACGATGTTTTATATAAAAAAGCAAAAACAATCTGGAAACCACTGCACAAAACAGTTAGGCTCCCTAAGTATTTTATTATCTATGATACACATAATAATACTATAATCATTGTATAACAATGAGATATAAATTAAATTAGTTCGTCATTTTTTATCGTGAATACTGGATTTACATGGCCATCATAATCATCGTGCACTACTTCATTTATCACCGTGGGACTTTTTGTGTCACCGGTAACTTGAATATATTTATAAAAGAATGCCATGATTCCAAATATAATCATCCCAACGAACATGAGACCGGCGAACAGGAAAAACTCGTTTGCCTGGAGAAATAAAATTGGAACCCATATGTTATTAATTCAATAAGAACTATATTGCCATTAATATTATATTGAAATCTACCTGGCTGTTGAAGATCTTCGTTTTCGCGATGATGATAATGATAAGATTACCCACAGCAATAGTGAGTAACCATGCAGCTTGCAATAATGATTTCATACTAGTTGGTGCTTGTGTGAACGCGAATTCCAATCCGGTTACAGCAAACAAAACTTCTGCCATCGCTATGATGATATATTGGGGAACCAACCACAGCATATGCATTGAATTTGGTGGTGTTACAGTGACTAGATGAATTTGTGTACTTTCTTTAGATGTGTAAATTTGAAGAGTATAAACACCACCAAGTTTCAATTCAATTGTTCCAACAATCTTGCCATTCACTTCAACATCATAAGTCCCTCTATTAGGTTGAATAAAATTACTTTCGTGGATTGGTTGCGATTGTGACGTTGTCGTTCCAAGTAGAAACTCATCTGCTTTGGACTTTTGAATCAATCGCATATCTGTCCTGGATTCGTTCAAAAGATTATAAGTGAGAATTCTCAGTGCTGGGTTTCCTCTCGGTGATTTTCTTACATCGTCGGGATAAGTGTAAATCGTATTTTCGAGAACATAGGACATTGCCACTCCCTCTCGCACGTTGAATTTTCCTGTAAGTTGGTTGAGATTATTGAATTGACAATGGGGATGTCAATATCTAAAGTTGAAATATGATTATCTTTCTAGAACTTACCAGATTTTTTTCCCTCGCCACATCTTGTAAAGTCAGCTGTGTATTCAATAGATTTTTCACCTATAAGTGGTATATTCGTATCAGCCCACATACTAAAAGAATCTATTTCATGTTCTTTATTATTCATGTTGACAGTAATACTGCAATTTCTTGGATTGAATATCCTCAATTGGGCAAGACCATCCGACGGTAAAATCGGATACGTTTTCTGAATTGATTAATTTTGATTATTAATAATTATTTGTGATTTATATATATAAAGTTACAGTAATGATAATCAACATTTATTACTTCTAGTTGCAGTTCGACGAAAGCAGCAACAATGAAGGCAACACCAGCTAAAATTCCGCCTGATGCCAATTTTTTTAATGGTGTGTTGATGAAATGAATTTTAGCCATTAATGGATAAACGCACGTTTCAAACAATGGTATGAATATAAGAATGAGGAATGGATCAATGACTTGCATTTGATCGGGTTTGATGTTATAGAATCCAATATCGCCATCCATTCGCGTTGCTTGGAAAGTCCAACGCGATCCCTGTTGTTCATAGAGTGCCCAAAAAATTGGAAGTGGTATGAATAACTTAACAATTTGCAGTGATGATTTTAAGTCCGAAATAAGTTTTATATCAAACTTATCATCTGCATAGTCAAGCCAATGTTCACGTTTCATTTCTTTCTTCACTATTTTGTTGCGAATTGCATGCTGGAATTATTTGAATTTTTGATTAAATATATATTCATTTAATAAATTTTATGTATTCATTTTATAGGTCAATAACTCACAAACATGCATCTTCCAACGTCCAACATCAAGTTCCCTTCAGGTTCTTTGATTTTGTACAAGCGCTTTCCAATTATGAAGATTACTGTCAAGAATTGAATCAAAAAATAATTGCTTTGTTCATATAATTATGATGATCTTCTTTTTGGATAGACAAAAATATTTTTGATAAAGTACCAATTGAAAGTGTCATCAATATCGCTGGCATTAAAAACGCTGCTGAATCACATGTTGTATCACCAAAGCATTCAATACTATTTCGAAGTTCTGGTGTTAAAAGTGCTGAGAATAATGAGCCAAAATTTATTGTGAAATAAAGAACAGAAAAAAATGTTATCAGATGTTTTTCTTGTTCTGGAAGAATAAATTGTTCGCCACCAAATGCTGCAACACATGGCTTGATACCACCTGAACCTATGGCAATCAATAATAATCCAGTTATTGATAACTCTCTGTGAACAAATAAAATAATAATCAATAATTACCCATTTATTGGATTTTAAACAATTAATCAACAATTTTTATACCTGATTGGAAGATTGAAAATTGGCACGGATGTTACTGACAATAGCAACTGTCCAAAAGCATAAACAATACTAAGATAAAGTATTGTTTTGAATTTTCCAAGCCATGCATCAGCAATCATTGCTCCAATTAAGGGGAAAAATGCCACGAGCATTGTGAATGAATGATAAATAACAGTGGACATGTCATCATCAAATCCCAATTTGTTTCGAAAGTAGAGCGCCAAAATAACTATAATCAAGTTTGTATAATTATTATTCAGAAAACTTTAAATTATTTTTTTTTTTTATATAAGAATATATTACCTCGCATTCCATGGTAAGAAAAACGCTCGCAGCATTCATTGGACACAATGTAGAAGACAGACTTTGGATATTTGATTTTCTGTGAAATATTTTAAAGAGAAGAATATTATTAATAGGCAGTTAAGAGAATCATAATTATCAATTGTAAGAATAAAATCAGAATATTCAAATTTTTTTATTTTTATTCCAACATTTTACGTACATTCAATGAGTATTGTCCGTTTTTAGCATTTATGTACATTAGAATTCTACTTAGATAAATTTAATCGTTAACAAAAGATATAAATTATACTTGATAAGTAACCGCATACCTTTAAATAGCCTTCATATTCATACTAATAAACGTGGCCTAAGATATATCATAGCAAAACCAGAGCAGAGTATTGTGTTTACTAATCTCGAATTGAAGACAACGTGCAATTAGACTAAATTCATATTTATCTTTTATTTATTTCTAATAAACTTTCGCGCGTTATGAATTTTATTTTTAAACAATTTCCTATCGTCTAATAAACATCACCTAATCTCACTCCAATTTTATAGTTTGATCCCAAATTAAATCAGATTTTTAAACTTATCTAAGAATAACTTGATTAAATTGCGATTCAAATCAAATGTTTGACGAAAAAATACTTGACATATAAGAAATTAGTTATTTTTCATTAATTTAATCTGACAATCAGTTTTTTATCTATTTTCAATCTGGATTATATCAGCAGTTTATCCAAGTTTCGATCACTGATTCGTGAATAAAAATAAAAAAAATAACGGTTGGCTTCCAATTTATTGTCGAAAAATAGTTAACGATAAATAATTAATTGTGAACAATGTTTCACTATGATGTGAATGTATAATAAATTAGCTCATTTCAATTCACATTATATCACTGATGGAATAATTGTATCACACAACAAGCACAGTCTTTAATAAATTCCAAAAACACCAAAAACTATAGAAAATTGTGATTAAACAGTAGAATCATTGTGGACATACCTTTTCCTGCTTCTTTTCAATTCCACTCATTTTATCACAGTGTTTCAAAATTTTGGTTGCACTCCTAAATATATAGGGGAAAAAAAAAATGTTGCATCAGTCATTACAGTTTACCACCACGAAATTAAATTTCTTGATAAGGAATCAATTGTATGAACGTTCATTTTAAATAGTCGAGAATTCTAATCTTAGGTATGGTGATGATATTTGTATGATAGCGAACATAATCCTACTCATAAGAAACATATTCATTCACCGGCTGTAATACACGAAGTAAATACTAAATTGATATATAAACTGTTAATGACAAATGACTTTACAGTTATTCGACGTCAATAATGAATACAATTTTTCCACTAATATTTCGAAACATTTTGGATGATGAAACAATTTGAAAATGAGAATAATCCAACTTTTAAAAAGATATTGCACATCGCGAGATATATAAATGCCTCGGGGGTTTATTTTGAATTTTATCATTACATTCTTGATTAATTAATTTATATATAACCACAAAAACCTTGTAACAAAAATTAAACCGTCATTTAAAATATGGCACACTGTGATAATCAATGTGGCTCATACATTTATTTCTATCATATCATAACAGTGCATATAATCATTTTCTTTCTGATTTTACGATTGAAAATTCGTATTCAAATCAATTCCAACAATTGCAATTGCTTCAACTAAGATATTAATTAATTATTATAATGAACTAAAGATGAATAGACATCAAATAGAGTTACTGGATCAATTTCAATTTATGGTTTAATTATTAGAATTTTTATTACAATTTATCAATAGGAAATCAACCGTTTTTTCAGATGCACTGACTTAATAATAATTTTTTCTACCTTTTTCTATTTTGTATACACTCGAAGAAACTGTTCAAGTACCAAAACACAATTGGAATGTTTAAAATTTATATAATCGCACAGCGAGAAATAAAATAAATTCTTAACTTAATATAACAATTTTATTTTGATACGAAGTATGAGCATTTCTCCGATACGTGTTCATTAGCTTCAACACAAATACATACTAATGTCATTTTATTTCAATTATAACGAGCCTTAGTACCGAGCTATTATCAGAGAGGGGAAAGAAAGAATTTGTTTAGTTGATTTGTGAGGTAATGCGGAAATATACGAAAACACACGAGGCAGGCATAAGTGACGGACAGATATTTCTATAATGAGAGATATCAAGGAAAACTAAATAACGTGATGATCATGAACAGCAAGTTTTGATACAGGATTAAGTACGTAAGGATATACAGTATCAATATCTACCATTAGATATAAATATTCGCATTATAAAAATGAATGCAAGACCGAAAAAGAATTTTGAATTGCATATGAAAAGAGTACAAAAACAATAATGCACAAATACAAATTTATATACATTTTTATTCAGACGAGAAAAAAAAATTTATAAACAAAAGAATCAGAATATTGAAAATTATTGAGACCCCATTTCCTTATTTTGTTGATATGAGAAAATGCATTTATTATTATGACGAAAAGTTGACGACAAAATAGTTCTAATTATCTATTGAGAAATTTGAAAGTTTCGTTCTAGATATTATCTTTGGTAGTGTGTCAATTAAGTGAGTGGTAAATCAAACACACACGTGTATCCCATTAGAACTTTGACAACTAATATATTTTCGAACGTTAATTGACATCGTTCTATTATCTCAATTTTCTTCATCGCTTTTTTTTCCATAAATATTGGTGTGGATAAATTATGTACATTATGTCATAATTTATTTTGTAAAGTTATATTTACGTTAGAACGTTGAAAAATACAAATCTGATTATCATTAAATATATTATTGTATATGATGATTGAAAATTTCTTTTCTTATATTCGTCATATATTTATATATATAAAGCAGGAATTGATAACAATTTTGATAATCTATAATCAGTCAGCATGGTCATGGCTACATCAATCAACATCGTCACTTTTAGGTACAAATGATGGATTGACTCGACCCCCACTTTCATTCATTACTATTCCATCATGTAAATCTGCAATGATGGAAGTGTCTTCTTCGTCAATAAACTTAACATATTCATAATACAACGCCATGATTCCAAATATGACAATATCAACAATCATAAGTCCAGCGAATAAAAAGAATTCGTTAGCCTAAATAAAAAAATAATAATACAATTAGTTTCATTATATATTAAATGAATTGAAAAAATTCATTTATGATTGGATCATATTCTATCACTTACTTGTCTTTCAAATAATTTTGCTTCTGCAACAATGACTACAATGAGATTACCAAAAGCAACAGTGAGTAACCATGCAGCTTGCAATAGAGATTTCATACTGACTGGTGCTTGTGTAAATGCGAATTCTAATCCAGTAACAGAAAACATTACTTCTGCCATTGTAATTATAATGTATTGAGGAATTAACCATAGTATGTGCATTGAATTAGGTTCAGTAACTGTGATGAGATGAGTTTTCGTAGTGTTTCCAGATAAATAAATTTCGAGTGTATAAACACCACCAAGTCTTATCGAAATTGGATCAACTCTGTTGCCATTAACTTCTATGTCATATGTCCCTGGATTGGGATCAATAAATACACTATGATGAATTGGTTGTGACTTTGAATTTGGAGTACTTAATACAAATTTCGTTTCTGATTTTTCAATGAGCTTCACATTAGTTATTGAATCAGTGTTATAAGTGAGTATTCTCACAGCAGGATTGCCATTGTCTGTTTTATTAACGTGATCTTTAAAACCGTGAATGGTACTTGCAAACACATAAGACATTGCACTGTTTTCTGTTACGGTAATTGTTCCTGCAAAATAAATATATTCATCAAATTCCTGTTATTAAATAAATAACAAACAAACGTACCTGATACTTTTTCATCACCACACAGATCAGCTGTATATTCAATTGATTTATTTCCATTCACCCTCAAATTTGTATTTTTATACATACTAAAAGAATCAATTGCAAATGTTTCATTATCTAAAGCGACTGATATATTGCAATTCCTTGGATTAAAAATTCTCAACTGTGCCATACCAGTTGATGGCAATACTGGATACGTTTGCTGAAAAATGATAGATAGAATCCATAAATTTATGAATAATATTGAAGTATATTTATGTTCAGGATTAATTACCTCTAATTGCAGTTCGACTAAAGCAGATATGATAAATGCGACACCGGCTAATAGTCCGCCAGTCGTCAATTTTTTTAATGGCGTATCGATCAATCTTATTTTAGCCATCAATGGATAAATACAAGTTTCAAATAAAGGTATGAATAAAAGAATCAATAGAGGATTAATAACTTGAAGCTGATCGGGTTTGATGAGATAATTTCCAACTTCACCATCCATTCGCGTTGCCTGAAAAGTCCAACGAGATCCTTGTTGGTCGAATAGCGCCCAAAATATTGGAAGTGGTATAAACAATTTTAAAACTTGCAATGACGATTTGATATCTGCTATAAGTCTAACGTCATATTCATCATCTGCATTATCGAGCCAATGTTCACGTTTCCTTCCTTTTATGGCAGTTTTATTGTAAATTGCGTGCTGTAACAAAATTTAATCTATGTCATATTTATTTCATTAATATCTATAAAAAAATCACAAGAATAAATAACTCACTGAGATACATTTTGCGACTTTCAACACAATATTTCCTTCCGGTTTTTTCACTCTGTACGACGATTTTCCAATAACGAAAATTACTGCGATATAAACAAAATATTATTCCAGGTGGGCATAATTTATTTACTTATTTTTCTATGTTTTTTTTCTCATAAAAAAATGGAATTGAGATAAATTACCAATTGAAAGTACCATCAATATTGCAGGTAAGAGAAATGCTGCTGAATAACAAGTTGTCTCGCCAAAACATTGAATCCCATTTCGCAATTCAGGTGTGAGGAATGTGGAAAGTAACGAGCCCGAATTGATTGTGAAGTAAAACACTGAGAAAAACATTGCTAAATATTTCTCTTGTTGAGGAAGGACAAATTGATCACCACCAAAAGCTGCAACGCATGGTTTTATACCACCCGTACCGATAGCAATCAATAATAGACCAGTTAATGACAATTCTCTGTGAATTAATTAAATTATAATATTAATTACTATGACTTTCCTCCCATTCTCATGGAGTAGGTTACGTATTTCCCTTTATCCATTAATTTATTCATTTGCATATAGATATGTAATCAAATTCTATGACATCGTGTACTTGACTTTACATAACAAATTGCAATGAGCTGTGTTGTGAAATCGCATACCGAAAGTGGCACATGTCCTTCATTTCATGCATAATTATTACCTGATTGGTAGACCAAAGATTGGTGCAGCAGTTGCAGATAAGAGGAGCTGGCCAATAGCATAAACGATGCTGAGAAAAAATATTGTTTTAAATTTTCCAAGCCACGCGTCAGCAATCATCGCTCCAAATAATGGAAAAAAATACACAAACATTGTAAATGTATGGTAAATTACTGTTGCTGTGTCATCAGTGTATCCTAATTTATTCTTCAAGTACAGCGCCAGAATTGCTGCAACCAAAATCATCAATTTTTAAATCTGATTTATCTTTCTGTGAACATAAATAAAGTTTATCATTTTTTTCTTTGGATTTATACTTACTACGCATTCCATAATAGGAAAACCTCTCACAGAATTCATTAACAACAATGAAGAATACTGACTTTGGATACTTAAGTTTCTGCAATAAAAACAAACATAAAAAGAATGAGAATAAGGTTGTAATTAAATCTATTAATTTTTCATCTTTTTCTTGAAAATAAATACAATGATAATTTGTATTTATAATAAATTTTCTTCGTCGAACTGTGCATTAACCAAATAATGTGATCTGAATTTTCGTGTTAATTTCGATATGATAAATTAAAATTATCATTAGAATAAACACAGCTGCGACTAACAGTTTTCCATACACGTTTATGGTGCAGGATGAATGACTTCAATACTTCATAATCGTAACAACCTTGAGGTGAACTTTCCTTGCCTTGAGAGATACCATACACAATATAGTGGAATAAAATGTGATAAAAAATTGATAAGATCATAACAGAGACATTATTGTCATTTGTATATGTATATTTGTTTTCATAATTGTCATCAAACATTTGATAATGAATATGTAATGATCTTTACTTCAACTTCTCTGTGATCATCATTGTTTCCTTCTATTGTTTTCTTTTTTTTTTTCATCGTGCTCAGTTCTTTCCTCATTGAACTTGATTACACGTTATTATAATTATTCATAAATTCCAATGTACACTCAAGACATATTGAAATATATTGCAATTTCCTTGCAGCGGAACTATTTGCTCTGTCTGATAAAAATTGTTGGAAAATTACATGTATTACGAAGAAAAAAAAAATAAAATGATAAAAATATAAAGAGTTGATGGATATTGTCACACACATGTTGACATTATATCATTCGAAATTTATGTAAATGATTCGATATTTCCAGCGAATATGGTAATTTACAAACACTATTTTATACGAATAGTCCAACTAAAAAAGGAGCGAAATTATTGTGTTATCGCAATTTGACTCATTCTTAAGCAATGACGAAATAGAAATAGTAAAGGGAGAAAAAACAAGTTCTGGTAGTCAATTGAATTGTGGAAAACAATAAATGTTAAAATGAAATTCATTGTATGGTGATAATTGCTAATAGACAAGCGTTTCTTCTCAACAATGCTTGGTCATAATTCAAAAATACTCCACACTTTTGATCCATCATTTTTTTTCTCTCCTTTCACTGATAAGCCGTTCAATATTTTCTTAAACTGAATCAACTTGACAAATTGGTATACATAACAACTCGTATACGTTTTTAATAAGGATAAAAAAATTGAAATAAGAAAGAAAAAGAAAAGTGTCGTTGAGAAACCTTTTTCAATGACGTTCCTTCATTCCCGAGCATCTTGCACGCGGTTTCTTCTTTAATCAACTGAATATTTTTCACAGCACAGTTTCCTACAAGCCGCAATAGCAAATGAATTCCATGAAACAATTGTCACTCAATGTAATTCATTTGATAATTATTTGTTTATTTCTTCACTGAATTGATTTGAGTTTATTTATTTTTTTCAAAATTTATGACATCAAAAAAGTATTATCATTTTTTTAAATTTATAATAATGAAGTATAATTGAATATAATGATAAATAAAATGAATTTAACGTCGCAACTAATTAAGCACTAGTGAAATGTGACTCGTAGCTTTCGCTACAATGAAACGCAACTAAATGCGGCCACGCGCCACGATGAAATGCTACTTGTAGCCTCTGTTCTCCGTCCAAGTGATATGGAACGAATACAGAACAGCGAATAGAGGAGTAACGGCGTGTCAACGTCGTCGACCACATTGAAGGCCGCAAATTGTGCCACAAATACACAGAAACATAAACGTCATGTGGTAGCAGAATCAAACACAAGTTGACCGACTCAGTATGCGACAATGCATTTTGTTCACAGACAATAAGTAAGTAGAGACATTGACAATCATCAATAATACAAACATCCGGCATCGAATTGCATTTGTAAATCTTCATTTTCAAACCAATAAATATTTCATCTCAAGCATAGAAAGTATAGTGTGATGTAATAATTCATTTCTCGATAGAAATATAAGTCGATTTTATATTGCATTGATAAGGTGAAAGTATATTATTGATTCAATAGATTATGAATCTTGCAAGTGTATATGAGAGTCGACGTTTCTCCTTGTTTGTACTGACTCATTCATCAGAATTATGTGTGCATGAAACTTAATATTAACGATCATGAAAATATTTTTTTTTCTGTTGATAATGATAGCAATTTTACAATTTTTCTTCAGGTGCCAATAATGAATGGTTTCCTCTCAACGCAAAAGTGGAATAATTTATATGACGTTGAATATAATTGTGTTAAATTGTATTACACAATTTTTTGCGTCACACAGCATTGGATAAAAAACATTCACCACTGATTGGAACCGAATAGTTTCAGCTAATATATCAAAGATTTTCTACTTTGCACAATAAAAGAATTGAAAGTAAAAAAGCAGATAACGCGTTATACGAAAGCCCATACTCATACACAGATATAAAAATTAAATTCTTGGTTGCATTGTTTCCTGTTTGTTCATAATTATTCATATCAGCGAGGGCAAAGTTCAAGAAATTCAATAAGTTGAACGTTAACAATACGGAACTTGCACGTTTATATATATAAAAAGGTAAATATACTTATAATTATCTCATTGAAGTTCAGACATATGAAGATATGAGAAAATAATTACAGTAAATTAAGATTATTCCCGAATTTGGAAACAGCTCGTCAACTTCTCTGCTATATATTCATTGGTTTTGTTTTACTTCCACTATCGTTCACTTCACTGCGCTTTATTCAGAAAAAAAAACATCCAAACTATGCCCAAGTGTATATGCACTCATCCGCATAATATGTAAACAGGGCATTATTTTCTCGAAATATATCCAAATCGATTTTAATCAAACATCAAGAATAGTTATCTCATAGTAAATTAATATACATATATATATAAATGCTTATCGGGATTGGATCATTCGTGATAGGATAAAGAGAGCAAGTACGAACTTCATGGTTTTATCGCATTGATATTGTGATTCTCGTAAGAGCAATACTTCTCTTACGTTCGAGTGTAGTATTTAATTCATAGAAAAATATCTATGAAATTTTATTAAAAAATTCGTTGACTATCGCAGCTAATGTGATGTGACTAAATACACATACACAACTACGTCATGTGTAATTAATGGCAATTTTATGCTTGATATAGAAATTGATAGAGATAATTAAACAAATTATTATACGTTCGAGAATTTATATTTACACTCAAATAGGTATGAGTTATATATGTATATAAATTCTTTTGATTGTTCAAAGTTTACAACACGAGGAAAGAAATAAATGGATAAATTGGTTAAATTGAAAGAAGATGTCTGGGTTAATGCGCTACAACATCTGATACACACAATAATGTGTTACCGTGTCACAAGGAATAAAACATTTGATGAATGAAAATATGATTGAGTTGTTGTCAAAAGATACACAAGCTTGTGTATGTATATATTCACCTGATCTTGACCTTCATCATCGCGTATTTCACTTTTTTCGCCAGCTAGAACATAAAAATGTGTAAACATTTATATTCAAATGGAATGCAGTGATTAAACTTTCACTTTTGTGTTGTAATTCATTACCATAATGAAAGAATTAATGAGTCTCTTCGACAATTTGAAAGATAGTTTGATTCTATTGTGTGAATTTGTGTTTTTATATACTGACCAAGGTCTGTAGAGCCAGATGGTCTCCCATCAAGTGTCATTATTGATATATATTAAATAAACGAACAAATGTAAATTTTACAAATATGAAAAAATAATGTATACACGTCAGATATTCAACGTCTGAAATCTATGTGAAGAGTGTAACAGCTCTAGCACTATATCAACTTCAAGTAATTAATATCAAGTGTACAAAGTCACATTTTATGGCATCTTATCATGAAAAATATGTTCAATGTTGGCTTATTTCAGCCAATCATTGGGCATACCTGATGTGCTTTATTATCTAGAATTGATAATGGATCCCATGATCTGTATCAATACTTTTTTGTATCGTTCACACAGTGTAACATGAGGTTCTATTATCAATAAATATTTGGTTTCGTATGTATATATTCACACAACAGTGAATATAGCCTAAAACGTATTTTGGTTTTGACATCAAATACAATCTGCAATTCCAAAAATATATATTAAATTTAAACTAACTGACATAAATAATTAATATTCATCTACAGTATTTCAATTAATTCCAAATACACTTGTTTATTTGTGTACCTGTTGGAATTTCCCAAAGTATCTTGTCATCGAACTTTAACATCATGATACCTGTGAAGATTTCGTGTAAAGAACAACGGTGACGAAATCGTTGCAGATTATTTATCTGCTTTATCATCGTAATAAGAAAGTTTTGTATGAACAATGAACTGAATCAATGATTGAGACTGAGGTTCTGGGACATTCTGCAAAGATCTATCGCAATCGAAAGAGTCCATAGAACAAAAATTAAAATTCCGAATGACTGCAATCACGAATGCTCCATTATCTCAAATGCTCATTTCACTGAATTGGATAAATCAGTTTTCGTCAATTGATAATGCAGAATACTGAAAAAATATTTATCATCATCGACGAAATGGTTGATTGATACTCCAGACAACCTTGGCGCTCCAGCTAAAACACGTGATTTTCCTAGTTTGGTCAATCATTTTTTATGATTTGTTTTTAATTATTGGAATTATTCAATTGGCAATACCCGGTTTTATAACTAGCCTCTTCTATTTGATGAATTTTTTTTACAAATGAAGAAACCACAATTTCAATGGTGTTCTATAAACAGATGAGAATGTAAAAATGATTTAATCAAAATTCTTGAAATTCCATTCCTTTTTTGATTTAGTATTAAATTAAATACTGCAAAATATTTGGCTTTCTTTTCATTCATATAATTCACAAAATTTTACAAGTTGGATAAAATGAGAATGGTCATATAAACCGACGAGATTAGATTGTTACACATTCAAACTTTATGAGATTGATGAATTCCTTTATGTCCAGAATTCCAATCACATCTTTCACGCTGAATATTTTTACAACTGCTCAGTACTGATTGACCCATTTTCATCACTGGCAACAAAAATATCCTCATTCTTAAATTCTTCGATTAATATTTCCATAACATCATAATTATTTTCTATCTGTAAGACAAATAAATATTTATCCAATTCATTTTTAGTTCAAACACTCAGTATATATTTGAATTTTCAAATAATTTCGCGCCATTGTGTTTTACATTGCCATCTTTGAGCAAGAAAAGCAAACACCAAAATTCTCCCTCTATCTCTCTCTCTTCATTTATCAAGGAACGACTTTCCAAAATTGGCAAGGGTCAAGTGATGGTAAATTCGCTTTGACTGTAACATCAGACATTTCATTAATGTCGTGATCTGGGTGATAAACTGGTAGGAGCAAAACTCGTTTTCAATGACCGCAACAAGTTTGTAATATTATTAGCTAATATGGTCCATGATCAGTGCCTTTGAGTACATATGAGAGCGTATTTTATCAGTCACTCAGTGTAATTCATGCTCACATGATGTATTACTATAGCAACTGCTTATACATTTCAAAATCGTCATGATAACGATTGGATCTGAATAACTGTATTGAGTTGCTGGCATCAGCTTTTAATTGCTATTGATCACAGATGGATTGGACGACTATATAGAATTTTATTGATACGTCTTTATGATACTCATGAGTACATTCTGCGTCGCATCTTTGAGGTAAGAACATGGAGAAAAGAATTAAACGCTTCAATTACAATTATGCCGGTCACTGTATCACACCTCTATATCAATAGTGTCATCAGCATGTCGCCGTTCAGGACAATGAACTTGTATTAACTTACCACCACCACTTCCACCACCTGTTGTAGGTTGATAATCTGATGGTGAAGCAGCGAATTATTGAAGAAAAATAAGTTGGAGGAAAAAAAAAGAGAGTGAAAAGGAAGCAGTCAGCAATGATTTATGAAGCATGGCACGAAAATGGGGATGTTTGGATCCTTGAATTGTGGAGATTTTCATGGTCTGAAGAGTTTGTTGGTGAAAATTGAAGCAAAGTTTTGTTTTATAACCTTTAAAATTGTGGGTTGAATAAGAGAAAGAGTGAACGATGGGTTTTGATGTGAATCGATTTCAAGGCGAAGTGGATGAAGAATTGGTGTGTCCAATTTGTTCTGGTGTTCTTGAGGATCCTGTTTCGGTATTATTCATATTTGTTATTGATTTGTAGCTGTCAGTGTTTGTATTGATTGTTTGTTCTGTATTATGATTTTGGAATGAATAATGAATAGAGTTATAAAATTGATTTATAATTTTGGAAGCTATGCAGTATCTGAAGACCGGTAGGTGAGTGATGTGTTGCAGGCGGCTGTTTGTGAGCATGCTTTTTGTCGGATATGCATCAATGAGTGGATCAGTCGACAACCAACATGTCCGTTGGACAGGACGCCAATCACCTCGGCACAGTTGCGGTCAGTACCGAGGATACTACGGAATCTCTTGGCGCGATTGTGTATCACGTGCGACAATATGATGTATGGTTGTCAAGCTGTTGTAAAACTTGATAATCTCGTTGCACATCTCGAAGAATGCGAATTCAATCCAAAAAGGCCAGTGCCATGTGAACAAGGATGTAGTCTTATTATACCCAAGGATGAATTGAAGAATCATAATTGTGTGAGAGAATTGCGGAGTCTTATTCAATCACAGCATCAAAAATTGAGTGATATGAAACGTGAATTAAGCGAACAACAATTTCAAATAAATGAACAGAGACGTGAAATTAATTTATTGAAAGACTTTATGCGTGCAATGAGAGTTTCGAATCCAGCGATGCGTGCCATTGCTGATCAAATGGAGAGAGATGAAGTTGTGAGATGGTCAGCAACATTACCACGTGCAAGAGTTACAAGATGGGGTGGTATGATCTCAACACCTGACGAGCTTCTCCAGGTATACTCTTAAAAGAAGATAATTGTTCTAACTATTATATTTTTTTCTGATTCTCAACTGATGGTATTGATAATATTCGCTTCAATAAGTTTGATGATTTGCAGACTATGATCAAAAGAACCTTATCAGAATACAACTGTCCGCCACATGTAATTGATGAACTAATGGAAAACTGCCACGAGAGAAAATGGCCACCTGGTCTAAATTCCTTAGAGACACGGCAGAATTCCAGACGTCAGTATGAAAACTATGTATGTAAACGCGTACCCGGTAAACAAGCAGTTCTAGTTCTTTATTGTGACAATACGCATATGCCTGAGGACATGATGGTGGAACCAGGGCTCGTAATGATTTTCGCCCATGGTATTGAATAACAATGAAGTACATCTCACTGCTATATAAATTTATACATAAACACACACATAGACACACCTGAAGTGATCAAAAACCGAACGCTTTTGAATCAATTATAGACATTATGAGTCATTATATTAAAGAACTTCTTTTCAGTTGCAAGTTGATCATATACAGTCAAAGATAATTCAAAATATTTCATGACATATTTTATCGTTGCCGGTTAACTTACTTTTTTTTCGCTTGTGTTTAATTAATTATCATTTGTAACAGGGGTGCACCGAATTGATAGAAAAAAGTTTGAGGGAACGATTTGTGAAATTTTTTTTTGTAACATTCAGCTATGCCATGAAACGTTTCGGCCGTTGATTTTATTCTCACTTATGAGCATGAGTGCTCGGAGAGAATATATTGGTGGTCAATGATTTATAAGCGTGAATGGTGGAAAAACTTTGGTTCAAGGAAGAGAAAATGAATGAAACAAAAAAGGTTAATTCAGCGGTACCCAGATGAAGGCCTCCCACAATTTATTGTTAGCCAAAAGACTGTGATATCACCTTTATATCATAAAAGATTTCACAAATAAATGTCGTATATGTGATTGTCTTATGAATTGCTCGTGGGACGCATAATTATTATAGTTCTTTTGTGTTTTATTTCGCTTCGACGCTATTTTTTTATGACAGCCTTTACGTTTATATTGTATAGGCTACAAGTGCGATAATTGCAATGCACAATGTCTGATATTAATTTATAAGAAATTAGAAATTGTATGTGAAAATATCATGTTATTTTTTGCCAATGTTGCTATAATTGTCTGGATCTCGCCCAGGATATGTACGTGGAGCTTATTTTTTCTTTTGTAATCTTGAGCACTTTTTTAAATGATTAAAAAATGAATTACTATGGAAATAAAAGAAAAAGATATTGAACTAGACAAAATGGTTGTTATTTGAAAAAAATCAGTAATTTACAGATGTTTCAGTCATTAAACAATGTAAGAATGTCATTAACATATTCTTTCGATAGAAAAAAATTGGATGTATTTATTTATTAATCATATTTTCATCTTCTGTAAAACAGAATCAAATATTTGGACAAACTCTGGTTGTGACGCGACCATAGGCTCGGTCAGGATCCATAACAATTTCTTCCGAGTTAATTACTATGTTTCTGATACAACCAACGTATTGTGCATGCGACGTGCTGCCTCGTAATCGCTTTCCTAGAAGCGGATGACCCCCTACAAATATGGGATGCTTTGAGAGGACTGGCGCCAAGTTTTTGTCAGCTGTTTCAGGAGGTGCTCCTGAATGATCAACGGAAAGAAGGACAGAGTTTTTCTGCTTCACGGCTGCAAACATAGAACGAGAAATAAAAAGTTATATTATTTTCAAATCAACATTTTTGGACATCTGAAAAAAACTATTGAGAATTATTTCAGTTATATGCGTATGTATGCAATCATTTATTCATTTATTCACCTCGTATATTGTGCCAGTGGCCATCGCACATTGAATGTGGTGTAGTCGGAACGAATGAAGTCTCAATTGGACCCTTGGCCGTCTTGATGAGGAATTTGATGGTTCCATTGATCATTTCCAAGATCAAGAAATCTCGTCTTCCATGCACAGACAGTAAATGACCAGACGTTGTTCGAGGTTTGATATCCATTTGGATATCAACACTGCGCCCAACCGTGAATTTATCCTCTATAACAGGAATATATGAAATCAATTTTTCCATCTAATGCACATCTTAAGAAAAGAAAAAAAAGAATTCATTCACTCACTGGCTTTGAATAAATTGCTTCCATTTCCGGGATAGAAGAACAGTCCAGGCTCGACTCGCTTCGAGCAAGGAATAACGCCAATTTTATCTCCTGGTTCACCAACATGTTCACCATTCACCATGAAGTTGCCCAAGCAACCATCGAATGTTTTGTTAACTCCCTAAAATTATTCGACATTAAAATAATGGATAATTAAACAGGAGAATCGGCACAATTCCTTGAGTTTATGAGTTATAATTCTTACAATTGTTGCGAAGACACTTTCAGATAATTCTGTCGAAATTCCACCCACATAGAACGGCGGATTGAGATTAATTGTATTAAGTTCTCCTTCTGAATAACCGGCAGCAGCTGGGTATTCGTCAATATATAGTTCCCCGAAATTGTCTTTTCGTTTAAAAACAATAGTATGCCATTGATTATTATTAATTTTTTCATCACTTCTCAACAATGCCGGTCCACTACCGCAATCAAAAGTATAATGAACACGACCGTCACGAACATAAACAGCTATAAAGTTTTGTCTCTCTAAATCTGAGCTGTAGAAAATAATGCCTTCATCTGACAAGGTTTTAATGTCGATTTGGAAGTCATAATCATGTTTATAACGTCCATCAAGTGATCGGTATTCAAGACGACTGTGCCGAGCAGTTCCAAATCTCCAGCCATTCTCTGTATCTGGATCAGACGCTGGTACGTAAGGCAGTTTACATTGATCAACAGTATAGGGTGCTTCAGTTGTTGTAGTTGTTGTTGTAGTTGATGTTGGAGATTCATTTTCCGGATTTGGTGTCGGTACATTTCTCGGTTCATCAATTGTTATACGACCTTCAACTTTATTCGGCCCTGGTTCTGCCAAATCTATGTCTACATCTACAATATTACTCTGCGTGGGAGTCATTGTAATAGTTTCAGGAGAGCCAGTGACTGGTGGTGGTGGCCAGACATTAATACCTGAATCGACTTCAGGTGATACAGGAGTTTCACCACCTAAACATTTGCCAAGGAATGCATTCGGCCGTTCTTTCGATTCGGCAAAATTGATTATGTTCCCATTTATTGTTGCGTCACCAATACATCCGACAAATGGCTCAGTTGATTTCGAACCGCCTTGTGCGATTCCAAAAGCATTAGGTAAACCACCAATATACAAGTTACCTTTCTCAATAATAAGATTTGGCGGTGGATATTCAGAAATGAAATTTTCTGCATCATCAATGTCGATGCGTAATGCATTATTGTCGTGAGTTGCTGTTACCACATGCCATTCATTATCATTGAATTTATTTCCGGCACTACTACTTCTCACTTCTTCACCTTGACTCTTAAATATCAACACTCCATCCTGAATTGAAAGGGCACTGTTAGCCGTTTGATCTGCATTTGTCACATAGAATATGAGACCGTTTGCGGCCATCGTTTTAAATTTGAAATTGAGCTGGAGAGTTGAATTCGCTGTTATATTTTGCCATCGGACATAACCAGGAGTTTGATCTTCAAATGAAATAAGACTTGCAAATCTCACTGGGCATCCAGGCATCACTCCAAATGCTTGCAAATTTCTACTGAGATCAACTGATGTATCGAGAACAACCACCCCATCAATACAACCTTCAAAACCTGCATGTGACACTGTTCCAAATGTGTGTCTTATATTCGGTGGATAGCCACCGATATAGATGTGGTCAGTCGTTGTTAACATCTTTCCAGGACCGCTCGCTTCAGCTTTCGCCACCATTATTCCATCTATTTCCAATACTCCAATACCTTCAAGCCTCCTCGCTTCAACACTGTGCCATTCACCGTTATTATATTTGTCCTCTGATGATAATGCAACTGGGCCATCACCAAGATCAAATTGATACAGCACTTGACCATTTTTCATTTCCAATGATAAGAAATGTTTGTTTTTGCCCATCAAATACATCAAACCATCTTCGGTGAATGTTTTAAAGTCCATTTTTATACTGAACTTCGAAGGGTCGTGACGAATTTGTGAATTCTTCATACTGAGAATTGCAAAACCGTTATGATCAAAGCGATAGCCTGTGCTGGGTGTGAAATCAATGAGTTTATCACGTTCTCTGGCGTCTTGATGATTATTTTCGCCTTTTATGAAATTCCAAAGTGACATTGGTATGTCACCCACCACCAGTTCTTCCATTTCACCCTCAAACGATGACGCCGTTACTTCATCTTGAATTTGGAATGACGATGGATAGCCACCAACAAATAATTTTGATTGTTCCTGATCTAAATTGAATATCGAATATGTTCCTGGTAAGACTTGCTCCTTCACAAATAATTGATCCCTTCCTTCGCCTATATCCTCACGGACAATTAATTTAATATTCTTTCCTGTACGCTCAACGATAATTTGACGCCAAATATTATCAGAAACGAATTTATTGTTGATAATTTTGACGGGTCCCGATCCCAGATCAATAATTAAAACTGGGTAACCACCTTCAATAATTAATGCCAGGAAATCATGGGTTTTCTGTCGTGGTAATTTGGCTCGTTTATCATTACCAAGATATAGCAAAAATCCATTAGTTTTATCGGTCCTGAAGTATAATGAAAGTTTCGTCGAAGTTGCCAGCAACGGTAAGCTCTCTGGATTTTTCAATTGTAATGTTGTATTTCTGTAGAACGTTACACCAGTTTTGAATCTATCAGCTAATTCTCGGGCGTTCGCTATTTTTGTTTTCAATGCTTCAATTTTATTTTTAAGATCGGCGCCAGTTGTATCAATTGTTTTTTGACGTTCTCCAAGTTTGCTCAATAGTTCTGACATATTTGGCAGAACCCTATTCACTGAATCGAGTTGTTTGTTGGCTTGAGAAATATCACGAATTGAATCGGACGTGTCTTTACTCAAATTTTTTGTTACTTTCAAATCGTTTGGAATTTCATTGACAATACCATTCATATTTTCAATTGCTCGACGAATGATATCTTCAACTCCTTTACTTTCATACGTTGCATCTTCAATTGGGGAACCGGTTTCAGTTTGTAAATGGTTCAATGTATTATTTATACGCTCTAGAGCTTCAATATTTCTTTTATTTTGTCGTGTTAGTACGTTCACATCGTCTTGACCACGATCAAGATCTTCCTCCAATTTTCCATCAGTTATCGCGAGTGCTTCAGATGCTGCTGATGCAAGTTCAGTTGACTTTTTCTTTGTATCAGCGGCTTTTTGACCAATTCCGTCTGATAATTCTGTGGCATTGTTCGAAGCTTGTGCTGCCTCAATTGCTGCATTTTGTGCTTTTTGAATGGCCTCTTCAATATCACGATAAGCTGACACTGCTCGAACTGCACTTGTATTACGAGTGCCAGTTAAAACATCGTCAAGTTCGACTGATAGAACATAGAGATCTTCTGCATGTTTAACAGCGTCGTCAACAGTCTTTAGAACATTCAATAGATCTTGATCGTTTTGGGTGAGTGTCTCATTGAGTTGAGATAATAAAGCCTCTTGTCGTTCATGAGAATCTTCTGTGTAATAAAAATAAAAGTAGAAATTAGATCGAAATAATTACAAACTTTCAGATTTTTATATTTAAAATATTGCTTGAGTTCCTCACCTAAATCTCTATAATTTTTCGCCGCTTCGTCCAATGTTGCCGTTGCATTTTTATTCAAATATTCACCAGCGACAATATCATCTTCAGTCTCTATTGTTGCATTTTTCAATACATCAAAGTTTGTGAATTCTGTCGATTGTTTATTATCATTGATAAGATTTTCAGCATTACGTGCGAGCTCTTGAGCTTTGTCCGCAATATTATAAAAGTCATCGACTTTCACAGTAAAATTTTGAACCCTTTCACCAAGTTTATTGGCAATTGTGCTGAGATTGTTCACTGGGAATGTATATTCATTCATTTCGGATACCAGAACATTTGCTTGATTGGATTGATCAGTTGCTTTATCCCGAAAATCAAAGAATGACATATCTTGAATAAATTTTAGAATATTTTCAGCCTCATGGAGTGCACTGTCAACCTTTGCACCACTGCCTGATCCAATATTTGTGGCAAGCGATTGTACTTCTGATATAATATTATTCACCAAGTGAATTTCATCAACAACATCAGCCTCCAATTTGTTCATATCATTCAATGTATTCTCTGCACCTTTCTTCCATTTTATACTGTCCTCTGCTGTATACTCTACACGTCTTTTCTGATTAGCAGTATCCTGCTCAAGTTTTGATATTTTACGTTGTAACGGCAATAAATCGATACGGCTTGGATCAAGTTCTTCAACTTTTGGATACAATTCATTGACCGTGTCATTGATAAACTTGAGACGTTGATTTGTATAATAACTCGCAGCAACAGAATTAAATTCTTCTGCAACTGGCCTAAGCAAATTTTCAAGTTGATCGGTAACGTCCAACAAATCATGAATACATGAATCACACTCATAACAGCCATCGCCTTCTTTCAATACCCATCGATACGGACAATGATCGCATTTTTCTCCAACAACACCTGGCAAACATGAACACTGACCAGTTGTCGTATTGCAAGAAGCACCAATGGAATAACCAGTGTTACATCCACACGAAATGCATCCATCTTCTTCATAATTCCAAAATCCAGCAATACACCGATCACATTTACGTCCCGTAACTCCAGGGCGACATTTACATTGGCCTGTATTTTCATCACATTGACTGTACTCTGATGCAAGTCCGCAGTCGCATGATTGGCATCCATTGCATGAATCAAATCCATAGTGGTCTACGGCACATTGATCACACCGATCGCCCACAACATTTTCTTTACATCGACAAATTCCATTGTAACTGTCGCATTTTTCCATTCCACAAGGTTCGCATGTGCACGTACGACAATCTTTCCTCTCAACAGCATCACCGTAGAAACCTGGCGCGCAAAGATTGCACGCCTCACCGTAAGTATTATTTAAGCAATGAAGACATTCACCAGTGATTGAATCACATGATCCGATTTCATTCGTATCGATATTTCCGGAACATTCGCATGGTTTACAATATTCTCCCTCATTGTTCGGATCGCCAAAATATCCGGCTGCACATGACTCACAACGAGCGCCGTAATAACCCGGTAGACAGTCGCAACTAATTTTGTTACCAGCGTTATTCACTTCACATCCAGTAGCAAAATTGTTTGTCGCGATGGGAAGTGGACAAGCGCAAATGAGACAATCTGTTGGTGTTCCTTGTGTTGCATCACCGTAGTAGCCCTGCTCACAAAATTCACAATGATCTCCAGTTGTGCCATTTCTGCAATCCTGAAACACATGGAACATTCAATGAAGAAAAATCCACAGCTGATTATTCTGTTGTAAAAATCAATTCAACTTACATAACAAACACCCGTTTTAACATCACAAGTATCAGCGTGACCATTGCACTGACATCGTACACAAGAACCGCCATATGGACCAGATTCAACTCGATAATAACCAGGAGCACATTCCTCGCATGATAGGCCCTCATAATTTGGTGGACATTGACATTGTTCCACGCTACTTGCCAGATCACTACTTTGTGTATAAGAATCTGTAGTCGTATCTAAAGTCACATCAGATAGCGAAGCTGAAATACTGGGCTCCCAATAACTCGCACGGATATAAATGCCTTTCAAATTCTCCAATGTAACTAATAGTTGCTCTCGTGTGACTTCTAAATTCGTCGTTGTGATGAAATTTGTCGCAACCAATTCAACTGATGCACGGAAATTGGTAAATGATGGAGGCTGTTCTTCTCCATAATGCAAAAGAGTTGAATCCGCACCAACAAGAATTACATCAGGACCAGAAATGGCTTTGCCAAAGGGTCCAGTGCTGTAATGAATTGTGTAATTCAATGCACCGCCATAAGACGTAAGTTTTTTACCCAAATAATTTGTTGGCGCAGAGAAATAAACAACATTATTGAATGTTTCATTGCTGGTCAAACTCACACCGATGGATGTATCATTGAACTCTTCAGGTATTGTTGAGAGTATTGTTACTACTCCAGTTTTGTCATTAACTAATGCAATATCCCAATCGATCATATTGTATGTGTAAGTTCGATATAAATGGGCCGAATCACAGCGTGTTGTTTTTCCAAAACAGAAACATTTACTACAACCCTGCTCGTTAGTAGATTGCAGATTAAATGTGCCCTCTTTACATAGATCACAAGCTTGCCCGTGCACATTCTCCTTGCAGAAACATTCAGCTGTATATTGATCACAAATTTCATTTGTTGTTCCGCGAATATCGCAATCACATTTTTCACAATATGGAAATTGTGAATATCCATCTTGACATTTGTTACATTGACGACCAACAACATTTGCCTTACATTGACAGGTTCCATTGAATAAATCACACTGTAAATTACCATTCAGAACTCCTGCTGGTGAACAGTCACACTCTTCACACCCAATGATTGGATGAAAGCCGTAAGTTCCCTCTTCGCATCGGTCGCAAAGTTCACCAGTTACATGTGATGGGCAAATACATTCACCACGTTCTGGTTCACAAATAGCAGTGCTTGGACAATTACAAGGTCGGCAATTGGGATATCCATAAAAACCTGTTTTACATATTTCACATCGTCGTCCAATGATATTTGGTTTGCATGGACATTGTCCGCCAAATTTCTCACATTCAAAACTCGTTGTACCAACAGCATTACAGTGACAGTGTAACGCACCGTTGTTGTAATTGGTGGTGAGTGAGAAAATTGAATCTCTACAAAATCCCTCATCAGTTGTATTGATATAAAAATGATTATTACCACAACGTTTTATAAATTCTTTCGTTTGATCAAATTGAATTTTTCTCAGAACTTGCTCGTCATATTGATCTGCTGGAATGATGAGAATATAATCTAACCAGATTCCATGACTTGGATTTTTAAAACTAATGACGACGTTCTCGATCAATTGGAACTTCGAATTACCATCCAATTGCCTAATTATACTACGGCAACCACTGTTACTTGGACAATGCGGTGCAGCAATTTTGGCTTCGTAGAATTTACCATTTTGTACAAGAACTTCTAATTCAAATTCCGGGTGATCAGGTTGATAATATTGAATAACGAAAACATAATCACCAGGTTGTGGAACTTTGGTTTTAACATCGACCATTGGTTGTTCTTTGTTCAAATAAATCAATCTCGTTGAATTCTCATAAATTCCAGTTGGTCGGGCTTCTACTTCGAGATCATCATTATTCAATTCGAATTCAACTTTCTTAGCATCAGCTGCACCTGGGAATTTCCCTTGAACGCATTTACCATTTTTACGTACACAAACTGATTTCGGTTTGATATAATCCAATGACCATTGTTCGAAAGGAATAGCTACAATAGACTCAATTGCAACATTGGAATTTGGCTCACCAATCAACACCAAACTGACAAAATTCGTGGGGAAATCGTAAGCAGCTACTTTGCCTGATCTATCAGTGACAACTTGACGGCAAATACTGGTATATTTGCACGGATAAAGTGTAACTTTACCTTTGCCAATTGTATTAGCTTCGATAATCAATGTGGAAGTTGAAGTTTCTTCTTTTGCCGTGACATAAGTCACCACAAGAACATACAGCATCGGCTTTGAAACACGAAGTTCGAAGTGTAACTTTTCTTGTTGATTATTGATTAATGGTAAATCATCTTGACCAACTTCTTGAAGTACATCGCGATCCGTAAAATATTCATTTAATGGATAGCGAGAACCATTATCATCCAAATAACCACCGTTACCACGAACTGTATCGAAATTTACCAAATCAGGATATCCATAATGTCGACACAGTCCTGTTTGTCCAATTTCACATGGGACATCGACATCTTGAGTTAGAATGGTTGCTTCATAATATTCCGCTGGCAATAGAACAAAGTAATCCAAGAAAACATTTTTCTCCGTTGCAATACTGATCGACCAATATCCTGGATTCATAACCATCGCCGCTGGATGATTACCATGAACACCAGCCACAGTGACAAAAGCTGGTTCACTGGTGGGTTTCAATTGAACTTTGAATGACTGTTCAATCTCTTGCGGATTATCTGGTGTAATTGTTATTGTTCCGAGTGCAGGATCGCTGTTTTTGTTGACGAAACGCAGCACCATACGATAGAGTGATGATTTTTGAATGAGAATATGTTGAATGACTTCATTTTGCAATGTTGAAAATACAGCATAGCCTTTCCAGCTGTAATTAGGAAAACTTGATTCTTCGTAGCCGTAACGTACAGGGCTGTTGCTCGGGGTACGACCATCTTCGATTTCATATTTAAATTGATGAAGTGTCGGGAAATAATGAGCTTTCAATGGCTCCGTACAAGTTTGACCGTCAACTCGGGGTTGACATGAACATTGACCATCAACTTTGTTACAAATTGAACTAACAGATCCACCAATGTCGCATGCACAAACTGAACAACCAAATAAATTGGATTCCTGCAAGTTGTATGTTCCATCCACACATTGATTACACGCCCGATTAGTCACACCAGGTTTGCAAATACATTGTCCATTTTTTGAATCGCATTCACCAATGCTTCCAATTACACCAGGAATGTTACAATTACAATCCTCACATCCCTCAGGATTTGACGGCTGCAAATTCCAAAAGAGGGATTTGCATTGATTGCATATTCTGCCCTCAACGCGCTCTTTACATTGGCACAATTCACCAGCTGGTAATGATCCGCATCCTGTGAAGGATTTTTCTATACCTGCAGGATCGCAATTGCAACCCTCGCAACGGGGGAAATTGTAGAATCCTTCATTACACTGATTACATTGTGGTCCATCGAAATTTTCGTGACATTGGCATTTACCCTCGGCGTCACAAGACACTCCGATAGATCCGTGACTGTCGCAATTGCAGCCTGAGTATGGGAAAAAGTTTGAATAAGTAACATATTATTGTGATTGTGCTCAAGTTGATAATCTTCCGCATTTATCACTTACTGATACATTCAGGATAGTTGAAGTAACCAGGGCTACATTGATCACAAGTTTTTCCAGCAAAGCTTCCAAGGCATGAGCATTTTCCCGATGCATCACAACTTATTGATGATGAACCAACTGTACTGCAATTACATGGTCTACAATTCGGATAACCGTAATAACCATTCACACACTGATCGCATCTTGCACCACCATATCCCTCTTTACATAAACATTTTCCATTTGATTTGTCACACACTTCAGTTTCCGTTCCGCGTGTATCACAATTACAATCTGCAATTAAATATCAAACACCAATTTCTTTATTCATTCATTAAACATAATATCCAAATTGCAACATCAATATAATTTTCTTTTACTTACAACTGCAAGTTGGATAATTGAAATAACCATTTTCGCAAATATCACAAGTTCTACCGCCATAATTATTCTTACAGGTGCAATTACCAGTGAGAACATCACACACATCGTGAAGAGCACCCAGTGAATGACAACCACAAGCTGAAAATTAGAAAAAATTCGAATAAGTGCTTTTGTGCTTTTTTCGTACTTCATAGGGTGAACAGTTTGTAATAGATAATTAATATTCATTTGGTAACTCACGTAGACACTCTGGGAAGTTGTAGTAACCTTCTGAACATAAATTACAGTAATCACCGGCGTAATTTGGCTTGCAGGGACATGAACCCTCAATTGCTTCGCAGTGATAACCATCGGTACCACCAAGATGACACTCGCATGGTCTACAATTTGGATAGCCAAAGTATCCATAAGCGCATGAATCACAATCGGGCGCTGTGAACTCTGTTCGACATTCACATTTGCCTGTAGACTCAGCGCAATTACCAGTTGAGTAGAAAAAGTCGCAATTGCATCCTAAACAAATGGGAACACGTTGATGAAATGATTTTTTCGTATTGAAAATCACAATGATTAAGTAAAACGGGAATGAATTATGTAGGATGAATTACTTTGACAAACGTCTGTAGCGTTCAACGGTTTTCCCTGGGGTCGATAATATTTAGGTTTGCAGTGATTACAATTTGTTCCTTGTGTATTGTGAGTACAATTTTGACATATTCCACCTCCTTCATAATTTCCATGAATATCAAGTGATAAATGATTCTCATCGACTTCTGGGTCGTAGATACACTCGGTAGAATGACCAAAACAATTACAAGCTGTGAATAAATAATTAGGAATTATTTTTCTTGCAGATTTGGAGTGCCTATTCCATTCTATGGAGTCGCCATATTTTATTGAGATTCCATTCAAGCAAAAGAAAATCTCCAGGATTTTTGTTTATAACAAACTGAAACTGAACTCACGTTCGCAAGTGAATTTCTTGAATGCTGTAGACTGTTGCCATTTTTTTTGTTGGAAACCAGGAAGACATGAAGCACATTGATGTCCATATGTATTATGTTGACATATGCATTCAAGTTTATTTGGTTCTTTTGGATCACGAATATCACAAGTGTCAGCGTGACCATTACAGAAACAACGTCCACCGATACTGATATCTTTGATGGAATAAAAATACTGAAAATTTCATGAAAGATTATCAGAATGCAACAAAAATAAAAATTGATAAATGAAAAATATGTGGACATTTGGAATATGAAATCGCAGTAATCTGCGATTTTATATTTCATTCATTATATTTTGTCTATAGAATAAATGACGGAGTAAAAATGAATGGGGTCCATTGGTGTTATCGCTATTCATGGAAGCGTATGGTGATAAAAGACGAGATGCGTCGTCAGTTTGAACGGCGGTTCCGTTCATTTACATGAATAGAAGCAAAAAAAAAGACCAGACGGGTAGCAATAAAAACTAAAAATCAATGATATCACTCACTCTTCGGGTTACAGTTGGATCTTGTCTCGCAACTGACATCAAATGACCTAAAAGATTCTTCGTTCTCAGAAAACGAAATCGTACATTAGTTGCACGTGTCCATTCTTGTAGCACCGTTGAATTGAAGTAATGATTAGCCGAAGGACGATTATTAAGAATTGAAATTGGAATTTCACCACCTTCCAAAGGAACAATTTTCGAATGTTCTGTAGTACAAATAACGCTATCATCACGTGTGATGGGTGTATGACTGTCAACACCAAAATAAGTGAGGCAATCACTCGTAGAGTCTGAAAAATATTGCCACGGTTGCCATGTTTTGCCATAATCCTTTGATTTTTCTAATACCCAAAGTCCTGGACGTGGGGAATTTCCCATTCGAACATAAACATAAGCAACATGGAATTCCTGCAGAAAAAAAATATCAGATAATTAATCAACACAATTTTATCTCAATTAAAATCTTATGGAAATTCTCTCAGATTCAAAATTGTTTCCATCATAATGAGATTTTTTGATTTCATTGTAGTTCTTTAAATGTGTGTTATATTTTTATCAGTATTTTTAGATGAATAAATAATTCGTGGGAGGGTCAAGAAAATATAGAACATTCGAGGCAAGGGTCTGATAGCCAGATGTGTGTGCTGCATGTGGTTCAAAAACTCTTCAATATATTTCTGTCTCCCTTTCATTCCCCTCCTCTTGTGGTTTATGTTTGTAGAGTTCTGTACTGTTCAGTGCCTTTTCTATCGGTCCCCTTGAAACACATGTGCAGCTCTTTGACGAAAAGCTTCGTTAGCCCAACGCTTTGTCTCAAGTCTAATGTTAGAGATTATTACTTTTCTCAAGAGAACGTTACCACTCATAGAATATACTAAACCTAATTTTCTATTATTCAATTATTTTCCTTCATTTTATGCACAGCTTTCTATTCCAGTTTATCATAAATATTTACAATGTTTATGATAATGTCATCTAACTGGTAAAATCCTCGGAGAAGAAAGCACAAAATGAAATAAAATCTGAGTATTGAATTCATCAAATGATTATTCATTTTTCTTCTTATCACAGGAAGTCGCCCACGACCTGATAAACTCTACGACGTTTTCAATTTTATCATTCTCTTCCTTGAACACCGACACAGTATATGATAATTCATCATACACTGCATTTATTCATCTATGGCGTTAATTTAATTTAATTTCTCGTATTACTAGAAATAATACTTTGAATAACAATTCTAAAAACAACGAATTTATAATCTACCAAATGAAATCAAAAGACTGAGAAAGAAACTCTATTTTGTAGTCTTATGAGCTATTCGCATTTATTAACCTTAAAAATATATCAAAAATTATTATTGAAGGAAATACCTGTCCCAAATTAATTGTTAGATTAACTTCATTATATTTCATCCCACGCGATAATGGTGGTGATTGCCACCAAGTTTCCGTTCCATCAACTGCATGTTCAGGAGGATGATATTTTTCTGGTACAGTTGGATCACACACGTCGCAAACCTGCATAAAATGAATTCATTCACTTAAAAAAATAGATCCATTGTGAATTAGGCAATTAAAAATAGAAGAACAGTAAATATAATTATTAATAAACAGAATGAACATGGTGTTGAGGAGAGGTTCAATGCTCAGTTATTTTAGTCGTGGAGATATTCATGAGTACTTCTCAACATGTGCTTCATCAGTTTGGTTTAACTTATCCAGTAAATATTAGGATAGATGATAAAAATTCGTCTTGGACCACGAAAAGTTATCGAGAGGTCATTTTTATCTTATGTTCCCATTTCATTCTTCGTTATCTATTCACATATGTAAACGAATCAATTATATTCATGTAAAATTGTATATTCTGTTGCATTTTCAATATAAATTATGAAAATATCCATAGTTTATTTTTGTATGTTTTAGTTTTGTTGGATGATTCTTTGGGCAATTTAGAATACAATCTGTGATTATATGTAGGAGTTTATAGTAAGTTGTGGGCTCCCTTGTATGGACAGGTTTTTACTGAATACCTTTTTTTACAAAAAACCACTGTGGACCATACACAGCTTGTCTTTCATCTGGCCGGCAAACGGTTCCCATGTTAATCCCCCTGGGGCCTACCCTATTTTAACTAAAACCTATATTTGGAAACCTTCGCTAGAAAATATTATTTCGTTTTATTCACCACTCTGAATGTGAAGTAAATGATTTATTTGAAAATCAATTGTTGAAATATTGAAATGAATTTAACTGACACATCATAAAATGATTTTATTGTGTGAATAATATTTTCTATATTTATTGAAATTAATTCTGTTGTTATGATGTTATTTGTTATGAATTTATACGAGGAATTTTTAGACTTGTGATGAACGAAAGATTCTTAATTTAAGTGACAAATACATGAACAATTGAAAAACTTTTATATTTGTGAATGAAATAGGAAGAGAAATAAAAATACATTCGATAAAAATTTTAACTCAGCGATTTGTATAATAATTTCTGTATTTTTTCAAAGTCTAAAATTCTAAAAAGATTAAAAAAATATAGGGTATGAAAATATTTTTTATAAAAAATCCCTTCGACAATCAGGAATTATGAGGAATTAATGTCAGAAAAATTTCCAAACAGTAATAAAAAAATTCATCAAATATATTCTAACTATTTCTGAACATCAGGGGTTCTCACCCAATCAAAAAACAAACGAGATATATTTTCATCACTACGATGAAAGTAAAAAAAACAATCAAATCGGAATTCACTCCTACAAATTTTTCCGGCATTTACAAAGAATTTATCCAATAATTACTAAGCAAACAATAAATAAATATGGGACAAAATATTGAAATAATCTTCACAAATATTCGTGCTGGAAAAAAGTTGATAAAACACAGAATAATTTCACCAAGATCCATCAAATTTAAAAATGATCCGAAGCATCACAATATTTCTAACAAATCCAGCTCGAAAGATAAAAATTCTGATGTATCTTAGTGATGATAAACTAGAAAACATTAAAAAAAAATGATAAAGAATACCTGTCCTTGAATGAGATTAATATCCTCATCCTGATCAGAATTAGCACCAACAAGTTTACAATAAAGTTCCGGTCCAGGTGTATCAACTCCACATGTAGCTGAAGCAATAATTTCTTTTCCTTCAGCTAAGTTGAAATACGGTGGTGTTAAACTTTCCCCGTGAATCTTTCCAACCAGTAAGGGCAAGAAACCCAACAATAAACACCACCTCATGGCAGCGCTGAGTCTTTATTCCCTTCTCACTGTTGATATCCTTTATGTTTTGTCTTCTTCTTTTTTTCCCTTTTCGTTCTTCCTATTCAAAATAAAATAACACACACACAACACACGTTTACGAAGGGTCGAAGCGACCGTCCCTCGCATGGACGATCCGCTTTTAGATGATGCTGCGGCGGATTCTGCTCGCAGACTAAGTTACTGAAAGTAAAGAACGGCTTTAGCAACCGATTGAAACTCGTCAGAGAACGAAGGGGAAGCATCGAAAAAAGAAATGAGATATTTCTTATCTATACAAACGCTCTATATTTCAGTAAAAACGAAATAGTGATCATTTGTAATGTTGATTTGCATATATCCACAAATATTCATGAAACAACTGAAAAATTTCAAGAATATAAATGGATTTTTATGGTTTAAACATAATTTTAGACATGCAAAATAGCAACAACATTTCAAATAGCAAAATACAAATCGATAAAACTATCTAACATAAAAGTATATAAAACAGAAAAAATTCTGAGTCATTTAAAAGACTCAAATTTAATTTAATTACATAATTTGCTGATAATTAATTAACATCACATGCACTGATTATTTATTTCTATTTTTATTGTTAAAGTAACAAATCATGAGTCATGTAGTAAGTCATTAACAACAATGATAATCGAATATTTACAAGACCTTTTTTCATTTGCAATAGTTTCATTAAGAAGATTCGTTGAGAAATAATGTTGAAAAATATTCCTATTTTGTTTGAAAAAGTGACAGAAAATTTTTTCTAAAACGATTAACAGCAAAGAGCTAATTACAGAGTCCTGAATATAATTACATATGCAAACACATGTGAAAGGTTAGTTTAGTTGAAAATGGTACGCCCTCAGATGTGCACATGGAATGATCTATATATTGTGTATACCCTGTAATTTCCATTTACGGCTCGGTAGTCATAAAAATCTGCCTGAGGCATTGATAATTAAATATCTACAGCGTCTGGATGTGCGAGGGAAGACAAATCATCAAACAGAAACTAAATATGCTGGTGTGAGTTCTACACACGTATATGTGTGTGCTTACTCTTCATTCTTTTTGTTTTATTTATTCTCATATTACTTGGGATATATATTGAGTTTTATTATTCCCTTCCACTTCTGTCTTCTATTTCTATATGTTCTGAAGAACATATAACTGAGATCGTGCTCTCTCTCGTGGCGATTAACAGAATTGTAGTTTATTTTAGACTAAGCATAGACGAGAATTTTGTTATGTAGAGCCATGTGAAAGAATGTAAACTACTGACGACGATACAGATGATTTTTTTTTTATCTTCATTGTTTGTATCGTTGAACTATCGTTGGGTCTATAATCAAATAAGTTAATGTAACTTGTCTATTGTTCTTGTAGCTTTTATATTTTTTTTTTATGAATTTCATTGAAGATCTCAATATGATTTTGTCCACCAACAATTCAATGATCAAATTTGCTGGAGAAGTTTTCATGAAGTGATGAGACATTTGATTTATATTGTACGTTAAATTTCTCTGTTGTTCGTTTATGTTTTATTGAAATATTAAATTGAGGTAAATTGGTTATTCAAGATAGTTTTGAGTTGATAAAAGGTGGCTGGTTGATGAGGAAGGCTCAATGAAAGTTTATATAGTATAAGTCAACGCAGAAAATGTATCAATGAATGCAATCAAATTGTATTTATAAAAAAATCTGATTTATTTCTCTTGAGATTGCACTTAAATAATTATTTCATATAAAATGTTCATAGAGAAATAGTTGTTGATTATAATCTTGATGAATATTGTTGTTCAACACATTTAATATTTATTATTTCAGAATTGCCCTTTAAGACCACGTTTTATTATATATAAATATAATCACCATACTCAATGTTATATATTAATGTTTATGTGTCTTTCAAGAATATATATCGTATCCTTTTTTCCTAAGTATTCTATCTCTATTGTAAAATGTAAATCATGTTTATCTTGGTTGTTTCTTTTTCTTGTTCAATTCTATTCAAGAGTTATCAATATTCGACTTAAGTATACAATTGTGTGCGCATCACCGAGCTGACTGCTATTATTTTACAAAGTATTTACGGGGTCTACAGCAGAATCATAAAAATATTTAATGATTGATATTCACGCGTATGTAAAGTGATGAATTTTGTGCAATCTATTCGAATGTCAAGATTGGAATGAAAGATTATTGTTTCATCAGTTGATGCAGAACCCATAATCACCGTCGTGATAAAATTTTCACAAAGGAAATAAGCATAATTGCTTGAAAAGATTTGTGTATCCAGTAAAACCTGTGAAATCAAAATTGAAATAGAATTCTATACTTTATTAAATTATTTAAACAATTATACATACTTTAAAATTCGACTGCGTGCATTTGTCAATGTGTCTGGACTGTCATTCAGAATATATTTTCTGATTCCTAACATATACTGTTGCACATAAGTGTCCCAGTCCAACGTACCGACGTCAACATTAAAATTGTTAGCATCATTAGCAGCCCGAACTTGTTTCATCAACTGTTTCATATTTTCACCATGAAAATTCCATTCGTTGATTGTAAAAAATTCTCCAGTTTTAGCAGCACGTTGAAAGCGTTTTGTTATTTTCATCATCCTATATTTTTCAATATGTAAAATTCCTTCATTTAATATATATAAATTGATTTGATTATAGACAAATTAATGGGTTGTACTCACATTGGTTTACCACCCTTGAATCGTAATGCTAAATCCACAATAAATGCTGGAAGGAAATGGAGCATAGCTGATGCGATATAATGAATGAATCTATTGGTTGTAAATGTGAATCCTGGATACCACATGGCATGTTTTGTTGGTGATTCGATGGCATGCTTTTGGGTAAGCGCCCCGAAATCTCTCCATCTATTGGTAACAACAAAGTTGGTAATGATTTTTTACGACTCTTAATTTAATTTAATTCTTCATGGTTAATTATTTGAAACATTTACTAACGTGATAGGATTAAAAGTACCACTGACGCAATTATACACTCGGATATCATTGGTGCGACGCATCGCAATATGCCATGCAGACGTTATGAGTGTATCGACAACAATATCAAGTGGTATAACATCAACAATGAGTTTTTCATTACAAACAATGCTTCGAATTGTACCACGCGATATTTCCATCAGGATTCCTGTGATGCCAAAAATATTATCAAGCCAACCTGGAAAAGGTTCTTGGTATGCAGCACAAACAATGCTTGGTCTAACAATAGCAATGGGTAAACCCATTGCTTTTCGCATTATCAAATCTTCGGCCAATCCTTTAGTAAATGTGTAAGTATTTGGATGTTTATCCCGAAGCAATGTTTCTAAAATGTTTAACGTTTCGTCATTGAGATTTTCACACATTTCAATTGCTGTTTCAGGTTTTACTGCGGTTCTGCAAGAAATAGTTGAAATTATTCACATATAATATTTAGAGGTAGTTACGAGTTTTTGCACAGTTTTTAATTAAGTTTTTCTCTATTATTACTTGTAGACCATTTCTTGAATTGTAGTTTTATCAGCGTTGCTGTATGCTGTGCTGACATGTACAAAACTGATGAGATTCAACATGTTCGATGCCAATTCAATGAGTCGTTGTGTTCCACGTACATTTAAATTGACTGCAATTTTCAATGGTTCATCAAATCGCACAGTTGCTGCGACGTGGAAAACTATGTTGACTTTTTGTGTTAACACGATACGATCCTCTTCACTCATACCAAGTTCAGGTTGACTCACATCACCCTTTATTGCTATGACCTTTCTAAATGCTGAAGGACATTCCCATCGGATTCTATCGAAAACCTGGAATGTATAAATAGTTCATCAATATCAAGTTATAATACAATTTTATATCAGTTAATTGGCTCCACATGATATTTAATTGATGGATCGCTCGAACTAGTTAGTTAATATTGATCCGTTTTAATGAAAGAAGTAACTTAATTGGTGATTGATTTTGGAAAAGCAAATGAAAAGACTTCGGGAAATGTTTCCAATTCACGCAGGGAAATCACTCTTCACTAAGCAAATGACGAAAAAAAATTTGACTTTCACTCTAAAACCTAACAAGTATTCAATCAAATAATACTTCCATTTATCATGGAAGATAACAAATGTAGAATTCCTGACTTTATGGACCATGGTCCAACACTTATCTTTCTTACAATGAACAAAATAAAATAGGAACGTAAATGGAATACAAAAATAATTGAATGATATATATGAAAATTACTCACCGAACTTTCAAACAATTTTTCGAATCTTTCTTCCAACGTCAATCCTTGTTTGGGACGGATCAGTATATATATCGTGGATATGCGCGAACATGATCTCAATAGTTTCTCTAACAATGCTTTACCAAGAAAACCAGTTGCACCTGTGATGAATATCACCGAAGCAGCAAAAAAGGCTTCAATTGACGTTCCACCAAGATTTGCTTCTTCATTAACGTAATTCTGTTCACTCTCAGTTTCATTATTAGATGTACCCATTGTGATACAATTTTAATTAGGTATCAAACACAAATCTGTAGAAGAGAATGATAACACATCAATTAAACTCATTAACAGGTTATACAAAAACTATTGAAACAAAGTTAAATATAAATTGTAGTCGATAGACAATCAATTGACAGTGATACAACTGAATGTAACTGGAAATGAATCAATGCAATGGGCGTAATGTTAATCGTTATATGATCAAGTTTCGACGGTAATAGAAACGTTGATATGAGATCATGAAACTCAAAATATAGTGTTAATGAACTGTGAGTGACTGATCCTCTCAGTTAGTAGAATTTCATTGAATGTGAATCAAACTCTCAATGTATGTCAGGTTGGTTCAATCAATGCCAAATTGATTTTTAGTTTAGTCCACATTCAAATCATTTGACGATCGATAAGTTGTGTTTCCAAATTTTAAATTACGTAAAAGTTACATTCAAAGTTGACAGAATTTGTGGTCGGTTATTATTAATTGAAATTAATAATAATATGCTGATGTTAAAATGATAGACTAACAGGATAATTGCTAGGTAAATTTTTCATTCAAATAATTGATTTCTTAATGTTAACGAATAATCAATAAAACAGTTTCTATTCATTTTTGTTACTATGTCAGTGTAACATTTAAAGTTTTCACCAATGAAGAAAATTATGCGAATTATTCCAGCGATCGATATTTCATATGCATAGTAAAATAGGTTTGCATCAACTGGTTTATAAATATTGATCGTCATTGAGAGGTGACACATATTGTAATTCTTTATCATCCTCATTCACATTTTATGATATAACAAGAAAATAATGCTAAATTATTTTGAAAATGCTACAAGACATGTTCGTTTAAAAGAAAATTTAAATAGAAAAAGTATTATGATTTAAGATTTAAACAAATGTGATAAATTATTCATCATTCAATGCTATGTGGCTCACTGGTTAAAATACATGCACATAACTCTTTACAAGGATCGATAAATGTGTATGTCACAAACAGAACATGCGGGTGGTGTTGAGGAGCTTGTGGAACTAAAGAAAACGTAATGGCATAATGTATGTATAGTGATGGTCATAAAACATACACAAATAATGCATTGTTCGATTTGATATGGTTTCAATCGCACAATAAACTTCTTCGTATATCGCTAATGAAAGATATATCGATTCTTACTACTGTCCACGAACCTTAATCAACAAAGTATGAATTATAAATAGGCATTAATTTTTTATTGGATAAAATTATAGATATTCATAATGCCTTTTTGATTCATTGCTGTTGAATAATGAAATTCAGGTATATGATACGATTATTTTGTTAATTTTAATAAATTTTCGAGGCTCATGGAGATATGGAAAAAAAAAACCTAAACAAAAATTACATCCTTGCATTAGATAAAGGATTTAAAGCTGTAACATAATCGTAAGGCATATTTTTCCTTTTATTTTACAACAAATTGGCAAATGTCACTGATAAGGAATGTATGTAAAAATACTATGAATCATAAAAGGAAAAGCCATGACTCAGTTGCATAAAAGTAAGGAAAAATGCATTATTGATATTGTGGGAAATCAATTTAAAAATAATTATTTATAAAGTATGGTTATCTATATCTTCATCTTTTCATTTGAAACATTTATACAAATGAGATTTAATTCTATAAAATGTTTCACTGAAAAATTTCTGATAGTACGATAATAAAAATCAATTCACATAAATTATTCAAGGGCACGTAAAGCCTTTCACAGATGTATAACTCTCGATTAAAATATTCTAGGGCAGTAGTGACTTGACCCTCGTTTTGAAAATATTGTAGTCATGCCTTTGATTTGGCCAATTTATTAAATCAATTGATATTTATGCAAGGAATATTACCAATAGTATATTTATACTTACAATAACTAAAATTCAAAGTATTATTCGGTTAAATTATCAACGAAAACTGATTGATTAATTAATAGCAGAGTTCATTAGTAGAAAATTCAACACCACAATCATTACAGAAAAATTATAATTAATTAATATGAAAAATGATGAAATAAATTCTTTTTCATACTAAAGAAATTTGATTGAATGAAATTTGGATTTCATCGTGTTGATAAAAGATACAAATAATCAATCATAATTGCGAATATTTACATTGATAATTCACCAACTATGTCCCGTCGATATTTTTAACGTCACTTTTTTTTATTCTTCGCCACACCTCATGTTAATAGTAATGAAACTTTTCTAAATTTAATACAATACCACAAACCACGTGGCAACAATTATTACTCATAGATAAGACTAATATATTTTCAAATTACATTATGACGATCAACTAAATTCTTGTCTCACTATATCCAAAAAATAGCTGATGACTAACATCAAGTTGAGAGTGAATACTACTGCGCGCCAATAAAATCGAGTGCCGGCTGTAAGCGCGCGCCGCACAACTTTGACATTCTCTTTTGCATTTACCTCCCGCCAATTCTGTATCTCTTCAAGTTATTAAACAACACCAGATGTCACTATTGTCATTACTAATTTTAAAGGCCGAATATTTAAATGTAATAAATGAATGATGTTGAAATAAATTTTTTTTTCGTTCACAATTGAATTTAGATACATAACTGATATAAAAAAATAATTGTGAAAGATTTTTATTACACAATAATAAAGTTGGTGATTGACTAATGGAATTTTTATTTTTATTCTTACTATTTGCGAAATGTTTAAAAATAAATATTCAATTGGCATAATGGAGAGAGTGTTAATAAATTTTTCATATATTTTGTATTATACTCTCTCTGCATTGCTATATATTTATTGTGAGACCAGGTGAGTTGTATAATTGCATTGAGGTAACTCACATCGCTCTCGTACACGAACCCGGAAGTCACTTTCTTCTTCGTAGACTACCACCAACTTTATATTTCAATTATTATTATTCTACTGTATAATTGGCACGTTTTATATTCACATTTTTCTCACATTTCTTTTTCATTTTTCTTTTTTTCTTCCACTTACCTTTATCACGTAGATATTAATTTCATACATATAAAGAAATGATTTTTTAACACGTTTTTGTTATTATTTTTCTTTTTATTTTATAAATGAATGAGCGAAGTTAAAATTGTGCACGCACGTTCTACGTTTCTGCCAACGACTGACAAGATTCGATGTGATCTTTCACTTCTATATAACGCCTTTCTTTCTCATGTAGGTGCAAAATATAGATATAATCAACGGTATTCACTTACACTATCACATAATTTTTGTTGTTTTTAATTAACCCCATTTCAATATTTGACCCTCATATGTCCAATATAATTGAAATATTCAATCACATTTTTTTTATAATTAATTAATAATTATGATTTAGTATTTTTATTTCGTTGTGTTTGAATATCAATGAATTTTCGTTTGTATTTCAAATTCATGGTCAATTTATTTTTATATATGAAATAAAATTAATAATCTGTATCGAAATTTGTTTTCATTCTGTGTATGGTATTAGTTGATTTAATTTTTGAAATAACAATAGTACGAGTGATTGTAATTTAGTAATGGCGAATAATTATAAAGAATGATTGTAAATATTTATTTGTTTTCATATTTAGTTAGAAAATATTTTGTTATGCCACAGAAGTTTTTTTTTAACTTTTAGTAATTTTTTGTTTGTTTGAAATATCAGTCAATTTTTATAGACAATTAGAGAGATATATTGATTGTAAATTGATCAATTATAAATAAATTAAGGATATAAAGCTAATTATCAGAATTTATTTTAATTGTAATATTTATTTTTGATGCTGTACTTTAATTTATATTTGGATTTTGATTGATAAAAAAATTATTTATAAGCAGGAAATTAAATTTTGATTTCTTGTAAAAATTTATTCTTGTTGTTGTGAATGTAATTTTATATATTTTGATGATATCAATTTCAAATGTCACAGATGATACAAATATTACAAGTGTATAAAATTTATCTTTGGATGAGCATATCCTGTAGAACCTTCTCGTGTGAAAATTCGATAACCCAGTTCCACATTGGAGAAATTGGTTTTATAGGTTTTTGCACGAGTGTATATGTGTGTATGTATGATCTGAACAATTTATTGTCAATGAATGTAAATGTGAAAATTGAATTTACAATATGCAGTGTAGAGAAATCATTGAGAATACAGGAACAAGATGGAATTGAATAATAAAAATTAAAATACATCTAATACGACAGGGGGAAGAATTATTGATAGGATTATAAAATGAGAGATGATAGAATTGAAAAAGAAATTATGCGATTTAAGAAATTTCATTTATTTAATTTTTTTCGTGAAAATCATGAATTCATTTAAATTTATCCGTTGGATTGGGATCCCTTCTGCCTTTTTTTTTTATAATATTGCAATCATTTTATATTTTTTGTGTAATAATGATTTTAATATTTGAAAGTTCACCACAAGGATCGAAGAAAGTTTCATCATAAATTATTAAATCACATACAGATGTCACTAGTTGTATCACATAAATACGAAATCTACATTTACCGACTTGATAAAACTGGGTAAAATGAATTTAGCGTAACTCTAGACAAACTTTGGTTTATAATAATTTAAAAATGAATTAAATAAATTGAATTATATTCACTTTTCAAATTTAATTGACACGAGTGATATTTTTTTTTATAATTATTTAAGAAAATTTGACAAGAGACATTGAAAAATAGGAACTGTTATAGATCAAAATCAATAAGAGAATTGATGATATTACAAATAGATAAAATACAATAAAATTTAGAATTAAAGTGTCAAAAATTCAATTTTAGAATGATAAATTTTATTTCTACCACCCTCAATGCAAGTCAGGGTCGGTTTGACCCTGTACGAGTATCTGAATATCCTGACCTATATAATCTTTTGTTCTGCGACCTCTTTTATTTTTTAATATACAATTAGTTAATCCAAATGTTTACACAAATGAATTCAAATATTATCTATTCGTTTCCATTTCCAGATTTTCCATATTTCTACTTATGAATTTAAACGAATAAATTCTATATTTTTCCTTTTGTTTATTTTTCATCTATTGATACATCTGATTATTTAAACCTCATCATAATGATTTGAATCTGAACTGAAAATAAAATATAAAGAAAAATCTGTTGTAGTTTCAAAATAAAAATTCTCCTCTTTTTCAATACTTTTTTTCTGCTCAAATATTTTATTTCATTCCATCACAAAAAAATAAAAAAATAAAAAAAAAAAAAAAAAAAAAAAAAAAAAAAAAAAAAAAAAAAAAAAAAACCAGAAATATTAGAATTACAATCAATAAAATGACAACGTTATCAAATCACCTTTTCTAATAATTTCCAGTCATCCATATGGATGGAATTAATTCAAAATTTTTTTCTTTATTCAAATTGATAAGAAAGCCACATGTTACTAATTCAAATACACTTGGACACTAATCCACCAATTCAATATTTATTTTAAAAAGCTCTTTAGTATCGAATTTCCACACAAAAATTATGATAAAATTATAAAATATAATTTCATAATAACCCATGATAACAAATCAATAATAAATGTAAAGAAGGTAGAAGGTAACACAATCAACTTAGTGTTTGCATAAACGATGACAAATTGTCCATTCACTATTTGTACAATTAACTGACACACCATCAAGGATAAAATAATTTCTTTCATTTTGTCTTACAAAAACAATTATTTAAACGATCAGTGACGTAAAGATTCTCCTTAAGTGACGTCACATATGAATGTACAATTATATACACGCACATACTTTACCTTCATTATTTAAATCTATTTTAGTTCTTCACTGTCATATACACAAACTGCAATGTTGACGAGTGCATCACCAATTTATTTATTTTTGTTTCATACAGAAAGAGAAAAAACATTCCAGGAAGTTTTCAACTACGTAGATCATAAATTATTTAAATATTAATAAATATAAAAAATGCTACTGATAATAATAGTGAATAACGTCAAGTTCAATATTTGCATAAACATTTTATTAGTTTTTAGTATTTTTTTTTTCTGTCCAAGTAGAAAATGATGAAGTAAATTTTGTTATATTCAGGTGAAATGTGATATGGGAATATGCAAACAACTTTCCACCCTCTTTGAGTAAAGAGAGGGAGATAATTTATTTGTGTTCATGTAATTGTGTGGAATAGTCGCATTTGTAACAAGAAAATTTGTGCTACTGAAAATAAAAAAAGTTTTGTATTTAATGTAAATGTCAAATATGTTTAGTTAATATTAGAATTATATTAATTGGGGCTTATTCATTATCGTAAATAAATTGATAAGGTTTTGTTGTGTCATTCTAATTGATTTCATGTGTTTCGGATATGGATCATATCTTTACTAACATTCTTCACATATATTTCATAGTTCGGACTATTGATGATAATCATGGCGCCAATGTATTCTGTTGTCTTTTGGAAATTCCCAAATCAATTCTATAAGATATCGTTCCTCCCCTTTTATATACTTCATAATACTGATGAAAAAATTTATTTCGCAATAGACACACGATCGATCATTCTATTATACATTTATATATGTATATATTTATATGTGGGAGCTTTCATACACATAAATTTCTTTAACAATCAATTTTATAAGTTCTTTATTTCTTTTTTTTTTCATTCTTTTGTAGTCCTATATTTATTTTTTCTGTATCGTTTTTCACAATTTCATTTGCTTCCTCTATCTATCGTCTCATATTATTTGCTGGACATTTTTTTTTTTGATGCAATAAATATTTGCGTATTTTTGTTAATATATATTAGAGTAGGGCGGTCAAAAAGTAATTCATCATAGCAGGAAGAAAGTGATATGGAAAAAAAAGGAAAAAAAAGGAAAAAAAAGGAATGATAAATTTATATTGTGCTTTAGATTTTTTAACCTTGTATAAATTAATGTTCTTTAGTTGATTCATTTCTAAGGAGACTTTTTTTTGAGTTTTGAAAAATAGAATATTTTAATTTTGTAAGAATAAAATAGTAATTTTTATGAGACAATTGATAAATTAAATTGAAAAAATAAGAAAATTGGGGAAAAATATAAAATCAACTTTGACATTTATTTATTTTAAATTAAAAATTGTTTCAAAATCAACGAATACATCCACATGTTATGAACAATTTTTACAGACGATACGTCACACTGAAGTAATGATATTTCATGTCGTGCAAGCCAATACATTACGTGACATTAAAACGAATACGTGAGATTGTCTTCTGTATAAGAATAAAGTAGCTATATCTTGATTAATTCGATAAGAAATTCTTGAATGATTAGAAATATTTCAAAAAATCCGTTCTAAGAACTAATAGAAAACTTTCAAATGATCAAATTTCCTCGAAGACAAACATTTATCTTATAGACAAATAGTCAAACGCGATAGATGACCGTTAAAGAGAAATCGCAGGGATTTCCAATCGGCTGAATCACCATCAGGAATCTATTTAAACAGAATAAAGTAGGGGAAAAAAAAAAACCCTCCCACATGTTCTTCAACCTGATCAATGTATCACCATTCGTGAACGAATGAAAAATTTTCTACATTTATTTCTAAAAGTGAAAAATACATGTAAAATCTCATTGAAATTTGTATAAATTTATCGTTGATAATTTTCAATGGAAAAAAATGAAAAAGAAAAAAAAACATTTTATTTTCCTTCTCAAGCGACAACTGAACCAATCGCATCATTGAATTTATCATTTGTGCACCATCACCCACAGCTATGACAATTTTTTATTCGTTAAGATTCAATTGACGTTGAAATTCGCACAGACAATTTGAAATATTTATTTACATTCTTTCTGCTCGTGTAAATTTGTTGGACGAAGATATGACATATATATATATATATATATATATTTTCTTTTAATGAATGGAATTTTGATATTTGACGCTTGTGCGTCAGTGCATTTCAATAGCCGACAATTTTTATTCAATAATAAAAGGGAAGATTGAGAGAGGACTTGAGAAGGGGACACGCATGTACGTTTTGTTAAGAATGAAATAAGAATATAAATAAGAATTTATAACGTATTTTTTTCTTTGTGATATTGATTTGTGACGATAAAATGAAAAATGTGTGTGTAAAGTGGAGGGAAAAAGAGTGGACGAAAAAAAATTGACATTCAAATTTATTGAGAAGTGATTGACGTATTTCTGAGTATTGCGGCGAAACAAAAAATTTCATTTTTTCTGTTTTAGTGTGTTTTGTTTTTGTGTTGTACAAATTGGCGGGAGAACTTGTCCAAGGGGGATGGAAAATATTGTTATTATAATTGGAAGTGAAACACTGAAAATTTAGAATTTAAAGAGTGAATTTTGTGGTAATTATTTTTTGTGAACTGGCTGGAATGATAATTTTGAATCTACTAGATTGAGGAAGATCATTTTTGTTTGATTCGATTGGCGAATGAACGTGGAATCGCAGGAACTAAAATCATTTATATATATTAGAAATTGATATTTATTGATAGGCTCGATGAAAAAATGTTAGGAAGTTGCAAAACATTTTTTCTCACATCGCGAATTTTTTGTCTTCAATTTTTTTTTCCTCAACATTCTCCCGGATATGACTACAAGTTAGATAATTATGATGTTATTACGTCGACAATCACACACAGACAAAGTCCAACAGTTCAAGCCTCCCCACTTAAAAATATGAAAATTGAAAAAGTCCAAATCACTTTTTTTTTCCACACAAAAAAAACATTCCATGAAATAATTTATTTTCGGATTTATATAAAAAAGAATACCCATCACTTTACAAATGAAATTTTTCTTTATCACCACACGAGTTTCATATTGTAGTACTCCCACCACCCCCTTTTAACCAAATCAACTATTTACCTGTAAATTCTTTCTTTTTTTTCAACGTCCTTGCCCTATCTATACATGAAATATGAATACCAAATAAAATGAAAATGTCCATGGCATTAATAGCATTCACCTATTTTAAAACAACAATTGCATACGAACTTGAACTAACGAACTATTGAATAATAATTGAAAAAAAATATTTCAACAAATATCCGGGAGTAAATTTTGCATCCCTATTTGTAGAATTTTGTCATCGATATAAATGAAAAAAAAATAAAAAAAAAAAAAAGGTTCCGATGTGTTTTGATGCGTGGGAATATCGAAACTTTAAAAGAAAAAAATTTCAAATTATCTCTATTCTTATCATTAATTTCTTTTTATTCATTATTTTTTTATTATATTTTATATTTTACAGCCACTGCCCTAATTCTTATAACTATGTAACAAAATTCTCTAACGTCACTGATGTCCCACACTGATAAATACTTCCATTAATTATAATATATATAATTCATTATTTACTCGAACGTGATCGTCATCATTTTATTCTTACATCCTACAGCTCATGAATGTAATAGCTGAGCACATATAGATATGTACAAAGTGGAGTCCCGAATTCGGTGACATAACTTTGAAATTTTTACTCGAGCTTGATGATGCGGACATTCTATTAATATTACTGCGAGTTTTTATTTTTAAATTTGAATATATTTTATGTATATGTATAATTGTAGAGTGATACACACATTTTGGTATTTATACTGTGGAGATAAAAATAAAATAACTACAGAGTTGCATGACCGTTTAGTTGATAAACACTGACCTTATACATCTCATTAAAAATATATTATATTAAATGTGCGTAAGACATTTTTCTACCCTAAATTTCTGATATCAAATTCACTTCTTATCATTAATATCCATTAATTTTTTTACGTCAATAAATATTGTTGAAAATGGTTTATCATACAATATTAAAACATTTCACACCCTTAAGATAAAAATAAAATTCTATAATAAAATATGATGCCACTTCTATACAATTTTACCAGTTAATATAAATAATAATAATTTATTACATTTATACATAACATAATTGGTGACTTGTTTTTATTGTATAATATTTATTTGACATTGAAAAATTCTTTTTGCATCATGTAACATCAGACAAAAAAAATCAAATGGAAATTTTCTTTTTTTTCACGTAAATAGAATTCATTTCATCAGCATTGAAAATATAGAATTATTCGACATAAAATAAAAAAAGGAAAAATGAAACTAATAAAAATTCATTCATATCATATGTATAAATTATGCTTCAGGGAAAAGAATTTATTCGATATTGAATAATGTGTAATGATATAAAAATGGATTCCCCCTGATCTGGAAGATGACAATCAGAAAGGCCGTTGTCTCTTGATAGAGACAATAAATTTGTCACCCAGAAAAAAAAAACGTCGAACGTAACAGCATTTATGTTAAATTATCTCTGTGAAAATGGAGACACCAAATCCAATAAGCATTTCAGATACTTGTTGACGCGTGCCAATGTGAATCATCAACTTAACTCTATCAGATCGGTTTTTCAATGGCCTAAATATATACATACTTGATATTAAATGAAAAAAAAAAGTGTACATTCCACAAGAATACAAAGTCTATTACGCGCTGATAATTTCAAGTGACAAAAAAAAGTGATGCAATCGAAATGCGACGAATTAATCAGAAATTGATTGGGAGAATTAATTTAAAACGAATCACAATGACGAGGAAAATTTATGTCAAAAAACTTCTTGCATTGTTTTCAAATGTAACTGATGATAAATGAATAAATGGAAGAATAGAAAAATTCCAGGAATGTAAACACCCACAGAATATCGGAAAATATCATATAAATTGATGAACCCACTGGCTATTTTCAATTTCACAGTCAGATATTTAAATTCTTCTTGATATCTGCCAAATGTCTATTAATAAACTTCAAAGCTATTATTATCAACAGATCAAAATAAAAATTGGGTTATAATAGAAACTAAACTAGCGTAGTGATATTATCTGCGATTAAGCTCCAACAAAATTAACAATCAAAACAAATTCATAAATAAATGACAACATGAAAAACACGTTGGGACAAAAATAAATAATTTGATCAGATATTTTGATGACCTCACTATTAAAATAATATGAAAATAAATGTTTTTTCATCTATTAAAAATAAATATTTAACAATTTATTCTAATTTGTAGTCTAAATATTATATGTTTGTTTTAAACAGCTTCAAATAAATATTGTGAATTTTTTAATTAGTCAATTATGTATTGATGTTAAGAGATGAATTTTTACGCTTAAACTTTTCACGAATTTGTCTCTATTAATACTTCATTGATGCGACGTCCGTTGCTTAGTTAATACTGAAATTGCATTGCAGTATGACATGAAAATAATCAGAAAATGGATGTGCATCATGACGAATCTCATCACCTGCAATCCAGTCATAATAAAAAAACGTTTGCATATCCACACACACACACGTTACGTTGGTCGTGCCTCTTATGTGCCAACCAATGAGATCACACGTTTACAAAATAAACTCAGTTATAAAATATTCCAGAATAAAAATAGCTTCTTCATTGGGTCCATTAGATTAAAAGCTGATAATATCAGTGAGCAACAGAAGATATCCAATTTTTTCCTAAAAGAAAAAATTAAAAAGTTTATATAAAATACGATAGAACAAATAAAATGAAGGCAAATTTATAGTTTCAAATTTCAAATTTTGTTTTCAATTGTTTCATCTTACTTCTCAGATATTATATGTTGTATTGTTGTAGACTGCCCTAATCTTATCCACCAGTCTCATCCATAGTTGATAATTGAATCGTGCTTGACACATGTCAACGTGTGTCAATCACATGATTGATGATAATTTTATATCCAATCATTTAATTGGACGACTTTAAACTTATTCCAAGTGTTTTTTGTCTTCTCTAATTTTTTTTCTTTGTACAATACAGAGAATTTTTTTTTTTTCCTTTTCGTATCCCCAACCGCTCAGTCTCAATATTCTTTTTGAAGAATTTAATAACTGATGACAAAGGATTTGTATAAAATCACAAAATGACAATTCCTATTTGAATGGAAAAATTCTCGTTTTCAATTCTGCGAATTCTGAATATGCCAGACAGATGAACGCGATATTTTATAGTATCATATACTTCAAAAAGTCTCGTATAAATGATATCAGAATATAAATCAGAACAATTAGCGAAATTATTTTCACATGATCACTTGAGACGTCTGTCCAAAGTTTGTTAATAAATCGAAGCCAAAGTGGATTGACAATCCGATGCTTCCGTTGACCTCTTGGCTAAAATGTTTCAGATTTTTTGGGATTTACAAGGCGGATATATAAATGATGTAATTATGAAAGAATGAAAAAAGAGAAATTCCGTTTCGTTTTTTTTTTTTTTTGTTATGTGTTAAAAAATATTAGCTTGAATAACCAAAAGATGATTCGTCCACACATTTTAATACTTTCTTTTTCACCAAGAAGTCATTGGATAAAAGTGGATAATCTAGAAGGACACTGTATATACAAACACCTTGTCTTAGTGTTAATATATCTCATAGTGTTCGAAAAAATAAAATTTGAACAAATAAAATGGAAAAATACGTTACGACACTGGCGCCTAAAAAAATTCCACTGTCTCAGTGGGTGAACGAGCAAGAGAATAAAAAAAAAAACTAAAAAATTCAGATAAAATTTTTTTTGTTGACAACGAAAAATATTTTAGCGATGTTGTTTGAGTATGAGTAGAGCTAACACATATCAAAATTATTGAATTAATATGACATTAGTTAATAAACTGTCACACTACATTTATCTTCTTTTGTAAAATTCTTTCCTCCTTGCACACATTTTTTATATCTATTCACTTATTGACTGTGATAATGATAGTTTCTGTTTTGTGATAATAAAAAGTTGGGTAATATTTAAAAACTTTATCATTGAAATGATTGAGCAAGAGAATGGAATAGAATCATTTGAACACCAAAATTTTATTTTATTCTCAAGTTTTCCACATATTTTTTTTATCTTCTTTGTGTTATAAAACGACGCAACAATTTTTGTTTTTAAAAATAGATGGAATTTGAAAAATAAACTTCATGCAATTATAAAGAGAAAGATTTTGTGGTCAATAAATGTGACGTGTTGGAAAGTTTTCCTATATTTGAAATAGAGGATTAATGATAATACGTTTGATTCCTAAAAATGAAAACACATTAATTTTATTTGGAAAAATACTAGTCAATATTTTTGTCAAATTAGACATAACTGTTAATTGCAGACTAGAATAAACAGGAACAATCAATGAAAGGCTTAAAATTCTCCTCACATAAATAAATAAATAAATAAATAAAATATATCAACGATGGTGAAAAGTCTGAATAGAAGATGAAAAGCTCAGATTTACCAGAAAATCACAGTCAATTTCATTCCATTGAACCTATCTATACAAATCCTTTGAAATAAAATAAAACTCACGATAATACTCGGGTCGAAGAAGAGATAAAAAAAAAAACAAAAACAAATAGTTAGAAGAAGCTTAAAATTCTTACCATAATATGATCAAAGCAGAACACCATAATTAAAGATAGAGAAAGAATTTAGAAATTAAAGACATCCAATTCAGCTTGAATACTATCAACAAACACCTGAAATAAAGCAGAATTAATTATTAACTAAAATTCAATACAACTAAAAAAACTATCAATGAAAACTGTCGATCAAAACAAACAAGCAATTAATAATCCATAGTGATACTAAAGCCACTAATTGTAACAAAGGATAATCGAGGAAGAAAATTGTAGACCAGTAAATCACCTTTAATACTAATCAACGTCTTGTCCACGAAGTAAATACAGAAAAAAAATTCTGTAATAAAACTTTACATAATTAAATAACTATAAATATCTCTTTAAAGAACATTACATCAATCAACCATTCATATAAATTAATAAAGTGCAAGTAATGATTCCTACTTCTGATGCCACTACTACTCGCACTGGTTTCTACATCAGTGCACAAAACAACGAGGAGGGAGAAATACAGCATTAGCAGCGCGAAATATGCGTCGTTTCTCGTCGTCGCTTGTGGTATTATCGTAGGTCAAGAACGAATATGTTTTCTTCGTGCGTCTCAACGTGAATAAACATTTGCGCGTCGCATATCTGTACACATTTTCTTTATCACCATGTTCATCTTGTTTTGCAGTTTATTAATTGCTCAATGAAATTAAATTCATCATCTACATAATTTACAAAATGCTCTATTACATCAGCATTGAAGAAAACAATAATAATAATTACAAAACCATAATCAAAAAACTTTTGAGTTAGAAATTAACTGATGAACTATAAATTATAATTTACAACTTTATGAAGATTTTTATCACGGCATTATAATTTATCGTTAAAATTTATCGTTGCAAATATTTATTTTTATCGTTTTTATTCTATCAGTTTTGACCCAGGTCGGATAATCGCAAGGATTTATACATGCGAATATTATTCGCTATGGAATCCTCTTGCACATCAACACAGATATTTTTAATTCTGGTATTCATAAGTACAGTTAAAAGGAAAGAAAGGAGAAATAGACAGTATCAAGGCAGACTCAACATTGAGTAATTGAAATGAATGAAACAAAAGAATTTTGAAATGAAAGTTAAATAAATATTGTAGATAAATTTTTTTTTATAAAATGTATTTGTAATGGAATTGGGTTGAGAGACATTGAACATGTGTGAATATATTATCATTATCATCTCAATCGATTCTCTTTCATAGCTGTATTTGATAGTCATGATGATATGCAATTGAAAAAGATGAAAAGTTTTTATTATGAATTTTTTGAATTTTGTTTGTGAATGATAAATATGTGATGTTAATCAATAATTATGATATTAATGATAAATTATTTTATTTAAGCGACATTATTTCATTGGATGTGGTCAGTAAAATTCATTTTTCATTAAAATTTAGTCATTGGCAAAAATTAATCATTTTCTGATTATAAGTTCGTGTAATTTTTGGTAAAATTGTTGAGGTATTTGGATGAGTACATTCTCATTTTATCTAAACGGATATGTTCTATTTACTTTAGAACTACGTAAGCAGTTACGCCAACTCATTTTTACACGGAAGTCAATGACTTTCGAAAAATGACGAGGAGGTTCAAAGGCATTGAATGACTAAAAAGGGAAGAAGGTAGATCTGATGATAAAAAATTTTTTGTGCTAATTTAATGCCATAAATTTATTTGTTGCAAAATTATAAAAATAATCCAAATGTTATATTTCAGTTTTATACTTCAGTCTCAAGGGTGTTTTAGTAATATCAATTAATTATTATTATGTCAATTTGTAGTTATATATATAAATTTTCATAGAAAAATAAAAATTCGTTAGAAGTGAGCAAAAATATTTTTGTTATTTTCATTTACTCAATTGAAACAATTTTCGTGCATTTCAAATCACTTTCGAACAAAAATTCGCATCGATCAAAATTTTGTCTCAGAACAAATTTGTTTCCTGAACAAAAACTTTAGTAAATGCCATAATGTCCGCACAGTTTCCCCAATAATTTGCTCGATAAAAAATCTCTTTGTATTTTCCTCATTTCAACAATTTTTTATAATTAATAATTCTTGATGTTACAGATTCAAATCATCGGGGGTTTTTTTTTCCAATCGCAATATTCAAATGTTAGGAAGGAGGAAAAAACGAAAAAAAAAAGCAGGAAAAAGAAGAGGAAATGAATTACTACGCATTATCTACACACATTTTGCAAAGTGATGCAATCGTGCGTATGATAATAAAATCGCAAATTCATTCAATAAACAGAGTAATGTATTGCATAATTATAATTCCATTGAAAATCATTGATGCAATATATGACTAATTACATATTTAGAAGCAGCAAGTGGAGGTGGATGTAAAATAAATTCATCTAAAAATAATAAAATGAATCAGAGTTCGAAAGTGAAATTAAAAATATTAGGCAGTGGTAATAGTGAGCGGTACGATAATATTTTCCGCCCGCGCCTTTCAAGGGAGAATAAAATCCATCGGAAGGTTCCCCGGACACATCGGTAACTCACATTGCGCTATATAGCGCAAGATAAAAAAGTGAGGGAGGATCTAGTCGTGTGGAGGGAGGAGCCTTCAACACTCTTGGAGTATATATGCGAGAAGCAACCAGCAGCATGGTACAGTTCAACACATGAGACAAAACAGAAAAGAGACATATTCATTCGCATTGTAAAAGAAAAAATAAATGTCAATTGTAATTTGATAATTATTTAAAAAAAAAAAGTTTTGTTGTCTCACAAATATCAATCAAACGAGTGATTTTAATTTGATTCTTTATCAAAATCAATTATCTACAATACAAATTCGGAATAACAGTGTGAAGTATTTATGGTGATACAACTGAACGTGATTGATAAAAACAATTAAATTGGACACTAATTTTTGCATCAATTGTGCAATTTACTTCAGCAAATATTGACGAAAGAAAGAAAGTTTTTGTCTATTTTTTTTGCACTTGATTGAAATGAAGAATTTTACAACGATGAGTTATTTATTGAGGACTCTTGTGACTATTGTTATTATATTTTCTTTTGTTGCCGATAACGTTCATGCCAGACCTGCACGAGGAATTATCAGGTAATTGTCAATATAATAATTGATGATTTAATAGAATTATGTTTGAAATGATGATAAAAGTTTCTTTTATTTTGCTATTATCTTGGCTGTGGTATTTCGACTCATCGAACGTCTATTGATGAGAATAAAAAAAAAAAGGAAATAGACACAGCGTGATACGGAAGATAGCAGTGACAAAAACAGATTAGGAATTAGAGAATAAATATATAGATGTGGAATTGAGATCAAAGTAATTTTGTGAATTATTGATTCATTATTTGATATAAATTTTAAGATTAATATTCACATTTAATCAAAATGTAAAATGGAAAAAGAAATGAATTTAATTCATTCAAACATTTGGATGCATCAAGTTCTCGAATTTTTGTCTTCTTCTTTTTCAACTATGAACTGCAATTTGAATACTAAAAATTCAAGTGCTCACGATGCACTTTCAATAAAAACACGTGCTTTGTGGCTGACGCAATTTACTTATATATTTTATGAGATTTTCATTGACAAAAGTTAATTAATAAAATAGATCAATTTAAATAAAATTAAAATTTTTTTTATTATTCATATAAATTTATATTTTGATATTCATTCTGGATGTTTTTTTTTTCATTATTCCAGTCGACCAAAACGCGTGTCAGATCAACGACTTGCAGAGCTTGAAACTCGATTGGCACTGGAGAGAATTCACGGGAGATTAGTGTCTGTACCAGTAGGATTTGGTCGCGTGGATCCAACAAGAATGTAAGTATAAATAAAAAAAAATCTAATTACATTCTTTTATTTTTAATTGCTCAGGTATTATTTGAGTGCATTGGAATAAATTGCAATAATTAATGATGAAAGAGTCTTCAAATACAATTCGAAAAAATGCTGCAATACCAAATTTCAGTTCAATATAAAAAAAATATTCATATCGGGAAATATGAAGAATGAAAAGAAAAATAGATATGCATATTAAATGATAAATGTGTGTAATATATTTATTCGATAATTTTGCGAGGTAAAATTTCTCGGTACATTCACGTATTGACTATTGAAGAAAGAAGAATTGAAAAATTCATTCTTTAGTATTCCAGACACAATACATCCCTCATAATTGCTATTGGAATCTACGCGATCGCGAGTTAAACAAAATAAAAAGAGAAAAGAAAGAAAAACGATATTGAATGAACGATCTGTCGCATCTCAGGAATTCTCATATCGATCGAAGAGCTATGCACTATGCAACGCTACGCATATACAATAATGGAGTTACTAACGCAATGTGGTGTAGGTCGGAAGTTAAAATAGGAAAACGAAATAGAAAATAAATGTTCTATTGTCACGAAGTCATCCCTTGGTGCATATATATTTATTTCAGAAAATGTTATTTACAAGAATACAAAAGAATGAGGTTATAGAAATAAGGGAGAGAAAGTAGAAGAAAATATTGTCAAATAAAAATTGATAGAACATTGTGATGGTTATGAGAATTATGAATTTATTTTATGAGACAATTTCGTGTGTAAGGTCGAGCATTGACAATTCATTTTTTTTTTGCTTCGTTTACATATGTATTATATTATCAAACTAATTTGATTATTCTCGTACATACTGTGATAAAGATAACATTCTAATCGACATGGTCGAATGATTTAACATTGGTACATTGAACGTAGTAAAATTTTTTGAAGAGTACAAGAGTTACGCAAACTCATACATCAGATAAAGCCACGATTAATGCACATGAAAAGTTGGGGTAAATTTTATTGATTAGATTATGAGTTACCACATACAATGATACATTTATGTGGTGAATGAACTTATAGATGAATTAAATGTTTTTATTCTAATGACAAAGTCATTTTATTTTTATAAGAAATGTGCAAATCCCTTGAAAGAAAATGATACACCAAAGAAATGTATTTGCATGAGCAGTCGGTGTAAATGGTCATCAAGGTGTCATTGACATTTTGATGAGAAAGATTTATAGTACGCAGAGAGTTATGACTCATGTAAAGAGAACTTCGATCTGCTATCATTGGCCTGAGCGCCATGAATAACTTAAAAAAAATAAGGATTACAAGAAAAACAATATTTTAATGACAAAATCCTTTTGTTTTATATTTTCTACGTATTGATTAATTTATTTATTCTTTTGTTCTTTCAATCTGATTTTAGTGGACGCAGGCGGAGATCGAATATGGGATACGATCTAGAAAAAATACGACGCATTCTACAAGAGGTCGCACGTGGCTCTGTGCCAGTTAGTGAAGAAAATGATGGAATGTTCACTTATTCTTGGGTAAATTTTATTTTCAATTATTTCCTTGTACTTCCCACATAAATATTCTTCATATACCTGTAATTGTACATCAGAAATTAATGTCTCTACGTAAACTATTGTACATCTTGAATACATTCGTAAAACTTAAAGACAAGAAAAATAATTGTATCATTAACCTCATTTTTTTGTTCAATTTTTTGTTTCAGCAGAATGGAGATAATCGTGATGATGATATTGAAACACAATTGGCTTGATCACTTCAAGCCTATCAAGATGACTATGTTTAATTGGAAGAAAAAAAAATCAAAAAATTAATTTAATTAAGGAAATAACACATTGGTAGACGATGAGCGATAAGTTTCAGAAGTTCTCTTAAAGCCTAAACAGTATTATAATTGTTCAGCCCTTCGACCGTATTTGCATTTTCTTGCAGATGCAATTTCAATTATTGATGCACAACTATCAAATAATTGTGATTTTGTTATAAACGCAGGGTATATCATATTTCAAATATTGCACGATTTACTGTATTTTTTAGCGCACGGACACTCTCAGTCTGACGTTAGTATTTTTATTTGTTTCTTTTCCATTTCTATTTTAGTATTTAGTCAGATATGAATCTAGAATGAATTCAATTATTTATTTATTAGTATGCTTCTATTTATACATTATGCATATATGATTAGATAGGAAAATTATTGCAGTTGCTTGTGACGACAATGAAATATTTATTTTTCAAATATTAGGAATGAGAATTACAAATATCGATTTGTATTATTCGATGAATTTTTTTATTGTGAGTGGGGTAAAACTGTAATCGTGATTTATATTTTTATTTCACTCTCAATATATTTATGTTCAATTGTGTCATTGATGATTTCGTGATTCATAAGATTCAAAGTGGAAAAGTTTGGTATCAATGATCACAATCAAAAATGAACGATTGAACCTTTTTTTTTTTATAGTTAGATATTGTTTAATCAATTGACTTAACTATTGGCAAGCCCAAAGTGATAAAAATGAAGATGTAGGATTTCACCATTCCGTTAGTAGAATTCAATTTGTATCTAATTTAATTGTAAACTTTTAGGAAAGATTTGAATAGTTACAATTTCATAAGTTCATTAATTTCCACTATTTTATTTGAGAATGTATTTTATTGATCTGGAGAACAATTCTTTCTTCATACTTTCATGGGACTGATTGTCGCACGCGACTTTTTATGTGATACGCAGCTTATCCACAATATTATCCGTCTTTTTTTTTATCTATAGAAAAAATGTCTTAATTTATTTAAATTATTCTACGCTTCATAATGCGATTTACTACAATAATTAGCAATCATTGCCATGATCTTTTTCTTTTATTTTGTACCAACAAAGATGTGAAAATGAATTCTGATGTAATAAAAAGTATGTTGCTCTGAATGTACAAAGTGTCAGTATTATATAAACCTCAAACCTTCATTTTGTATGAAACTGAGACATAAAAAAATATTGAAAAAAGAACGAACACATTTGAAAAAAGAAAATATGTCAATTTTTCTTGGTATCAAGACGTTAATTTTTGTTCTAATCAAATTCTTCGACATGGAGAATTAATCTGAAAGTTATATTTATGCACACAGTTATCATTAGGACGAATTTCAGAAATATTTTGTACGAGTCAAGACGTTAATTTATATTCACACTCGGACAATATCATTGGAACAGTAGCCAATCGTGCAATATAATCATAATTCTAATTTCTCATCTGAGAAATTGAGGAGAGTAAAGAAAGTTATGAATAAGGAATGTATAATTGAATTAAACACAAGTATGCAATATTCCATTTTTCTTTTTAATGTATTCTATAATAGTACAGTATAATATTCATTAAATTAATAATTTTAAATATTATTTTGTGGTATGCATCGTGTTACCGGATAACGTTACAAGACTAGCTGATGGTGATCCTTCGTAGCGCTACCGCAATTACATTTTTTCATCATTTCAATATGTATTTTATTTATTTATCTTTTTTTTTCCGTTTACTTTTCCTGTGTGTATTTTTATTCCCTGGCCCTATTTAATATTTTATCATACATGCCGGTATTTGCCAATAATTGAACATTATATTTCGTTCCTTTTTTTTGTTTTTAATTTTCTTGGGTTGCCTCAGTTCGAAAGTACAACGATAATTTACTTCTCAGCAGCAATGAAACGACAGGTCGATTAAAAATTTTGTCTTCCACTCCATTGTTTTTTGCGTTTCTAAATCACGGGAAGCCCACTCCGACCGGTATATCAACGAATAAAACATAGAAACAATTTTTCGATTACAAATAATCAGCTTCTGGAACATCTCAAAGGCACAGGCAACAAGGTGACAGAAAAAGTTTTACAGATACATACAAATATTGACTATTCATAGCACGACCAGTACAAACAACATTATCAATCTTCCGGATATATTTTCATTTTATACTTTTTCAAATTCTTATCTTGTAATTATTTTTTCTATTAATAATTATTTTCGATATCATTCACATTCGAAAGATTGATAATATTTCAGCCAAAAACCGCTAATAAAATCACGAATTGGAATAATTAAATTACCATTTGCTATAAAAAAAAAAAACAAATCGTGCTGGTACTCTTATAAATTAAATATCATTCACGCAATTCATTTATATTTTCCTATCTTGACCTCACTTTTCTTTCGTCGTTCATTCACTGTCTCACTATATATAAATTAAAATCAAGATTCGAATAATTTAATTATTCGTTCATGGAACGTGCGATGTAAATTGAGTCGTTTGTTCATCATCATCGTCGTCGTCGTCTTCGTTTATGATAGCAAATTTGATTTTCTCCTAAAATATTATATACATATAGATATATCTATATATATATGTATATAATTATTTCATCAAAGGCATCACTGGGATATAATGTGATCGAAAAAGATGAATACCTCATCAACAATCACTCATTAATAATTATTGATCTTAAATTAAAATAAAGTGAAAAGAGAAAAGCTAAAATCCGATTGTTTAACAACACACATATATGTTTTCCGCTATTATTTTGATTCATTAACTAATAATAACAACGAGGACGACGATGACAACATAAATATACATTTACTCGCTGACACATCTACAAAATAGTAAAGCTGCACCGGCGACAAAAATACAAATTTGCGAACGTAATTACCCGTGCAAGAAGAATTAAAATTTATCAATCCGAGTTCCCGCGTTCAATTACATCATCATGTGTCTTTTTTATTGTTATTATGTCGATTTTATGCTCATTAGGATAAACAATGTATGTCGACATGTGTATATTTGTGAGTGTACATATGCTGGAGGATCTGAATAAAAAAAAAGTAGGTGACAAATCGGAAGCGTTTGAATATATATATAACGCGAATGCGTTTTTAAGTCGGAATTTTTATCTTATTTTGCTTTGCTTATTTCTTTTTTTTTTTTTGGTTTTTTCCGTCTGTTTTATTTTTTGCACAAAAGAGAAAATTTGGCGGCTCTTTGTTTTAATAATATTCTCAATCAGTAAAAAATAAAGAAGCACACATATGCGAAGGAATATCGAGCGTACAGGTAAAACAAAGAACATTTGTATCAAAAAAAGAAATTATACAGATGCATGCAACAAATTCGCTATACATCAAGACTTGAGAGCATAAAATAATTATCGAGAATATTCTCAATTACCACTCGCAAGTCTGTTAAGAACATTGAACTTATGAATAGTTCGAATTAATAGCTATATAATACATAACACTGCACCGTTAACCGTTTAGCAGCAATAACTTTTGTATTTACATTTATTTATTTTCTTTATGCTATGCCTAGTTTTCATTTTTATTTTGTTTCTTTAATTATTTCCCCCCCTTAATCTTCATTTAATTTTTCTCTATTAATCATGCTCACCTCATTCTAACTTACACGTTCACCGTTCTTTCTTTCATATATTTTTCTTATCCCTTTTTAGTTCGGACAATATCAGTTTCTTTCAATTTTTTTTTTCTTCGTATTTGGAATAAGTAACTAAGTTGCCAATGCCTTCAAAATTCGATACTATGTTGAACACTGTGACATTACAAGTGCGCAAGATACGTGGAGACATTATATTAAATAAGACTGCGATGTCTATTATTTCTTTTCTTTTTTTTTTTTATATATATTATCAAAAAATCCTTTTTTTATTTTCTTTTGTTCGTTTTTTTTTGCTTTCTATTAATTATTCTCAGTATGCTCTGCTATCCATATATTTGCCCATGTCTCACAACATTATTATTAACGTTTTTTCCATGGCCTAACGGTTTCGCAGAGCGTTGGCAGTTCTCGAAACTTCGTGCAAGTCAATGGATATTATATCCAGAAAGTGATTCCCAAGTCAATAACAATTTGAGACAAATGAGAAGAAAAATTAATTATAAAACATAACAAAGCGAGAACGAAAAAAAAAACGAATTTTTTCCACATTTGAAATTGTTTCACTGTTCATATCTTATCGTATTTCTTCCATTTCATTCTAGCCAAATGCTTCAATCTAAGTATCTTACAGCCACAGGAAAATTTTGGAAACAAAGAACATAATAACAAGAATAATTATAATGATGATAATAATAATAATAACAATAATAATAATAATAATATTAATAATAGTGATAACGACAATAAACGAACGAATGTCAGATACCGAGAGTGCAAAGGCACATCGGACAGCGAAAAAAAAAAATCATTACATTATGTTCCAAATGTGTTTTTAGTCTTTTTCACGTTCTAATGTACAAGCGCGGCGGAGTTTTCTTTCCGATTAATGAATACCTTATAATTTTTATCACAAAATTGACATGGGTGCTACTTAATCGATGTCAGGCGGATTATTGTTATTATTATTATTATTATTTTGTTTTTTCCATTTTAAAAACGTGATTCATGTCCGCGTTCTAATATGACTCAAGAATTAGTTAGATCACACACTTGGAGTTATCTAGTTTGCAAAAAAAATTTGTTTTCCCCGTAGTCGTGGACTGTTTAATATATGGCACACAACCACCACCAACACCACCCTCCACCCAGTCGACAATTTTAATTTTCGTACAATTCCATTAAAGAGATAAAACACTCTTTGCGTCAAATCGCACATTTATTTTTAAATCCCTATCAATTTGATAATTATAAATTTCTCTTGCTTTTTGTTTTTGCTTTTCTATTATTCATCATTTTTCTTTTTTTAACCACAAATGCACCATCGCCAATCGGTAACCGACACTCTTTTTTGTTTTGTTTGTATTCTCTGTTTCCGCCGCATTCAGTTGCTGAATTAATCATTCTCTTTTCGCTTCTCGTTAGCGATCACCAAATTTATGAACGAATATAAACATTGAAAAGGCCAACGTACGGGAGCGATGAAAGCGCGTTGTCATCCAGGATGATGTTACTGAGCTTTGGAGGTCTTAGGACAATTCGCACTTTACGATAGAGCCCCACAACAGTTGGCTGTTTCTCCATCGCATTACTAGCGTTTTCGTCATGTAAAATGTATTTGGCTCTGAGCCGTCAAACAATCATGCGGCACATACGAAGCACAATGGACAAGAGCATGAACCACGCGGATCTGGCTATTGAGCTACGTGACAATAGAAGACGTAACACAACGATTACTGTGCCAAACTGCATTATTTTTTGGATCCAATATAATCTGTTGGCAAATAATCATGAAAATATCAATAATAATTCAGTTTGGAGAAATGAAAATAATTCAGTCCAGAAAATTTGTTGTTTTTTCCCTCACCTGACAATGTGTGAACGCGCTGCTGGCAGTGTCTCTGGACTCTCTTTGAGGATAAATTGTCGTATACCGAGAATATAATTCTCCAAATACGATGGCCAATCAATCTGCTTAACGTCAAACATAAATATTTGCCGATCTTCAGCGCTCAATTGTTCGCCAAGTTTTCTAACATTATCATCACTAAAATTCCACTGTTGTGTGGTAAAATATTCTAAGCATGTCGCGGCTTTAGTTAATTTTGCCTGTACACGTACCATCACCGGTTTTGTACCTCTTAAACGCGCAACAAAATCCAAAATGTGCGCGGGCAATATGTGCTGAAATGTTATGTATAAATTGTTTATGAATGAATATTTTTGGCAACTACCGCCTGGGTACCACACGGCATCATTGGCCGGATGCAGTCGACTGTATTTGAATGACAATTCGATAAATTGCTTCCATGTTATTGGATTTTGTTGACCAGTACAACAATTGTATACTGTTATTGTATCAGTACGATTCGTCGCTGTTTTCCATGCGGCACAAATCATAAGATTTATCACTACATCAACGGGAACAAAGTCAGCAACCTTATTTTCGTGACACAGCATCGTTCTGAAAAATATTATTTTCCAATTATCTGGCTTATCAATCTATTCTACACAATATAATCATACAAAAGAAAAATCGATATAATTTACGACAATTTACCTGAAGAAACCTTTGCCTGCGGCGGCAATTATCCCAGTTGGACCGTTCAAATTGTCTACCCAACCGGCCACTGGTTCTCTCAATGACGACAAAACAATAGATGGTCTCACAATGGCGACTGGTAATGAACCACTCTCACCTTGTAACATAGCTTCCGCCAATGCCTTAGTAAATGTATAAGTATTCGGTCGGCCTTCGATTAATTTTGGCGTCAGTTCATCAACGAGTTTGTCATTTATCAATCTAGTGCACGCAATCACTTGTTCCGGATCTTGTGGTGGTGGATAAATCTTTTCAGCAACATCTTGACGATCGCAATTGCAATAGGCTGTTGATACATGAATGAGCGCCTGTAAATATTCAGAATAAAAAAAAATAAATGAATGAATGCAAATTCATGGCTATTTCTTTTTGTCATAAAACTTCGCAGTTCTTTGCAAATACTGACAGAGTTAAAGAAAACATATTCATCACTTTGCATAATAACTAATTAATTTGCAGGATGTGAATTAACTTGTCCAGTATATTAGCACATCTAACAGCGGCACCAACATATTCCATGGAAAAAAAAAGAAAAATATTGAAATAAAATCTTCTCTCACAAATATCTATCCACATAGCTTTTGTGGACTTATTCAAATTTTTTTCTAAATAATTCACACGACATGTATGAGACAAAGTTCAATTTTGCATTCTAATTCTACCAACAACAGCCAACACATTCTACGTACTACCAATGTTTGTTATTCAATTTTTCTAGAACTGGAATAAATTTTCATCTTACTGAATAGTGACATTTACGAATACGAATTCATACAAATAAATATAAATAATGATTGAATCATAATACATATTTCAACTCTTTGTACTAATTGTACATCCAATTAATCCTCTGACTAATTCCTCATTGAATTATCAATTAGATTCAATTAATATTTACCTCCAAATTAAACATACGATGGCAGAGTTGGACGAGTCGGGCGCTACCTAGCATATTGATCGTAACAGAAAGTTTGAGTGCCTCGTCGAATTTAACCGTAGCTGCAGAGTGGAATACAACTGACACACATCTTGTAAGTGTTTCCTGATCAGCAGCAGATATTCCAAGATCTGATTCTGTTACATCACCAGCAATTGGTACAATTTTCGTCAACTCATGTGGACTGTCACGACGTAGTTTATCGAACAACTGAAAAGAAATGGCAATGCATAGATTAAAATGTTCATCAGACAATATTAATTACATATAACAAAAACAAAAATAATGACCAAATAATTGATCAGTATTTGAATATCTTACCGGGGCATTCAAGAGTTCCTGTAACCTTTCCTGAACATTTTGTCCTTTTTTCGGTCTCATGAGTAAGTAAATATTTTTAATACCCGGACATGATCTGAGCAATTTTTCGACCAACACTTTCCCCATAAAACCGGTACCGCCTGTTATAAAAATTGATCTGCCCCTGTAAAAGTCTTTGACAGACGTGTACTCGCCACCGGCCATTGTTGCCATTTCTTTTCAATTTTATCAGGCTATTCACGCACGTTAAAGATTGTTATTGAAGAGTCGATATAACTACTCAGCTGCTCGCGATAAAAAAGAATGAAGAAAGATAGGCAGAGACAGAGAATAAGATTAGAAGAGTCGCAGCGAGCTGTTAAGATGGGAATAGAGAGAGAGAGAAATTGTGTGCTAGATAAAGGAAGAAAAATAATTGAACAGATGTCGCCGACAACGTAGTTTCTGCACAAACTCTTCAAAATTAGAAGACACGTCAGTAGAGATGACTGATTATTTCAAATACGAAGACTTGTTTTATGCGTATTGATTGATTGATGCTTCAGTGATTTATTGTTATTGCCATTTCTCAATTCTCCAAAGGAATACATGGATTCAGTCACACTCATTTCGGGCCAGTGCTTTTTGCTCTTCTGAAACACAAATGAAACGATAAAATTAGATTCAATATTTTGTGACAATTCAATACCTCAAATCAATTAGTATAAATATCAAATTATTAATAACCAGATGATACATCTGATGATCGCAATAACATCCAACATATTCGAAAAGAGAATGTGATAGTGATAAGAAATTTCCTCGCAACGATAACGGCATGATAAAATCTGTGATTCGAATAATTTGTACTATCAAACACGTCATCACTGATCGCACAGTCATACAACAGTGAAAATGTTCATTCTATATAGTTTGATTAAAATTTTAATTATCAAAATTATATTTACTGTATATCAATCGTTTCATACATAAATTTTACATTAAATTATAACTGCACACATTTATGTTAAATAATGTCTTCTTGAATTAATTATAAACAATGAAGTTTTGTTGAAAAGCAAAGGAGTATATGTGGGTCATATTATAGAGTTTATATATTGGCCCACATAAAAGCATCGTATCGTCTTTGATTTTGATATATATTGTCAAAGTTTTGCAGCGATGCAATAGAGTGGAAGACGAAGAGAGAATGGTATGATGGCTTTGTTAAACATTCGATTATCCTACACACAATAAAAATCCAGAGCATCGCTGATTCAAAGTTGAAATTGTCCAAGTATCAAGAATTTTTGATGATTTAAAATAAAAATATCAAATCAATAATACTGTTCATTCTGAATGAATAAAAAAAAATAAGTGAACGGGATTTTGAATGGAACTCGTACATTTCTCATGAGCTATTGATGCCCATTGACTCATTTACAAACTGGTCACACATGCCCCACTTACAATTGTCACCATCGCATATATATTTATATTCACATTTATGTTTAATTAACTCACAGTTCGAGAGAGAAATTTAATATAAATGTCTCATAAAATGTGCATCAATTATAATATATTATCCATTTCTGTTTCACTTTTCTGTTATATTTTTGACTTACTGTCAATGTCCGTCAATTATAAATACTTGCACATATATAAAACTCAACAATTTCTTCGTATTAATCTTTTCTCTTCTTGAATTTTGTGTTATGAAATATCTCACAATATCCAAATTAATTTTCATTCCATAATAAATGAAGTTATAAATGAATCCCATATTTCTTCAATGACTAATTTTTTCTTTACCACCTGCACGAATACATCACGTGTACTCGTGGTAATGAGTCGCACACGAGTGAATCACTTCTCTGAATTTCAGAATTTATCACAATCTCTGATAACATCACTCTGATAATCTACAACTCTTCTGTTAATTCAATGTCACTAACAAATTTTCTATTCGTCATTTAAATTTCTACATCGTCATACACTTTTCATCGCCATGAAAAAAAAAAAAAAAAATCTCAACTCGAGTAATTGTTGATTAACAACAATTTAAAACTGTCGTCAAACTCTTCAGCAACAATTGATCATGGTACGAAACAATAGTGGTCACGTGATGTTTAATTGCACATTGCATTGGTGCAATTTGAAAATGCAGAATGTGCAAAATAGTACGATGAATGCGTGCATTTGCACTGTCATTGCACATTAATAAAAGAATGGTAGGAAAAAAATTCTACATCACGAACAATGTGAACAATATTCCTGACAACCTTAACCTGGTTACCTTCGACTCGTTCTCTCTCACTTCCGCTGTCAACGAGGGCGGAATACAAGAAGAGAATTATATATAAACGCGAGTGGGTATACATCTCCCGGTGTCGCGCGCGTTTAGTTTGCCGACGCACGCGCGCAAATAGTAATAGTACCACTAACTCTCTTTTTTCATCTCTCTTTTATATATTTTTAATGTTATATGTTCTTGCTCTATCCAGCTTTATTTTTCCTACCACACCTACCTCAATCTCAGAACATGTCTCGTATAAATGTGTGTATATACCTAGAAGTGACAGTCAAAAGAAAGACGAAAGCACGTCGGAAACATCGGAATATCCGTAGCTAAAGAGAGAAGCGGATTCTTGTATAGGATTCCAGGTCAGCGTCCTGGCCTCGCTTTGCGGTCACCAAGTCCACTTCAATCGAGTTTCATTTGACCATGGTGACGCGAGCAAGAAACGGGAGAAATTAACAAGTGGAAGGAAAAAGAAAAAGTAGAAAAGGGAGAAGTGAATGGATAGATGAAAGAAATGAAAAAGAAGAATAAGAAAAAAAAAATAATTGAAAGAACAAATGAAGAAGACGTTGGAAAAACAGTTGAAGCAACATAACAGGACAATGAAAATGAAGTAGAAATTGACGAGTGGAAGAAGCAGATGAAGAAAAAAAATAGAATGAATGAGAAAAGAATGAAAGAAAAATATAAGGAAACAGAAACGGAAAAGGAGAAGGTGAAGAAAGGATATGGATGAGGTATATGTTTCGTATATTAAAGAACACGTCTGAATCCGTTACACGAATACCCGTTATTTCTTATTGCCTCGTTTGCACTATCCACTGACTCACTGCCCGAGTTCGTCAGGGTTTTTAATATTTATTACAATTTTTGTGTTCTTTTTTTTTTGAGGTTATCAGAAATTACTGTTTGGTAGAATTTTACATCTTCATGTTTATGAGATGAAACGAATTCCAGAGTGCATAAGTATACGAATGTAGATGCGGTGAGACTGAGTTTCCCAGTTTACTTTTCAATATGGTAATTAATGGAATTCGTAATTAAAACGTTTAAAAACTTGTAAAATGCGAATTGCGGTTGAACCGTGAGATAGACTTAAAAAAGATTTAACATTTGTTGAGCCACTCGGTTATAATTGGAAATATGCTGATTCAGATTTTCAAATTTCATTACAATAATAGAAGTGAAGAAGGAACTAAATGAAGGATTAAAGAAAAGATTTGAATCCTTCGACATACGGGATTTTTGTTTGTTTTGTAGATTGTCTAGACTTTGTATTGTTCAGCCAATAAATTTTCAAAGTATATTTTTGGGTAAATATAAATGAACAAGATTATATTATTATCATAGGATAAATATCACTGATTCTAATCTGTGAGATATATTTACAAAACTGGATACAGAGTGGATATTTTTTTTATAATAGAAAATAAAATTGTTTGAAATAAAAAATAAAATAAAAATATCTAATTTGCATGAAACTTTCAGCGTGTTGAAAATATTTTGTGCATTGTTTTCAATATCTGAATGTAACAATATTGCACTCCAAGTTTCTAATAATCCAATCGGTAAAACACATTTATTATAAAATACCAGAAATTTAGATAAAAGAAGTTGTTTTTTTCCTTCATCAATCAATATGAAATTGAAACCGAGTGACAAAATTTTAACATTCCCATCAAAATTCAAGAAGATTAATAATCTAAAATTGCGCTACGATTTACATATCGAAACCAACACTGAATTCTAATAATTTATTTATCATAAAGTGATGAAATAGATAAGATAAAATAATTACAAGTAAAAGATTCGAAATTATAATTCAACATCAATCATTGAGTTGAATAAATCAATCAACTTGTAAATAATAATAATATCCAATTTCAATTTCCAGTGGTTCTATCTTTAGTTTTTTAATATTTCATGCATAAAAAAAAGAAATTAAAATGCATCAAAGTAACGATTGCTAAAAGAAATTTAGAAAATGACAAAAATAGTAATAAAATGGATAAATTATTTTGACCGACTGACTGGCGCGTACGATGCGCAAAAACCCAAATTGTGATATCGACAAATAGTATAAGTGTCTACGTAGTATACGTGAAATGGAGTGGAGACGTTCGCAATATTAGTATCGATCGCTATGCGAATAACATAGCTAATTTGGCAACAGTATATATTACACACCAAGTTAAGCCGTGACACAGGCCCACTTTTCTTGCCACAATATAACTGGCCAACAGTCATTACAGATTGTGTCTGTCCCTCTTTTGCTCTCCCTTTCTCGCTCTTCCAACATCTCGTTTCTCAACTGATTTACCACCGTTTCTATTTCGTTCCTGCAGCAATTGCTTTTTAAGTGCCAAGACCATTAGGCAGCTAACACTATTAAGAAAAAAAAAATGAAAAAAAAAAGTAGCAAAAAAATGAGATAGCAAATGATTGTCGGTGATTAGTAGTCATGAAATGTAAAATTACATAATTTCAACAGAGAAATTAAGAGTGCACTACATGAATAAATAGGTGAATAATAAAATATAAAAAAATTTGAACAATAAAAAAACTGGAAGAAAAATAATAGATATGACAAAAGTGAAAGTATTTAGATCAGACCATTGGAAAATGAAATAAAAAAAAAGTACGGAGATAAGATAAAAAAAAATTACCCCCATATCAACGGGACACAAATTATGTCCTTATTAACACTGGCACAAATGCGTAAAGTTCCGTACTATTATAAATTATTTATAATTCATGAAAAAAATATTGTCACAGGGTCATACCAAAGAAAAAAAATACAAAAAACAATATCCACGCGCACAATAAGCAGCGGTAATTTTTATTTTAATTACAACAATTATTATTCTTATCAAAGGACTGCATTGACGTGTTCAGGTGATACTGCATGATAACGTGCAGCGCACGAACTCACGAAAAGCCAAGTGAACTGGGAAATTCGAGATAACATTACGTGAAGACAAAAAAAAACAAAAACAAAAACATGAATAATTGTAATAAGTGAGTAAATAAATATGGGGGAAAAAAAAGGTGAGTGAAACAGAAAATGTTTCCAAGCGAAACGATATTCGTCGAGGCGCAACGCGGTCGTTCACACAGGAGTTATTTGCAATAGAGATTCGTTTCTCAGAATCATCAAGGAAGAGAGAAAAAAATGTGAAATCAACATAGCGTATACATGAGCATACATTTTAACAATTGTTGCAATAGCCATGTACATATATGAATATTAGTATTTGGATATTCCATTTTTTTTTTCAACGTTTGAATATGTACATGAATTTAGGTCGTTTGGAATTGCTACAGAGAAATTGGAACAACGAACTACAGAGTCTCGAGGACGTCTTGAGTTTGTTCTGTTGAATGTTACGTCGCCGGAGTCGAATTGGTGGTAAGAAATGTGGTGGTTGACGAGAGCGAATTTTTATTTTATTTCATTCTTCACTTCTTATTTATTTTCTCTTGTTCTCATTTCCAAAACATACTTCGCACACAAAGAATAACTATTTATGTGCAATGTCTTTTATTTCGCCTGTTAGAACATGACGGTGATGTATCCGGCGGTACAAACAAACGTCATGGTCAGAAGTTGTCACCGCGCGCGCGACCAAACGGAAACGAGATGAATGAAAATAATTGCGTCCTGACATTTCTTGATCGCCTTTAGCAGCACTAAAATTGGTGGGCGTAAGTATCACAAATGCGGAATGAGAAATAAAAACAAAAAAAAAATACAAAAAAAAAAGAGAGGGACTAAAGAAATTTTATATTCAGATTGAGCGCTTTTTTATCAGCAAAAAATTCAAATATTCATTTAAATTATTTCATTACATCAAGAAAGAATTTAATTCCAGTAGTTTTTCTCAAAATTCCACTTTGTTTTTTTTTTCCATACATAGAACGAACCAATTTTCCGGTACAACCCATTTGACACCGGTGAAGACCGGTTTCATCTTGCAATGAACGGTCCAATGAACCATGTTTTACGCATACACGCACAAGAACACACTCACGTGTGAATGGTTGATATACACATTGTTAATAACCTGCAGCGATGACCAATCTAAGTATGCCACACAATATATTTCAGTTTCTGTAACCCACAATTCAAGAGTGGAAAGAGAAAAAGAGTAAAAGATGAAGAAGTATCTACAGGCAATGAAACAAAATTCTGTGAATTCATTCTCCAAGTTAGAAACTTCCTTGTGACAATATTAATAAAGAGAAGTTATGATGTAATGAAATTTTGGATTGTAATATGTATTCAGAATTGGAAATTGTGAAAACAAAAATTCATATATATATATAAGTAATGAAGAATAAATTTTTTTTGCTGTAACTAAGGGGGCGTGTGACGTAAGTATTTGTTTTGTAATAACGTCAGGAATTTTGTTTTCGCCACTGACAACCGACCTACTTCTTCGTATATATTTCTCGCATCGGGCGATGCTTAACCCAGAATATTAACAGGTGAGATAGGCAATTTAACTCATAATTCATTGATCAGTCTAGCAAAAATATTCCCAGAAATGTATTACATTACAACCAATAAACAAAATGGAAATATGTATAATAATAAATAAATATATATTTTGCAATCTCAATTTTTGTGACATAAATGTGAGCAATAAACGGGATTTCATCAGGTGTATTCCATCTTTAGAATGTGCGAGCAACGTGAAAGTGACCGATTTCTATACGTCACATGTTATACGTCGACGACCTTGAACTGATTCAATGACAATTGTAACGATAGCGTGATTCGAATATCAAATAATTATTTGGAAACTTGACTTTATAATGCAATGGATAAAACTGATTGATTCCTCAGATATATTCTAATATATTAATATCAATTGAATTTAATGAAGATAATTTCATAATCGACTTAATCTAATTTGTGTCAAGTGGTTCATAACATTATAATATAATTCGCAAATGATTCACTACATCAAGATCAGTTCAATGTCGACGACATAAGTAGTAAATATAAACAAACCCTCCACAGATCAAACAATCTAAGAAGAAATATTACCACACTTTTTTCAATTTTTCAAATATCTTTTACAATTCGTTAAATTTTGTATCAAAATCTATTTGCAACTTTCGCGTTTCTAGATGTTGGATAAATCTTTATGTTAATTTCTTCCATCACTAAACATTCAAGTAGAAACGCCATTACATCTATTATATAATGTAATTGATGAATAATAAATTGATTACATTAGAAATTTTTTTAAATCCTCCATCTCTAAATTTTCAAATGACGCCCTTTTCAAACATCATAAAATTCCAAATAAACTACTTAATGTTATTGTCCAAATCTGTCTCGATATCAATACGCATAAAAATATAAACTATGAATTTTTATAATAATAAATAACATCACTCAAAAAATATATTAGACAAATATTTTTCTCATTTTCATAATCGTTACCAATTCTCACATTTAATCAGTCGCGAAAAATTCTATGTAACATACATTCTAAACAATAAAAAAAATATAAACAAAGATAGAAAAAAAGAAACGTTATCCCAAGTTTCATGCGTGTTTACTCGTAACAAAAAAAAAAAAAAATAACCCAATATCTATATATGAAAGAGAAAGAGACAAAATCATAAATGCGACGTAGAGAATATACCGCTACTTGCGCTGAATTCAACGGTCTCAACTTTCGCGCGCGAAGAGACAGTCCATGCTGTACAGTTGGAATTATATTGCATGGATTTATGTTTTTAAAAGTCACTGGTTAAAAACATAAGAAAAGACCCACTCACTCACACACAGACACAAACACACACATTTATTCCAACAGAACTGATGACATCAAAATGTTGAAAGTAAAACGACCAAATATAAATTATAATAATGTTAATACAGATAATAACAATAATAACATTTATAATCATAACAGTATTGGAAAAACCACCGGTATAAGAAAAAAAAAAAAAATATACAATGAGAACTGAGAAATTAAATGGTCCATTAGAGAAATGAAACCGGACATCATTTGAGAGCAGCGCGTCTATGCCATAGTTTTTGTTTTCATTCAAGAAAAGAAAAGATAGGAAAAAATAAAAATTTGTTGAAAGACATTTTGATAATCCTTACTGTACATCCCGTTTGACATAAATTTCCGCAATATAAATAAGAATAATTGTCTGTAAGATAAATTCCGGAAGTAGTGACCCAGTTACAAATTATTCTCATTTATAATCAAAGTTGAAACAGCAAAACTTTATTTTGAATTTAATTGTCGAGATTTAAATTAAAACTCTTATTCTCTTATCAGTGGATGTAAAGTGAATTGTCTTACCTAATGTTATGACAGATAAACTCCCTTTTAAAATTAATCCACCATGTGATGAGAAGATAATAAACAATCAATTGGAATGATACACTAATGTAATTGGTCGTAATAAAAGGTCGCGAAAATACCTTAACGTAATAATAAAAAATTAAATACTGATATGATTTGAGTTAAAAAAAAAAAAATGAGGAACACTAGCAGCAAGTGCAAACGGTCTCGTATTCCTCGCTCCTTACCGGTTGAAGAACGAAAGGTAACTGAGCTTGTCAGGCCCATGCTGGTTCCCTTATATCATCTGATAGCACCGGATGCTTGGACGCCCTCTACGTATTCTTCATATATTCTCCCCTCAACTTTTAATATTATGTACATGACCAAACATGATCAAGGTCGATTATTATTTTGCGTAATCACTATGTTGCTCTAATGCTATTCCTAAAAAAGAACTAATAATAATTGACCGCTCTGACGTCTGTAAAGGAACCATAGATAAAAAAAAGGGTCCGAAGTCTAAAAGACGTTAGATATTCTATTTTTCATTCCCACATAAACTGAATTAATTAAGTATCAACGCGAAATTTTTATACCACTCAATAAACGATTTTCAATTGAAATTTAATTTTGTATTGTCATTTTTTTTTCACATAAATATACGATAACAATCGAACGAGGAAGAATTCTGAAGAGTCGTCTTTCACATTGACATTCGACCATACATTCTGTAGTGAAAAAATTCCACAGGCAAATTGAATGTGTTTTTTGATACTATAATGAAAAAGATTGAGAAAGGATCCCCTGTTTTTTTCTTCATTCTCGCATCGAGTAATATCAGGTGCAATATTTACTCATTAAAATTCAAAAGAATTTAATATAACAGGAAGGAGAACTTGGGATTTAACAAATAATACTAACAACATAAATAATGACAATGCTGAATCTCGAACACAGTTTCATACATCGAGTCATTCAGTTGAATGGCAGATAGAATAAAGGAAACTAAACAATCAAAGTAAATTAAATACGAACCAATTTAAAGTAATAAAAGAAAATAATAAATAGGAATAATAAAAATTTGATATCAATAGATCAATGTATACTAATCATTATCATACAATTTAATTACATTCAATGTAGTAACTTTGAAAATGCAATTTTAGATACTTCAAAATTGGAAATAATTATTTCAAAATTCAAGTTATCGATAGCGAAAGAAGAAATATTAAAATCGGATAAAATGTGAATTGAATGTGAATTAATGGAGAGGAAGAGATCGGACGATAGGATAAGAGTATATAGCAAGATAGTTCAGGGTATATAATATATATACATAGACGGTATGCATGTAGAACAGTAAACTGTACGTAATACGCAGGCGTCATGAATTTACCGACTTTGGATAAACGGGAGGGACCCATTCTTGGATCGATGTCCCTGTGAAGAGAGCAGTCGTGGGAGCATGAAAATTACAATTTTTCCTCTCTTCTCTTACCCTACATGTTCTATATTACTACTACTACACCCTCACCTTTTATGCACACTATGACTAAACCCTCATTTGCTTCACAAACGACACGCGAGAAACGACGTGTGAGATAAACCGAGACCGAGGGCATGGTTTGTCACGTGTCTCCACGAGGTATATTCAAAATCGATAACTTATCAATGACTCACATTAAAACCATGCGATACACACTTCAATAATAAATGTAACTTCGTTTACATTCATTTTTTATTTTTCGTCCACGAATTTGCTATGAAAATGAGCAGGCAACAAAGCTGGAAGACAAAAAAAAACGATTACTCTTCGTCAAACAGAATAAATAATTTCTTTAAGTCAATTCGTTTATACTAACGTGCAATATGATGAGATATTATATAACAATTCAATACAAATCAAACAATCAATTCATATTTGTTATTCAATTTTTAATTATGCAGATGGTATATGAAGAATTGAGATTATGTAAAAGTGAAACTTTACGATGGAAAAATAATGCCTGGTTATACAATGCATATTAACTGATAACCAACAACACTGACGGATGATGGATTTATAAAATTATTGAATTACAGGTCATGATGTCTCGTGCATACGAACGATATAAAGGTATAGGTAAGTATGAGGGAGTAAATCGGGGGAGAAAAAACGAGTGGGTAGAAGCAGTTGCGGCGAAAGACAACGAGGGAGAGCGAGAGGGAGAAAGCGAGATCGCCGCATTGGGCGGTGGTGCATCACGTTGAACAGAAATGTAGGTGCACCACTGAGTATACAGGCGAATTAAATGTGCGCGACCGATTTAATCTAATCTAATACACAATATACAAAGATATATCATTTTGCATTGAAACAATTCGATATTTTCTTCATATTTGTTCCGAAAATAGAACGAAAAAGCCATTCATAGTATCTGTATTTACTCATATATTAACAACAGTCAATGGCACATCAGGGACTTCTGGGAGGAATCGAGCGACTCAGAATTATATATACATATATATGAAACAAGCAAAAATATTACATGCAGAATAGAATTTTCGTGAATTTCCCTAAAACTCTGACGAAATTATTCAATTGGCTGGCTGCCTTATACATTATTGCTGTTACATTCGCGTGACATTTTCACGGCAGAATAAATTATTTATGAAACAAGAGAAAAAGGAAGACACAAAGCATAGATGAACTTTTACTCGAAAGCAAAAAAAGAAAATTAAATGTGGCGCCACAGGAATTTGTTACTGACAAGAGGGAAAGAAAAATCCTCGTTAAAAAAAATCACATGAATACAAATAGAAAATGACGATGGGTCTTTGAGATGTAGAGCGGAAGGAAATATGGAAAAGAAGAAAAATGAAAAAGATCTAACATTGTATCGCTAACTCAAGTAAAAGACACTGCATCGCTGTCAATACTATACACACGTCATGAGCTCAGAATGATCGCATGTCACGCATGAACGAAGCTCGATAAGAACTGGCGCATTTAGTTCTATGCAAAAAAATATCACAAGAACTTGCATATAAAATAAAATGAAAGAAAAATGAACAAATAATGAGAAATAATAAATCATAAATCCGGCACTTAAGATTAATGAATGTTGACACGGATATAACTACTCCTGAAACATACAATCATAATTTGAAATAAAGATTCATATGATATAATATACGATAGCATGAAATGTGATAATGTGATTTTATCAACTGTACACACACACACGGTTGTCGCACAGCGGACAACGATCAATGGAGTCTCGAGCGATGTCTCTCCGATATACGACTATGTACTATATTCTCATTCTCGCTTCTCTATTGTTGAATATATCTCTCCCGTTTTATCGTCAAGAAGACCCGGAAAAGCAGCTGGCCGAGGAGGCGCGGCTGTGCCAAAATCGCACGGAAAAAAAAAATTTTCTTGTCTCATTTCGGCGGCCTTCTCTGTCTGAGATAAGACTCATGACTCTGACATCTACATGTTCATGCATATATATATATTCATATGTACCTACATATATATGTATACATATGATAGATACATGGAAAAATTTATATACATTTATGTTCGCGTATAAATGTATATAGGTAAAATTCGTTTGTTACTCGAATATTTGTCGTAGTACATTGATATGCTGTAACGATATAAAATAATTAGTTTCATCAATTGACACAAAATAATTTTGAGATGAAATTTTTTTTGCCCCTTTCTTTTCTCACTTAGGCGCGGCTCGTAATGAGGAAGAGAGACAGATAGGAGCCGCGCGCGATGTACCGAGAGCCACCCTGTATAAAACTCACCGGGATTGATTGTGACTTGTTGAAATTCAATATGTTTTTATGTGACGTTTATTTTGCGGAAGCTTTCCCTGTGATAATAAAGTTGCTGTAACAACTAGTTTAACACAGGAACCCGCACTTCTCACGTATTTTACACTTTTCAGCCTGTGCCCGTCGCACACCAACCGACTCCGCCATCTTGGGGCAATTGCCGAGTACAGAGCCGCAGTTACGGAAACTGCACCACGTAAAATGTCACTGATATAGATTTTATATTTTGTATGTTTAGGGGCTGAGGGTTGGTATTCTTGTTTGTATGTGGTTATGGGTGGGGAGGGGATTTTCTGGGATTTTCGCGGATTCGGGTGAGCCAAGGAGCTTTTTACCACCACTGATATTACGACCAATCACTGCTTGCGTATTGTGGCTGGGGGTTATATTCGGGAAGTTCTTCCGGATTTTACCGAACGTTATGTTGAGGGCGCGCAGGTTGCGTCAATGATGTCATATGGCTTATTCAGAGCTTTGCTAGCCCTGCATTTGTTTGAACATATTTTGTTTGGGTTCTACTTTTGAATCTTATTTGGATTTTTGGAAGAATTTTTTGGCATGGACAATTTCATATTGAGGAAATAATTGTTGGACTTTTATTTGTGAATATATTTTGTTGTTTTTGTTTTGTTTTGTAACATTTTGTTGAGAAATTACTGATCACAAGATGGGAATTATCGACCCTACTTTCTGACCATTTCAGAGCTTTTTATTTGTTTTTTTTCCTTTTCAGAAAGAATTTTTCATGGGAATTTAAGGAAATTTGAGGAATTACCGACTATCCCTTCCGAGGAAATCCCATTGGTTTCATTGGATCTAATAACGATTTGCAATGGTGGAATACAAAATTGAATCTGATATAGTTCGATCTACAAAACACCATCACGTTCTGAGCAACTTTTTGTTATTTTTATGGAATTCCTTGATTTTTTTATCAATACATCTGGGCAAGTTCCAATTCCGGATCGGAAATGATATGAAACAGTGTACAATTAGATTCCTAATTTTATCTCCAACCAAGGACAAAATTTATACTGCAGCTTCAGATCTTCCCCGATTAACGGAATATTTGTTGGTACAGAACAGAGAATTGAGAACTCATTTCAGAAGAACAGGGATTCGGATGCATAGAATATAAGAAGTATAGAAAGCTCCAGAAAGTGCTGTAAGGAAACTCATCAACTCTATCCATTGTTCATCTATTTATTAATATTTTTTTATTTAAACCACTCGACGGAAAATTTTCAATGAACACAGTATCAAGATGAGATCAAAGCCCGGACAAGTATTGGAGCAAGAAGAAAATACCCAAACTTTCACCCTCCATACAAACAATTTTACTGAAGCCATTCTACTTTTTCGATATTACTTTCACTAGGCAAAGAATTTCAGGCATTGGGAGATTAATGTCATCAATATTCTAATCAGCAAATCAGTGCAAAGTTCATTCAATCTGATAAGTATTACACGAAAAAATGCGAATCGTTATTAACTGATGAGTTTACAATTCAGCGTTTTTATATTGACATACTTACAATACCATTTTCTTCCATAAAACTTCTCAATTGAAGTCAATACAAATTGCCATGATAGCGATCGCATGGGAAACCTCATAGGATAAATAGTCTGGAATACCAAACGAACATTTTCACTATATTTAATGAGTGTGAATTAATTTAGCGCTAATATATTTCATAGAAATGATTCAACCCTTTATAAACAAACACTGTGATTTTCTTCCAGATATTGAGGAGACCTTGAATACATTCATCACAAAGTTCACTGAAGAATTATTATAACCATGAAGAGAGCTCTTGAGAAATCTCGGAAGAAAGAGCTAGTGAGAGTATTATTCACGCTGGTAATAAACACAATTTTACGGATAATCAGAATAACAAGGTACGACACGCACAATCAATTCTTTTATGTTCTCTACTTGTCTCAAATATATATGGGCATTTGAATTTAACATTATTTTAGCAGAGAACAAAAAGAAATCATTAACATATGAGCTCTCCATTATTTTATATTCATAAATTATCATACTCTTAAATATGGCATTCCATATGTTGGGACTTCTCACGATGTTTACGCAGGATGTATGAACAGTTCTGGAGAAATATGCAAAAACTTTGTTAATTTTGGAATAACTAAAGATGAACATTTCTATGAATTGATTCCGAAGTGGAAGAGGAATGCACAAGAAATTAAAAATTCCTCATGCTGCCGTCTTGAATGAAAGGAGCAATAGGATTCCTCTCCAATTGAGAGAGACACAGTGGAACAATTAAATCTGATTTATTTCCGCAATAACAAGATAAAATCATATAACTTAATTACCATAGATCATTCATACATATTACATATTCAATTCTATAGACACATTTCGGCCGTGATGATCGTTGATTAATGTTGAATTCAACATGTAATTCATCTCGCAACTACTTCAGAGGCGCATGAGGTCAATGCACTTTTTTACTCTCTCTCAGTGATGACTATGACCATTTCAATATTATCATCAGCGCCCGACTCGCTGAGAGTGTCGATTGATAGTAATTGCGCGGATGTACAACATTTGAGAGGTCAAAGAACACCAATGCAGTCACGATTTTATTTACAAATGGAATAGATACATTTTTTTGATGGTAATGTTTGCGTCCAAACGTACTGAAACATAAAAACAAAGTAAACAATATACAAATGGCGATATTCAACTTCCAATTCATCTCTCCAATAATTGTTCATGTATTCATACATTCTTAGTATTCATCAACATTTGTTTTATGACTTGGAGAAATGTAAACACAGAAGTCACGAAACCCATAAGATCCAACAGCAAAAAATACATTTGGCGGATATATATGACAAAGATCAGCTACGTCATTAGGAAATTCTTTAAAAATATGAATACCCATATTGTTGAAGTTATATACAATTCTGCGTTTTGAACATAATGAAGAATCAAGAGTAAATATATACATTGACGTCAAAGTTACACAGTGATGACAGAGTATTCAACAATATACACATTTCGTATATGTTTAAGTCGACACTTAATTTGATGCAAATGTACATTCACCATCCAAACGCAAATATTTGAATGAAAAAAATTCATTGGAAAATGCGCAATTTATTCGCATCGCCGTGTGACATCATATCAGCACATAAGAATAAACGAAAAAAGTGAATTAATACAAATATGCGTAAATAGAATCAGTTCATCTAAAACATCAATGTCTATTCCGAAGGTCAGACCATACAATATCTATATAATACATTCCCTAAAACACCGCAATATGACGTAGCTGTGTTTAATTCATGAATATCGAAAGTATATTAAATAAAAAATGTTTCGTTGAGATTAAAGAGAAAAATTTCTTCATTGGGGTCAAACGAAGAAGGCCAACTTGAATTTCACAATAGTTACGAAGTATTTTAACTTCGATAGTATCATTTCCTGGGTGTCCAGGAATTTAGATTTGTCAGCATTCCTTCTATATATTACACAATTTCATAAATCCTATAAAATATCTCGTCTGCTCAACGTTAATCTTGCACCTTTTCAAACACTGAAATTCAATGACGTGAATATTTCGTGAGATATTGAAAATCTGCCCTGTGGGTGAGGGAAAAATCGAATGGGATGAGAATAATGTGATCAACTAGTTCAATTACAATCATTTAATTCGTAATTCATCTTCAATATCTTGTGCTGTAATTAACACATTCCAAGAATTTCTGGATATTCAATTATTGTTGATCAAAATCTAGAGGACTATCTACGCACATTTATTTGTCTCTCTTTGCTTCGCATTCACTATATATTCTCTCGTTATTCATTTCGATTCAACGATCTGAATAAATTCATTCAACAAATACATACAAAAGATACGTACGATGGTTCACGTATTTATATATGAACCAATACACAGCAATGAAAACTGACGAATTCCCTATTCAATGATTGATCCAATTTGTTTTATTGATATGTTGTATATAAAAGTAGTTTTAGTTTTTTTCGTGGTTTACCTATAAAAAATATTTCACATAATGATTGTTTTATTCATTATAGAAAGTTCGTTTTGCACAGATGAAATAAAAAACGAGTTGATACAAGAAGGAATGAATAAAAAAGTTGCTGCTATTCAATGTTAAAATAGAAGTACTGCGTAAAATGTTGTAAAATCGTATACACATCTACACATTCATGAAGTGTGAATGACTGTGATTCACATCTTATTTCGCTACTGAGAAGATTGGAAAGAGAAAACAGATAACTGATACTGTCAATAGTTTAGTCAAAGATATGTTTTCAATTATTTCAATAATGGCAAATACAAATTCATCGTTGTATTGATTTCAGAGAATTCCTGTGCCGATGGGTATCAATTTATACTCAGCATTTCAATGACTACTTGACTATGAAAAGGACATGCTGAAAAAGTCATCAAATGAATACTGACCATGGACTAAATGAATATGGAAATAACTTATGGAAAGTATACTCACATGTCATGATGAAAAATTAATTCTAAATTACATTTATCAAATGTACGTCATCGTCTCTATCATTTTCATTATTATTCTTCATGTTGATTACGTAGACTTTCAAACTGTGGGAGAATCCATAAAGATGATTTTCTAGTTTTATTTCACCTCGAACTTTGATCAAGGTTTTTTGATGTTGGGTTCCGCTCAACATTTGTGGATATTCGTAGGACGAGAAAAAATACCAGAAACGTAATGTGGTGACGTTGACATCGACCGGTTTCATTCTTGTCAGATCGCACGTAGGACAACAAAGATAATCGAGTGATGTTGCGCAATTTGGTTTCTCTATTTCATTTCTTTTTCTTGTTTTGATGCAAGTGATGATCCTAAATCGATAGAGATAATTCTACCACAATTCATGACATGGAGTGGTGGAAAGTGTCGATAAGAGAAAGCCATGTTACATCTCCCAGGTTGAATTCACATAAAACGCTTTGGGATATCTTTGAATGATTGCTAGTGCTTGGTGTCGTATTTTTACTCATCATTTTCACTGGGTAGTCGAAAATTATGATGTTATATTACTCTATACATAACATATAAACTTCTAAATGATGATGATGTGAATTTCTTGTTTATTGCTTTATAATATGCAATATGAAGATGAAAATTTGTATGTACATGTATACGTTGATGTATACGTCATTCGATGTCATTCACCTGTAACTGCGACTACGAGGACATCAACGTATAGTTAATGGTGTTTAGAAAGCCAAAGCTATTTCTATATCATTTTTGTTTGAATGCTGGAATGGAGTAGCTGTCTAATCTCTTGGTCATGGAGGTAAATATAATAATTTCATCTACCGGATTCTGATGAGTTTATTTTTACTTTTCAGATTATTAAAAGAAACATTGACGTCTCATGAACTCATTATATTTCAGTCCAAACTTTGTGTGTGTTTAGCTCTTCTTATGCTTTACAATTATCAGGTAATTACAACGATCAAGAATCATAAATAATTCTTATCAATTGATAATGACAGTTCATAATTAATTTCTAAATGGCTTGAAATTCGTTCCTTTTATAATGTCAAGTGTATTTGATATTCGACAGACTGTTTAACTATTATTGAGAGGAATGAATATATTCGTTGATTTCACCTCTCTCGATCGGAGTCCAAGTACAATTCCTAAAGTTTATTGGTCAAGTGCGTGAGACAATATTTTTTACGTAGAATTATTACCAACTGCGAATATTTTTTACGTTAGTGAATATGATTAATTGTAGTGAGATCATCCCGTTCAACTTGATGATGAACAATAATATCATGGCAAACAAATGCAGTCCTTGACAAATCTCAGAAATAGTTTTTTTTTTCTTTTTTCACTAACGGAGAAATTGAAATTGCAATGCTCATCGAATCTTGAAATATTTTATCCATATTTCTCATATTTGATATTAATGAACTTGACCCTCATTATATTTTAGAGAAATTCAATCGTTTATCAAATACAACTCTGTTTCAATGATAACATTATCACTCATAATTTCAGTATCTAATGCCGCCAAGAATGCCGTAATCAAATAGCCAACAGTATTTGTTCTTAATTCTTGTTATTCATAGATGAACGATAATAAAATTTCAATAATTAAAGAATAAATAATCCGCCCGTTGTGTTCCATTTCTGTTCTAATTCGAATTTCTTCGTTTCCCACAAATCGTCTAATACAAACCAATGAGAATTCTACTTTATTCCTATTGGATAATTGAAACTTCTTTACCAAAACTGGAACATTTCTGAATTTTTAGCAGAATAATCCTCAATGCCATATATTATTTCACATTATTACAACTGAAGATTTTTTTTCAAACAAATTTAACATGAAATTTCTTCAGATTTTCATAACCTCAAAATTGTAATTATCACAATAACATAAAATCTTATAAAGTATCCACAAATAAAATGAAGAAATAATGAATTAGCTGCATTTGCTCATAACATATTTCCATTCATTTGAATATCGAGGCAAACATGATGAGAACCACTGCTGAAATTTGCCTTACCGACTGATCAGAAACAATTTATTCCTTTCTCCTTTTCTCCGTTATAACAGAATATACGAGGTATTCTCATCAATGTCGCTCTTGTGTTAGCCTACTTACCCGCCAACGGTCCAGCGCATTAGACGTTCCAGAGTATCTCGGCGTGTAATATTTATCGAGTTAAACTGCTTTTACAATTCAGTGTTATTCCCAACTTTGCCAGGTATTCATCTTACTTATGTACTACAATATGTTTATTATTTTCATTTATAGATGTGAACAATTAAATTTACTCGAATAATGTCATATTAAAGATAACAATAACATTTTCTCTGTACCGCGTGATTTGTAGGACAGTAGTCAGCTGTTTTACATATTCCATCAATCAACGTTTACATTGAGTGAATCCAGTCTCAGTGCCATCATCAACTATATAATTAGTTGGTTATTGGTGATCGGAAACTCATTTCCAACGTGGCAATGGCTTCAAATATAGTTGATTTTTATCGTGGTAAGAGCGTTTTCATCACCGGTGGAACTGGATTTCTCGGTAGTTGCCTTATTGAAAAGCTCCTCAGATGTTGTCCAGATATAAAGAACATTTATGTCTTAATAAGACCGAAAAAAGGCAAGGAAATCAGCGAGAGACTTGACGAACTTACTAAAAATTCGGTAAGAGAACAAGTTGTTAGTTGAAATTTAATTCAAAATATTCTGATTATGTTCTAGCGATCTTTTTATTTCATATCCATTAGGTATTTGACCGACTTCGTGAAGAAGAGAAAACACGTTTATTCTCCAAACTAGTTGCCGTTGGTGGTGATGTTGGTGAAGAGAATCTTGGACTTTCAGTTGAAGATAGATTTACATTGGTAGAACATGTTGAGGTAATTTTCCATTCAGCAGCAACTTTGGACTTTGACGGTAGCTTGAAGTCAGCTGTAGACATTAATCTTCTTGGTACAAGGCGTGTTGTACAGTTGGGTCATGAAATTAGAAATCTCAAGGTAAAGTCGTGATAATATTTTTTTTAACTATGTACAGTTTATACATTCATTTCATTTTAGATTATGTTGATTGAAAATATTATCAATATTCATTATTCAAAATATAAAACTCGTCAGTCCGGTCAGATACAATATAAACGCTATAAACAGCTAAAATTCGCTTACATAATGTAATGTTGCATAAATCTGATGTTTTATTTTTATTACAGGCTCTAGTCCACGTATCGAGCGCCTACGTCAATTCATTTCTTCTTGAAGCAAAAGAGCAAATTTATCCTGCACCAGCTGATGTAAATGAACTCTTAGAAACTGCGACTAAATTGAGCGAAGCAGAACTTGATAAAATTGCACCAAAGCTCTTGAAAGATCATCCTAATTCATATACATTCACAAAACATTTGGCTGAGCATGAAGTTATCAATGGAGCATTACCTTCCGCAATTGTTCGAGCCTCCATGAGTAATCAATCGCATACACATTGACATATATATATAAACAAAACAGTAACGATGTCTCACGCACATCTTTTGTTGTTTTAGTCACAGCGGCATGGAAGGAACCAATTCCTGGATGGACCACGTCGAAAAATGGTCCACAAGGTTTTTTGATGGGGGCGAGTAGAGGAGTTGTTCGTCGCTTACCCGTGGCGAAGAATCTTATTTACGATTACATTCCCGTTGATATTGTTGTGAATTCCCTCGTTGCATCTGGGTACACCATAGGCGCTAATGCGTAAGTTTAAATTGAGTTAAAAGCAACTAATACACAAAATTTTTGTACTCATTTATATATTATCATGAACGTCTATTACTTAGTATATTCATATAGATATTTTTCTCAATTTCGTTGCAGCGATAAAACTATGAAGGTCTTTCATTGTACATCCAGTACATGCAATCCATTCAAATGGGCAAAGGTAGAGCACAAAGTTAATAAGTACTTACACGAATTTCCATTGAAAAGTGCAGTTTGGTATCCACATCTCAAACTTTTACCTTCGCTGTGGCTCTATCGAATATCCGCGATTTTTGTTCACATGATACCTGCATACATATTGGATACAGTTACTCGATTGTCCGGTGGTCGACCAATGTACGTAAATATCAATGTGCATACAAACACAAATGAAGAATATGATATTAAAATGCATTTCCTCATTACAGTCTTGTGCGCCTTCATACGAATGTGAATAATTCACTAGGCCGCTTGGAGCGTTTCATTTTCACCGAATGGAAATACCACAATCCACGATTGCTTGAATTACATGAATCATTATCAGCAAACGACAAGGAATTGTTCAATTTGGATATCAGATCGTTAGATTGGGAAGATTATTTCATTGATTTGACCAAGGGCGTTCGTGTGTACCTGAGCAAAGATCCTTTGAAGACTTTGCCGAAAGCTCGTTCAAAGGACAATGTGTAAGTTTTTTATTCAATATTCAACAATCGCAGAATACTAAATAAAAGAAGAAAATGTTGCTAATTGATTTGATATTTTTATAAATTTTATAACTGAATACGTCGATATTTTTTGTTGTAGATTATTAATTGCCCACTTGGGACTTCAAGCTATGTTGATGGGATTGGTTTGGTGGATCGTAAAAATAATCTTTGGCTCAACATGGACAAAAACTGGAATGGTCGTTCCATTCTTCTATCTTCTCTACAGTCAAATTTAAAATATCTGAAACGGATTTTCTCAACTTCCACCGATTTTTGCATTCCTGGATTCTTCTATTTCCAATGAATACATACAATAGATATAGTATGAAGTGGAGAGCAATCAACATCCTGAATTCAGCATGAGAAAAAAAAAACAGAGTAGATTTTATACAGTAAAAGATGAATAACGATTATAAATTAATCGAAATACGATATCAGAATGACTGATAATCATTCATCATAGCGAGTAAATCCATAGTTCCAAATACATCATCGAAAGCTTACAAGTACTTTAAAATATTTCGGGGATCGCACAGGCTGTTTTCTTTTTCTCGATACATTACAGTATCTGAGACGATATCAAATCCGTAAGATGCTTCACTTGATTATTATATGAATGTTGAATATTTGCAAGTAAACAAACGAATTTTGTGGGAGAAATAAACAGATTTGAACTTTTAATTGTTAATCTGTGTACCAAAACTGATTATTTACTTTTTTTAGAAACTTAATCGAGAATTCCCATAGGAATTCGTGAGAATATTGTAGTTGATTGGGTATACATATTCACGAGATAACGGGTCTAAAGCCATGAATAAATTCCCCAATGGAGATTTTTAGTATACTTATTTTACATCGCTCTCTCGCAGCGCGTGCCAAATGACTCAACGACCTTGAGCTATAGCTAGTGTCACTGCCTTGTTCATTTGTACCGCGAATCTTGAGGCGAACTGTGAGTCGATCACAGTAGTGAATTGTTAGTAACAAAGGGGAATTCCACTATTCGAAGAAGAAAGAGGAAGGTTATCGTCTTCGACGGCTGGCTACCATCACATCATTCAACGTGCAGGCGATCAGTTCTGCAGTAGCAATCCACGGGGTTTGTCCAGCCGCGCATTCTTTCCAGGCTACTTTGAAACAATACGAACGATATTATAAAAACGTCACTTGATCTCTATTTAATTGCTTACATATATTTGAATATATGTGAACAATAAAATATAAAAATAAAATAAACGTGACATTCACTGCAATTATAACTCAAAGGATATCTTAGTTGCTCAGGTAAATAAAATATTAATGCAAAGATATTAAGCAAAAATGTGCAATAATAATATAAGACATTTCATTTCTACATTTTTTTATTAATTGCAAAGGAAGGCTTGCATTCATAATAGCGTATAACTTGTTTGCCAATGTGTATACCTCTATCATTAGTGTATTCAACTGGTTTTGTGTCGATATGTATATAGTATTTATCTGTACAATCCACATTTATCGAAATTGAAGTAAGTAATGAAGAAGACAATTGGAGATTTGTTCTAGATAAATTATGGTGATTGTCAATGATCAACTGAATCGGTGAAAATTAGGAAAATTTACATCATACAAATGTAAAATGTCGAATTATTTAATCACTTGTAAATTAATTGTTTGGTTTTTTTCTTTTCAAGTTACGCGATCGAGAGAGAATAAATCCATGAATTCAATTATGGATTCAAAATTGCCAAGTATTCCAGAATGGTTTCAATCCCGTCATATTCTTATAACTGGTGCCACTGGATTTATGGGAAAAGTTTTAATTTCCAAATTGTTAACGAGTTGTCCAGATATTGGAACTGTTTTTCTTCTTGTGCGTGAAAAAAAAGGCGTCAGTCCAACAACGAGATTACAGTCAATCATTCAGGTAACATAAAATTCGAATTGTCTTGATAATTTTATTATATTGTTACACAATCATTCAAGTATTTTTATCTTTCTAATATAAATAATTGCCATTATGAGCATAAAAGAACTTTAATAACCTCATGCCTGCAGAATAAAAATAAATGATGGGTTTCAATTGAATTATTATTGCATGCATAATAAAATTAATGTCATACGAGGAATTCGCAGTGAACGAAATTGAATGTGAATAACTATAGGCGTTTTATGAATTTACAACTCAAGAAAGAAAAATCTAATTGATTTATATTGAAAAACTCATCACGTAGAAGAGCAAAAAAAGTTCATTGGATGATTAACAAATTACGAAATTTCATGCACACTGAGCGCGAAATCTCATGATTTCCAATAGCCACCGATCCATTTAAATGAAACGTGATTTTGGGTGCGTGAGGAATGAAATTACGTTCACTGCCTTGACACCATTTAATCGTGGCAACTTTCATGGATAAAACCTCTCCTGGGCACATAATTGCAGATACACGATCGACCAGTTGTTGTAATACACGTTGAGCATAAGTCGAAAATTTGCAAGATTGAATCAACAAAAAATACACCCAAAGCGCTAACACACTGTCACTAACTTATCCACGACCGATTGTTCATAAATAGAGAATACTTGAAGTTGGTGTGATTATATACGTTCTTGCATTCTTGATATGGTACTTATCTTCCACCACAAATAGAAATCCATAAAATTATTATTTACAAGTATAAGGAAGAGAAATCGATTTACTTACACTGTCACGCTTTATTGATCATTGAATTTTATCATTTATATTCAATATTAATCCATAGTTGCACTAAACATAATCATCAATTGACTACAAAGAAAAATTTCTATAAATTACAGTATTACACAAAAGAACACTTTTCTAGCTGTATCAAAACATTTTCTTCTCGTTTTTCATTAATTCAATATTATATTCTATTTTTATTTAAATTCATTAATATCATAAAGCAAAATAAATCCCAGAATGACCTCGAGAGAAAAAACTCATCATTATTCTGCTAGACAATAATGCAAAAAGTCCATGGACAATTCTTTAAGAATGACTTATTAACATTTTTATTTTGTCTATCACATTCACATTATTTCTGTGGGTGAAAGTCTAAAGTACATATGCATTCATATGTTATGAGAAATTAATATGGAAGAAATATATAATATGAAGAAAAAAAAAATTAAAAAAGAAATGACGAAAATAAAATTGGTTTCAGCAAGTGCCATTTGATGAGTTACGTAATAATCATCCGGAGAGATTGAGAAAACTCGAGGTTATACCTGGAGACGTGACAATGAATGATTTAGGTCTCACATCAGAGAATAAAGAACGTCTCTTGCAAAATGTATCTGTGGTTTTCCATGGTGCTGCCAATGTCAAATTTGATACACTCCTCAAGGATGCCATAACAATGAATACGAAGGGCGTGTTGAATCTCTTGACCCTCGCCAAACAAGTAAGGCTGAAATTATTTTCATACGATTGCTAAATACATTTTGTTATAATATTCATTATGATAAAAATTGTGATTGAATGAATATATATAATCATAGGATAAGTAATAATACCTTTACTGATGATCATCTCAATTTTCCGTGACATTTCTTTAGGATAATTCTTACGATATAATTGAAACAATTTAATCCAATCATTGCATACAAGAAATCAATTTAGCGCCGTTCAATTTTCTCCTTTACTATTTTAATGTTGTTTAATTCTAGATGAAGAAACTCGAATCATTGGTTCATATATCGACTGCTTATTCACAATGCGGTGAAGAAGTGTTGGAAGAACGTGCATATCCTTGTCCTATGTCACCTGAAAATGTGATGACACTTGTTGATATTGTAGATGACGAATTATTAAAAATAATGACACCAAAACTCCTTCGTGATCAGCCTAATACTTATGCTTTCACTAAATCATTGGGAGAAGATCTCGTCTACAGATCAAATTTGCCAGCCGGAGTTGCACGACCGTCAATTGGTATAGAAGAATAATAAAAAAAAACTATTCCTTCTTTATAATAAATAAATGATGATTATCAATGGTAATTATTAATGGTTTTTACAGTTATAGCTTCGTGGAAGGAACCAGTACCAGGTTGGATAGAAAATCTCAATGGACCTACCGGTCTGATGATAGGAGCAGCAAAGGGTGTTATTCGTACTGTTCATTGCGATCCCAATTTATTGATGGATCCAATGCCCTGTGATATTGCGATAAATGCGATTATTGCACTTGCATGGCGAGTTGGATTAGAACAACCTAGTAAACCGATATTTATGAATGTCACTGAAAGTGGTGAGAATCCAATGAGTTGGGGTGAATCTCTACAATACGGTAGAAAGCATGCGCTAGCTAATCCATTCTCAGGTAACATTAGAACCATCATCAAATGAATTAATTGAAAAATCTATTGGAAATTTATTCTGACATTCTTGGTTGGTTCTCAGGAATTTTATGGTATCCAAGAGGTGGAATAACAAAAATTAGATATTTACATCTTGTAAGAGTCTTCTTCTTCCATTTACTGCCAGCATATTTTATTGATGCAATTTGTTTTTTAACTGGAAATAAACCCTTCATGATAAGAGTACAGGAGAAAGTGAGTTGGGGGCTGAGATTGGTCCAATATTATACTATAAAGCCATGGGTATTCAGGTATTAATTTTCATCTTCTAAAAATATTTATCGTTATTCATTGTTGACATATTGTTCATGTAAAAAATTGTCTTATCATAGGAATGACGGTATGAAAGAACTGAGAGAACGACTGTCACCAGCCGATAAAGAAGTATTTTTCATGGACACCACAGCATTTACTTGGGATGATTATGTGAAACAATATGTACTGGGTGCACGACAATATGTTCTCAAAGAAGATCCTTCGACATTACCTCTAACACGAAAAATATTTATGATATATTGGATCGTTGACTGTATTGTAATGACTGCCATTGCATTTTCATTCCTTTGGCTTTTGTATTTACTGATACATCCATATGTTTGGACGCAATCGGTCGTTGAAGCAGTTGAACTCTAATTTTATTTTCACAATTATAACTCGCATTAAATTGGAGAACATCATTTTCTCCATTTCCTATTGAATGAAGAATGAAAATTGAATTTCAATTTAGCTATAAATGGTTGGCGGATACTAAAGGATTTCATGACTGAAAGTAGAGTGAATCCTTGACTGTTTATTGGATTGTAATATTTATGTAGAAAATTCTGCATATAATATGAGATGGGGATAAGACTATTATTGCTTTTGTTTTGTTGTTATTATTATTATTATTTGAAAGTTATGCGCTAGATCTCATATTAATTGCAAATTCGGTGATTGAATTGCTCCAAATATGTCAGTGTCTGATATCTGTTCATTCTTTTGTTTTTTTTTTTCTTTCGTATACCAAATTTCAAATTTGTTCATTTTTATGTACCTTACATCTGTTGGTTTGGATTGATTTCCTGAACAGGAATAGTATAACAAATGTGCACATAAATACCGTTAGAAAGTATGAAATTTTGCGTAACACGATAAAAAGATGATAAATTTTGAAACAAACGCATAAGTACAATTTATGTGATATTTTTCTTCACATGAACAGATTGAGAAAAAAAAACTTATATTTTCGAAAACCAAAAACGAAAGTCCCATGAATTGTGGAATTGAGATTGGATTGATGTCAAAAATCAATAGTATAAATATTGAAATATCGAAGTGCTTACATTTATTTACAATGAACAAATTAATTATCGAACAAATTATCTAACTAATAATTTACTCGTGCGCTTGTTGATATAAGACAAGCGCAAACATTATTGCATTGTCTTTAATTTGCTTCAATTAAATGAATTATCTCTCGCATAAAGAATTTTCCGTTTTCATAATTTGTTTATAACGAAATTTATATTGATTCGCTCTTGCGATCATTGAGGGATTTAATGAAAGGAAAAGAAAAAAAAAGTGAAGGTATATTTTATAGCAGCATGTGCAGTACGCGCGTGATTTTAATTTGCTCAACTGTATTGTGTATATGTGTGAGTATGTGTTTATAAATATGAGTGTGTGGCCTACAACAGAGCGCGTCATGTGTCGCTTGGCATCCTGAAATGTTGAAATCTCAATCGCTCTCTCATTTTAACTGGGAAAGACCAACCGAGTTATTGCGCACGAAAATATAAATTGCGTCATTGAATAGAGGTCGAACGACTTCAGCTCGGACACCGCGCATTACAATTATGAAAAGTTTTAAGACTACCACAGTTAACTTTAATCATCTCTACAACACTGTATATCAGCAATAAACATTTTTTTAATCTCTATATGTTTTGATTATATATTATAATTTATGAAGACAAAGGGAAATATAAATTCTATATCTCATAAAGATCCGAAAGAATAAAAGTTCTTGAAGTCTCCTGCATGAACATATTCTATGTGAATGGATAAATCAACAAAAAAGACAAAATTAAATTTTCTAGATGTGTATAAAACAATTTTCTCATTTCAGATTCAATTATTCTCATCACATATTCTGCATCTGTGATGATCAACTGAAATTATATCGAATTGTGAACACCAACATTTCTTCCACTCACAATAATTTGTTTAATTACAATTTTTTGTGTAAAACAATGGATGATTGGTATCAAGGTCAAGGATTAAAAACAGAATTATTGTTAATTCATATTCGATTGAATTATTATCATAACATTACCCAAACTTTTTAACTTTTATATTTTATATGTAAATACCGCGAATTTAACACGAAATTAATATTTGTTTCTAAGAATATTCTCGCAACTGGTAACATCTGTCAGTTTATTCACGCCTGTATGAATTAAATTTTTCACGTCTAGACAAATCTATCACAGTGACATAGAAAGTTTGATAATCTACACATTTCTTGATGTAATAGATAAAACTTAATTTCCAAATCCAGAGAATTAAAATACTGACCCCATCATGGAAACTAAATTACTAAAATTACAAGTAGATTCAATTTTATATTTAAAACTCAATCCTCATAACTGTTTATCATTTATATCATTTCAGACTTGGTCTATCACAAAAATGCCTACAATTCAACTAACAATGAATAAAATTTTGTGTCGCTCATTCAATTGGATTAAACATCCAGAGTACTGAAATTTCTCATGTATAAATGTGTAACAATTCACCAAATGTTTATTCATTTCATTAATATTAAGAAAATGAAATCAACTTTACCAATGCACTTTAATGAAAACTCAAAGAAAATTCGTAAAACTTCATAAAATCACAGGAACGATTAAAAATAATTCTTTACCAAAAAATTGAACACTTAAAAAAATCCAAGTCACTAATTTTCTTGATTCATTCGTGTTGATTTTTCTTTCAGTTTCTTTTATATCAATATAGTGTGAAAATGTTAGTCAGACCAAAGGCAGACGTTACTACTTCAGTCTGTGTACAATTTATGCTTCTATACAATTCAAAGCGTTCAAGTCTCTATGCGATAACTTTTTATAGAATTTATTCATTCATTCAGTTCATAAAGTAAATCCAATCTTTCAGTCATCAAACTCATAATCCTTTTGAAATTGTTCAGGATGTTTAATAAATTAAAATGATGCTGATCAGTTGGTCCTTCCTGAACCTGTTAATAATAGAAAATAACATTTTTAATATCAACTTTACTGGAATCCAAATCTTATGAGTGTGATATCATCTCATGTTTCGTTCAATTTTAATATATAAATAAAAATTCAATTTACACTTCCAGCTATTCCAAGATGACGTGGCCATTGCTGGACAGACAACCAGACCAATGGCTCCTCTGGCACTTCTTATTTCAATCCACGAATTAAAAAGGTGTTGAAATCTCGTGATAAATCAAGGTCATCATTCATTTTTTGTTAATGCCCAATTGAATCCTCTATTTTTGCCACCTTATGAGATCTAGAAATATCAAAAATTAATTTCAATCATTCTACTGATTTCTTTAATTATTGTTTATTGTAACTTCGCTTACATATCCTTTCAGTTCGCTAGACTAACTAGGATGATAATTCCAATTTCTATTGTGTAATTAAAAAAATCTTTGTAAAGTATTCACCATTGTCAAATTCATGAAAGCCACAACATTGCATTGATAATAATATTTCCTGAAAAAAAATAAACAATAAAATAATAAATAATTTTCTTTTAATTATTTTCAAATTTTACAATTCTATTTCTTCTTTGCAACTTTCATCTTTTCTGAATTACTGCATAATTTTTATTACGCAATTTAAAATAAAAAGAAAAGTATTTGGCGATAATGCAGTTGTGAGTTCAAAGAATTCTTATTCATAGTGAAACACTTGAAAAAAAAAAAACAAAAAACTTTTCCAGTTGAAAGTGAAGTTTCTACGACCTCAAAATCAATATCTACATAATTTCTGAGTTGAGATAAACTATGAAAACATTTCAAAAAGTATTCTAAGGTGGCGCCTAAATTGTGAATAATTCATACATTGAAACGTAAAAAAATTGTATGAAAATTTTTTTCAAGTATCTTCTCTTTCATTTATGTTTTGCGTTCATGCGCTTGAAACACAGTACCAGTTTTGAAAAGATATTTTTACGTGACAGACCAAATGCGCTTGTTGAACATTGCAGACCCTCATCGCAACAATCTCACCTGTAAGAGGGGGGTTAATATATAGCCAATGAGTAGCCTTTGTTACATTCAATTGAAAGTTCCATACGTCCCTGGCCTCACGACACAACCATTCAATAGCTCACATATACACTTTAAGGACGACAAGAAAACGATAAACATCAAACACACATATACACACTAATATTAGAACCAATACAAACGCAATCAAGCGCCAAACCAAACATCGAAGAACATTCGGTTACGAACTTTTCTCAGTCTGTGACCGGCTCACCGACTATACAAGTCGACCCTTTTTTTTTAACAAAAAAAAAGAATCGAGAAATATTACATCTTTCATTAAATAACACTTTTATCGTTTAGCTAAAAAGTTTTTGAGTATTACAAATTATTATCGTCAACGTTTGTGCACGGTATATATTTTTTATTTTACACTTTCTTAATTTAGATGATAAGTGAGCTTTTTTTGGTTTTGTGTTCGGTGTATTATAAATTTATTTAGTGACAATTTTCTTATGTTCATTTAACATCAATAATTTTAGTTATTATTAATATTCCAACTGTTATTTTCTTCGAAAAAGTGCATGGAAAATTTTATTTTTCATTGCCATGAATTAATATAAAATAAAAAACTATAAATATCTTCGTTCATTAAAAATTACAAAACAATATCTAAATTTAAACTGTTTTCAAAAATTCAATTATGTGAAAATCTCACCCTTACTGTTGCCATTGTTTCAAATAAATTCTCTCTATTTTTTACAGAACAATTGCAATATAATCTGATCATAAATTTATATTTCAAAATCAAATTGTTGGAATTATTTCAGGAAAAAAAAAATAAGAACAAAAAGTGCATACACCCATTTTCTATTCGACTATTTATTTGAATTACACATATCAATTCGTCTTTGAATTCTTGCATGCAAGTATGTAGCGCACGACCTTTACACGCACTCTAAGTCAACGTGCAAGTGTGTAAAATACAAAAAAACAACAAAATCAAATAAATAAATAACAAGTTTTGCTGCACAAGCCATTGACCAATTCATAGTAACGAGAAAATAACACAAAAAAAATAGGCATTTACGTTACACTCTAACTAATAGCATGACGTGAGTGTTAGAGTAAAAGGGGGTCAGTGCGAAAAATACTGCAACATGATCATGAATGCAATCGTGAAAGTATTTTTCTTTATACGTATACAAATAATTTTTATGCACTTGCACAAATTTACTCATCCATTTTATAATTAATGAAACTATTTTTCTTTTTCCACCAATTGGTTAATACCGTTTTAACAAAATTATGATTACACCTTAAAATGTGACGGCATCACCTTGACGGTGAATGAACGAATAGAATAGTTGAGTATAAAGAAAAAATGAAATATGAAAAAGTGAATTACATATCGTGACTTGAGAGTGTACAGGAAGTACACGATTAAATTCATCATAAGTTTGTATCATCAGCAAGAATAATCAACCATCGAATAATTCAATCGTAATTGTAAAGGAATAGAAGCAATGAAACAAATGTGCAGTTTCAATAATAAAAAAATTATTTCGCTTCGTTGGATTCGATATAAAAAAATTTTTACATTGTTGGAATCAATATAAATAAATTTGTAAAGAATAGAAAAAATTTATTAACATTGAGTCAATTTAATTAATTGTTGAAAACAGATTGAAAAAAATTTGATTGATAAATAGAAGAAATAAGACACTGAAATTGTTTATGTCTCCACGTGCAATATTAAAATAAATTATTAAAACATAAATTGAATTAAATGTAATTTAAATTTATATTGTTCCATCAATAAAAAAATTTAGTATTTTGTATTCAATAATTAAAGTTTATAATTCTATACAATTGATCAGATGACATTTATTATAATCAATTCGTGACACGAAATAATATTGTACTTAATCCTGCACTCTTGCACAAGCAAATCTATAAATATCTTAATTAATATTTTTTTTATCAATATATTTACATTTGATAAGTATGTAATAATTATTGGAATTGATCGAAGTAGTTTCGTCACGTTCCATCAATTTTCACGTTTGATTAGAGTAAATAATAAATTACATGTTCATTATTTTCATTATTTTTGTTTCTATTTACAGATCTCGGGTTAATTGACAATTAAAATAAAAAAATGGCATCCACAAAAATGGAGGATATACCAGACAGGATAGCTGAAATGTTTAATGGTCGTGAAATTTTGGTGACCGGTGGGACCGGTTTCCTTGGTAAAGTTATGCTCGAGAAATTCTTACGTTGTATTCCCAATGTTGGGAAAATTCATCTTCTCGTACGGCCAAAAAAGGGCAAAGATCCAAAGCATCGTCTTGATGAAATTTTTAATTCTGCAGTAAGTTTATATTTATTAAAGAAAAAATATTTATATATATATATATATATATCATGTTATGTCATTTAGTTGATGTTTATTCAACGATTGCGCAGGTATTGTTTCAGATGGAAATGCTTCAAAGTGAAAGCGCACTTAAAAAAATTATGTATAAATATATATATGGCGAGACGTACAATCTTTTTCAGAAGAATTACGAGCATGACACGGCATAATTTTTTTATCTTCAGATATTTCACAGAGAAGTGGCACATTCTTGATTAATTTGTTCACAATAATTTTGAAAAAACGCGATAGAAATCGAGATAGATTTTGTCGCATTGAAATTTTTAATCGCATAGTCAAAATATGAATAATCAAAAATTAGTTAGCGCAAATATCTAAAAATGTCGGTCGTTTTTATTTTTGGCAAATGAATATACTGTCAATGTCATCAGTGAATTTAACTTTCATTAAAATTGTAAAATTTTGGATTTGATTATTTCTTATTGTAAAGTTATTTTTTACATCGCTTGGATGCACAGAATATTTATGAAAAAATAAATTTTTGAAGATTAAAATAAATACCGGACAATAGAGAGCAGCGTGATGATTTTCACGTATGATTGCCGCCCTTGTAAAACAGAGTCAAGGCCTCAGCGTGAGCATAACCGCGGCACGATGTGAGAGTATTATCGTTTAGCAGTGAAAGTAACATGCAGCAGCGTTCGTTATGTCACATCTCTCAACTCCGGTTTAACGATATGAGATCTCTTCTCTTCGTTTCACGTGCCATTTCATCTCATTGTACGTTTTATCCACAAGCTACAAATTACTGTTCATTAAATGCTGCTAATCATCTTTTCTTTTCTACTTCCTTTAAATTTTTCTTCATTCATCAATTAATATGAACAAGAATTTATTTCTAAATAATTTAAAACCACATTGCGGTTAATGATTGCGTGAAAACAAGGTCAACAGGTCATAACTTCCTGTCTCGCAACAAGTGTTTTAAAAAGTTTTTTCAACAATTATTTTTCATGTCATCACTTTAGAAAACAAATTTGACACGAAAAAAAAATGTTTCTATTGTTGAAGATTTTTTTCTTCCTAAAAATGATATTAGTTGATCATAAGAAGAATATCTGGTTGAAGTTACCGCATGAAGAGAAATTGGGTCTGGTACATTGGACGCGAAATAAAAAAGTAATCGATTTGATGATCGCTTGATGTGGAATTAGTTTGAAATTGCAACCGCCATATATCTTTTGATGAAATCGCAAAAACACTTTATAAACAAGTAAATAAAACAGATATAATTGGAATAGAACAAATTTTTGCTTTTTATAGTTTATTGATATATATTGTGAACACAGGAAACAAGAGAAAGGGAAAAGATTGTTTAATAGTTTGCGCGTGGTGAAGCATGAATTAGACTGACTAAATTTATTTCACGAGTTTCTAACATATTTATAAATTTACGATAATAAATAATCAGATGCAAAATTTAAATGTATTCCACATGTTCATAAATCACTCTTGAGACACGAGTTTGCAAAATATGTCCAATGTCAAAATCTTTATATAACAGCAAGACAGAACTTAAAAAAAAAAAATCTCAGTATTAATTAAGAAATCATGATTATTATAAATGCCACGAAAATCACCTTGCAAAAATATATTTTAGCACCAACACGTTAAATTTCGTTAGAAATTTCGAAAGTCTAAATTACACCAATTAATACATGAATACAATTTTACAATTCATTCCCTTCTATTTTTATTGCGTCCCTATAAATCTTTCCACAAAGCTTTTAGTAATTCATTTTTATTTCTATCAAAAATTCATCTTCACACAAATATATAAAAATTATTCACACATATTTAAATCAGCCACATCTCTCTTCTTGGCCACTAGCCATGATAAATAGCTATCGAATTATTTCCCCACCATAGCCAGTATCAATGCCAAATTTCTGTTCATTATTAACACTTGTTTGAATTAAAAATGTAAGCCCCAAAGAAGAATATGAATTAACAGCATCAAGAAAAATATCCCAAGTTACAACAGGATGCTAACATGCATAATCCTGCACAGAGCATTCGTATCAGTATATATTTTCTCAATTCTAAATACCAATGTTGAAATTTCGAATGCTGTCATATATTATAATCATCGAATGAAAGAATGCACCAACTTATCCAATACTTTCCCTCTCAAGCCTCAACATATACACGCGATCATATAAACATATTATATCTGAATCATTATTTCATTTCCAGTCGATTCGAATTAGAACATAGAAAGGAATTGACCAACAGTAAATATTTCCATTCAGTTCCAATTCCCTTGAATTGCAATGTCAATATATGTAATTAAATTGTTATTACAGTTGATGCATCAATACATTATAAAACTGCAATTTTCCAATGTGTATTCCAACTGTGATGATGTTACGTCTAAATTTTTTCCTAACGTTAGTAATTAATATCAATTGGATATTCATAATTATCTTGGGGAAAACTCTGACTTGAGTGAGGTTTCAAAGAGCAGGGCCAAATGGAATTGTTCAGTGTTATTAATTTTTTCTGCGAATTTTTTCTTCTATTTCTTCATCTGTCAGAGTTAGAATCACTAGATACGTAGAAAACAAATTATGTGACGTATATAATGGATTTGAATAATGTATTCAACATAAATAGGCTTGATTGTTAATGATCACAGATTTTTTGTAGTGTCTACACAATATAAGTGTCTTTGTAATCGAAATAATGTCACTACGGCTCATAGGGTTCCTTTCCACTTTACAATATTTAATGTTCATGAATAGAAAGCTAATACAATGTCACTCATGTCACTAAGATGTGTTGACCAGGGCCAAGTGCAGAGTCCAAATCAATTACGATAGACCAATTCTGATGGAACATAATTTCACATTTAAATTCCGTAAGACATTATAATTAATAGAGATTTTTAACTTATCCATCAGTCGAATTCTTATAATGTTTGCCAGACACAATATAGTTTGGAAATTCCCGAATTGAATTATCGTAATTTATCATGTGTATACAAAATATTCATTTGCAACATCAATTTCGTAAGAATATTGTGATTTTGCAATCAGACTTGTCCTCGAATCTCTGATTATTCATAGGTACTAATCTCAAATAGAAGTGCGAAATAATGTTATATCAATTCTAACAGATGTAATCGCTTTCAAGAATTAAGTAGATAGTTCGAGACGATGACAAATTTACATAAGTGCGTCAACATTTATCCGAAATGTTGTGTTTGCGCTCTTCATTTAGACGTTCAAACTATTCGTCAATGACGCAATATAATTTTCAATAGTTTGTGAATATATAAATGGCCATGTCAATGATATGCTGTAACATTGTATTTTATTGATAAGCCTCGTCTTGAATCTCGTCGTCATAACGCAACATTTATTTTGCTAGTCGTTAAAGATGATAGAAAAAAAAAAACAGTTCTATCATTCACGAATATTTTTTTATCTGTTCAATCTTTCAGCTGTGACAGGTGAATATCAATATTGTTTATTCTACCTTCCTCTTCATGAATTTTTTATATTGAAATTAATTCTGAAATAAAAAAGTAATCATCACTACAAGACTAGCAATTGAAAAATAAGTTTGGTGAATCATTTCTTGGTTAATCGATTATTCAAATGTAGGTATGATAATGCAGGTAATCGCGTAATTTCAATAGTTTGTACACAGCAAATTTCTCTCAACAGTACTGTCGACTCATGCTACCAATCAGTTTCCCAATCATACATTATATATACAAATAAATACACTTCATTGTATTTTTCCTTTTAACATTTAAGATTACAAATCGTCCGCAAGATATTAGACAACACGAGAAAGTTTTCAGGCATGACAATTAGATATTCAGATTGATGCTTTGCATTCATTTTCTCACGAATATTTGTTGAAGATTAAATTAAAATAAATGATTCATGGAATTCAGATACTCCATCAGGATATGCAAATATGTCAGATGAAAACTTGAATTGTGTTTGAATTACAAACGTTCCCCAACACATTATCCAACCTCATGACAATTTTAATTGATAAAGAAATAAACATTTCTGAATCTCGTCAATAAATTTTTATAAATTTGTTTCAGCTCTTTGAAACAGTGAGAAATCAGCGTGGATTGGAATCTCTTCGCAATACAGTATCGGTTGTAAATGGTGACGTATCACTTCCAGCGTTGGGGATGTCAATTGATGATCGAAAAATGCTGTGCGAGAAAATAAGTATAATTTATCATGCAGCAGCTACAGTCAGGTCAGATTATGGAAAAGAAACTCTATCAGATGAGGAAAAATAATACATGAATTGATAACTATTACTGATAATTATCCTACAGATTCGATGAACTGCTTAAAAAAGCTGTTCTTCTTAACACTCGTGGTACAAAAAATATGTTGGAGTTAGCAAAAGAAATGAAACATTTGGAACTGTTTGCCCATATCAGCACAGCATATTGTCATCTGGAAGAGAAAGTTAGTATAATCATTCAACATTCGAACTGTCAATGTAAACTACTTTTTGCCAAACCATAAAATTGCGCATTTATATAATGAAACTAATGAAATGAAAACACCACACGATGTCTTGATGCAATAATTCTGTTCCACTGTTAATGATGATTAATGTCTTACGTCTGATCAGCTGCTCGGTGAAAAGCCATATCCACCACCGGCTGATCCTCATAAAATAATCAAATGTGTTGAATGGATGGACGACGATGTGGTTGAAGCAATGACAGAAAAAATTCTTGGTAATTTTCCAAACACATATGCCTTCACCAAAGCACTTTCCGAAGGTTTAGTCGAAGAAGCAATGCCTCATCTTCCTGTTATCATTCTTCGGTAAATTAGACATCAATGAAAAATAATAATTTATAGAAAGATAATGATTAATTATTAATATTTATGGTGTTTGCACTGTTCCAAAGACCGAGTATTGTTATACCAGTATGGAAGGAGCCACTTCCTGGTTGGACAGACAATATAAATGGTCCAACTGGATTATTAATTGGTGCTGGAAAAGGTGTAATCAGAACAATGTATTGTGATGAACATGGCTACGCAGATTATCTTCCTGTTGACATAGCTGTTAATGCTATACTTGCTTGTTCCTGGAATTTTATTGGTTGCGATGATAAAAATAGAAGAGTTTACAATCTAACAAGCAGCAGTGAATTTAAAGTATCATGGAGAGAAATAATTGAACTTGGTCGTAAAGTTACTGAGAAGGTGCCATTAAATGGAGTTGTCTGGTATCCTGGGGGTAGTATGAAAAAATCCCGACTTATGCACAACATTTGTGTACTTTTCTTTCATATGATTCCAGCATATTTCATTGATACAATTCTATTTCTCGCTGGACACAAACCAATGTGAGTTGTCACTTCATTCTTCATCACTTACATTTGTGAAGTTTCATTTTTTGACCAGTTTCCATTTCCGTTTCTTTAGTATGTGTCGTGTACATCGACGTATCCAAAAAGGCTTTGAAGTTTTTGAATATTATGCAAACAATCAATGGGACTTTGACAATACAAATTTGTTAAAAGTAAGATCAAAATTCAATGCGAGAGAGAGAAGAAATTATCAAATTGATGGTGATGACATGAATATGGAGGCATACTTCGAGGCATGTATTCGTGCAGCACGGGTTTATGTTCTTAATGAACCACCAGAGACTCTGCCAGCAGCCCGACGTCACATGCGAGTGTAAGTAAAAATAACATATCATCTTTAGTAGAAACATTTCGGAATTGTCTCATTTATAACTTCCCATCATTTTTGTTATTGTAGGATGTGGTGGGTTGATGTCATAGCGCACGTTCTGTTCTTCGTTCTACTATTCTACACATTATGTAGTTGGAGTGAAACATTCAAAGCTTTTGTTGTTGGTGGATTAGCAACAGTTGCTAATGCGATGTCTATGTAATGGTGGTTTTCTCTCAATTTATTTTTTATAATTATTGAATTATTGATATCCTTTGTAATTAAACCAAATAAAAGTGTTGTCAAACCTAAAGAATCAGTTGAAATACTAGTGAAAAGTTTCTGCAGAATCCAGGGGAAAGACCCTCGTCCCTGATATAAACTTCCTATATTTATTTCCCTTCAGTTCCTAATCTTTTGTTTGAGATGATTCACAATTCAGATGCGGTTCTAAATGTCATTTTACAATGTGTCCGTATTGGACATGAAGTTCGGACTCGTCGGCGATTAATTCTATGCAGATCAATCGTAGATGGAAACAATAGCTATGAAGCAACTTTGGAGCGCCCTCCAGCGTATTTCTACCATAACATTAAAATCAACGGAGATATATGCATCACTTGAACTTTTTGTTTTTAATTGTTCGCTTAACAATAGAATACTATTACGAAGTTCAAGTGTATCCACACCGATATGAATGGAGATACCATCTCATCGTTGCATATTGAAGAATAGATATATTACGAAACATTCAATCCTAATTTTCCTTCACAATAACCGCGCAAATTTGAATCGTAATGATTGAATTCTAAATCGTCAAATGTAGTTTTTACGCTTAATAACTCAACACATTATGAAGTTAGAACAAAAATGTTTGTTATTGATGAATTAGCAATAGTTGCAGATGCATTATTTGTTGATATGTCTCTTTCTCCTTCTCAATGAGACTATTATATAATTATACTACTATGATACTATTAAATGAGCAGAAGAAATTTTTGTGTTTTCATTTTATTTTTAAGAATTTTTCTCCCCAATCATTCATACGATTTACACAGATTCTTGTACTGGTGGTTCATAACCCTCAGGTCTGTCCACCTTGGAACCAGTCTCACCGGGCTCACTGCTCTTGCCACCACCATCGCCGTGCAATTCTAAAAGTTTGCTCAACTCAAATCGTGGTTTTTTCAATACTTTGACCTTGCGAATATACACATCGTGTAAAGGATAGATTCCTTGACACGCTTTTTCAATGTCCTTGGCGATGGCGTCAGGAAGGAGCTTGCTGACTACACCTTTAAGATCGCTCTTGGCGATGTCATCAGTGATGGTTGAGACCATTTTCCGTCTGATGTTACGTACCTAAACAGAACAAAATAACAATTGAATTATTTAACTATATTACAGTGCAAGAATTCTGAATTTAATAGAGGAATTAAGGAACACATTGTCGCTACACTTCATAACACCTTTCCAATTGAATAAAAAAAGCTGTGGTAAGAGTTAGCCATTAATATACGCAATTATAATTGAACTCATGGAAATTATTTGAACTTCAATGAACTCTCAATTGCGATAGGGAATATCTTTTTATAATTTTTACCTGAGCGTGTTGTGCATAACAAGTCTTGCGCTGACTCAGTTGATCTTTGTTGGTGAACCCGATGCAGAATACTCGGAGTAAATATCCATCAGTCGTCTTAACATCGACATTGGCTTCAATCAAAGTTTGCCATTTCTTAACCATTGAACGAAGCTTATCGGTGGTCAAGTCCATTCCGTGGAAATTCGTGAGTACAGAGCGTCCCTGTACATCCTCAGCAATAAGTCTGAATTTACGGAATGACCTCTCCGCATCGTGATCAGCTTGAAGATCAGCCAGTGATACTTCAAACACGCGGTATTTGAGACCCTCGGAAGCGATTTCTGAATAATAAAAAAATTCTCAATTACCGACATGTTATTTAACTATTAAAAATGATTTATAATCTTCTCAAATTTTTTCTATGACAAATAAAAATTGTAGCGATAGTAATTCAACTTAAAAAACATTGAGATTAAGCTGTGGTATCATTCGCTCATTTATTTTGCAACACTAAACGTCACAGAAATTATTGTTGAAATAACTGTGAAGCTGGGGTTGCAATTCATTATCAAGACAAATTATTGATTTTTATTCGTATCAATCATTTGGACTACATCAATATAGAAAACTAGATTTTTGCTATATCTTCACCATCAATACAACAATAAATAAAACTCACTTGTTCCTTGAGTTCTGTTTACCAGAGTTTTGCCAACCTGGCGGGTGGTGAACATGGATGGTGCCTTAACATCGTACCAATCCTTGCGGGTGAATGGGTCTACACTAATAAGAAAAGAAAGTGGCGTTTAATTGTTGGTTAAGCATTGGCTTGCTTGATAACTGATAGTAATCGATTGACAATTGTGAGCATTTGATCAGTTGGGTTAGAAAAATTTGAGGTCGTGAATTGAATGAGGGGCTATTCAATAGAACAAAGTGATAACAACAAAACTAACAAATAAGACGAGAAATTTTTAATAAAAAGACGGCATGACCATCTGTCCGGCACACCGCGTACGGCTAACACAAATCCATCACAATCACAAACATCACAAATAAGAAAAATCGGAATTCCATTTTAATAAATGCACAAACTAGCACTGAAAATAATTTATGTAGTATTTAGCCACTTACATCTTCTTCTTAACTCCCTTCTTGCCACCTTTCGAGAGACCCTTATTTTTGCCCACCGCCATAGTTACGTTTACAAACGGGAAAGAGAACTTGGTCACCGCGTAAGATCGGAAATGATGGAATGAATATGTAACAGTAGCGCCACCTAGTCAAAAGACGCACTGCGATTGGTCGGACCGCAAGCAAATCAGCCATTTGCTTCCGCTCGCATTCAAAAAATGGCGATCATTCAAAATAAACAATGCCCTCTACATAAAGCTCCCAATATCAAAAATAATAAAAAATGAAAAGTCGACATAACAGAGAGATGGGCAGGGTTTACTAGACACTACATATTTCTCAATTATAAGAGATCAAAATCTATCATTCTTTAACATTTACGCCACCCTTCCTGTTTGCTATTCAAAAAGACAAAGAACCGTCGTCATTTTTGACCACAACTTTAATTTTATCCAATGTTTCCCTTATATCGAAATAACAAATTCATAATCCATTTATAGTAATCTTTATCAAGCAGTTGAAACCTATCTAAATTAACGGAACAAATAAACTCCTCATTATCCGTGGTTAACCCCAATTATCCCGCCATAAATATCTTCTCAACCAATCAACAGTTCAATGGAAAAAACCAACTTCAATTAATCAAATCATCAAATTGGCAACACTGAATTATTCAACCTCAAGTCTAAAACCGGCCTCAAATGATATAAAATACAACGTTCCTAACCTCAATTTTCATCAAAAAAATTATCTTATCTATATTTTTCATACAAGCATGAACATGTGACTGCCATAATTCCCAAAACATTTTATTTTCTAGTAACAGAATATCTATAAAATGGCGGTAAAAGTTCCTTGTCCATCAATGCGGCTTTAATGACTATGTTCAGATTGGTGAAACTTCTCGATACTGTATGTAACATACAGCCTCACACACGCAAATCAACCTACACACATGCGTTCACACTTCTTTCAATTCAGCCTGCGTGCAATTCTCACCTTCATATTTACCCGTGTGCGCTATAAAAATTTATTTTTTATCATCATCAATTCCAAATGCGTGAACAACAGAGACCGGATTCAGCATTTAAAATATTAAATATAATAATATTGTGACAATATCGTATGGTATGAATATAATATTAAAAATATCACGATTGTCTCTATACAATAATAACATTGTACGGCCTATAAATTAGTGACCTCATTTATAACCATGAATTTGCAAACACTATTTCAAGATTTTAATCCAAGGTAAAAACCGTTCAATACAATACAAAACGAAAATGATTAATATTTCTTTTATATTTAATTGCATGTTTGTGTTATATTATATCATTAAGATATTTATATTAATTCATACAAAAAAGATGGAATAGATGACATAGCATTATATACAGGATCTTCTTTTGTTCAATCTTGCTAGACTTTAATCTATACATACACTTATATATGTATAGATATGTAAAAGCCACTTACGTATTCTCAACACATATCTTGTTTTTTTATTTGTTGCAAAATTCAATAACAAGTGAGTAAAAAACGTGCGACAATAATAATACAAATGGAACTATGAACTTTTCATTATGATATTTATTTCTATTACGAATTTGAATTCATTGTCGATAATTTGAACCTAAGTAGAAGAACGAAAGAAAGAAGATTATGAAGGTGAATTGATAACTAAATGATTGGATATAGGAATACATTAAAAGAAATTCAATGTTATTGAATGATTTATCGTCAATGTTTATTCATGGATTTTATACATTGCAGTAAATTTTTAGTGCACTCATGTCTTATGGTATTCACTGTACTGTTTGCATTGAGACTGGATGGATATATAGAATGGAGTTATTGGTCAATCTTCACTCCAATATGGTTTTGGAAGAGTATGGTAATATTGGGTGCGACTGTTGGGAGTTATGTTTGGTGGAGACATCCGCATTCAAGACTAGAAGGAGATGCTTATGTTCACTACAAGGCGATGTTAATTACTCTCGCATTGCATCTGATTTTACTGATGTTTGAATTACTTGTTTGCGATAAATTGGAATCGGAGAGACATTTGTGGATACTGGTATTCATTCCACTTATTTTCATATCAATTGTCTCCATAGCTGTGAGTAGAAAAGAAAAGTCTCTAATTCATTTAATGGAAAATTTATTTCATACTGTGATTAAATTTAAACTTTTCTTTTTTAGGTTTGTATTTGGGCTGTTAAGCACGATCGTACCTTTGAATTGGAATTATTTTGTGCAGTGAATGTTCTACAATTTATATTTCTTGCATTGCGTTTGGATGGATTCATAACGTGGAGTTGGGAAGTTGTGTTTGTACCATTTTGGGCGTTATTGTGTTTGGCGTTGGTCACGGTATTATATTTAATTGTGTTTGCTGCTGTATTATTGAGAGCACCACAAGTGAATGCTCGAGTTAGAAGAGCATCATTGAAAGCAGCGATGGCAAACACATTTCTCGTCGTACCAATATTAGTATTCCAAGTAAGTAAGACGTATGCAAATCAAACATTTCTGTCTTGGAAGAAATTTTTAATATGTCGAGTGTCGTTTATCTTTCCAGGTATTGTTAGCTAATAAATTGGACGGTGACCTTTCGCTGGATTATACAACTGTGGTTATTCCTTTATTATTCTCTCACGTAACACTCATCTTTATGTCATTTGGCGCAAAGGGTGGAAATAGATGTGAGTAATATTATAGAAATTCACTATCCGATCAGAGTCGCATTAATCTGTTTACTCATTTCTTTCATTTTTTACTCTTCAGGGTGGTTCGGAATACGGAAAGATTTTTGTCATTTTCTGTTAGGATTATGTCCGCTGCTTCAAGAATATGGAAACATTTCATATCAACCGCGAAGTGATCAAGATCAACCGCCATCTGAGCCTATGGTTCCTGATAAAAATGAGAAGCACATTAAGAAAATTGACCTAACGAAACCTGTTGTGCCTATAATTTCTATTGATTTGCCTGATTGATGGCTCAAATACTTATTCCGTGGATTATTCAATAAGCACTCTCAATCGTACGTATTGAGATGAATATTTATGAGTTCAATGATATACACATCACATGACAACTATGTTGGGTAATTGTGACTGAATTAAGCAATGAAAAATGAAACGTCTGAGAGCATACGTTCCAAAATCAATACCGGAGCCATGTTTAATGGCAAATTTTGACACATTATCATTAAATTTATGAACGTAATTATGCGTGAATGGGTAGGACGAGTTACTTAGAAATAACATTAACGAGAAGTCGTGAGACAAATCAATTTATAGTAGTTACTGTAGAATGTTCTCAGATCAAATTTGCAAGATAATGTATTTTTTTTGCTTTGTAGGAAGTTATTAACCCGTCCATCTATTTTCGGACGATCCTATTATCTTTTATCAAATCAAAAGTCCTCCAACTTGTTAGCTGTTGAATATTACTAAAGTGTTGATGATACCTTTAATGCTTGACTGAGTGCAGTGATCAGAGTTTGAATGAATATTAAGCAAACCATTGAATGCTGGGTGCTAATTTATCGGTTGTGAAGTTCTTCCAATGTTATGATTTTAAATTGATGTATAGACATCAAGAGAAAAAAATGAAAAAATGAATAATTATATCAGCTTGCGGATCAACGAGAAGTATATAAAAAAAGATTCTTCATATATATTTTGCTTGCTCGTATTTCATAATTATTGGAAATTCATTTAGTTCAGATGGTGACAATCAAATTCTTAATCCAGCATTTTTGGAAATGACAAATTGGATTATACCAGGTGGGATACAAGACTGAGTGTACCTCGAATCTTTGAGGCAATATATAGAGCCGAATTGAGAAAAACCATAAGTATAGACGCGATTTACAATTGGTTTAAATTGGAATAAACTGAATGACAATTTTCCTCCAAAAATCAATAATCTTCAATGTTCAACGACGAAATTATATAGTTGTCAAATCGCCAAGAATTTCGGTTTTGCATTACAGTGTTAAAGTAGCAGTTAATTCGATTAATAGACATCTCTATGATGATATTTTTAATTATCGGTGTACATACACATTTAATTTGTACATACACAAATCTTCTATATGTATATTGAAAGATTATACATATCGATCATAAAAACGAAAAAAGGAGAAAAAAAACAGATGATTGATTGACGATTAGTGATATTATTTTGTTTTATAATTATACATCATCATCATCATCTTACTAACGAAAAATTATTATAAATCGTATAATAAAGTTTATATTTTTTCGTAAAATAAGCCGAATATTTTCATTGAAAATTTTTGTCGTTCATTGAAAAAATAAATTTGAAAGAACCTATTCAATCTATCGATTATGATCTTTGAACTTAACATTGGGCTATATACAAAAATAACAAATATAAAACCATTGTTGAAAAAGCTTTATCACCACGGTGGTATAAACTCTGGTGTCCATGCGCGACCCAAAAGTGATGAAACATTAGATATGGTTTCAGTTACATCAAATGTGGTATCTTCAACAAGCGATGTCTCCCAAATATACAGTACACGAAGACGTTTTTTGCAAATATCAACAAACTTCACAAGACCAGAACATCTGTAAACCAAATTTAACGTATTACGTAAGTCAATTTAAAGTAGAATATGAAAAAAACTATGAACCCATATAATATTTTATTTTTTGTTCATAGCATTGAAGTCCCAGGAACTTACGTAAGATCGCAATCACCTAGTCCAACAGCTGAAAGATTTGGACAATTGTGTGCGGTGGAGATCAATATTTCATCAATGACACCAGTAGCATATGAACTAATAATGAGTTCAACAAGTCGTGGACAATTTTCACTGATTTTTCGTACCATTCTTTCTGGTGGAAATCCACCGAGGTATAAATGCGTTATTGGAATTGAAGATGTCAACAAAACATCGTAATCATCTTCTTCAGACAGGTGTGACGTTCTAAGGTATGATAGAGAAAAAAAGAATGAAGAATCAGAATGATGCTCTCACGCACTTTTGTTTGATTTGATGGAAAAATTAAACATTTTCACTCAATTCATCTTACAAAATAAGATTGAGATCGGGTGAATGACGTTGTAAACTCAACCATGCTTCATCACTGATACGTGTGAATGGCATTGTGTTTGGATAAGCATCAATCTTCATTTTTTCAAGACGTTTTCGATCCTCATTTGAAATTGCTAATAAAAGATTTTCGCTGAGTAATGAATATGACAACGACAATTCTCGTAGACAATGCGATTGACTCACAATAAGTGTTACGTCTGAAATAATCGAACAAATTGATGGCAAAAATATACACGTTGAATTTTATGTTGAACAAAAATATTAATGATGTTTGGAAAAAGTACCGTCTGAAGACAATCCTGAAGAATCATCAATGCGTAATTTTTCCAGACTTCTCAAATTCACACACGTTTTATCACTAAACGAATGAATCTCCACCGGCTCGTCATCAATTGTCAATGATTGAAATAATGATTGGAAATTTGATTTGTCTGGAGGTATCGCCCAGTCATTCATATCATCTAATAATCCTGATGTGGATGATGACGTAGTTGGCAATGTCAGCATGACTGCTAGAAGGACAAATGAAAAATTTCACTCTGATTCTCTTTACAGTTACCGAGTGAATTTTGAACAAAATTTTCGATACTTTTTATAAATTTCAGTTAAACGAATAAATTTGTGATGATTTTATGAACTCAATACTATTTATTAATCACAGAGTGAATGAGGATATTAATAAATGACAGAATTCACTGATGAATCTCATGAATAAACAGCAGCACAACACAAATTTCCAGAATGAAATAAAGAATCTCTATGACGATAGGATAAACGACTGGGTAAAATGTATATTGAGCAGCGGGGGAAAGGATTTGAAAGGCACCGAAGTAAAAAGCTTCATCATTTATATAATTGTTAAGTTGTATATGGTACGTTGAAGCAATTTTTTTTTTCTTTCACGGCATGATACATTTCGTTTAATGTTTGAATATACCGGTCGCGACTTAACTTGCACTTATCGATTCCGCTTTTTTCACAGAAACAAACCAGTGAAAGTAAAGGTGATTGGAACGCAGTATGATATGTATGCCAAGCGAGTGACCTGGTGCAATTGCATGCCGACGACATACTGTACTCGGCTGCTCACGTGAACGGCCCTGACACAATTAGCAGCCAGGAGTATTGAAACACGTGCGAAATAATGACAGTCACATATTCATAATTATTCGATGAAATAAATTAAAAAATGGAGCAAAGAGAAAAAGAACCGCACTAAATCATGGACGACTATTGAACATTCTTGGATTGAAATTGAGACGTTTTATTCACTCTATAAATGAATATTGTTTCATGAAACTATCACAAAGTCTAATTTGAATTTCTCTTATCACATGAGTCAAGAACTGATAATCATTGATGATCATAACAACAACTTAAAGATTACAATAATAAAAATGTTGGTCAGACCTTTGAGCTTATCGAAACACAACGTACGCCACTCGACGAACGTGATTCAACCAAGATCCTTTCACATTACGTCGTCACTGTACTAGGACGTGCACGTGTTTCAAACGCTCACGTGTGCCAGCGATATCAGGAATAAGTCCGTAGCATATCATTTAAGATCAATTGCAACGTGCATGCACGTGACTGCGAGCACTTGTAAGTCAGATATGTCTCGGTATCATACGACGTCTTATATATAATGTAATCAATAGTCATGCTTATTAATAGGCATTTCCCGATTTATCATAAAATAGAATATTATCGGCCGCGAATCATCTAGAACATAAGACACAGAGAAGTTGTCTAAGTATTTTCATGTTATGCGGTATTGTTTATATTTTTTTAACATTTATCAATATTGTGTTTCAATTAACGATTTGATTCTTTTCGTTTTCTAGCAGGCTATTGCGGAAACATAAATGGAAACAAGAAGTAGAGCGTTACAATGCCCATGATTGTTTCACATGAAACAATCATTACATATTTTAACGCAATTACAAACGTTGAATTAAATACTGTATCGTTGTTCTTACATTGTTCTAACATAACTTTGAACAATAGTTTTATTTTCCTTCAACCTTTCGCAGGATTTTTTCTGATAATTTTTCTTTTGCGTTCTGCGTTTACGAACATCAATAAGACAATTTATTTGTGCTAACGGTTTTTTTATGTGAACATATAAAACGTAAATTTGGATATGGTATGAAATGAAATGCTTGTAAACTCTCTTTATTATATCTGGAAATAAATGAAAGACAATGGATGGAATGTATATGTTAATGGATTTCTATAGCTGCTTCATTTATTTTCAATTTTTAAAATACAGAAAAAATAATTTTCATAATTCTCTATTAAAAAATCAAATTTGAGCCACTCGGCTAAGTGAAACAACGAATGCATTTTCCATTTGAATTAGTCTAGGCTGAGAAAATATGCGCATTAGTGCACATATGAAGAGTTCAAATAAAGTGATAAATAAAAAGTTGATAATAACAAAAATAATATTCAGAAACTTTCAACCGATCAAACAGTAGATAAAACCATCATTCAAATTCCGCGGGTAAAAGTCGAACACGCGTCGCCACCATCGTTCCAATGAAAATCAACCCGTCATTTGCAAATTTATTTTGGCACAAAAGTTCGCGAATAAATTCGCATTGCAAACCTTGACATCGATGGAAAGTGTGTCGATGACCTATTTAATCGCAACACACTATAGAAAATCGCAATATACAGTTTGGTATCATTTCATGACGCGATACAGTAGAAAACCTAATGAATGAATGAAAAAACTTACTTGTAAACGAAGCCTTAAGCTCATTCAGCGAATAGGTGTCGTTCCGTGAGTTAAAGAGAGATAGAGGAAGAATAATTCTCGTCGAGTTTTATTTCGTTTTCTCGATAATTTGCAATATAAAACGTTTATTTTTTAAGAATTAAAATGTCTCGAATAGATTTTAGGTTACTTTTACTTATGGTCATAATTAATGCAGGTGAGCAATTAGGTTTAATACGGTAATTAAATTATAAATCATGATTTGATTATTTTTTAATGTGTATTTTTGTTTACAGTGACTGCAGATAGAATAAAAGATATGATTTATATGTCAGTGGATGGAGCCGCTGCTTGTTTTCGTAGACACAATGGTACACATCAATTTGGATGTTCATGTGAGTTAACAAAATATCACAAAGGATTTTATGTGTACCCGAGTTGTATCTGGAAATCGACAGCAATTCACAAATATTTGGAGATGATTTAGCTAAAGGATGATTCATTGATTGATCAACGATTGTTCAATTTGTGATTCATTTATTTTTATATTTATTGATCCGACTACATTCCTAGGATAGTGTTTATACTGTTTGGATCAATTTCTTGATCTTGGACGAGGATTTGTGCTGAAAATGAAGTGGAATATTTTGGATTTTAGAATCTTGCAGTTGGACTTATTATTAGATTCGTAAATATTCTAAACTGGGCACAATTGTTTTTTTCTTTTCGTGGGAAAGATTGTCCCAACAATTTGATTATTTGAGGAATTTACTTTCCGAATCTTTTTTATATGGCAGAAACTTTCGTACAGTTCAATATTGGAAGGCATTTCAAATACTATGACCTCAAAATGATAAGAAATTAACAGCCAAAGACACAAAAGTGTTTTTCATTTCTGAATCATACTTGGTTGTGGAGTGCTGATCCTCTGACACCAATCATCAATTGAATTCAATTTTTTTATGATTCGATTTCAGCGACGAGAGGTGGTAGCGTTGGAGTAATCCAAATATTAGAGGATCTTGATGATCTCAAGTGGTTAGAATCAAACGCTACTGCGGGGCCCTACACGATTGTTATGTCATTTTCAATGTTCACACGTGAAATTATTGACCGTTTGGAAGCACTCAATAATATCAATGGACTATTGTTGTCGAGAAATAGTAGCCAAACAATTCCGTCCAGTTATTCACCAGAGGCTACATGTCCAAATAAATACTCTAGCCATAAGAAATGCGATGTTAAAAAACCGTGGAACCCATTGGGAAATGATTTTCTTCTTCGCGATTGGAAATTTCCAATTTTCTACATCGAGGTAAGGGAAAATATAAGAGAATAATATATGATATGAGAAACGTTATTATTACAAGTACTTACAATATAAAATATGACATTTTCAGAATGATGATTTAGTCAAGCAAATCAAAGACTGCTATTATAAACATAATGCTCATGATTTAGACAAACAGAGCGAAAGATCATTGTGCGCACTAGAAATGCAATCATTCATGTCAGCGGCAGTGAATTCAGAATCGTGCATTAGGCGTAGTAAAACAATATTGTATATGAATCTTATAAGATTTTGTGATCCACTTGGTGATAGAAACATTCATTGGCCATTGGCACCATTAACTAATGAAACAAAATCAATGATTCTCGTGACGGCACGTTTGGATTCAAATTCAATGTTCGATGGTTTCGCACCTGGTGCCAACAGTGCAGTAACAGGATTCGTCACACTACTCGCAACAGCGTATTATTTAAATTCACTGAATGCTACAGCCGATGGTAAGTGACTGTAAAACAGTAAATTGATGCAGATTAAAATTTTTGTAATTCTTTCAGACACAAATGTACTATTTTCCTTCCTAAACGGTGAGGAATTCGACTATATTGGATCCAGTCGTTTCGTATATGATCTCAAGGAAGGAAGTTTTAACGCACTGGCTGGCAGAAATCTACAACTTGATTTAATCAACACAATAATTGAGTTAGGGCAACTTGGTGATGCTGATCATCAACTTTATCTTCACGCAAACAATCATGAAAACAATGATTTGATTAAAAAATTACAGAAAGCTTTGTCATTGGAAAATACAACTATATCTGATAGCGTTCCACCTGCATCAATACAAAGTTTTCTCGCTGTCAAACCCAATTTAACAGCAGTAGTAATCGCCAACCATGGAGATCAATTTACAAATAAATATTATGGAGGAATTCTAGATAACAATGAAACACTTGGATATGGTCGAGAAGAAATTAGTAAAGCGTTGGCCAATATTGCGATGAAACTTGGTGATACATTGTATGAAAAAGTCACAGGAAAAATGGCACCGAGTGGCAACATATCAATCATTGAAGATCTCATAACAGAAATGTTATCGTGTTATTTAAAAAGTCCACAGTGTAACTTATTTCAAGCGTCATCACCTCCAGGCGCTACACTACAAAATCAATTATTCTCTTTATACGTTGGCGTAAGTGGAGTACCAAATCCAGCGACGAAACATACCGCGCAATTATTGGCATTGCTCACTGGTAAGAAGTTGCCAGAAATGTCAGCAAAGGAGTGTGTCGATCATCGACTTTCTTGGATGGGCGGATATAATTTCACAGGAATTTGTATTAATTCCACAGTTAATTATACATCTGCAGTAAGTCCAGCATTTATCATTGACGGTGAGTAGAAACTTATTGATAAAAAGAATTAACACAAGAGAAATTCGGTGTACCAATTAATTTATTTATAATAATCATTCTATTTATTGCTTTCGATTTAGGATATCCCATGAAATCTGGTTTATATTCAACATGGACTGAATCTGTGTGGCATACGTTAAGTGTACGAATGTTTTTGAAACCATCTGCCGCTGCTGAACGACTTTCCATAACATTAGGAAGTGTAGTGACTATATTGGCATTTATCATTGTATGGTTTATAAATTCACGGGCTCAAATATTGTTTGGGCAAAATACAACAAATGCAGATTGCTAGGAAAACGCCGCGGACCACATATCAATGACGAGATTGGATAATCATGGGGACGGACACGTTGAAGTGACAAGCCTTTGAATCGCGATACGTTATAGTGTGTGTGTGGTACGCCCTCGGTCATTAAAATTTTTTCATATTAAAATCCCAATGTTTGAATCTTAATTCATCACGCAACCAGTGCTATTTCCAATTGCTATTAATGTGTTCTAGAAATTCGATATATGTTATAAAGTTTTGTGATGAAAGTATTTAAAAAGTAGCAACTCATAATTATTTCTATTTCGTTGGCTCAAATTCTATAATTGCGAAATTTTTTTAGTGCAAGTGTGTATCTTCTTTTCTCTATCCATGTACAGACAGTGCAAAGTGAGTAAATTCATAATTTATCTCCTATGAATATAAAAATATTTATAAACATTACTGCAATTATTAGCACGATATTTTATCCCAATTAGTTTCATATAATCTTAAAAACATATTTTGTTTCCTATAGAGAAAAAAAAACAAAAAGTATGTGGGATTGTTTTATGGCCTACGAAAAAAAAAGCGATTGTATTTATATCTTACAAAATGTATTGTACGGATTAATTCTCTTCTGATTCCATCTTCTCAGCTCTTTTGTTTTTTATTTCATTATTAAATTGATGAACAAACCTTTCATATTTATATTTACTTATGTATGTCATGTATTTTTATATTTTTCCATAAATACTATTGCGAATAAGATGATGGACATCATTAAAAAACTGTTTCCAATAGATATTGATAAATATACAAGAATATGTCATGTCTCAAATAGGGAAGAGGATTATTCTTCAAAGGTAAGCTTTATTTACAATATTTTTTTTTTCCATTTCTCTGGAGCATCGAATTGACGTTTGAATGTGCTTCGTTGCTCCGCATGTCTCACTCCATTTAATCATTCTCATGAAGAAGACAAATTAATTATTATTGCAAGCGTGAGGGCATTTATTATTAATAATTAACTTAATTAACAGGGCGTAGATGTACACAAGAATGAGGAAAAGAGATAGAGAGATAGAGAGAGAGAAAGAGAAAAATATTCAATTCATTCGCGCATGTATTTTATATTTTTTACTTCATTCCAAAACGCAATGCGTGTTTATTCATAGGCTACGCATTAGTTTCATACTTTATCCATTAAAAATTTTTGTTTGTAATCAAGATAGAGATGATTGACGCAAGTATTTAATTTTTCGTATTGTTATTATGTTGCTTTCATTGATAATTATTAGGTAAATTAAATTTTGCGCATCTGAACATCATGTCAATGAAATAGAATCAAGTGAAACAAAAACACAGTAATACGCCACATTGCAAAGTAATTGATCCTATTGAACATAACAGCAACAAAAAAAAAGAATATAATATGAAGCTATAACGAAATTATTAGCGTAAGATAAACTTTGTTTAATTATTAAACACTCAAGGAGATGATCATCCCTATCTTGTTTCGTTTACACATCGACATCCCGGCAAAAATTTATTCTTACTATTCAATCACACGCACAAGCAACGCGAAAATTAATTCCTGCCGGAATAATGCACGCTCCTATGTAGCCTAATTTCCCCACTCTTTGTCCATTTCTTCTTTTTGATCATTTCTCAAAATTTACTTCACATAAACACCTCAATGGGTGAGCACACTCAACTTGTAAGAACATAATTGAAAGATGAATTTGTCTCATATCTTCATTTATGCATATTTCATACGTGTGTTTATGGATAATTAAATGCTGTTGATTATCTTTTTTCGTTCGTTCATCAGTCATTGTAAATGAAACGAAGTGTCACGTCTTCATTACTCGCGTCATTTTCTACTTGCTTTCTTTTACTGATTTATTAATTTTTCTTTCTCTATTTTTCATGGTGTTTAGCGATTAGTTGTATTTGTTCTGTTATTTTCCCATTTGTTTTATCCCAAATAATGCGAGTTAATGAATTAGGAGGAGGCTGGGCACCGCCCACCGAGCTATCACAGTCGTCTGGTGCCGCAGCACATACGTATACGTGGTTCAGCCTTAAAATCTACAATCACTTATTATTAAATATGTAATATTCCACAATAATTTTTATCTTCTGCAAAATTACATTCTGAGCATAGTACAGACGCGCCATAAAGGCGAGTGAGTTGCTTTCATTTTGACGAAATTACAATTCAACGTTATTATGATCAATTTATTTCGTTGTTAATACAAATTTCTTTTGAATTTTGTTCTTTTTTTCTTTCACTCTTCTTTTTGATTTAATTCGTCACTTGATGCAACCATACTGCACTACACACACTCTGCTGTCTCCAATCGATAATATCGTTTTAATTTACACAATTTTTTTCATCATTAAAAGAGAAAATTGTTCAACATCTCAACAATGCACATTTGCATGCAATTCGTGATTTTTAATAAAATAGATGTTTGGAAGCAGTTTAACGAATTCAATGCATATTTTCATTAATTCAATACAATGAAGAAAACAACAAAAATAAAATATATTGAAAATGTAAAAAAGAAGAAAGGTGAGTGCACTTAAAGGGTTGGGCGGCAAAATTGGAAGTTGAACCGTGCATGGACGGAACCTTTTTCTATTCATTTTTTTTCTTTCTTTTCTCTTTTCTGTTCTCAAATGCCAAGACAAAAATTAACGGCCAACGTACGCAGAAATGACGCCACTCGATTCGAGCACATTACAGCATTAAAGTGTCTCCCAAAATTGAGAAAAAAAAAATATGCATATACGTCTCTGTCACGTCATGCACGAAACGTGCGCCATTATCATAAAACGTAATGATCGTATGCAGACAGCGTACACGTAACACGTACATATACATATATTTATACATATATATATGCATGAATGTATCAAACCTCATACACTACAAGTGGTGTGTGTGTGTGTGTGTGTGTATTATGTCAAAAAATGATATCGTATTACACAAGTTATGGGAAATAGGGATTAATATTATAATCGCGTATGCAAATTTTTTTTTCTCATTATACATTGAATTTTTTTTTGTTTTGTTTTCTACTCTTATAAATCGTTAATTATTTTATTTTTCATATTCTGTTTTCCTTTTTCTTTTTTTTTCCATTTTCATTTGTTGTTCTTTTTCCGATAACCACACGATAATGGTATATGTACAGCAGAATACCGTGGCCCATGGGGTTTGGGACTGCGGTACGTGCATGAGGGAGACGACGATACTTAGAGTTTAAAAATATAATCGTTATATACTTTAATTTAAGTAGTTGTTATATTATCATTATTATTATTATTATTATTATTATTATCTTGGAGGGACAGCACTTTGCTACATCACGACGATGTAGAGCTGTGAACAGACTATACGCGTAGAAAGTTACCACGCTCCGATGGCACATTCATTTAATCAAATATTATAAAAATTATCTGCTCTTTCGCATTATCCTTTCGCATTCTATTTCTTTCTCACATAACTTCAATATGGTAATTGCAATGTAACTAATGTATGTTTTGATTGTGTTAATGTTGATTGAACAGTCTCAAAAAAGAAAGGAAAAAAACAGGCAGGAAGATCAACCGTTGGACTATTGTTTATATACTTATATAAATTATTATGTTGTTAGTTAGTGACAAATTTATGGAAGCTTAATGATGGAGTTTTCGTTCACTATTATATTTTCAATTTTTATTATTGATAAATCGCTTGACGCGAAAAAATATGATTTATTGTTGTAAAAATGATTCAATTGTTATTTTTGTAATTGTTTCCTGATAATGTTTAATCTATTCCACTTAATCGAAGAGATTCAGACTCTTTTCTATATGGTTCTCCCTGTTTCATAATTATCATAAGTGTAAAAAGGAACAAGAAATATCTGATTGACGGTAGAATATTCTCCGATGAATACTTGAAAATTTAAATGTATTTCCATTTCATTCGTCATTACGGCGTTGTCGTTATAAACTAAAAAAAAAAATAACAAAAAAAAAACACAAAGACGAAAGTAACGTCTCTGAAATCCTATTTTTTACCCTAACATGACATTCAAGATAAAGTGTCATCGAAATTAATTGGCACGAGAGCGTGATAACTCCGAGCCACGTATCCCTGATAATCGCGTGATTAATTACGTATTTGACAGTTAAAGCGTTATCTAACCTCGAATACCTTAATACTGTAGTGAGCAACTGGTTTCGAAGGTACCGTAAAGAGGCAAACTAAATCACGATTAACGACAAAGGTCAGTGAAGATCATCATCGTCATCATCATCGCTGTCATTTCCGTCTTTAGATCTATCAGCACCTCCATCACCGTCACTTGAACCTGAGTCACTTCCTGAATCCTCCGATTGCCAACCGCCACTCTGTTGCGATTGTTGTTGTTGCTGCTGCTGATGTTGCGGTTGAACAACATGTTTAACAGCTTTATGCCGTTTGCCAGTACGGGGCAATGTCTCGGCACTTGCACCATCGAGCATTGGTTGTAAAATACGTCGACGTGCGTTGATAAACCAGTTATTCACCTGAAGCAACGTGAGATTTGTTTGACTCGCTATTTGACGTTTCTCATCTTCCGTCGGATAGGGATGCTACAATAAATTGACACATTATTAATCATCTGCTACCAAGACATTAGAATATAGGTGAACACCCCCAAAAATCAATCAAATGAAAATTTATCCAATTCGATTGATCATTTATACTTACGACCAAATGTTGAAATAGCCATGCGCGCATTATGCTGGTAGCTTGTTTTGGCAGTACGCCACGTTTTTGTCTTCCTTTTCTGATACTACCGTTGCCACCGCTGTGACTCGAGGGTGCATTGCCACATCCCTCATCGTCATCTTCGCTTGGCGCTGATGACGGTGAGCCTGGAACTGTAATATCTGCACGCAAAAAAAATATCATCAATTATAATAATTTTATCTTCTTTCACTCCAATGGCTACACTTGAAGAAAAAAAAAAAATATCTGGTTAATAATTCAAGAACAAAAGGAACTGGGTTTTATTCTGACCGAAATATTTCTCATAATTAGTGTGACAGACATCGCCATATTCATTTTCACGCTCTTGCATTGGTAAAAGACCCCAATAACCAACTTCTTCAACGTAAATTCTATCACCAAGATAAACGTCCTTATCAATTAATGGATCAGTGAGTGCAAGCGGATCTGTTAGTGGATCTAAAGGGTCCAATAAAGATAGTAGGAAGGATTGCCAGTGGATACATGAAACAATATTTTATCATAGTGATTCCAAATAATGAAAATGAGAATTCGAAGTACTTTCATTATACCAATTTCAAATGAAACTTTAATTGACACTCACCCTGACCCAGATACATATCGTTAACAGACGCACAGGGATGCGCTCCAATTTGTGATAATGGTGTACTGCCATGGATAGTGGAGGGTGACGGCGGATCATCATGATCCTGACTGTCTGATCTGATCGAACGTTGGGTGATCGATGATGATCGTGCAGACGAGGGCCTCTCGATGATACCATCAATTTGAACAATTCCCTGGCTAATACTGCTGTCATTCTCCGACAGCACGTCTCCTCTGCTCACTCCGAGTCCGTTAGTTCCCGGCTCAACATCATTGCCTGTAGATGACAGCACCTGGCAAATATATGTCGCATCTAGCCGTCAGAGAGCAAGGGGTGGGAATACTATCTTTTATTTTAAAGAGGTGTACAAATACATACTTGACTTCGTTCATTTTCTCTTATGTATTTGATAATGCTGCACATTTTTCTTTCTATCGCTTTAGCTCATAAGCTATTAATTAATTAGATTACTCATTTACCTTGTCAATCATTTCTATTGTCATCTGATCAATGAGTTTATCAATTTCGCAGATATTAAAAATGCGTATTGAATTTATTACAATGAATGATGGATTACATCAAGAAAATATTAAAATTGTCTGATTCAATTATTATTTGATCATTTTGAATTTTATACACCTCTTTCAACTAGAGGGATTCAATGCGGGCTTCTTTGCGGATAATTTGCCATGTAAATTTTTAAAAAAGAAAAAAAAATGATATATAATATAGCTAACCTGCAGTGGACTGCTGCCATTGCTGCCACTCGATGGCCCAATATCTTGTCCATGATGACTGTAATCGCTTCGCAATAAATTTTCGCTCTGCATTTTTCCCTTTAAACAGCCAATATACCTGTTGCAAAAGTCTTTGCACAGCTCTTGGACCTTTTCCAATTCCAATAAATGAATTCGCAAGACCTGTATGGCCTTGATCATCTGCAATTAAAGAATACTGAATGTGAACAAAAAAATAAGAAACAAATTCCTACGTTTTATCGCTATTCAATTATTTATTCAAATTTTCACTTGTTAATATCCCCACTCCTCCCCATTCAACGAAATAATTCGTTAGAGTGAAGTGCAACGAATATGCGACAGCTTCAGCCCTTCCCATATTAGAAAGAGCATATGGCAAATTTTCTTTGTATCAATTTATAAAATTACATTAAATGTGTTCAAAATCATTAGAGACAAGAAATAAATTTTCTTTTGTCTCTTCTTGTGTTAAATCATATAGAATTTGACATTATCGACTAAATAATATTTCTATGGATATTTTAAAATATCCATCATAATAATTTGAAAAAGAATAAACACAAAGTAAAAATCATTGGTACAATAGGGATCATAAATATTCAATTCATCAATTTCAACGTCATTAAATGTTTCATAAAATTGAATCCATAGTGGAAATAATGATGAAGAAAAAAAACAAACTTATCAACTCACCAAACCGTCAATCTCTGGGTCATTGATTAAAAACGGTTTTCGGTCTCTTTCTTGGTGTTGGACAAAAGCCTGTATGTCCATGTTGAAACTTTCGGACGTTGAATTGTCCGAGCTCTGCGTTGCTAATTCGCATCGTTCAAATAGTAACGCCAATAATGGAAATAATGGATGTTTATAAACCGCTCTTTTATCAGCTTCAAATTGCGCTTGATCTTGATGTGTTGTATAATCAGCTACCCCGCTTGCAGGGTCCTGATCGTAGCCAGGAGTCACCATTGCTAGCGCCACCGCGGTGCTACCCTCTTGCATTCTATCATTCCACCGTTACATTCGCTATCATTGGTGTATATTTATTTATATACATACATGTACATATAAATATTTATAAATAAATTTCTTTTGTCCGTATCCAATTGCAGCTACATACGACGATTGATCACACTTTTTCTTTCACAATATTCTCCACCACCTTCTCCTACTCTGCACGTCTGAAAAATAAATACCACCCACGCATTAAATCAATATATCAAACACAATTGCAAATTGAACTCAACAATCAAATGTCACTAATAATTCATCAAAGATATCATTCATTCCAATACAAATTCAAATACCAATATTACATAAAAACATTTCATAAACATTTCACAACCAATTCATCTCATATTCAATCAACCCTAAAATCATGTAAATAATTTTGCAAAATAAATTCCATAAAAAATAAAATTATCATCACACAAATTATTCAAACTGTATCACATCAAACAATCATAAAACTAACAGAAAAATCCCTTTAATATCACAATGACATTCAGTTTCACTTGAAAAAAAAAATCTTCAAATAAAAATAAAAAAATTGGAAACGCAAAATAAAAAACGGTAGTGAACGTAATACATATTGTGAGTTGGCGTTTTTGCGAAAATTTTTATATTCATTTATTCGCAACGAGATGAAGTATAAGGAAAAAGAAGAATAAAAAATATATCTTGTTGGTTTGCCTTTTTTCATTTAGTATATATGTATGTACGCATACATATATACACACAAATGGCTTCCCAGGTTTTTCCACTCTACATATACATATATATTTTTTCGTTTGTGAAAGTGGCTTCAACTCTTGGGACGTTATGTACGTGGAGGCATCAACGTACCGCGAAGCACCGAACAAGCGCCACTGCATTTAAATGTCATCATTAGACGGCCTCTGTCGACCACTATAGTGCGACTGGCATCGTCGTCGCCTTCATTTTCTCGCCTGCCTTTCTCTCTATCTCGCACTATCTATCTCGTGTTGGCAATGTGGCACGATTGCACGTTCCTCGTTCAACTCATATACCTTCTCTCATGTTCTCCCTTCGAATTTCCAAACCCCCGGGAGTATCCACCGCTATCTCCGCTGACTCCTTCACTCTCCATGCTTTTACTATTTTTTTTTCCTTTTCTGCTTCTTTCTCTTATACACAGTCTATCTCATTTTGCCACAAGGGACTTGTGTATCCGCGCCCGCGATTCAACATGAATAAATGAGGCACTGCGGCACGCTGACGGTGTCTGTTACAGATGAAAAATAAAATAATAAACGATAGATATATATATATACATATGCAACGAAATAGCGAGGTCATTTGAAGTCATGTTATTTTACTTTTTTATTCATTCATGTGATAGATCAATTAACATGATCATTCCATTCGTGAGATATTGACGATCAATCATATATTTTTTCTTCATTCCTTCAATGATGTATGATGATAAATTTTCATGCATAAATTGATAATAAATCATTCGTCTCCACCCACTTTTTAAATTAATAATATCTTAATTAAAAATATTCCACGTCAATTCTCACTTGAATTTTCTTATAACATGGAATGAATTTTATTTTCATTTTATACGTCAATTAATATTGAATACTTTTTTTCTTTCTGTGATATCTAATTTATTTATGATAAATCAATTGGTAACACTTCAATAGAATCACATTGGCAATAGATCATTTCTATTTTCAATTTATGTATAAAATGTGGAATATTTTCATGCATGAGTTAATAATGAATAATTAGTATTTATAACGCATGAATTGAAAAAAAAACACAAAATAAGACTTCATGAATGGCATATTCACGATTGGTCATTCCCTTTTTTTAATTATTATCTCATAACGAGTAATAAAAGGTATTTTGCATGAATTGATAATGAGTGATTTTTATTTTTTTTCTTTTTTTTTCCTTTTCATCTGACGAAGTTGACTGTAATTATTAAGTACATTTTGTTGCATTTTTTTTTCTGTTTCTATATAAATTACTATGCATCTAAGCCTGTTTTTTTTTTTTTTTAATAGTTCACAGTATTAAATGCTGATTTTTCAAACGTTTATTTATTCCATCTATATTGACAATCATGTTTGTGTGAATATGTTTGTGAATAGATTATGATCACAAGTGTGTTTGTATGCGTTTGGCATAATCTTTCCTATGCATAATCGTTGCCGAAACGGAGCGGAACGTTGTAGTGTGCGATTTACCTAATCGTTCCCTCAGCGCGCTGTGTTTCATTAACATTTCAAAAGCTTTGGTGATTGCAGCCATTATCTGTTTATATACGAGGGATGATTGGGTTTGTTTCAGCTTTCAACTGCCTTTGTTTTTCATTTATTTTTTTTTCTTTCTTCCCCTTTTCGTATCAAACTTCAACTGGATGTATATATATATCAAAATTGCTTTTGTTTTCACTACGACTTTTATACACGAAATGAATGAAAAAATATGGGAAAAAAAATTCATTTTAGATCCACTGAATCTATAGATAATCGATCGCCACTTATCCCATTTCATGGCTATATAACGAAAACGAAAATTATGATAACACGCAATTTATAATTTTTTGATTCATCTATTATTAACTTTTTTTTTTTTCTTTTTTCTATTCTCATTAATTAATTTTACCATAAAATATGATCAGTCTTCATACTTTTTTTTTCTTCTTCAACTCTAATATATTTGATGGGACATCTCAAGTATTTTAATTTTGACTTTCCAGTTGAATTTTAAACATTTGAAATAGACTCACAACTATCAAAAATGAAGTCATAGCAAATGTATTTTAATAAGATTTTTAGTTACTTTAAAGTTTATATCTGACATTTGTTTATTTATCTATTCTATTACACAATCAAATGATCTTGCATTATTGACGTGAAAAAAAAATATCTCGAAAATACATACAAAACAAATCCAAAAAAATATTTAATTTTCAATTTTTTCCCACTAATAAAATACAGAATTCCCACAACACAAACACCATTGAACATCCACCCAATCAATGACCGAACAATGAAAAAAAAATGTCTATAAAATCCATCAAAAATATCTAACAAAATATTTTCCTTCAAATAAAGAAGAAAACAAATAAATAAATCTTCAATCCCATGTCTCTTTATCTACAACTAAATAACCCTGACATTTCTCCAAAGGTCACTCAAATCTACTATCTACAAGAAAAAAAAAAAAAAAAGAAACATAAAACCATTGAAATGTCACTCAGAAATATCAACATTCACGTCAAAAATGTCAGAAAAGAATCTCCCACTATAACAAATACAAAAAAAAACCTCCACAATCAATCATTTTTCAAAATCCCTTATCTAATCCCCCACCCAAATCTATTAAATCATCAAAAACATTGATAAAACTGCAGAAAAAAATTTTCCTTTTTTTTTTATATAACAAACTTTAAAATAATATTCTAAATCATCAGTGTAAAGTTTCGCAAAACGTGACGTCACGCGCTTCTGTAAAGAGAAGAAAAGAGTCATCCCTTCAGAGACGACAGAACTTGACTGCAAAGCGCCCGTTCACGCACATATATATATTTATACACTTATATTCCTTTATCGGTCCGAGTACAAGCAAACTTGCGTTGTTGGAACTCGCGCGACGCGCCATAGCTCGCATTAATGAAACGCTTGGCGCGCGACGTGGTTACAGAAGACGATTAACGTGCCCCGACGACGATTACTTCGCCAACCGCGCTATTTATATATATATATATACATAAACATATACATGAAAAAGGTCGGCACTTTATTCTACACATGGCTTTTATACATTATATAAAATATCAACATTCACCGACGAATAATAATTCCAACAATTTAATTTATTTAATTTAGTTTTAGTTCCATCACATTATTCAATTGAAAAAAAAAAAAAACAAAACAAAACCAAACATAGAAAAAGTAGAAACTAAGAAACAAAGTTGAACAATTTTAATTATTATTGGAAATTAATTTTTTTTTTCCAACATCACACGATCAATTTCTTATAGAATATAATGCACAGTCAAATGTGTATATATATATATATGTATGTTTGTATACAACGTTTATAAACTCAGAGAGTGTAGATAGAAGAAGAGAGAAATAGAATGGAAGACGTGCGGGTCGAACGCGCCAGAAGTGGCCCTCGTGGTGCGAAGGAAGTTGCATAGTAGAAAACAAGAGACAGAAAGAGATAAAAATATGATATATATCTATATAGAGTATAGACATTGAAGGGGTGGAGATCGACGACGCGGGCACCATTATTCGCAAGTGGCGCTTGCCGAGCACATCTTTCCCACACAACCAAGCCCGATATTTATCGTTGTGGCGTCGCATGCTGGTTGGAAGTTTCATTTAAAAATATTATCGCTGACGGCGAGGGCACACTTTGCCCAGTTTCGTTTCACTTCTATATATACATACTCGTATTCTCATCCATATATACTTTATATTAAAAATATATCTATGTGAATATACATAAAATGAATGAAACTTTGCGACGGCATCAAGAGTTTAGCTTTTCCAATTTTTTCAATTCAATAAAACTTTGTTACTCAATGTATAAGATGAAAATGTAATTATGATTAATTTTTCATGCAAAATTGTATATGTAAATTTTCTCTTTTTTTTCTTCATAACTGTACGATAATTTAATTGATAATTATTATTGTAAAATTATATAAGTTTATTAATTTTGAATAATAATGTTCATTGGTATTGAAAAATTCCAGATAGATTAGATGAAATTTCTTAGATTTATTCTCAACGAAAAATTATAATTCAAATGTTATTTGCAATAAATATTAAAAAAAGAAAACAATACATTCACTAATGTTTGAATAGTAAAAAATTGAACAATAACGATACATAAATTAATAAAATGTCTATTGTCAATATTACACAACGATAAATTGACTTCAAGCAATTCTGAATATTTAAAAATGAAAATAAATATAAAATCTTAATAAGCCTCTGATAAGTATAAAAATACTAAAGTACAATATCAAATTGAATAATAAAACAAATCAAATGTTGAATAAAACTGGAACCAAAGAAAAAAAGAGTGAAAAAAAAACGAAGTTGAAAAGTCTATCAGAAATTTTGCATAAAAGCCAGAATGAGTTTCTCAAAGCTCCTCTTTATACGATGAAATTTTTCCACTAACATAAATTCTCCCTGATAACTTCATCTACTTGAATAACTTCTAATACGAGAACTGAAAAAAAATTTATGAATCGCTATTTCACCACCAAAAAAAGAAAAAAAAAAATCACAACCAAAAAAAAAAAATAAAACTTCGCACTTATAAACATAAACTCCAATATTTTTTTCTCTTCATTTCATCCAACAAATTTTTTTTTTCGCCTTTTTATTTTCTTTTTCATACAATCACCCTCTCGCTTTCTACCAACCATTACCTTTATCTATAGACCCCACGTAGCCTATACCAATCCCGTTTCACATAATATTGCTTTTGGATTCTTCACGACCGCGGTATTTTAACGCATCTGCTACCGGAAGTATATATACCTATGTGACGTAACATACCAACCCACTACAAACGCAAACAGATAGAAAGTGCGCGTGTAAGGAAGCGAAGAAACGGAAGATCAAGTTTGGAAAAGCTCAAGATTATTTCAATAGCAACAATGAAATATAATAGTTTGAAAGTAAAGAAAAGAAACTTTATTCTTTCCCTTTTTTTTCAAATGCCAAAAATGTTTTTCTTCTTTTTTCCAGAGCTTTCACCAACCCTCTAGCTGTAGCAAAAAAACACACACACACACACACACACATTCATATATTCATGTAGATGTATGTATGAATACTTTGCTATTTGCAAACGCACGCGATGGCGTTAGAGAATTCTATGTGAATTGAATATACCAATCTAATAAATACATATGTGATAAGAACAAAGTAACACTCAAATAGCAATTTGAATGAGGAAAACACCTGTGTGATTATCAAGCAGCCAAACATGCAATGAATAATGAATATAAATAATATATATATATATACATTTATACACATCATAAATAAGTACCTCCAACATTAGAATATGAATAGCAGCAAGTCTGCCTTCGCTACATTCATCCCACCATAATAATTATCATTTACCCACTACATATCAACACATTCAATAACAAAATCATTTTTACAGTCTAAAATTATTTTCACAAACCAAATCTGACGTCATGTAAAACCTCATCCTCAACCAAAATTAATCTATCAATTGTCCATAACAAAAAACAAAAAATAATTGATAAATTAATACAAATTAATTTTGTTTTCAATATTAATTACATAATTTCATGTCTTTTGTTTATACTTGGAAATTTTCGCGACTATCAAACTCGAGTCAACTGACAAAATAATGGAACAATCGATCAGTCGGAAAATACCACGTGTGTAATTCGAATATAATACATACAGCAATATATATATATATATGTACACACACACATAAATAGTGAGTTGGTGGAGAACGTGAACAATGGTGTTTACGATCTGTCAGACTCGTCCGGCTTGCCGGTGCGGGGTCCACCCTCCACTTTTTTTCTTTCTTCTCCCTGCTTTGTCGAGCGAATTCCAATGTGACCAACACCAACACTTACACCATCAACACCAACAACTATTATGTGCTATAACAATACTAGCGCGTAAGCTTGACTCGAATTTCGTTGGAACAAGAACGAAAAATCATCCGCGTGCGAATGGCCGTCAAATTTCTTACGCTCAACTATTTCATAGAATATATGAAGATCTCATATCACATGAACGTCAATATAAAAATGATATAACACGCGCCATCGTCTCTTTCATATTGGAAAAAATACCAAATGTTTTTATATTTTTTTTATTCCACATTCATTCGATGGATATTTGATGCCTCACTATTTGCCTTCACTCTCTGTCACGAAACTGCGATCACTTTCACACCAGGATAATAATCATTTTTCGATGGACGATGGAGCTGAAGTGCCACGAAATATACGACACACACATCTACTAATACATTTATCTTGTGTAAATGTATATATGAAAAACGACACTTGTATTGTACACCACTACAACTGAAATTTTCGTGTATTCGTCACGGCCATGCGCAGTATTTTTGTCATTAAACGTTTGTTTAGGTTGAGTTTCTGAGATCCTTATACACAACATATTCACAAAAGCTTTAGGATTGATTGAAAAAAAAATTAATTAAATTTAATTGAATGAACGAACAAATATTTACATTATAAATTCAATTGCATTGTAAATAAATAATTGAATTTTAGTTGATTATGTTGATATAAAATTTAATTTTGTATTTCTGTAATTTTTTGCGAATATTTCGCGTGATGATAATTCGCATGAATTTAGTTCGTGAATTAACTCCGCCTACACACGCTCAGACTGATTAATCTATCAATTATTATCAGAGCGCAATACGATTGCGTTCATGCATCAAATATACCGAATTACATATGCAAAGCTGATAAATGCATGGAAATTCCATGATGGCAAACATATACATCTATTTGTACATTAAAGAAAAAAAGAGAAAAACTAGATGCGCAACGAGTCGCGCAAACGTCCTCTCTCAATTTTCCCCGGTCCGAATTGCATTATCGATTGCGAATCACTGCGGGGGTTCATCTGCGGGCAAAGTCTCTCATATTATTTCTATACCTATTTATTTATTTATTCATCATATATTTTCTTTATTTTCTTTTTCAATCCTCCACGTTACCCTTCCTAAACAACAATAAAATATTCCATATCTCTGGATTCGTTCATGTGTTCAGAAGAAAATATTATTTACCTTTAGGTTAATGACAATGAATTGAATTGCTTTTGATCGGATTTTATATCACGAAACAGACAAATCAATCGCATACACATACACTGCAGATACTGTGCAACACAAATTGAATATTCAATCGTTTACTTTTCATTGGACACAAATGTGACCAGTATGTACAAAAGAATATTCAACATCTAGGTTAATTGTATAACACAATTTAAGTTAATATGAACATGAAGAATACTTATGTGCATCATTCAATAAAAATAGAATAATTTTCATTGATTACAGACTTTCTTTCATTTCCATTCTTCCTTTCTTACAAAAAAAGAATTCCATCAATAGAAAGACATCATCAACTACACCATGAAAAATCTCCAAAGTTTAATCAAATGATATTGAAAAATTCAAATTATCCATATACCCTTCACACAAAACCATTTACATGTGTGATCAAAGATCAAAAGAACTCCCTACGTTGTTGACGCGACTTTTTCATTATTCCACCCAATATCCGCATCAACATTCATGTTTTTTCTCCTCTTCATCAACTCCATTGCCAACTTCTGCACCTTGTGCAACCCAACAAACATTCCTGTACCTACGCCGTTCAACATACATGAATTATTGATTAAATTAATTCATGTACAATTTTATCACGGGCAGTGATCATGACAAAAAAAAACAAAAAAAAATGGGCGTTCACATTTTATCCTGTCTCATTTTTATATCTCGGTGGTAACGTTGGAATTTGAAAAAGCAGAACTCTACAATAGCAACAATAAGAACAAATTATTGATTTCAAAACGAAATGAATAATTCAAGAATAATTTCATACATTTTGATGAATAAAATAAATAAATAAACCCAATGTAGATACCGAAATAATGCGCAACGAGATGCAATTTTTCGTTCACATCAGCGCACTCGAATTCAGCCCACCAAACCTAACCTCAATTCTTGTTATATTTTAACGAGCAATACCAACAACTCCTGTTTATTTTCTTTTTATCCCACACCACCTACTTCATCTTCACCATCATTTCATGCACATGTTTACATATGAAAACATTTAATACATAAGAATCAACACACATATGTATATGTGGATACCGGTAATGTATTTGTTCTTACCCTTTTCCCTCCTTTTTATTAAGGTATTATTATTTCCGCTACAATATGATGATGCACTTGGTTGTGCCGCCTTTTCATCAGATTTCGTGTACTCGTGAGCTTTTTTTCTTTCCTTTTTTTAATATCAATCACCTCCCCTCTCTTGTTTTAGCATTTTTCCCCGGCACATGCGAAAAAAAATATGGACAATTCTCACGTTCACTTTGGAGCTTCTCTCGAAATAAATGTATGGATGTGTTTGTATATAGATATATTTATTTATTTGTTCACGTTGGATGGAGAAAATAGTTTTTTCAACATTTGTCCCACGTGTAAATCGAGTGGGTTAACGAGGCAAGCGAAATAAACAAGAAGCGTGTCATGAGATCAGCAGCTGAATCACGTTCGCGTCTTCACGACTCGACTCACCGACTCTATTTACGCCGACGATAAATTAATGTAATTGCAACATTTTTCAACGCGCCGACCCCCGGAGTATCTTTCGCTCTCTAGCCAGGCCACTTCTCCTTCCACTGTTTCGTCTTTTGTGACGTCATCGATTCAATACTTTTTGTGCCGTGGTGAGAATACATTTGTGTGTGAGTCCGTATGTATATGTGTTTGTAGATGGATTTGTGCAAAGTGGGGCCGCGCAACACCAGAGTGTTTTGATTTAGTGAGAAAAGATGGCGTTACTTACGTGTGCTTTATCATTCAGTCGAACTATTAGAACGCGTTGTTACCGACTGTTGGTAAGATTAGATTAATGCGCGGGAGAAGTTGGGTTTTTTGAAGATTGTTATGGATTATGTTGAAAGGGGATTTTATTGTGTTTGATCAAATTTGGAAGTTTGGTGGATCAAGATGTTTCGAATTGGACTCGTTGATCTGTATTCAACGGCGATTGTTATTTAAATAATGTTTTGAATACTCAGGTTGTTATTTTTTGTTAAGTAAACAGATTTGAACTGAATTGATTGAATGTTATTAAATTACAACACAATTGTGTATTGAAATTCTAATGCATCACAAACAATTCATGTTTATGAAAACTTCCAATGAGCTTCAGCAACTCCATGATAGTGACATCAACGAGAACTCTTTAGAATTCAATTAATAATCTCTATTTTCAGTCCATTCCAATGAATGTTAATAATTCTATGCGGTCAAAATTACAATGAGAAATAAGAATAATTCTATTACAAAAAATTTAATAGTTCTTCATCATAAAAACTTATTTTTCTCATTGCAAACTGGAAATACGTATCTTTGGTGGGATCAAAAAATTCCACCAGTATTTAAATGACGCAGGTATTTCTTCAACAGACATGGATGTGCAATTAAACAAACCTCATGCAACATTCTATATGATTTGAAATACAATAGACATGAAGTGCGCAAGTGCAGTTGATGCTGTATGATAAATAGTACAAGTGGGGTATGTACAACATCGGTTCATATAAATGCAGATTCTGTCCAACAGTTCTACATAATTATCTTTGTAGTCAGGAGAATTCCATTGCAACTCTCGTAATTGACATAAATCTATCAGAAGATTAATTCAGAAGAGTAAAATTCAAATAAGCTGAATATTAAATTCAAATACCAATGAACTAATTCAGTTGTTTCTTCGCTCTGTTGACCAATTCAATCATCATGGAATTATTCAAAAAAATCGGCATTGCCGGTGGTGTCTTTTCCACATTGGGTATACTCGTTGGCTTCATTGTTTTTCCGTTACTCCTCCAGAGCCAAGTGAAGCAAGTGAGTATACAACAATATTGTAGATAAACTGAAATAAATAAAGATTCATTAGCAACAATCAAATCAATTATAATTATTCCAATTTCAATTTGAATCATTAAACTATCCCACAATTCATTGGATTATTTTCATATAAATAGTTTGATCAATAAGAAGCTAAAAAAATATAAAATTTGTCCTGTTTGTTAGATAAAAATTGGTGATAGCTTGACATAATTTTAGACTATGAGAACAAATTCGAAAAAAAATTGATAGATAATTCCAGAAACATCATGTTATGACCACTCAAAAAAAAGGCACAATTGGAATGAACAAGTCATGCACAAACTTGTTTTACCCACACGCACATAAATAGCATCACAGTAATTCATTCTCCATTGTTTTTATTCGAAATCATTGCATCAGCACTGTAGCGCAATAACTGTGATAATTAACCATCAATTACCATGCCGGTATTTTCTGTTGGCCTATCTTCGGATGTATACTTTTACACCTCTCGCTGCGACATGGCATGTCAATAATAATAGCTTAAGTAGGATTTAATCATCTGTTTGACGATGACTGGATCAATTGGTAACATTGAGCTATTGACTTTTCAATCTGAAAAACAAATTGTGAATTAGTTTGTTGTCGTTATAAAACACCTGTAATATGAAAGTCAATTTAATATGATTTATTTGCAATTTTTGTAAATTTGTAGCAAAAAGTTTTGAAAAAAGGTTCAGAACTGCGGGGACTATGGGAGAATATTCCTTTTCCATTGGATTTTAAGATTTATATATTTAATATAACTAATCCTACGGAAATAGCAGCAGGCGCAAAACCAATTGTACAAGAGGTTGGACCATTTTTCTATGAGTGAGTAAAAATATTAAAATGCGAATTTTCATCAATGAAAATAATTGTAACAATTCAATTATTCTTCAGTGAATACAAACAGAAAGTAAATATAATTGATCGTGAGGAAGATGACACGGTAGAATTCAGTTTCAAGTTAACATGGCACTTCAATCAAGCAAAAAGTGGACCAGGACTTTCAGAAAATACTGTGCTAACATTTCCACATTTATTAATGTTGAGTGCAGTCATGTCAACTGTTAAAGATCGACCAGGAATGACTCGTGTTGTCGGTATGAGAATTTCTACTCATTAATACGATTGATCAACTGCTAATTGATTGAAGTTTATCAGTGTAAATATCTTCATTTGATATGATTATCATAGCAAAAGGCATGGACAGTATTTTACACCAACCAGATTCGGTGTTTGTAAAGACAACAGCAAGACAGCTCTTATGGGATGGTTTACCAATTGATTGTTCAGTAACAGACTTTGCTGGTAGTGGTATATGTTCACTATTACGTCAAAAAGATGATGATCTATTAAAAGATGGTGAAAACTACAAGTTTGCGTTATTTGGTGCAGTAAGTGCTTTCAGAGAGTTCTCATAGTATTTAACTATATCAACCTCTGTTTAATATATTATTAATTCTTTTGTTTGACAAATTTCTGAATATGCATTCTTTGATAATCAGAAAGACCTGAGTTAGAAGTGGTCGAAGATAATCTGCAAGTCTGCATTACAAAAGTAAATATGATAGATAAATTTTCCAGGAATAGAATCCAAATGAGCCTAGCAAAATGCATGTCAAGAGTAATTTTTACCGGACATTTTCATTAATATCAAATTTATGATGATTCAATAAGAAGTGGCAGGAGAGAACGAATTCATCAACAAATTCCACTTGAATTTATCAATATCAATCTATTATATAGCAACGATATTCTCTAATATCAGTACTATCGATTGAGCTTGAAAAATTGGCATTTTCAACCCTCCAAACCAAACCAAAATAAATAAAAAAATGAATGCTTTTAATTATCATGATGACAATTTACAGAAAAATGGGACAATTTCACCCGATCGAATAAGAGTTAAACGGGGTCTTGAGGATGTCTTTCAAGTAGGTGTCGTCAAAGAGTTCAATGGTGAACCAAAATTGGATATTTGGCATGAGGAAGGAAATTGTAATACTTTGGATGGAACTGACTCCACAATTTTTCATCCTTATTTATATAAAGACGAAGATGTTGTTTCGTTTGCACCTGATGTTTGTCGAAGTTTAGGTGCGAAGTTTCAAAAGACCAGCAACGTTTCGGGTTAGTAATCAAATGATAAAGATGATGCTTGACAATTTATCAGTTCCAATAATATCTATTGATCTTTCTTTACTTCTCACATCTTCTAGGAATTCCATCAAATCGTTATACAGTTGACTTTGGTGATATGAGTACAGATCCTGAGCTCAAATGTTTCTGTCCAACGAACACAACTTGTTTGAAAAAAGGCCTAATGGATCTATCTCGTTGCAAGGACGTACCTCTTATTGCTAGCCTACCACATTTATATCTTGTCGATGAAGAGTATTTGAACCAAGTAGATGGACTCCATCCCAAAACAGTAATTACCAACGGATGACTCAACCAAATTCATACATTCAAAGAGATAATTGAATTCTTTTTAATAATAGGAAGAACACGAAGTTTTCTTGGAGTTCGAATCAATGACAGGCACACCAATGTCAGCAAGAAAAAGACTCCAATTCAATATGTTTATCCATAATGTGACCAAGTTCGAACTTATGAAAACATTTCCAACAGCACTTTTACCATTATTCTGGGTTGAGGAAGGTATTTTATTGAGTGATGTCTTCCTCGAGAAGCTTCAAACTGTGTTTGATGTTATATATATAGTTGAGTAAGTTGAGACAGATGAATTGTACATCGACTACGAAGAATGTTGAATCACTAGATTTGATGAAAAAATATTTTCTTTCAGGTGTATCAAGTGGATAATGATCGCACTTGGTGTGTTTTTCTGTAGTGCTGCCGCTGTTATGTCTTATAAGACGCGACAAGCCAACAAGAAATTGGAGATAACTAAATAAAAACTATGGGCTCAACAATTAGCTCAGTCTTCAATCAAAAGATCTGTGTGTATGAATGTTTCCACATAAATAATAAAAAAATGTAAATATTATTTGTTATATACATCTTATTATACTGAATCAGTATAGAATCGTCTGTTTTGTAAATAAATTTACTGAGTTGCTTCGAGAGATGAAAAGTGGCAACAAATTCGTTCATCAATTCAAAATTAATAAGTTGCGCTTGAATTCATCCGTTGATTAGTTTGTAGAAAATAATTGTGTTGAGGAAGACAACAAAATCCAGTTCTTACACGAACAAACAATGGTGCAATGAAAGAAATTATTTGAGATTGTCGCATTCTCGTAAATGTATTATTCATTTTATCAATCCCACCGACAATCAATGACTCTTATCTTTCAATTACAAATACTTTCACCATGCAGCACTAAATGTTTGAATTTACCATAAAACCTGAAAAATTGTTAGCATATAAGGATACAATTATTCGTCACCGTGAAATTTGTTGTTGCAATAGAGTAAGTACAATGAATGCATTCACGTGTTTGTTATATATACGCGAGAAAGTCAGGCAGCCAACTCATTCGATCTCCACGCGCACGATGAGTAATATACTCAATCCTGCGTATTGCTATCTTATCAGCATATCTTGTATGTTATCGGTGACAATGCTAGTATTTGATAATATGAGTAAATCTTTTCTGTATTAACGAAAACACCGTAGTGAACGCAGTTAAGACAAACGAATTATGTACCGTGTATTATTCATTACAATTCTTTTTGTGGTTGCACGTTGTGACAATGGAACCAGTATTGTTACAGAAAACTCAGTTCCAAGTTCTACAACTTTAAGTCCAACTGAAAATGTTGCCGATTCGGTTGTACCAAAGATTTGTGACATTTGCGAATGTACAGGTAACAAAACATTCATTTTCTCATGCATTATAATGTAAAATACTACACCGAGATAATATATTGATTATCAGAAAATGTTGGCGAATCAATGAATAATTTTTACTTCACAGTGGACACGATAAACTGTACCGGTCGTCAATTAACTCATCACTTTGAAAATGGGTCATGGCCCATCACAACTCAAAAACTTGTAACATTCGAAGCAAATGCAATTGCTCATCTTAAACCATTTCCTAATGTCACCATCAACAAATTAATTCTACGTTCTAATAAAATTGTCAAAATTGATGATAAAGTGTTCGAACAAATTCGAGGACTCACTGAACTCGATATGAGTCATAATCAACTTACATCAGCTATGCTTCGACCACAAGTGTTTGAAGTAAGATACATTGCAAAAGTTGATAAGATTGTATTAATATTATTTTTCATGAAAATCCTAAAACATTTTCTTCTTCACTCTTTGAATTTTAGGGCAGATTTAATCCAAATCAGTGGGACTCACTACCAAAATTGCGAGTATTAAATCTTAGTTACAACAATCTCCATACACTCCATTCAGATGTTTTTGCACACACCCCAGACTTAGAAGTGCTGATTCTTAGCGGTAATCCTTTAGATATTATCGATTACAGCAGTCTCAATGCTCTGGGTGGGCTTTTCTACCTCAAGGAACTTAGCCTGGAGTATTGTAATCTTCAAACACTACCGGATTATCTGTTTCACGTACACAAGTATTAGAAAACTTTAAATATCATCGATGAAATAAAATGTCGATAATACATTATGAATTCTATTAAATTACTATCAAATTTTTCGCAGAGCTAGCTTAAAAAAATTGTACCTGAATGGAAATCGATTAGAAAATATTCCAAGTGCACTTGTGGAAGCCACAGCTTTAGAATATTTGAACTTAGATGAGAATTCTTTTGAAGTACTTGATAATGCCAATGTATTTCCAAAGTTACCGTTGTTGAAAAAACTTAGTTTATGTTCATTATCATATTTAACGCGAATTGGTCCAAGTGTCTTCTCACATCTAACAGCACTCGAAGAACTTGATGTATGTGACTGTCCACGATTACACGAGATTGATAAAGACGCATTTGTCATGCATGTGAGCTATAAATCAAAATTAAAATAATATGACAATCAAATTTTGATTCCAATTGTAAAATTAACAGAAGTACATTCTCAAATCCAATTATTGCATCAACAGGAACTTGGTGCAACTTGGCCACCGTTAAAAATATTGGATGTATCAAACAACATTTTGAAATACTTACCCGAAAATCTTGTTGGACAATGGGACAAACTTGAAAAGTTGGATCTCACTGGTAACGAATGGTCTTGCGATTGTGATAATCAATACCTGGTAAGTAAAAATGACATCAATAAGTGATGGTTTGTCATTAAATTTGAATGTAGATAAAATGAAACTGAAATTCATCACCTCTATCAATAATTGTCATTACTATTTTTGTCCAAAAAGGTGGGAACATTATTGCCAACATTTGGCCAGACTTTAATGGGCGAAGATGTGAACAAAATGTTTTGTTCAGCCCCACCAGAACATGCTGGAAAAAATATGTCATCTTTAGAACATAAACACTTACGTTGTCTAGATCGTTATGGAGCACGTCCTGAACGTGATGCAGCAATTCTCATTGGTTTATTAATTGCATTACTACTCGCTATTCCCATCGTGCTCTCGCTCTTTCTTCTTTGGCGGCGTGGATTCTTCTTCTGCAATGTACAACACCCAGCCACTTTCTCTCGAGCATTTTACCAACGAGCTTCTAATAACGATTATATATAAAACCATTTAAATAACATAATATTCACATCACATACACGTAGATTGACTTAAATTTCAATGCACAATCTTTTATATATATTCTTTCCTGGAAGTTATTATTTTTCTTCACAAGATCATATTATTCATTCGTTATTTTGTTATTTCTTTACATTTTATTGCATAAATTATACAATTATGTAAAAGATAAAGCTTCTGTCTATCTCTGACTCTACGACTACCTTTGTACATTTGTTCATTAAAAAATATTCTTAGGAATGAATAAAAGTAAAAATAAAGTAAAATAACTGACAACAGAAGAACTTTCATAATGAATGTAAATATACATCAACTCGCAGGTTAAAAAAAAATCATCAGCATTTTTCTCTCAGAGAGCAACAGTTCAGCCAGTGCTTTCGCAAAGTAATATTCACATTTTTTCTCAATAACTCCTAATATGAGAATGCAAGTAAAGTTCACTAAATATTCTAAACAGGACATTAATCTATTTTTCTTCCACATTCCAACCACTTTCATACAATCGTTCAATATCAAATTCTTTTGTTTAGCGAAATGAATTGAATACAAAAAGAGTAACAAAATTAAACTTAATGTATATCAACTTAAATATCAAAACGAAATCATCAACTCGTTCAACAGGAGGTTCAGAACTTTTACGGATTACATTCTCGACGACTCTGGAAAGTCGATAATAAAAGGAGGGAGAAAAAAAAGCAAGCACGCTCGTTAGTCTTCAGTTTCTCGTCCTCATCCTGTGGATATCAAAGTATTAGCGCTACTCAACGTCCAGTATCCGTCGTGTTACATCGTCGACATCATCAGGATATCGTGGAGCATTGATGAGTACCAGAGAAAGAGAAAAGAGTGATTCAAGCTCGACACGAGGCTGAGTGCTCTGTTTCACAATCACACACACACATGTCTACACATATTTATATATACGTATATATAATATATACATTTGGTTGCACGGCTTTCACTAACGAGTCTCAAGGGGGTGTGCGGCACGTCACTCTGTTATGTCCCGAGTCAGAAACTCGAGGAGTCGACGGCTTTTGTGGACTTACACAGAGGGACTCCCACCATCTATTACCATCATTTACCAGTAGCTAATTGCGCTAACGTATATAATATATAAATCCTTACATATAATATAGTGTAACTATTGTCACTGATGGAAGAGACATGCGCATGAGTAACACAATTATACATTTGACAATCATTTTAATCATTTTAAATGGCATTGTAGTAGTTCGAATGAATGTTGGCACGCGCTATACATCAATGACAATTTTTCGAAATTCTTTACTCAATCAATTTTCTTGTAATTTGATTCAGACAATTATCATGGTACCAGTCATGATCAAAATGTCGTCCCAAATATGACAATTAATATAAATGAGTAATCCAAAAATTCTATCGACGCATTGTGAATATAATTAGTGCCGAAGTTTGAATTTAATTAGTGATACTTAATTATCTGTATGATAAATTCTATATTGTAGAAGTTTACACCAATATTGAAATACTTGAACGAAGAAACTGGAATTTGTCAACATTATTCAGCTCTTCCAGCAATTCCCTACAGGAAAGTTCATAATTTTATCAATAAATATGCATTATCAGTTTGACGAACAGTCTCATGATCTGATGTTTGAAATTTCATTTCCACCTCGAAAATTGTAATAAGAAAATAAAAATTCACTATTATATTCCGTAAAAATGTGAACCATAACGAAAAAAAATTGAATAAATTGAGAACTCTTAGAAAATAAATTGTCCAAAATAAAAAAACATACCGAAGAACAATGGCCCATAAACATTTCACAATCAACATACATCAAAATATTCTTAATCATGATAAATATTTTTGTGTCTTAAATTGATCAACAGAAATAAAATTCCAAGAGAATAAATAACAGAATTCTGTATTGAAAGCCACTCAGATAAAGTTTATCAGTGTACTTCTCCAACGTGTTGCCATGTTTCCTTTGAACTCCTGCAATGTCCATAAATGAAAATCACATGAATTTAATTGTAATTCACTATGTATATGTATAAATGTATCATGATTTGTATACATATATTGTTGATAGTTTGTAAACCGGCACCATTGATCAATCTTGTGGGAGAGAACCGTCTATAATTCGCATCACCACAACGGCGACCAACGTTTCTATGCGGGCCAATGGGTTGTGTGCAGACACGAACGAGGACCACATCACGATAAACGATACTGTGGCGATATAGTGCTTTATACTACATATATGTATACATATGAGTATACATGAATATATATATATAGACAGTACTTCAACGCGTTCACAGGAAACTGTTCTGTGTACTGTCAAGCACAAGCGACTAATCTAATACCTGACATATATACGTCGCCTTTGCTTCATCCTCGTTCGCATCCCTACACACTTTCCTTCTTCCTCATCTCATATATGTACATAATGCAGATACATATGCATCACATACCAGCCAGCGATTGTCTGATCCACGTGTAGCCACTCTAGGATCGATATATGGACATGGATGATGTCGACAAATTGGGACAATTGTATTTTGGAAAGATAAAACGATGAAAAAAAATATTACTCCAAATTCACTTTTATATGACAATTTTTCCTCTGCTGCTGCTTTTTTTTTCATGTACCAGTCTCTGGTTCTGATCTTCCAGCGCTTTTCATTCCAATTTGATTGCTTATTTATAGTATGCTCATGAATGTCATATATTGGAATGCATATTTGACGAAATACTCTAAACAGAATGAATTCATAAAATAAAGCGAATGCCATCGTGAGATATCTCATTTAAAATTGTCGTGTCAAGAGTGATCGAAGAAATTCTATGGCTCATATATTATGAAAGATTTTGAATAGCGTTCCAATTATTCAATTCGATGAAGTTATGATATATTCTAAATTTGATTATTTTCAATGTTTAGAATATCGCACGATAACAAATAACAGAAAAGAATTGGATGGTCCATACCTTGTCATTTAATTACAATCCATTCATTTAAAATGAAGCAAAAAACTGGGAACAGAGTGTGAAATCAATCAAAAAATTTTACTGTTCGTATCGTCAATAATCATCAAAACTAGCAATTGATGATGTTCCCAATTTACTTCCAGGTAGAATTTCCTGTCTCGTTCAATGGATGCTGAACTATTCTGAAACATACCAGATGAAATGAATCGTAAATAATGTTTCATAGAGTAAAAATAAATGTCTATTAAATAAGTGGCGGTTGAAAAGATGTTTCAATCTCTTTTCTTTGTGTATACACACATATATATATATGAGTGTTCTCGGTTACCAACGTTCTAGACGAGGCACGACGACAATATCTCTATACATACAAATATATACACACATACATTTTCCGCGAATCCGCAAGCACGGAATTTCATATGCTAGGGGTTGTACATCTCCATGGCAACGGCAAATCGTGAGTTCACGCCCACGATTAGTAAACGAGCCAATTGGAGTTTAGAGCAGCATTTCACCACCAACGAATGGATGCGTTGCGCGACTACCCCCATGTTCATAGACAAGAAGTCAAACCATCCCTCTGCCAATCCATGGCAAAAAAAAAGGGCTGGGTGAGATGACGAGCAAGTGAACGAGTGAGAAAGAGAAGAATGGTGATAGGACATAAAGGGGTGTATGAGGAACCGACAGACGAGCTCAATCGGCAGGTTGACGGACCGATAGGGGGTTAAACGATGCCAGTGTCTTACATAGCTCTGCCCGAACGATAACACGTGTGTGTTATGTCATTTGAGTATTGTTTAACGTTACACAAGATAAACGTGGGTGATTTTAAGTGTATAATTATTTGGTGGAAATGAATTGAATGTAAACGAATGGATAAAAAGGAATTTAGTGAAAGAAATTCTAAAGTTAAATCTGTTTGGATTTCTTATTTTGAATAAAATTTCATGTGCTTTTAAATTATTAAAATTGTTTTTCTTATTTTGGATGGTTTATTCAAGAAGAAAAATTCTTCTTAATCTGTATAATTAGACCTGCATGATTATCCGGGATTGTGAATAGATAATTTGTTGGAATATATCAACGATTGGAATAGTGGCACTACGAATGTAGAAAATATTTAAATGATCCACTGCATTCTAAGAGATTTTCGTTTCTTGAGGGAGTTTGTGTCGTTATTATTGCAAGAGTCAGAGCGAAGTGGTGAATGACATGTGTGAGTGAAAATTATACCAACCGCTGTATTTCTCTCATCGATTACTCTTTACTCGGTCTTTCTTCTCTTTGAGAGTTTTTATAAAAATGATGCAGTCAACTTGTCAATCGCATCAACAACAGCCAAATGGCACGTCAGCAAGTCGAACATCGTTTCTAATTGAGGATATTTTGAGTCGCGGTAGCGTTGATCCATCTATACATAGTCATCATGGTCAATTGCATCATCATCTTGCACCAACTTCTCACTCGCAGCATCATCAACAATATCAACAATTTGCGAGTTTATTGCCAGGTTATCCGACGGGTCCACCGGCTGCAGCATTCTTTCTTGGACCTTTATTTGGCACTGCCGGTATGGGTGTTGGTGTTGTGCCTGGTGTCAATGATTTGGCAGCATTGAAGCATTGTCGTCGTCGTAAAGCCAGAACTGTAAGAGTGAAAATGATGAATAATTTTATAGTCAATAGGTCAAATTTGCCCCGTAATTTTTACAACCGTCAATTTTCAATTATCGAAACTCACGTGTGTTCCAACGAATTATTTAGAACTTATTCCTCAAGAAGAATTACAAGTTCATCGTTATGTTTTGTTTATATCACCGAATTTACAATCTTGCGCACATTTTTACATTTCTTTTTTAACTTACGGAACGCAGAAGAGAATCATTAAATTCCCATGAATTGTTATTGTCCTTTCATTGGGATAATATCAAATGAAATCTGTTCCTTGCTATAAAACTGCACTTTTTTCCATAAATATTGAGTTTCTGGGGGGGTTAAAAATTCGTTGGATTCGTTTGAGCATATATACATTATTTTACCTACCACTAAAATGAATATGAAATTCAAAATTTGTCTAAGCATTTGTGGCTCTGTTAACGTGAACTCGTTCCGAACATTTTTGCCAATAATTTTTTAATTCTCCTCTTTATAAAAATATTCTAAATTGAAGTTCGGCAAAATGTCAAGAATTGGCATTATCTCCATTTTGGTTCAACCGATGTTTTGCCCACAGCCAACTAGTCAGACAGACTGATCAATATTTCCAAAAATATTGCCAGTATTTTTATGAACATGAAGTCATTAATAAACTTAATCAGAGATGGTTCTTCTTCACTCTATTTCTTCTGATATGTTTCAGGTATTTAGTGACCAACAATTGGCAGGTTTGGAAGCGAGATTTGAAGCACAGAGATATTTAAGTACACCAGAAAGGGTAGAGCTTGCAGCTGCACTTCATTTATCAGAAACGCAAGTCAAAACGTGGTTTCAAAATCGTCGAATGAAACACAAAAAACAATTGCGGAAGATTAATAATAGTAGTAGCGGCGGTGGTAGCAACGGAAGTCTCTCCGGCGGACAACAGTCTGGCGGACAATTGTCCTCAGCAACCTCACCTGCAGGTATAAAAACAATAATATTATAATATTTCATCTTATTCAATACAATATATCAACATCAATACATAGAAATGAAAGCGAAGATTCTAAAACTACTGATTACATCCAATCAAATTCTCACCTTCACATTCATTCACATGAATTGTTCAAAAAAATTACCAACACACTTTTTCTAATTCATAAAGTTCTTTCATATTATTCAATATGATCCTCTTATCAATATCAATACTCATCCCAGCACTTACTCATAATTTTGATATTCTCCCCCAAAAAACCATGTGAAAAATGCTCCAAAAGTGTTTTCGCCATCGTGCGAAAAGAAATCAAAACTATAAAATACAAATGACATGAAAAACATATGAGATACATCAATTTAGATATCGCTATAATATTTTATACATGTTATGTGCATGTATACACACATACATCCCGAGGTTCTGCATATGTGACACACACGATCCGTTTCTCCGGCCAAACTGACCGCCAGGTTCTCCGACATCGTTAACCACTTTGCACCTTCGTCAATAAACCTTTCTTCTAACACTTCCCGTGCATGCTCTCAAACACCACTATCCATAAGCACACAGACATATATACTATTTTGTGGAACACATTTTACTAGAAACTGTAAAGCAAAGTTCCACATATATGAAATTTAACAAATTCCATTCTCCATCACAGAAAATTCAGAAAATAAAATACAGAACCATTCCCATTATATCGGCATTATCATTGAACTCTACCCTATAAATAAAAAGCTGGAATTAATACCAAGAATTATTCTTAATACCCATTGATAAATAAATGTTATATATACATATACCTATTAGCAAGGAGACATAATGAATTGAACATATAATTTGCCTCGTCTACCAGAGTACGACGTGCGCATCTTCTCATTTCTCCTCCACTTCTGCCATCTGCATCATCAGGTTTGATAATTGCAGATAACTACAGCGCGTCGCTTCAGATGAAATACTTGTCATGATCCAAAGTTCACCGCATCATATCCGTGTAACCCCTTTTATCAACTCTACCTTCCCCTGCCCTTCTTGATGGCGTATCGAGTACTGCCAAGATGGCTCCGTTCTTATTCATTTGGCGTTATATGAAAGAGGGGTTGGAGCTACGTTCCACACTAACGAAGTTAGCCTGAGACATCTTCCTTGGTAAGATGGGACCAAGGCAGTGGCGGTGGTGAATGCAGAGGGGCTATATAATATCTATGTGTAGATAGTATTATATATATCAAGTAAAGTCAGTCAACGGAGTCAAGGGAACTTTCCTTAAATATCAAGGAAACGCGTCTCCGCAGACTCCTCAAGACGGCAAGAAAATATATATACATACGATGTTCCAAGATGAAGCAAGTGGAGCCAACTTCCAATACCTCCCACATCTATGCATATATTCGTATATAGATGATAGATAGATCACTTCATCACTCTTCCTCATGCAGCCCCTGCCCACTGTAACACAACTCCACGCCTCCTTTCATTATATGCTGTCTCCTTCTGACTCTGTACTTACTTCACTTCTCAATTCGTGGCTGCTTCAAGAGAATTAGTCAATTATATATCAGCTAAGTGCTCGGCCACACCTACATTCTCAATTGTTCGCTTTGCTAGTTCACATGTACACGTTTAACTTTATTTTGCAAACACAGTTTTGACCTTTTGATTTATTCATTTCTATAGACTGTTCTGACCTGATTCATTCATGAATATCTGTACAGATTTAAAGTTTTGTGGTATTACCTGGAATATAAATAGATTAACATCAGTTTACTAATCTATTTGTTCATTGATTAATTGATGGTGTTGATGGTGATGGATTGATGATGATTACCTTGATTAATTCTTTTCATTGAATTTTGTTTATAGAAAGACCAGTTGATTTTTCACTGAATGGTGGTCGTGAATCGCGTGCAAGCAGTGATGCAGCAATTGATTCTGATTCTGATGAGATTGATGTCCTTGGTGATGAAGCACCGTCGCCTGTGCAATCTGCAATCACCACAATCGCCACTACCACTACATCAAAAACAGCAAATGTACCAAGACGTACATCATCACCGCCTTCAATTAGCTTCCATCATCGTTCTGTGTATTCGAACAATTCGACATATCATCATAATCATATATCTCATCACCAGGGAAGTCAATCGTTACAACGTCATCATCGCTGAAGCAAAAGTTGTTTGACATGAACAAGTTTACGTGGATGTCTATTGAACTATTTATTACATCATGATCGTGAAATAAAATTAGTGGTTATCTATATAACAACAATTGATAATCTTGAATCAAAAGAAAATGGTGGAAACGAACAAATGGAGAAAGACTTGCTTTAAATATTCAAGACTTTCATATTGCCATCATAGATCTCATTTCACAAGAAATAACATGAAGATTTTTAGCATCGTCCAAGTGCATACAGAAATGTTAGTATTTATAGAGAAGTGTAGAGTGTAATCTGTGATTTAGTTCGTCGTAGATGATCATCAATAGATGAATAACAACAAACCATCTCTATTATAACGCAATTTTACATACTTTTGTTTTTCCTTTCAATTTCATTTACATTATCATATCAATTACTTATATTAACAAAAGAATTGATCGATGAGTGTATTTTCGTATATGGAAGCGTTGAATAGTTCGGAAAAAAAAAATGAAAATTAAATTTTTCATTTCATTCTATAATAAAGAAAATAAAATATATATATGAATGAACATTGCTGCATACAGAGTGTACAATATATTAGATAAATTTGAACAAAACATTACGAAATAACAAAAAAAAGATAAAAAGATTACGATAAAGTATAAACAAAGTGTATTAAAAATTATTTCTTACGGCAATGTGAATATGTATCAATTTCAACTTTTCGTGTCAACCATTCATTTGTAATGAATATCCAAAAAAAAAATAAGAACAGCCAAAAAAAAATACTGAAACCTGAAAACAAAAAAAGAAACATTTGATCAATAAACAAAACAGTATTATTTCATTCGTAAATTCGTCTTAAAACAAAAAATACTCACCAAATATAACCCATCATAAACATAAATTATTCTATCCACAAAATGAATTTGAAATCAAGTAGTACTAGAAGACGTTAGTGCCGTCGGAACCTGTTGCGGTTATAGTGGTATAACTAAACTGGCGATAAATTTATCTCTCTTTCAATTCTCTAACCCTCGTACTCTCTCATTTGTAAAACTATACACCATGACTGTATGGTTCTCGACACAGTCTTGATAGCCCTACCAGCCCCATACATATATCCAATATACAAAACATATATACACACACATATATGTATATATATATATATATATATATTGGGGGGTTGTTACGGGCGGAGCTACTGAGAATACGCGCCGTGCTTTCAGTTGGGGGCTGAATCCTAATACCCAGATAATGGGAAGTAATTGCGAGGGATCAGAGCAAGCCGGCAGTAGCGACTCTGTCACAGGTCCTGCAGGAACACCATACACATATATACACATAATAGTTACACACATATATATATATACATATGAGAGAGATTCATACACACCCATACATATGCACACATAATGCAAGAGTGGAAACGAAGAGAGCGTTGAAGGGATGCAGGAGGGTGCGTAATTACGTTATCGGAACAAAATCACAGTGGCACGTTCTCAAATACGAGATATCGCGCGCTCTGTCCACGCACTCACGCTCACTCTCTTCATATATACCCACATACACACAAAATATGTGTAAATATGAAAGGAGACACGAAAAAAAAAACCTGAAACCAGAAAAAAATATGAAAATTAAATGAATAAACAAATTGTGAAGGAAAAAAATTTATTTTTATATAAATGAAAGCGCTCTAATTCTCACATGGAGATATGAAAGAAAATTCGAATCGTGCCGCGTTTTTTTTTGCTCTGTCGTATGTTTTTTGTTTTTTTTTTCTTCATACGCATCATTTCCTATACAGGACACACATACACATGCACACAAACGTGAACATATTATATTGAACAGCAGTGCGACCATATCTTTATTCATGATCTCGCCTTGCGAACGTGATATTGCGAATTCTATAACTCAGTGCGTGTTCGTTTGAAGTCACACGGACTCTATGAATATAAATACATATACGTACCAATCTTTTATATTACACAAACACCTGTGCATTATATAGAGATAAAGCTTTGAATTGTGCACGTCGAGTAGTTTCTCATAAATTAGATCACGGGCCATTTATGATGTTTATTAGATTCCATTAAGACGCCTGTTATTATGGTACGTAAATAAAGGGTAGAAAATGCACCATAGTACTTACACTTATATATATCAAGTACAGGGATGGCTCCCCACCTCCTCTTTCTCGCGGGTGCTGCACAGAATGGAATGTGGCGAAAATAATGAAATAAAGGACAATGAAGTGGCTGACAATGGCCAATAGAGAAAGCTGTACGCGCATGATACAGAAAAAAAAATATATATAGAAAGTGGGAGAAAGAAAAAGATGAAGCGCGTGAAAAAAAAACATGATGAAGGAGGAAAAATCGGAAAGGGACGAGGAATGATAGAGTTGTGTTGGTTAAGGTACCATACACACACACATATATGCTAAATGCAGTGGGCGTGTTCGAATTACTTTCATTACTTTTCGCCATAGGAGGGTTTGAACGATAGGCCCTCACATAATGTACCCAAAACCCAAAAGCGAAAGTGTGAGGGATATTCCTATATTTCTATAATAAAGTCGCCAAGGGGGTTTGGGATCACAGGGTTATGAAAAGGGACACTACGAGTTAAATTGTATACATATATATATATGTGTATATGTGTGAGGGGTGAACAGGTACTGTAATAATCCACTCAATTGAATTCCATATCATCTCATAAATGTATATCATCCCATAGTGTTTGATAAAATTATTATTGTTGTGAAAAAAAAAAGAGCGGGGCTGGTAATGAGAAGGAAAATTCCCCGTTCGTGTTCAATTATGTCGGGATCGATATGGTGGTGATATTTGAATTCATTGATTGATGAATGAGTTCGATGAACTGTCGAAATTCAGTTGAATCAGAGAGATAGCTGATTTTTTATTGGTGGACAATGGTCCAATTCAAATGGAACACAATGGGGAATTGATGGCTGCAATATGTGGAATCTTAATTGGGATTATACTGTTGTGTAACAGTTGCTCGGTTAGTTTACATAGATATTTCATATGTCTGGGTAATATTTGTCTATTCTAAGCATAACTTTGATTTGCAGGAATTTTTTTTTGGTGTCTGGATGTGCTGAGACAGCAAATGCTGATTTTTCCTGGACAATGACCGAATGGATGATGTTCTAAATGATTGAAGTAAATTTTCTAATTTCTATTATGATCTTGGTTGAGTTTCGATTCGATTTTTATGATGTTTTCATTTATTTTCAGTTATCCAAATGGACCAGATTATGAAATTAAAATTTGCGTAGATTATTTTGGGAATTGAAAATATCAAACAAAGATGTCGAGGTTTTGGGAGAACAAATAGTGAGAGTCCTTAGTTCTTGTATATTTATTTATATAGTCACATTTAACTTAACAAGCTGTCAAGTTGTTGACGCGTGTCACTCTTCACTCCTCATCCTAAACATCCTTTCATTTCTCGATAAATTCATCTTTTCCCCCGCAGTTTAGTGCATACTCTCTTCTGTACTATTTCTATTCACAATTTTTATTCTCGCTTATACATAATTTGTTGTATTGTTGTGTGTGTGTGTACATAGGTACGCTTTGAAAGTAAATGGTACGAGGCAAGACAAGGATCAGGAATGATAGATAAAGAGGAAGAGAAATATGAGCAGAGGGCTTGGCTTGGCGCCACGTGCCGCTTAACTTGATCACCAAGCAATCTGGCCTCGTTTCAACCTTCGGTTACTTCAACGTTTCTACTAACAAATAACATTGTCGGCATCGTGTGCGAGGGCGGATACTGATTCGATTTTTCCCACTGTGAAAGTGGAAACGTCGGGAGCCACCGAGTGACCAAAGAACGTGACGACCCGGCGCACTTCATCGTATATGGTGGAGGACAGATGAGGTGACAGAAAAAGCTAAAATGAATAAAAAGAATCTATCTTATCTTTCAAGGCAACGGAGTATACATGGCACATGATTGAAATCAAAAGTTAGTGTTCGACAAACATTTACTTTGTGATTTGAAGTGTAGCCAAGTTTTATTTTTTTATTCCACTTGTTCAAATTCGTTAGAATACAAATAGATAAGTATTGAGCATTGTATGCAGGAGCCTGATGATCAAAGCTCAGTTTAAGTTGGGAGTATTCATATGGTATTTAATACCTGGAGAATATTGATTCATATTTACATTTATGAAGAAAACTGTCCGGATTCTAATTCAATCAACATTTCATAAGATAGTATCAATTCATTTCATGAAGATCCGACCAGTAAATCTTTATGCTATTATTTGTTACCTATTATCCAATTCATGATTATATTACGATCTCCATGCCAATCGTAAACCAGTGTTTGAAACTCATGAAGATGTCAACTACCACTGAGAAGAATTTAAATACAACTCAATTGTGTTAGAAAGACTTATGGAGCAGTGATAAGAATTTTTTGGTTCTGATCACACGTTAGACTAATACATAAACAAAAAATGTATTGATATGAACAGTATATCATACTCAACACATGATGTTTCAAATTTTGATTCTCCAATCATGATTTCACCATCTGCATGTTAACTTCGTACGAATTCGTGATGGATTGTCCATGATAAAATGCTGCTTTTGTTTCATGCTAAGTAAGTAACATTTTCCTACACTCTCATGTAATTCTGCAGCTTGATCATAACTATATTTCAACATCTAAACCATAACATGACATTTTCCAGGATTATTTGTGATTGAAACTGTACTTTGGAGTGATTTCTCACTTCATCTTCCATGATATACACATAGCAAGAGGGGTTGTTTAACGATAATTGGAGATATACGTATACGTGACATAACGTGAGAGTAGCAGCAGTCTCAACGACAATATGCAGAACGTTCGACGATGACGACGATGCCAAGAGCTTCCAATTAGTCGCTGGTTATTTAGTTACAACCAGCTGTATGCGAGATGCAATGAGAATTTATATATTGTGTGTATACATGTATATAGCACAAAATTCAGAGAGTAGGGATAAAGAGAAAGAGGTGAGAGAAAAGGGATGAAATGAGAAAGCACAACAAAACAACGTGCAAGATTCATATCACCGACGACGTGTTTAAAAATAATTACCGTGGAAGATCCAACGATAGTCACGGAGTTGCCCTCACCTCTGTGAACCTCTAAATCCCCTGATGCTTGGATTCAAGTGGTTTTCGCGGCATAAAAGCGAGCTCAAAACTACCATCTCTTCCTCTCTCTCGTTCGCACCCTCTCTTTTTCCCCTCATCGTCAAGACTACAATATATGACGGGAACACAAACCAACCCTTTCTCTCTCTTTACTCTTCCGGCACTCGACGAGTGGTACTCACCTTTCAACCACTCTATCACCAGCGTTTAAAGAAGTAAAGACTGAAGGCTCACTCGATTTCTTCTTTGTTTTTCTTTCCTTCGGCTTTGGAATTTTTTCTTTTTCTCTTTTTCTCTTTTCTTTATGCGATGAGGGCATCAGAACTGAAAAGAAGTTGACTCTCTCGTTGACAATGTGTCCGAAGATTTTTTTTTTTTTCAAATCATCTCTGTATATTGGCACTATCAACTCAACTTCCTTTCTGTTTTTATCAAGACGCAAGATGCAATGAAATCTGATATACTGAATCGTTCACGATACGCAAGTGCTTCCGTTCCAAAAGATGAAAGAAACAAAAAAAAATATAAGCACAATATTCAAGTTGTGGATGGAGTATAAATGTATGTATAGAGAAATTCGTCAATTTTGAATAGTTATATATTTGACTACATACAATTTCCATACTGTTATATAGTTATCTCCTTTGTTTAATTATGTATTGGGTGAGACAATAGTTTCATTTTTTATTTACGTACTTAGGTCAGGACACTCAATTCAAAGATGCCATATTGAGGAACAATCGATTCGATAAGTATTCATATATATATATAATATTGATGATATTCATCGTAAAGTTGGGAAAATTAATGGTAGTCGTTCTTAAATACTACGGCAATAGTCTTTGTTTGGTCTTTATGTATACGGAAGAGGGAGGATAACTTTATTTGCTACTATAGTAGTTATTGTAGATTAATTCCTGTTGAAGATGTCCTATTATATTTACTGAAGACGCATATCTTTCAACATCTATACATGAATCACAAATTATTAAAAATACATTTCTCTCGTGGCCTTTCACACTTATCTATAGCACACGATGTCCCACATATGTTGAGAATTTATTCGTTGATATTCTCCGTCTGTTTTTTTTTTCATCTATATTGGTGTCACTCTACCGCCTCATCCATTTATCAATATGTGTATGCAATATATTCAATCAATTGTATACAGATAAACATTTTTCATTCTCCGTTTCGAAATTTTGTTAACATATTTTTTCTGCCCCGGTTGGATAGAGAAAACAATAGGTATTGATGAAGCTGCATGATCGCCCTCTCTTTCTCATCATACTCTACTGCTTTCTCTTCCCTTCTTTCAAAAACGTTAAATGAACAAAAAAATGTTTCACACATGTTTGGGGCAATATTTTATATAGTTATTTTTATAATTTTGATTTTTATTTTAATAATACTCGTTGGACCATCCTTTGAGTGTTTTAGAAAAAATACCGGATTACTAGAAAGCACTGGAGGTATATTGAATACCATTACTATCAATGTTGATTGATTGGCGCAATCAAAAAGGCGTTATCTGATTATTTGAAGCTCCAATCATGCCTATATAATTTTTATATCTTTGCGGAGGAACTACTTGTCAACTAAAGCATGCATTTTAGGTACCATTGAGAGATCGAATGCGATAATTTCACTATAAGTTTAGATACTTCCTTCGACTCTAATATTAATTCTGGTGTTAGTCATTGGAAAATTGCGTCGCATGTTCATAACGAATTTTTCAATTACAATAACCAATTTAGCTGCCCACGATTGATTGAGTAGTTCCTGCTGCTGTATTAGGATTTAATATTAATATTGGTAATGTTCTCTATAGTCATTTGTTATCACTTCAATATCATTCTTTTTCATTTCTTCATTTTGTTTCTTTTTTATTAATACAAATAAAGTATTTCAAGCGACGTCAATTATGAGCGTTGCGAAGATTACAATTTGTTTTAATTTCATTTAATAATACTCTCTAACAATTATAATTAAATCAGTTTGTCTCTCAATCAAAAATTTTTGGGATCTTCAATGGCGATCAAACCAGTAAAGTGAAAACTTAATATATTAGAAATATCAGCCTTAAGAGTAATCGAAAACTTAGCATGTTGGCAAAGATATTCATATGAATTCTTGCGGTGGAACTGTCCTACCATGAGCGAACATTTGTCGCATATAATTATATAAAATACTGAATTTTAAATCTGGCTTCACTTATGAAAAAAAAAAACAAAGATAATCCTCAATTAATTTGAAGTTTACATTTTTTTCGATTTTTAACACCGATATAGAATAAGCGGCGAATGATACGAAAATGATCATCTGTTATGATGTCAAGCATTGGCGAAAAGCGTATTAGGCCGAACGCAATAACAAAGAAATATTACGAGACGCTCCATAGCCCAAATTACTTAGGATTTTTTTCCTCAATCATTTTAGTTATCTTATACAAATGGTAAACATAAATATAACCGTAGAATGCTTGTCCCCTTGTATCCATATTGAATAACGAAAAAGAAAAGAAATAAATCTGAATTTCACACCCATAAAATTAATTACTTCAGAACTTTCATTTCATCTAATCAAATATTAATTTCAATCGCTCTCAATTGTTTCGATAAATGCGGGGACTTCTTCTTTGTTAACAATCAAAAATAATCTCACTTCATTTCTTTCATTATATTTCCAAAAAACGTAACATTACAAAAAAATGTGGAAATGAAACTAAAAACTATAGAATAAACTTAACGCTCTTTTTGCACATCATTTTGTTCCTATTCCCCCTGTTACTCTTCAAATAAATTATCAATTGTTATCAATAAAAATTTTCTCTCGTTTCGTCGTAGGAAAATCGTTATGACGATAATAATAGAAGAGGAATGTGATTCCGTTAAACGCTGAGGGAACGTTAATTCAATAATAATTGATTGCGTTAAACCACCAAATATATCCCACAAATGCTTAATTAATTCAACAATTATCCGATGACTCAAGCCTCAATTTTATGTTTATCACTGGATTCGCGTCAACAATTTTTTATTAGTTTTTACGAAAACGTTTCCTATTATAGATTAGTTATAATATAATAGAAGCATAATAGCTCAAAAAAATTCCCTTTTTTCTTTGTTTCTTCATTGAACGTGTCAATCAATGAAGCGACGGTCTGGTAGCGCGCTGTTTCAGTCGGGCCAATAATGCCTGTTCACCATCATCTTCATTCCTCGAAGTTGAACCTCTAAAGCTTTCACTCCTGTATTTATCTCTAAGAAACATTCGTCTCTCTTCTTTGTACTTTTCAATTCGTTCACGACAACGTGGATCACCAAGATCGAGGCCAAGGTTACGTGATTGTAATCTTTCAGTGCTTTGAGAAGAAGACAATGATAAATCAACGCCAACATTTGGTGTTGAGTTGTGTTGTGAATTTTCGTCGGATGTCTGTTTAATTGGCATTCGCGATGAATCGCTCGTCATACGCTTAAATTTGCCTTCATCCAATGAACGGCTCAGAGCTGCTCTTGTTGCGCGTGCATGACGCGCGCGCAAACACGGTGGTAAATATTGTGTTCCATTAGTTGCAGGTGTCTCTTCTGTTTTATCACGAGTAGAATCATTTTCATGTCTCATTTTCCTCTCTCGCACAATCTCACGACCAATTTCTGAATCAAGACTGTGCCGATCTCTCGAAACATCGGATTCATATCGTCTTCGTGGGTGTAGTGGTGTTTCACTACCGACACCACCTGACAGTCGTTGTAGTGCCAATTCTTGGAGAATAGTGGCTGTGTCACGCAACACCACAGACTCATCAATAGGCGATGATGCGTTTGAGAATGTGCACGATGAGTCGAGTGATGTTGCTTCAGATGCACCTTCTGGATGATGAGCAATTTCACATGCCTCCGCTGCATGTTCAGATGGTATTACAACATTTTCATTGTCACCTATTTGAGTATTTGCATTTCTCTTCAATGTTTCGTGTACTTGTTTGGATAAAAACATGTGATGATTTATTGATTGTTTCCTTGGACTGTGACTAAAACTATGACGTGTATCGTGCACTCGATCAAAACAATCTGTGCGTCTTTCAGCATTCGATAAATAATTCCTCGAACAATTGTGTTGCTGCTGCACATCATCACCATCACATGTCAGTGATTTATAATTTTGTAAATTATTATCAATCCCAGACTTAGACATCATCATTTGACTCGGTTCATTCAAGTTGCCACGATACACATTATCATTATCCAATCTCATACTGTAACTACAGCACTCATGTTCGTGCTCCATTCGTCCACTATCGATATTCGATGTCCGATTAATTACACTATCGGAGCTTGGGCGATCATTTCCATTACGACAATCGCTACCATATCTCCGACTTTCATCTAAATTTGCAATACGGCAGTGGTGCTCATCTTGATCCACCGCCGATAATTTATTATCTTTACTTTCAGTCATGTCATAAGACATATCACCAGTTTCTTGTGCCAATACTGGACTCTCTGTTAAATCGCTTGCGCCAATACATGATGTATCGGTGTCCACAGTCGAGCCCATTGTCAAATCGAGCGAAGTTCGTGAAACATTGTCAGACGTCGATCTCAGCCGTGGAGGATCTGTAGCAATTGCAGGATTTACTGTGTCATCCAATGGATCTTTTGGACTGTCTCCATCGCTCGTTGGGGTTGTAACAGATTCAGTCGTTCTCTCAATTATGACCCATTCGCCGGAATCATTTGTATTCGTTGCTAAAGGTTGAGTATCTGTATTTGTGAACATTTTATCAGAGCTATCACATATCACAAATCCAGAATCGGGTAAATCTTCAATGGTATGTTCACACGACATCGGTGAATCAGAATCAGTGTTATTGGAAGATGGTAAACCTGAGGGTTCATTTCTATTCGTCAATGAGTGACTTAAGACACCATCGTTTCTCGAATTCGAAACATCATCGTTAGGAAGACCATTATTGGCATTGCTATGTGAATTCTGACATTCAATAGTTGATTTATCATCTTCTTGCATGGTCATGACGGATACAACTGATGATTTTACTTTTTCAGTGGCACAATATAGCGTTCTAATTATTGGATCGCACGTCATTTCTTGATCCTGAGACGTTTCATCAATCAAGTTATCTGATGATGATGCTCCATTTCTTTTATCAACGCTGTCAACTATTAATCCACACATTTCTATTCTACCGCAAGACTTCATTTTATTGCAATCGTCTAAATTAACTGACAATCTTTGACTAGGATCACATGAATCTCTTTTATTTATTTCAGATTGATGATCGTCAAGCTCCAGTGGCAATGTAAAACTTCGAAAACTTATTCTAGGACTATTGGCGGTGCCACCTGGTGACGTCGACAGTGGTGTTGCTTGTAATGTTCCGGGACTGATTGGTGTAGAAGCCTCAGACAATAATGGCAAATATCCTGGCGTCACCAATGGCGAAGGCGTTTCCATTGAATGGATATCAGCCGATACCATGACTTGGTCAGGACTTTGACTATCAATAAACCTCAATTCAACCTCACAATGTAAACGCTCTTCAAGTCGTGATCTTTTACGTTTCGATCCACCGCTCACGGCAATGCACGGCGGTATGTCATTTCGTTGACGACGTGGTGATGCTTCGACGGATGCAACACCAACGCTTTCTTCCTCTGAGAACATACGCATTTCACGTTCTTCGAGGTCAAAATTTAATTGAATTTCTGAAAGATCGAGAGGTGATGATGAACTTGGTGCATCCGCCAGATGATCAAAATACGAATCATGAGAAACTGATCGACTATGACCGCACGGTCTATTTGGAGGAGGACCCATTAACGGTCCAAGACTGTCTTCACCATCCAAACTATCAGCACTTTTAACCGGTCTCAATCGTCGCATCGCATTTAATGAACTTGGCATCGTTTCAGTTTGCGGTGGTGTACCAACTTGTCTCGCTTTTCCACGTACGCCAAAACCACCACGTCCAAATATGGCACGCCAATTTAATGAAGGCGAACGTTTAGATCCATTTCGTTTGCGCGGTAATTCAATAACTGTATGATAGTGCTGTGGTAAACCAGCTGGACCCGCACCAACTTCAATATACTCAGAGTCGTTGCGAATCGCACGATTGCGTGCTTCTTCCAGACTTAACAATCGAGCTGGCGTAGTAATTGCTAGTGATTTAGGCCGACCAAGTGGCCCATCACCAAATATTAACTCCGCATAACAAACAAGAAACTCTGTTACTACAGCTTGTACACCAACGCCTTGAAGTGCTGCCACTCCGCCGACTTCTAATTCTTTACATCGCAATAAATTCGGGGCCCAAACAATTGCAACATTGCGCGGTGTCATTCCAGTATCTGCGCCGCGTGCCGCTACTCTCACTAAATGACGCATCAAATATTCCAACGTTCTGCGAAGAGAATATTGAAGAAAGGTTTTTTAATTCTCAGTAAATTTAAATGTAAATGGTAATTAAATAGAAATTATGCAGTAACCAACCTATAATGTGGTGGTGGTAATTTCCGCACTGCGTCGCGCATTCTTCTCAATCTTTCGGCATCACTAGTGGCTTGTACAGCAGTAACAAAAGTAGAATAGAGCTGATAGGTGCATAATGGATTGGGCAATTCACGAAAATACATTTTCAATAACGACGCAACTGAATGAATATCTTGCAATATGCTTTCATCTGAATGCAATGCCGGTACACGATCTTCATCGAAGGCATGACGTAGTCGTTGAATATTCGACGTGACACCACTCAAACGGTATATACCATCGACAAGACCGTGTGTTTCAATGAACTCTGCACAACATGTTAGCACAGCTGGCACTGCAAAAAAAGAGATGAGAGATAAAAATTATATTTTTCTTTTTCCTTCATTCACAATACCTCTTAATGAAATAATATTTAACAAAGCGTCACTTACCATCTTGTCCTGAGTTTAACAGATGCTCACCGAGATCACAACCAAATACGCGTTCTCTAAGAATTCCTGATTGTTTTAATCGTCTGCGCGATGGTCTATTGAGAATGAATGATCTGAAGAATGCAATTAATTTTCCATGTTTTCTTAATACCGGTTTAACTGGCAATTTCGATCGAACTGTAGTCGATATTGTCAAGTGACGTGGCACCTTGTCGCCAATTACTGCTACGCATTCAGCTGGAAAGAAACCCACGGCAAAACCTTTTTTACCGCGCCACCAATTACTCTCGCCTGGTGGTGGCATGTCTATCACCGATATCATATCTCCAACCTGTAAAACATGAAAAGAACGTGACATATAAAATTCTTCGAAGCAGTTTTGACAATATAAAATTTCAATAAAATAAACAGTAGATGTGTCACAATCATATTTGTCCATCATAACGAAAATAATGATTCAATATCTCCGACAATTTGTCAATAATTACTCACACGACACCCATTCATTGAACCCAATTAAACGTATACAAAAGGCACGTTCATATATTGAACTTAGTAAACATTTCATTTTAAGTCACAATAAACGAGTATAAATATTATCGACGTTCTCTGCGAGAATGTATGTGGCAACGCACAGGTCAGAATTTCCCACGCGCTTTTATTGCGTAATAAACACGCCTAACGTCCTCCCAACTGGAATGTCTGAGTGTAAATCTAATCAACCCGGCTGTCCACAATTGGTATATACATCATACATGCATGACCCAATTCCGTATTGATGTATAAGATTATGTACCCAAACATTCCCCATTAACCGGAAAATATTTACCTGGAATGATATTTCATCCTGTGCTTGAGCAGTATAAGGTCTAACTGCATAAGCCGCTGCAACTGCTGGAGTATTGATTGGGCATGAATCTGATTCTGGGACTAATATTCTTCTGCCACGATTATCAAGTTGTAGCCAATTTAATACTGGACCGCAGTTCAATCCCTCATGATTTAATTGGGAAAAGTGTTCTAAATAAGCGGTTAATAATTCACGAGCATTATCAGGTTGACTGTCCGGCAATTTGACAAGTGATGAGAATTTACGATCAAAGATACAACGATGCAGCTGTCGATCAAACATCACAAAATTTTCATATGAACGCTGTAAGGTCCAGCAGGTGTCTGCAGAAGTGACACGAACCGCAAAACCCGCATCATGTGGTACTTCAGTAACAGAAACCTAAAAATACATTTGAAGATGTTGATCAAACTTCTTAGAATGATCAAAATTGATAGAGAAATGAAATCAATTAACAGATATAAATGAGAAACAAACCTCGAGATCACCCAGCTCTACATGTTCATAATGAAAGTGAGCGCATTCATCAAGCTTTGGAAATCGTGCCACACTCCCCATATTGCTGCCTGAACTTACTGGAGTATCAAAGTCTTCAGTCCGATTGCACCCTAAACCCTGAAAAATAAAAAATATGCGGGATTATAACATATGATTTCGGTGCTGGGAATAACTTTTGTATTGATGAAATGATTTATTGGTAAAAATGATTGATTGATATATAAGTTAAGTGATGATATAAATTTATTTGTGTGAGAAAAGATGTGACTGGGAATGTGTCTGCGTCGAGGGCAATTGATCCCAGAAACTCAACGATGAATCATATATTTCATAGTGTGTATGCTTGGTGAATTTGCGGCTGGTAATGTACTTGAACTTTTTTTTTTCTTTCACTCATGTCAGTGGCCAATCACTCCAATAAGTCTCATCATTTTCATTCGTTAATGGCCCATAAGAGGGGTACGTATGTTTTTCGTTGAAAGATAAACCAAAATATATTAATTATCAGATAAGTATTAGATTTATCTAGCAATACAATTCCAATAAACACTACAAAATAAGTAATTATCAACTGCTAGACTTCAATTTTCTATTCTGTCTTATAATACACATTAATTAATTAATGCGTTAAAGAGAATTTTTCTCCTCTTTATAGTTTGATAAACAAACATTAACGTTTTTTCATAAAACATTCTCTTGTAATTAAGTACATGAGAGAGTTTTAAATATAAATATATTCAGCAACGGATTCAAGAGTCTATGGAGCCATTGAGGAATGAGGAATTTGAGCAAAAACGAAAGCAAAACACTGACGTATAATCCGATGGATATGAATGAGGGAACCGAAGAAATAACATGAGACGCGATACAGTTCCATCAGATTCACGATTCGATCAAGAGACTTTTCGTGACTTGGTATTCACGCAAAAAAAAAATGATCAACAAAAATAATTTATTCATGAAATAAATAAAACAACTATTCTGAATAATTCAACTTCCAGAGGTTTAGAACGATAATGAATAAATACATAGCTATAATGAATTACAACTTGTCAAATATGCGGGTGCTGACCACGACCTCAAAATATGTGGGCAGTTTCAATACGTGACAGGAAAGAGCTGATACATAACCATTATAACTCTAAATTCATTTTGAGACGCACATATGCGGGACTTGGGATTACATTCAAGGCAAGCAGCCTGAACAGAAAAAAAAGAAGCAAGAAGAAAACCCCCCCTCAGACTATTTATAAAATACGATTCACTTTTTTCCCAATAAAAACCACCTTGCGAAAATTTATTTCTCCCTTCATGTCCATTAGCAATTGAAATTATCCAGGTCAATGAGTTTCATTTGCAAACTGGATACATTACTATCACTATCTTTTTTAACTTTTAATTTTTTTTTCCTCGTTTTCTCTCTTATTCCCATTCCAACTCTGTTCTTAGTGTTACTCTATGCACCAACCATCATTACTACTAAATCGAAAGTGTCTCGAATGAAAAGTCTTTCAAGCGCGACCAGCTGGTACTTCCTTCTCAACTGACAAACAATAGAACTGCATAGGGTGATGCGGCGGCAAAAGCAGCCAAGATGAACCCACCAAGTGATGGCAAGAAAAAAAAGTGCACATACACTCACATACATACAAACAAAAATGTATAACTAAAGCAGGGCATGTTTTCAATTGCGAAAAGCCCTTTATGCATATATACACATATTCTTCAAGCATTTTTCTCTTCTTTTTGCTCATTTTACAATTCATGTCTTTAGATCTTTTTCATCTTTGAAATAAATATTCTTTACTATACACATTTTTAATCTCTCTATAAAATCTCTTGACTCTCTTCCTTGTATGCACTTTCCTCTGCAACCAATTGACAATCATATAATATTATATATGACTGTTGCAGTGGAAACCTAATCGACTAATTGACCATTGGCTTTTATATATCAAGTTGTATCTTAATTGACTGTAATAGACTGTATGTGATAGAAAGTGTCGTACTCTTTACAGCTGCTGTCATTCGCGCGTTTTTTTATATTTTATTTTTCACTCAGTCGTCAGCGTGGACCATAACCCAAAGTAGGTAAAGTACTCTCTCGCGAGTTCTGTTGAATAACATAATACTAAAATTCAAGCGTGTTTGTTACGCGACATTAAATTTTGTAAAACATCTAACATTACATTCTTTTTACCGCTCACATATAAATAGATTTCTATTTAACTCAACACAATAAGAAAATAGTTTTGCTTTCCTGACTCAATGAAAATTCTATTGTATTCATATATCATTATTTATATTCATTAATGAAATAATTTCAGTTCTCGCTCATAATAATCAACGTTTCATTATCCTCTAAGTTGTATTTCTTCATAACGAAATAGCAATACGTACAATACACGGGAACATGACCGCCTCATTTGAATGTAAATGAACAAACAAAAAGAAATTTCACATTCCACCCAACACTTCACAATCCGCGCAACGTTCAAGTTTGATATAAACACTCTGTGGATAATCCACGGCTATCGCTGAATCCACCCCCGTCATATATTGTTGCACCTATTTTTTTCTTTCTTTCACGTACATATATAGCATACCTAGTCTTTCATTCTTCCGCTCCCGCCTCGTCCTCTCTTTCATCACATAAAAATTTTTTTCTCCTGTAAGCCCCTCTTTTGCTCGCGTCATGACAACGACAACGCAGCAGCAGCGCACGTCGTCTCGCATGCGTAAACGTTACGTGAATGTGTACACATAAAATATCCATACAAATACATATGTATATGTACATATATATATATATACACTTTGCCTTTAGTTTGTTGCGTCGATCATGTACCTATTCTGCTTCTACAGTCGTACACACCTTTATCTTTTAATATCAAACAAAATGAAAAAAAAAGGGGCAAAACAAATTTAAAAATTGTCGTCATGCATGTAGCGTAACAATAAGTGTGAGATTGAATTAAGTATGTACGTAGTGAGTAAGACGTCACACGTCAGTTCCGCATGTCACCAAGAAAGGAAACACTAAACGCGCTCCAAACTTAATTTAATTCATAATTTTCAAACACGTTTGTTGTATTTTAAACACAAGACACTCACATCTTAATACATTCACAGCCTTTCATCACTGATATTCTTGCCAATTTTACATATATTCATATACATTAACATGCATTTTGCCTATGGGCATGTTTGTACATCTGTTTGTATACCTCAAAATGACCTGAACAGCAGCTGCAACTGCTCAGCACGCGTCGCATCATTGATTTCCACAATTATATTCACTGATTGTAACACGCTATTTGTTTCATCGTTCACTCATCTTCACCTCAATCTCATGACAATATTTAATTTTTTCTTTTTTTATCAATCTAAATATATATTTGCACATATTCTAACGGTTATGATTTTCATCACTTCTTCCTATTCTTTTTAAGTTGCTCACTGATACAACCATAGCATTTACCCACTGACGTGGTTCCTCTTTGAATTATTTTGCTTTTGGCGTCATCAACGTGGGCGGTTCACTTTCCAAAATATGAAAAGATATTAATAATGATGAAAGAAAGAAAAAAAAACAGAGAGTGAAGAGTGTGCTATAGCATAAATATAAGTTGAAGCCAAAAGCCCGCGAGAAGATAGAAATGAGCCAAGTCAATAACAGCAGTATAGGCGCGAAACGTTATCTATCACTGATATTTCATCCCTTAAAGCGTGTCATCTCATATATTTCTTCGAAGAAACTCGAACGTGGTAATACAGTGTGCATATGGTTACTGTTTTTCCCAGAGGACATAATGCGCCAAACAAGAAAATACGTTACAACTAGGTCAAAATATATACACATACACATATATACACTCCAAGAACCACGCGGTATATACTCTGGGATATTCACGGCCGTTTGAGCGCGCCGAATTTTACACGTCAATATTACAGACTTGCGCTTCTGGCTTTACTATTATATTCATCTCCATTTCAATCTCGTTCGCCCCCGCATCATCCAATTTTTCACATGAAAAAAAGAGATAAAAAAACAAAGAAGTGATGTAATACATTTCTAAAATAAAAAAAAAATATTGCTGTTTTCAATTTCAATTCCTCAACATTTTTTTTTCTATTCTCTTTATGTTTCTACAAATAGGTATTCTGCGTTCAACGCAGACGTATGACAATACGGGTGCGAATAAATCGGCGAATGAAAATGACTATTAATGTAAGCGCGCGTGTTCATGTTCACGTCATTGGCGATGTGCGTATATTCGTGAGACAGTTTTCCGTGGGCGAATATATGCAATGTGCGTTGAAGGATACAGAGTGAACGAGTAAGACAGAGAAAAAAAAATGATGAGCAGAGCGAGACGCAGCATTCCCAGGGTGCTGTGTGTGCCAATGCGCGCGAGATTCTATCGATTTTCTCTAGCGAAGCAGCAGCAGCAGTAGCAGCATGGAAGAACGTGTGTGTCCGTACTAGACAGCATCAGACAAGAGAAATAGGCATTGACTTCCGCATTCATTATGCAATTCCAATTTAACATTAACGCAATATTTGAAAATGGACTGCATGTTCTGAAAACAAATTCAAGTTAATTGATTGATTAACTAGTTAGTGATGGAAATGCAAAAAAATAATCTGTGTTCAGCTCAACTGAATCGACAGGAAATTATCTGACTGAATGTCCGGAAGAAAGAGTGGTCTAATATAATACAAACAAACACCAAGCACAGCTGTCATTGATGCAGCAACAATTTTTTTTCTCCTTCTCTCTCGCTGTTTTTTCTTTTTTTTCTTTTCGAGGGCATTGGCCGAGCATCAGTTGAGTGGAATTCAACTGAATTGCTCGTTACGTATGATGATGCTTAGCAATAGAGCACATGGCAATTTATTGTAGAAGAGTTTGAGCGATGACATTCCAATCAGGAACACGCGATAGCATTCCAATCGTAAATTAAATTTATCTGTGAATTAAACCCATTTCATCTAGTATATGATTCATACGTTATATTATCATTCAGTCTATTTAGATGTCAATATATGCAACATAATGTTGAGGAAAATCCAGCAGAAGTCTATTTGCTCACTGGGGAAATAGGATTACCGGTGGGGATGACGGAAGGCGACGAGACGGCTCATAAAAAATGGAGGGAAGGACACACTCAAATAAAATTGAAAAGTAAAGTGTCGTATTTTTTTTTCTACCGTCATATTTTTTTCCTTTCTTATTGTCATATCTAATTCAATTGATATGGTATACGAGAACTGTATCATGTCCCATAGTATTTTATATCTTTCGTAAAACATATTGATGCTGTTTCTTCATATTCGACAGCGCTAAATGTAAATGAATCAATAAAATGAGAAAAAATAGATTGTGCAGAATCCAACAGTGAAACCAGAACGATAACCCATGTTGACCCGGAAACAATTTCGACAACCTAGCCATCGAATCACTGAACAAGTTTACACAAACGTGTATTAGCTCCCTGCCTCTCCGCCTCATCTCTTTTCTCCCTTGTACCATCATATACGTTTTGTCTAAAAATAATTTTGTTTTTCCTACGATCTTAAACATTAACGACTCAACGTTTCCATCATATATTCATATGTGCTAGTTTATGTGGTGTACTCCAGAGAAATGCCACAAAGAATTTACGTAGTGCTGCGAGAAATGAATTTTGACAACGTATAAAGCAATGCGTGTTTTCTGGTTGAGCAAGAAATAAAATTCGGAACACATACACACACATATGTATCATCAACTTATAAGCTCGTCCGAAATATGAGATGCGAGAGAAAATCCTATTTTACACCCTGCCATCTGATATGATGGAATGCAATTACTTTCTTATTTCATTCGAACGATGAATAAAAATGTAAAACAATTTTGTTTTCGTCATCAATCATACCCGCATCCTGCATTTTCAACTCAGATTAATCCAGACTAATTTCCTTTCCCAGACAAGAAAAAAGAAAATGAAATAAAAGAATTGTGTCTCTAGACATTTTCCAACAGCAATAACTCAATTGTCAACATCATCAGAATTAAAGACCGTTAATGAAAATTTTCGTGGTGACTTCCGGCGACAAACGTCAGCAGCAAAAAGAAAAAGACATCTAAAGGAGTCTCGCCCTTCGCGAGTCAAGAGAAATGGAATGGGATAATTGACATCAGTTGGAAGCCAGCGAGGGAAAAAGACTCCTCAACTAGTTCTTCAACTAGAACCCTTGAAATTTAAGAACATATCATCTAATTAGAACTTGTAGTACAGCAGTGAGGTTTCTAATTAACAGATATGATTGAACATTGTATTAATTTCTTGTTTCTGTGGATAATTACCGTCCAATGTATCATACTCTTTGCTATTAATCGATATACGACACTCACTTTTGCGGTGTGTGGCTCGATGTCGTTGAGACGTTGCGCACGGGGTCTCTCGGGCGTTGGTCCTGGCATCATTGGCAAAATTATCCCCAACGAGGACGTGGCTCAACGACAACAATAACTACGACAACGACGTAGTTGTAAACGAAGATGATAACCGGACCGTTGGCCCAGTTTCCCACGCGTCAGGACGACGCCAATAAAAACCGATACGCTTGAGGTTTTATATCCTTACGTGATGCTCCATATTACGCCACCGACCGTTCCAAGCTTATCTGAAATATCACAAAATATACAATCATTAAATCATAACTGAATTAATTCAAGTTCATCTTTGATTAATCGTATAAGTAAATATTATAGGTTTGTTTCTTTTTTTGGCAAATAACATCTCAACATATATCTGTTCATGAACAGGATGAAAGTGAAAAAAAAGCTCAATGACGAGGACGAGTTTTACTCTCTCTCGTCACAACTTCATTGGGGGGAGAATTGAAAGCGATTTCAAGGCTCAGATACTCTCCAATCTGTGTATACATACACTCATATATGATCGCGACCTTGAGTTATTCTCATTGGACGTGCGCACGACTCTCGGTGAAATGATCGACTATTTGTCTTTATGACACATTCAAAGGAGAAAGACTGTAGAACATATTCAAAATGATAAGTTTGATACACAGATTTGTAGTAATAAAGTAGATCATGCGATAAAACGTCACTAGAGAGATCATAGCTACTAAGTGAAAAGCAATGCATATTAAAACGATTCCACAGCAGGAGATGTAAAAAGAAGAATTACAAAATAAAAATAAGAATTCGTATAGATATAACGGCAGTTTCATATTATAAATCGTTTTCTCTTCCTCTCTCGTTTACAAAGTGAGAAAATCTATTAGGTCTGGTTTTTTTTCTTTGTCATCTATCACTGTAAAAAAAAAGGTGTAATCAAGTATGGTCAGTAGGGTGGTGTGGCTGCATCGAGTTTCGAAAATCAATATAGCCACGAATATGCGCGAGGAAAAAATAAATTTTATAGATATAAAAGGTGCGAAGAGAATCGAAAACGAAAAAATATAAGTTTCCCTCAATAATGATTTGGCCACAATGAAATGCGAAGTTGGCAAAAGGGATGATAAAACACGATAAGTGCTTCATTTGCCAATTTATGTATCTTCATAAATGTCATTTAACTCTCTTCTTTCACTGCAGCGGCGTCCTATGTGTTGTGTTCTTTAAACGAAAGATACCGACGTTGTCGTTGCCAACAGGACAGCGAATTATGTGCAGCTTACGTCGACGTACTCGTTATATGCCACTCTCGCATACTCCCAATTTTTTTTCTCTTTTCCTTTCTTCATTTTTTTCTGGCATCAAGCCGTCTTGCTGCAAAAAAATATGCGCTGAGAACGTATAAAGACAAACGAAACTAAAATAAAAAAGAAAAAAAAATAGAATAAGAAGTAAAACAAATTAAAGCGTCGTGTAAAAATAAAAATGTAATAAAACAAAATACAAAGACAAAAAGTCGTTAGTGCATCCGTTCTGTCACTCGATGGTATACCATCTCTCTTGCTTTCCATCATCTCTACTTTCAAATGCTCTTACAAACGATCATTCAGTAAAATTATAAATTCATTCACAATTGCAGAGAGAATTCAAAAAAAAATTCAACATCTGCTTCATTCATATTTACCTTTTCTTAATATGTTAGAAAGATTGAATATATATGTGAAAATCATTTCATGAAGAGCGGCAAGAAGATTATGAATGAGACTACAATAATTACAGGGATTCAAAAGAGAAGCCGAACTGGTAATTGTTGTGGCACTCTCTTGTTTCCGGCCACCGACGTGCGACCAACAAGCGTATATTGAGAGAAACCGTTGGTATTCTAACACTAGTCCTATATGTGAAGTAGTAGTCCCCTTGTATTTTCAATGTATATAACGTGCTATATACGCGTGTAGATTTTGTATTTACCGTCAACGCACCAACGCTCTGCGTTATATCCAACGATAGAACCAATCGATTATTCACGGGGAAACCATACAAATTGTATAACCACCTGGGCTTTTCCAATGGCAGTCATCGAGTGAGTCATAATAACTGCATGGTGTGGCATCCCTTCAAGACTATTTTTAGGCATCATCTTCATGTCATTGCCTGATCCATAACATATTCCTTCATTGTTCTTATTTGTAATTATCCATCTTTTTCATTTCAGGAAATGCTAAATGATGCGATTTATTAACATGCGAAGGGTGATTTGAATTGGCACGTCCTCTTGATCTGTACATATATTATATATTTATATATACAGTTAATGGCTGTGTAGTGTCAGACAGGTCATGATCTGCGTTACTGTGAGCTTCCCGGCTCTTATGAATATTTTATAAACTATTGGCTGGCCATTGCCCAAATAAGCGAAATAAAATAGCGGGACTTTTTTTTTAATGGCAAAGTCCTTTTAAATATTTTATCTTCAAATGATTGGATATTTTCTAACATTTCATGTTACTCGTTTCATGTTCTGGAAACTTTGAATAGATATAAATTTATAATGCGCCATCAATTTCGTGCTCTTGCTCTTTTCTTTAGTACCAAAGAGCGATCATCGATCATCTCTGCGCTATCATCTTTCACATGTTATAAGAAAAAAATGAATAAATAAATAAATAGATGGCTTGACAGTAAGTCATATACCATTCCATGGAATTTATTTTGAATCAATGATTGCTTCATTTGTTGTTCTGTGATAAATTATTCTGATTTTTCTCTAGCACAGTAACAACACTTTTCTGATCCACAAGTTGGAGGTTAGAAGCGTCTCCAGATGTTATGTCGAGGGGCACAAATGTGTGCTAAGTAAATAAAAAAAAATAGAACGAAAAATGCAACAGGGCAAAAAAAAAAGAACCATGACAAAGAACGAGAAGAATCATGCGTGCAGACGCCGGAGAGTGCAACATATAATTTCCATTCTTTTTTATCGCTCTTATCAATCCCGGAACAGCAAAAGTGCGTCAATTTACCATGAACTCGTACCAGCAGAATAATCCATGACAATTTATCATCACAATTATGCCATACTGATATGAAAGCTCAACAATGTAACTCGCACACTCGCATGTAAACTCGCGTAAAATCTATATAAACAATCTCAATAGAGAAACAAAAAGTTGTGTTTATTTTCACACAACAATTGCTATTCAAAGATTGTTGGCCACATTCCCATGCAACCTATTGCACCGATGATACCATTGCACACTTCTTCATCAAATCTAAGTATATGCACATCTATACACATTTACTAATATGTATATGTGAATATGCGTGCCACATTATGTACCCTTACATACACATTGAGCCGGAAAAACGTAATGAGATATGTGGTAAACATTTGACGCGACAGACTCAAAGCAAAATTATTTGTAATTCAATACTTGCGATTGAGTAATTAAACTGAAAAAAAAGAAAGACACATCACATCATTGTTAATTGATACAAAATCAATTGATCATTATTTAAATATTATTCGCTTGCCAGGTTGAATAATAGTTCTTTTTTCCTTCCTCTTCCTCTTTGTAAAAATAATAAAAATAGAAACAAAACAAATGATACATACCCAATGGGTGCACACGAAGCACACAGCTGCAAAGACATTCGACACTGCCAACAAGTTGACGATCGCTGGTTGTGCTAACTGCTCACTTGCACCAAGCTCAAAGCTTCAAAGTGAAAATGCCACATTTGCCGGACGACACAGTGGACAAATAATATTGATGGCGCACAATCCGATGCACAACAGTCAGCGGAATGGTGGATAATTCTTTCATTGCCACTCGCATTGTAGTTGAGTAAAAATGCTTGCTTTAATCTGTGTGTTTAATAATAATAAAATTGGCTAATTGTGTTGTGCAGTTGTTAGTGTGATTTCTTGTGTTTCTTCTTTTTTTTCCGCGCGAAATTATGACAAATGCAACGGATTGCTGTAGAGTGTGTACTGAGTGAGGACGCTGGTGTTTTTGATGCACTTCTCTGTCAAGTCGCGCACACACACAACCTGCTCGACCTACCCAACCTGACCTGTTTCTCGCGCGATTCTCTGTGGATTGTGGCAGTCTGAATAGAATTATTGAAATGTTGTGTATGTGGTGGCTCTCACATAGCAGCTGGAAGGTGCAGGCACATGAAAATGTAATGTGCGCATGCGCACATGTGTACATTGCGCAGTGAAAAGAGAGGGATAGGAAAAAAATCGTGGGACAAAATGAGAAAGGAGATGAAAATGGAGGTTATGAAACTGCGCTTGTTCCATGGCGGGAATTTATGAAGAAGGCAATTTTATGGATGGGAATAATTTAATACTGTCGAGGTAGAGTCGTTTTGTTTTGTATTTGTTTCATGGAAAGTTTAGTGACGCAAATGTGTAATTGTCGATTGATTTTGGCGGTTTCATTGCCTATGAAGTCATACGGAATCATCATAGCAATTATATGATTTGTGTTCGAGAAGTTTTGGTGAATTTTTTTGGAAATTGTTGGATAAGAAAGTTTCATAGTTAAAATTTTTGGGTGGTTTTGCATTCGTCGAATCTCACATTTGATAATTATCATGAAATAATGGTAACAATCTGTTCATTATTGCATCATCAACCATCTCAGAATGATCAATTTGCAATAATCCAAAACATTCATCACGAAATTCCATGTTTAGACTTAATCGGAGTATTCGTGTTATGGCTGAGCTTATTAATCGACAATGTGTATATGTATGATCGAGTTCAACCAGATTTGTGTATAATAATTTATCGTGAACAGTACGAAAGGTATATTTAATATTTGGATATTGACTGTGTAGATGATTCAAACGTTCAATAAGATTATTGATGAATTGCTTAATTTCCTTCTTGCCCAATTTGTGCTGAAATACAAATGAAATGCATCATTAACGATCATAATAATTCATAATTCATTCATAAATTCAACTATTCATCATTGAATATTTTCATTTCATATTCATACCTCGATTTTTATTGACAAATACTCCTTCAAGTGTGGAAAATTTATAATTTCCGAAATAACTGGACCATTTTCCATTTTCCGTAGATCATAAATTATTTCATGATCATTTTTTGCAGTTTTAAAATAGACAAATACAGGTTTTTCATAAATTCCTGTTGTTGATGTCTCACAACTTAATAAATCCAGTTTATTGATAATATCCGAACAATTAGAATCCTCAAGCCGACCACAATTTGTTAATTGAATCCAACTAGATGTCTCATCTTTTAATAACTCAATATCAACATGTACAAATTTCTTATCTAATAATGCCTTTCTACGGCCATAATATTGCTTTGAAACCTTTTTTATGATCTGAAAAAGACATAGTTGATTACTTCATCATTAAATAGTACAACAAGTACCACTCACGTACCTCTGTCACATAACCTAAAAAACGACTAATATTCCGTTCTAAACTTTCTATTGTTTCGATATCATCTTGCATCTTTTAGTAATAGAAGAAAAACCAACAATAACATGCTTGCATTCACAGTTTTATTTCATTTTAGAACATTTCGTTAAACCGCCAAAAAATGTCATCGTCCCTCTGGTGGTAACAATAAACACTGAGCCTATACCATATAAGCACTGTTGACAACATGAAGGGCTTTAGGTCGATACACGATAAAAAAAACAGAAGAAACAGCGAATAACAGAGCATTTTGGTACAATCGCGTTGCAGCGCTGCACAATGCTTACAGCTGATTGGTCAATGTCGATCCTTATCATCACATAACCTCTTCATTGTGTGAAGACCCTTAATACTCGTTTTGTCCCTTCCTTCACACCGTGACCTTGCGTGCTCGTATCTATCATGCTGCCAACTGTAATAAGGGCCGAGTAAACACGTAACTTCTGTGTAAGTGTGCGTGTGCTGCAGTCGCGGAAGCATTACGGAAATTCGGTGTGGGCTTTGAAATTAACATCACAAGTTAATGCACCGCCAGCATTCTTGACGATAAGATAAATCGTATAATTACAATCTTATCTATTATTCCGCGGTATCACCAATGTCAGATCCTAAAAATTCTAACCTCTCCGAGGATCGAGGGGCCCGTCGCAAGATTCGTCACCGGTGAGTTTGTTTTCACGTAGAACCGGATTTTTCGTAATATACAGCTGAATGGATAACCATTATCAACAACATATTATATCATCGCTTCTATGTTTTTACTTTTATTTTTTCTTGGATTATCAACAAGAGGAGAAATAAATATTGAAAATATCGTAAAACAGCGTTTGTTGGTTTATGTATGTGCATATTTAATTTCTTGACGCATGTGAGATTTTTCAAGGCACATACAAGCACGCGATGCTTTTCAACCAATCGTGATTTTCATCGTGTGATCTGATGATCCAGACCAACCAATGAGAGTCCTACCACATATCGTGAGAATATGTATTGCTCCCTCAAAAAATTCTCTCGTCCTCTTACTATTGGCTAATAATTTTAATCTTTATATATATCTAAAAATTTTGAATGCGCGTAAGTAATTGAAGAAGAATAAAATGGGACAAGCGTACAGTTTAATGAGTGGTATGTTATGTGATTGTATGGGAATTTATTGGGAGGTGTTGGTAAAATGAAATAATTTGTTATTTGGTTTGTTACTTATAAATACTGATTATCTTTTTTCATCAAATTTCTTCACTAAATAACATATTTCTATTGAAGCGGAATTGATGAATACCTGCAACCGTTCCCTACTGCTTGTTCCCTTCATACATCTATGCATACACGTCCGAAAATAAAGCACGTGGCAGATGCATCAATCACATGAAGAGATGCAATGAGATGCAAATTCATATCATCGATTGCTGTATTCAAAATATTATGCTGTGTTTCTTTGACATGACTTATGAATACTAGACAAGCATTGTCGCTTGTTGTTCTCGATACATACATATGATGCAAGGCTAAACTACTAAACTTCATGGCACTTATGAGCTTTAGCCTCATTCATGAATGAGAAATGATTATACATTACCATAAGTTAAATGGATGAAAATCAATTTCTGCCAACTAAGCTATCAACTTCATTTCATCTTCGTCAAGATAGATCAAGAACCAAAGACTATCGTGTTCACAGAACATCAAATTTATAATTTGATGATGATGAAGAAGACAATGAAAATGATGATGAATTACCGATAGTGATTATATGCTTAAGAAAGATTTATTCACAAACGAATCGATAAAATTGCCAAAATAGATAAATGAAAGTCAGAGAGTTGATGTGTCAATCATCTGGGGGCAAATATTTATTAAAGCAACGGTCCGGACAATCACTCACTCAAAATTCAGTCGATTGTGAATCGCAGTTGTGCACAGGAATTTTGAGAAGGAATAAAAAATTCAATTAAAAATAATAATAAGACTGTAATAAAAAATACTCTTTCACTGACCCCGTGAACTCGATCTTCCGGTCATAGTCTCCAATGTGCCCTCGTGGATTCAATATATTAATTTATCGTTGTGCTTCAGGCAGTGATCAGTACGTTACCGCCACTGTTCAAAGCCACACTTATGTCATATACATAACTTGTTACATAGAATGTAATTTGCATCAATTCAACATTAATACTGAAGTAACACAGCCATTTTCACATTATGGATTGCTATCAGTGGAAAACGTTGTGATTAAATAAGATATACAAATTTCGTTATAGTTTACAACATTGAGACTAAGGAGTTGGAGTGAATTTTAAGTTATTTGGTGGACGGTATGCTTGGACGACTTGTAAACTTACTTATCGGTATGTCATTCAATCCTGTGCAGTTGTAATTCGTTTCAATAAAATTATTCTGAGGTAAAAAAAATAGATTGTGCAATTTTCGCGCAAAGTATATCAATAATCATTGAATACTGAATTGAGATACTCCAGTGTTCTTTGAATCGAAATTGCTACTGCATTGGATGTGACATGACGAAAAATTTTATATAAAAGATATATTATGTGTGTTATTGAATAATAGAGAAAACCTGTAGCTGGTCAATTTGTTTCAAGGTTTTCTTGCCTGTTGTCTCGTCATCAGTCTCGTCGTTGTTTGGCAATTTCAATTCATCGTCCAACGTCGTGTATCTGATTTGAAGCAGCTCCTATATGTCTTTTGCTCTCTTCTCGTTTCTTCACTGCTATTACGTGTTAATTTGCCAAAATTTCAACACGGCTCTAGTTTTCATGGTGACAGAGTGCATGGTGAGTTTATGATAATATTGTTGAGATTGATAGCAGGGTAATTAATATAAATTCTCGTCTTCTTATCTTTTTTCTTTCAGAATTTATGTACTTTCATATTTTAAATGGGAATGAATAAATAGATCATTATCATGAATTTTCATTTTTGCCATTGTTTTGCTTGGTGTGGATGAAAAACATTTCTACAACTAACCTCGGTGTCAGCATTTTTTTTTTTTTCATCGATTAATAATTTTTGGCTCTGCTAGAGCGCTGAGTGTTGCGCGATCACGTTTTGGATTCATGTTCATTTGCCATTCGCTATTTAACATTTTTTTTTTGTGGGATGTGTTAATAAACCAGATACAACCACATGAGTATACTGAAAATGTTAATATGAATAATACAGAGTGAATAATATAAAACTCATTATTTTAATGCATGGGAATTTGAAACAACGAAGCGACTCACGTGGAATGGCTTGAACAGATTTCGTTAATAATTATCGAAATTGTTATTTCATGACCGTCAAGATATTCTACTAAAATCAAGAGGAACACGAAATAATAGATTAACTGGGGAATAATGAAATTTATTATAAAGAATCAGAATTCACTAGAACAGTGGATATAATTTTACCGACTGTGTTGATTTTGAAGGTAATACCAACCAGGAGGAGATTGTGCCCCAACATAATTCGGAATTAATTGCCGTTTATCAACGACAAGAACAGCAGCAGCAAGAACAAGAACATCAAGAACATCAAGAACAGCAGCAGCAGCAACAACATCAGCAACAGCCTCCAGAGAAAATTGAATTAATTGAGGAAATGGCGGAGACACCAGTAAGCTTTATGTTGGGTGATACGGAGGCTGAGCTTGAGACAGAGGACAGTTTTCCAACTGAAGCAAATAATGGATCTCAACAGCTACCAATTCTTCCGGGTTTGGTTGAACGTCGTAAGAAGCTCAGGTGACGACGTCGTTTTTTTTTTTTTTTGTTTATTATATTAATTAATATTCTCCAACATTAATCCAATTACTGAACAATCCTTTCCCAAGTTTCATCAACGAATAGCAAAGTTATTCATTCCGTTGTGAGTAGACAAGACATTGCGTGATTGGAATCACTAAATTGACTTGAGGATAGATCATCACCATCATCGACAAAATTCGAAATATTTTAAACACGCATAGTACTCTAATTTTGAATGAAGATGTATTGTCCTATAAAACTGTGAATCAATATCGGGAACAGTACATTTTACGATTAATTTATCGATCCAGATATTCAACATGTTATTAATAGATTGATTGATGAAAAATACACATTCAAATGCTTTGCACAACTAAATTAGAATTACGTACAATGTTACATCATTGCGTATTAGTTTGTAAATATCAATTTGCATCTTGGCAACTCTGACATTTAAACTTGGTGCCCCAAGATCATGAATGTGTCATTGATTGACATCAATTTTACTCTTTTAGATCTTTACAATTTTTTTTTCTCTATCTCAAATTGATGCGCAGGTTATTGAATAAAACGAACTAATTCAATCAGCTTTTAACTCATCAATTGTGAACAAAGTAAAAACTAAACTCTGATCACCGATTACCCAATTTAAGTAAATATCTGTTTGAATATTAATGAATTGTAAATTATATTGTGAAAATTTTGGAGCGGCTTTAACGAGTGATTGTTATAAGGAAAGTATTCACGTGTACCTGTTACGAATTCACGTCACCTGTGTGATAGCAAAGTTCTATTCAACTGACCAATGACTTTCTCACCACACTGATGTATAATATGGAGAGGGGGAATCTTCAGTTACAGGTGTATTTACTTGCTTGGGCTGTTGAACAGTAATTCGTGATTCGTCGTTGGCTTTGTACGCATTTTATTGACACGACGTGTCTAATTATAAAAAAAAATATTCACAGATATTATTCTGTCAGAAGCTTACAATGTACACAAATATTTCAACATGTGACGGAAATAAATGGAGATAATGTAAATAACAACAATTCAGAGAATTGATTTGTTAGAGAATACGTGATGAATATATGTTGAACTTTGAATCTTCAATTTGGCACAAGCAGCGAATTATTTTGTCAACGCCAAGTATCAGGACTTACACCGAAGAAATATTTTCTGAGACATCCATCAATGAATTACTACCAATGTATCATCATTATTTTGGAATACGAATTTCAAGATTTTTCAAACGCGTCAACCTTCAAACATTGTGAGAGTGTTGGGTGTTATTGTTCAGAATTCGAAAGAAATAGTTCAAAGTTTCAGTGACAACATAATGAGACGAATAAAGAGATTTGTATTGGTACAGAGTGACGAGAAAGATCCTATGTGGAAGAGCTCTGACAATTTGTTCGCTGGAATGAGGCGGAAGAATTCAGACGTTAGTAGTGATGAACGCACGTACTCTACGGAAACAGATCAAACAAGCGCGCAATCGAGCAGTCAACAAACTTCGCCAAGTAATTCTGAACCGTCAACATCGAGTTTTCAGTAATATTCATTATTTCAACTAACTGAAACTAGTTTCACCGTGTTTTATTCTATTTACAAGATTGTTATAATTTTAATATTGTCACAATTTGTATATCAATGATATCCAATTGCATATTAATGTCTTACCAGACACAAAAAAAGAATCATTGACAATTGCCACTACGTGGTAGAAAGTATAAATTGAACGAATTTTTACTTATTGAATTCCCTTGAGAATTTCGTGAACATTACACAAGAGATTCCGGAATCAACGCGCGCTAGTGGATGTTGAAAATTGACTCGACATACTTTCTTCGTTACGCCCATTCATGCCCTCTCCAGACGACTAATAAGATCATTGTATTTGAATAAAAGAATGTAAATTAATGTAACTCTTCGATATCAAATGGTCATGCTGAGCTCGAATAGTTCGATGGATGTAGACAACCATCAAATGAATTATCATTTTGGCATATAATCAAAACAAAGTTTTCTGTTAAATTGCAGGCCTAGCATGTCGCAGGGCACGGTGATGATTCAGGCTCCGAATCGTTTACAAGAGAAAGATTTCACTGTTGCAACACCTGAAGAATTCGTCCATCGCTTCAATGGCACCAAAGTTATCAATAAGGTGAGTTATAAATATGAGAAATATCCCTGTGAGATGTTTAAACTAAAAATCAAATCTTTATTCTTCTTGTCAAGTATGAAATATTTAAATATGATTATTGTTACGGTTTTCCTGTAATTCAAATGTGGAACAATACCATCTTACAGTGAAGTTTGAAATCATTTCAAAACCTCTATTGTCTGATTATTCTTTTCTGCAATCCTTGTACTATGACCCCTTTGAGTCACTGTGATCATACATTCATTACCATTTTCCTCCAATCCCGGTATTGCTTTAGCCATTAATTTTCTTTATATTTACAGGTTCTCATCGCGAATAACGGAATTGCTGCGGTTAAATGCATGCGCTCAATACGACGATGGTCGTATGAGATGTTTAAAAATGAACGTTCCATAAGATTTGTCGTAATGGTTACGCCAGAGGATCTCAAAGCTAATGCTGAGTATATTAAAATGGCTGACCATTACGTACCAGTACCTGGTGGATCTAATAACAATAATTATGCTAACGTAGAGCTTATTGTTGATATTGCATTGCGTACTCAAGTCCAAGCAGTTTGGGCTGGGTGGGGACATGCATCAGAAAATCCCAAATTACCTGAGTTACTTCATAAAAAAGATATTTCATTTATTGGACCATCTGAAAGAGCAATGTGGGCATTGGGTGATAAAATTGCATCGAGTATAGTTGCACAAACTGCTAAAGTACCAACTTTGCCGTGGTCTGGCTCGGAATTAATAGCTCAGTATAGTGGAAAAAAAATCAAAATATCATCAGAACTTTTCAAAAAAGGTTGTGTGTCAACAGTTGAAGAGTGTTTGGCAGCTGCGAATAAAATTGGATATCCTGTAATGGTCAAAGCTAGCGAAGGTGGTGGTGGTAAAGGTATTCGTAAAGTTGAAAATGGCGAAGAATTGCCAACATTGTTTAGACAAGTACAAACAGAAGTTCCGGGGTCACCGATATTTATTATGAAATTGGCCAAGTGTGCCCGTCATTTAGAAGTGCAATTGCTCGCTGATAATTATGGAAATGCTATTTCACTATTTGGTCGTGATTGTTCAATTCAACGACGTCATCAGAAGATTATCGAAGAGGCACCAGCGGTAATTGCGCAGCCGGACATTTTTGAAGAAATGGAAAAAGCAGCCGTTCGACTTGCCAAAATGGTGGGTTATGTGAGTGCTGGCACAGTAGAATATTTATACGACCCATCAGGACGTTACTATTTCTTGGAATTGAATCCTCGACTACAAGTAGAACATCCGTGCACAGAAATGGTATCTGATGTCAATTTACCAGCAGCCCAATTACAAATAGCTATGGGTTTACCATTACATCACATTAAAGATATTCGTCTGCTTTATGGTGAAAATCCATGGGGCGATTCCAAGATAGATTTCGATCAACCGCAACACAAACCACAACCATGGGGTCATGTTATTGCCGCCCGAATTACTAGCGAAAATCCTGATGAAGGATTTAAGCCAAGTTCAGGCACAGTCCAAGAATTGAATTTTCGATCGTCAAAAAATGTCTGGGGATATTTTTCTGTTGGTGCATCAGGTGGTCTTCATGAATTTGCAGATTCGCAATTTGGCCATTGTTTCTCATGGGGTGAAGATCGTCATCAGGCACGTGAAAATTTAGTAATTGCGTTGAAAGAATTAAGTATCCGTGGTGATTTTCGTACAACTGTTGAATATTTGATTACATTATTAGAAACGGAGAATTTCCAAACGAATAACATCGATACGGCGTGGTTGGATGCGCTGATTGCTGAGCGTGTTCGAAGCGATAAACCTGATGTTTTACTTGCAGTAACGTGTGGTGCGCTTCACATCGCTGATCGTACAATAACCGCAGGTTTTCAAGGATTCCAGACTGCATTAGATAGAGGCCAAATTCAAGCAAGTAACGATCTGAATAATGTCGTTGACGTTGAATTAATCAATGATGGTTGGAAATATCGAATTCAAGCTACTAAATCTGGTCCAAATAGTTACTTCGTAGTAATGAATGGTTCATATAAGGAAGTAGATATTCATCGACTATCAGATGGTGGCCTTTTGCTTTCACTCGATGGCTCGAGTTTTACAACGTATATGCGTGAAGAGGTCGATCGTTATCGAATTGTAATTGGCAATCAAACGTGTATATTTGAAAAGGATAATGACCCATCACTTTTACGATCGCCGTCCGCAGGTAAACTTGTCAGTTTCCTCGTTGAGGATGGTGGTCATGTTGATATGGGTCAGGCGTACGCAGAAATTGAAGTCATGAAAATGGTGATGACAGTGACCGCGAGTGAAGCCGGTAGTGTTTTTTATGTGAAACGTCCGGGCGCTGTACTTGAAGCTGGTACACTTATTGCTCATTTGGAATTAGATGATCCGTCCTTGGTGACGAAAGCACAGGATTACACTGGGCAATTCCCAGCACCGATAACACCTGTTTTGCCTGAGAAATTGAATCTTCTTCATGCAAAATATCGGCAAACTCTTGAAAACACACTGGCGGGTTACTGTTTACCTGATCCATATCATTTACCACGATTGCGTGAATTAATTGAAAAATTCATGAGTTCACTGAGAGATCCAAGTTTACCATTACTTGAGTTGCAGGAGGTCATATCAACAATATCAGGCAGAATTCCAGTTTCAGTTGAGAAAAAAATACGAAAATTAATGACACTTTATGAAAGGAATATCACTTCGGTACTTGCACAATTCCCAAGTCAACAAATTGCTGCGGTAATTGATAGTCACGCTGGAACACTGTCGAAACGAGCTGAAAGAGATGTATTTTTTTTGACAACACAGGCAATTGTACAACTTGTACAACGTTATAGGAATGGAATACGTGGTCGCATGAAGACAGCTGTGCATGAATTGTTACGACAATATTACGTTGTTGAAAGCCAATTTCAGCAAGGCCATTATGACAAATGTGTTTCGGCACTCATTCAACTATATAAAGACGATACGGCAATGGTAACAAGTACAATATTCAGTCACAATCATGTCACGAAAAAGAATATATTAGTAACAATGCTGATAGATCATCTATGGGCGAATGAACCCGGTTTAACGGATGAGCTTGCGAGTACATTAACCGAATTAACTAGTTTAAACCGCAGTGAGCACAGCAGAGTTGCATTAAGAGCACGCCAAGTACTTATTGCTGCTCATCAACCAGCCTATGAATTACGTCACAATCAAATGGAGTCAATTTTCTTGTCAGCAGTAGATATGTATGGCCACGATTTTCATCCAGAAAATCTTCAAAAGCTCATTTTATCTGAAACGTCAATTTTCGATATTTTACATGACTTTTTCTATCATACAAATCGCGCAGTTTGCAATGCAGCTCTGGAAGTTTATGTACGACGTGCATATATCAGTTATGAATTTACATGTTTACAACATCTTGAATTGTCAGGTGAAATTCCATTAGTTTACTTCCAATTCCTTCTGCCAAGTAATCATCCAAATCGCCAAAATCAGTCATTGGTTAATCACCGGACTGGCGCAGTGGCAGCATTTAATAATTTAGAGGAATTCAGTCAATATGCTGATGAAGTTTTGGATTTACTTGAAGATTTATCATCGCCAACGTCATTATCAGCCAAAGTTCTCGAAGCAGTTGATGCAGCTGGCAGCGAGTCACGCCACAGTACTTCAATCAATGTATCATTTAGCGTTAATGACGGTGCTGGAGTGGCTGAAATTGGTGAAAAACCTGCAGAACCTGTTCATATACTTAGCATTACCGTTCAAGATAATGGAAATCAAGATGACGCAACGATGTCAAGATTGTTCGGTGACTGGTGTGCATCAAATAAAGAAGAACTGATTTCGCGTGGCATTCGACGAGTGACGTTTGCAGCATTACAGAAACGCCAATTCCCTAAATTCTTCACGTATCGTAATAGAGAAGGTTTCGTAGAGGATAGAATTTATCGACACTTGGAGCCCGGTTGTGCCTTCCAATTAGAATTGAATCGAATGAGAACATATGATCTCGAGGCATTGCCAACATCAAATCAGAAAATGCATCTATATTTGGGTAAAGCTAAAGTGGCAAAGGGACAACAAGTTACTGATTATCGCTTCTTCATTCGTTCGATAATTCGTCACTCTGATTTGATAACTAAAGAAGCGAGCTTTGATTATTTACACAATGAAGGCGAACGGGTTTTGCTTGAAGCCATGGATGAACTCGAAGTAGCTTTCTCACATCCACTAGCACGACGCACAGATTGCAATCACATATTCCTCAATTTTGTCCCGACGGTTATAATGGACCCTGCACGAATTGAGGAAAGTGTTACGAGTATGGTATTACGATACGGTCCAAGATTATGGAAGTTGCGTGTACGTCATGCAGAAATTAAAATGACAATTCGTCCAGCGCCCGGAAAAGAAACATCAACAGCACGTTTATGTATTGCAAATGATAGTGGATATGGTATCGATTTACATCTATACACTGAAGCGACCGATCCCAAAACTGGTGTCATTCGCTTTGAATCATGCAATTCAGGTGCTACGGATAGAAGGCCTGGACCAATGCACGGATTGCCTGTATCTACGCCATATTTAACAAAAGATTATTTGCAAGCGAAAAGATTCCAAGCTCAGAGTGCAGGCACTACGTACGTTTACGATCTACCTGACATGTTCCGACAGCAAGGTGAAAAAGCTTGGGCTAAATATATTGAAGAACGTCCGAATATTGAAAATCCACCGATTCCTAGTCCAGTAATGGATTGCGTTGAATTAGTTTTGGATGGTGATACTCTCGTGGAGCAAAAAAGATTACCCGGTGAAAATGACGTTGGTATGATTGCATGGAGGTTAACTCTTTACACACCTGAATATCCAGCAGGACGGGATATCATTCTTATTGCCAACGATATAACATATTTGATTGGTTCATTTGGCCCGCGTGAAGATTTAGTATTTTATCGTGCATCAGAACGCGCAAGACAACTCGGGATTCCACGTGTTTATTTCTCAGCAAATGCTGGTGCACGCATAGGCCTTGCTGAAGAGGTTAAAGCTCTATTTAGAATTGCATGGGAGGATGATGCAGCGCCAGAAAAAGGTTTCAAGTACATTTACTTATTACCGGATGATTATGCACGTTTAGCTGCGCTCAATTCAGTTAAAGCATCGTTGATTGAAGATGGTGGCGAGTCGCGTTATAAAATTACGGATATTATTGGTAAAGACGATGGTTTAGGTGTTGAAAATTTGAAATATGCTGGAATGATTGCGGGCGAAACATCTCGAGCATATGATGAAATTGTTACAATATCTGTTGCGAGTTGTCGAGCAATTGGTATTGGATCGTATCTCGTGCGCCTTGGACAGCGTGTCATTCAAATTGAGAATTCACATATCATTCTCACGGGATATAGAGCGCTCAATGCTGTTCTTGGTCGTGAAGTATATGCCAGTAACAATCAACTCGGTGGTATCCAAATAATGCATCACAATGGCATATCACATGTAACTGAGGCGCGTGATCTCGATGGTATAGCGACAGTTTTACGATGGATTAGTATGGTGCCAAAATGTAAAGGTTCACCACTGCCGATAATTATTCCTGCCGACCCTGTTGACCGTGAAATCGGTTATACACCAAGTAAAAATCCTTATGATCCAAGATGGATGCTAGAAGGAAAATCTTCAGAGAATCCTGCTGGATTCGAATCCGGTTTCTTTGATCATGGTTCATGGGAAGAAATAATGAGACCGTGGGCACAAACAGTTGTTACTGGTCGTGCACGGTTAGGTGGAATTCCATGTGGAGTTGTTGCTGTTGAAACGAGAACAATGGAAATTCATCTTCCCGCTGATCCGGCAAATCTTGATTCAGAAGCAAAAACCATATCACAAGCTGGTCAAGTTTGGTATCCGGACAGTGCATATAAGACTGCACAAGCAATTAAAGACTTTAATCGTGAAGAGATACCATTATTCATCTTCGCTAATTGGCGAGGATTTTCTGGTGGTATGAAAGGTGAGTTGGATCAATTATTTATTGGTTGATGTTATTAAAATCTGGAAGGGATTTTTTTTCATTAATTTTTATTACTTCTTCAATAGATATGTACGAGCAGATTATGAAATTTGGTGCTTATATTGTTGACGGATTGAGAGAGTACAAGAGGCCAGTATTTATATACATTCCACCTAATGGTGAATTGAGAGGTGGCGCGTGGGCTGTTGTAGATCCGACAATAAATCCACGTTATATGGAAATGTTCGCGGACAATACAAGCAGAGGTGGAGTGCTCGAGCCAGAGGGCATTGTTGAAATCAAATTTAGAACTAAGGATATTATAAAGACTATACACAGGAATGATGCTATAGTACAACAAATCACGGTAAAAAAATCTTACAACAAAAAAAGAACATTTTTTCACGGTGTGACATCTTCTTGACTTTTCGTTCAATTTTTAAATTTCAGGAAAAAATGGCAAATGCATCAGCGGAAGAACGTATCTCTCTTGAGGATGAATTACACAAGCGTGAAAACCTCTTAGAGCCTATGTATCGTCAGGCAGCTGTTCATTTTTCGGATCTTCATGATACGCCCGAACGAATGTTGGAAAAAGGCGCAATTAACGATATTATTCCATGGAAAAAAGCTAGACGTGTATTGTATTGGCGTTTGCGTCGCCGATTATTAGAGGACGATTTGCGAAATGAAATCCTTTCAACACAACCAGATCTTGACGTGAGACAGGTTGATGCTATGTTAAGACGTTGGTTCATTGAAGATAAAGGAACAACTGATTCATATATCTGGGATGAAGATGAAAGTATTGTAAGTTGGTTACAAAATCAACGCGATAATGAAAACAGTGTTGTCATGCGTAATATCAATTGTGTACGACATGGTGCTGTCGTTACCCATGTCAAAGATGCACTTGAAAAATATTCGGATGTGCGTCTTGAAGCGGTTTTGGAAATTGCACAAAGGCTCAGCCCAGCTGAACGAGCTGAGCTTCAACGTTCATTAGCACAACTCGATCCAGCAAGCAGCCAAGAACATCATAATGACTCGAGTGCCTCATCGTAAAAATTATTATGATAAATTCACAAGTTATAACACGGGTAATTGTTTTTCATTCAAATCATGAGTAAGACAGAATTATTTCATTATAGATATCAATTTTCTGTACAGTGAATACATACATATTTATATAGTACAACATGTTGACAATTCTTTTAATAGACTCTGTATGCGGAATTGCCTGTCGGATTCATTTTTTTTTTAATATTGATGAATATTCAATTTTTTTTTTCGTATTTCTCCTATTTTCTACCACTTGCCCGCACTTGTATATTTTGTACGCTCATTTTAGATTTGTAAATTTTGAGAGAGAAACTTATGGATAAATGTAAACAGTTGTGAGTTTGTGTGAAAAAAAGTTCACTGGAATAATGTTTGTAAACGTTGGAATATACAGAGATTATATATATTTATTTCTAGAAAAATCGATGAAAAAAAAAATATGAACCTACAGAATCGCATTTGACTTTTGACTGCTCATTGACTGTGTTATGAATGTGGCGTGTATGTGTGCTGCCGCTGATTAAATGAAATGATAAGTATGTAACATAAGTTAGTTAGTTTGGTAACTTCCTCGTGTATGGAAATTGCTTCATACACTACCCTAGTCCCTAACGTTTTTCCGGTATTACCCTCGCTGCGGTCACAGCCGACTTCCTCCTCTATAGCTCATTCGCCATGGCACTTAGTACCAAGGGCCCAGGAAAATGATAAAAACCTGGACCAAAAGCCGGTCCTGTTTCGCTTTCCAGCGCCAGAACTATTTATTTTTCGCGAAAAATCCCCTAACACTGGGACTCGCGAACTCAGGACCTCCCGATACTCCGGTCAAGAGACCAGCACGATTGTTACCAGACCAGAGAACCGGTTCTAAATATGTAACATTAATTCACATTGTACAAAACAAAGGATATAATTGCAATAAAACAATTCCATACTGCTGTAAGAAATATGAAAAATATTGTTTATTAATTTTTAAAACTTTAATGTTCCCAACACTGATAATCTTTGATGTCTCAATGCTTGTTATTTTCGCCATTGTTTAATTGATAAAAATTAAAAGACAGGTATTTGACTCCTATGAGTGTCCTCCAAATCATCATCGAGTGTCAATAAAACCATAAATGAAAAGAACATTGCGAGGGCCGAAAGAAAATGCCAAATATCATGATAATCAAAAAATCTCAATAGTGTACATGGTCTATTGTGAAAGCGCGACTGGGCAGGGGTCGAAGACCATGATACTGATTTATTGATGAAAAAATATAGCGCAAAACCCCATGCAATGAATGACAATAAAATATAACGTAATGGCTGGAGAAGAATTTTCTCCTTATGACACAGCTGCAAAGAAAAAAATAACAATTCCAATTCAGTATAAATGGTTAAGAAATATTCTCTCGTTGTATAAAATACTCATTGAAAAGTAGACTTACTTTCATGACTATATAGAAAAATGTGTACATGAGTAAATTCAACATCAATAATGAGAGTAAAAATGTTGCGAAATCTTTCTCGTGATGCATATTGCCATAAACAGCCATGGTAACATTGGAACAATTTGCAATAAGCAAAAGTATCAGTCTATCAATATAAAGTGGTCGCAGCACGTGCCAAATACTCACGCGACAATCATGTTTCAGACCCTTTAACAAATATGGATTATTGTATATTTTATAAATGACAATAAATAGTAAAATTTAATTGATTGAAATTGATCAATATCAACTGACATACCATGATTATCCTATGGAAAACATTCCGATCAAGTCTATAACGACCCATATAATAAATTTGAGCACTCAATAAAAAGCACACGATTAAATGGCCAATTGTGAACAGAATCCAAAAGGTATATGAACCATTGAGCACTCCAACCATCCCCAAAAATATTGTCAATGCCAATACGGCAAATGTGACAGACGCACGAGCATTTACATCAGGATGCCGTGCTTGGTAAATTTTCACCATACACAACACAGATATAATATACATGAAACTAGTGTCTGAAAAATGAAAATTGTTTTAGCTATTCCGTTGAACAATCGGTAGAAAATATGATAAATATATATTTACCAAATTGGAAATTGATGTGATTTGGACAGACATGATAACACGCTGATAAAACACCTTCCATCATGAGAGCTGTACCCATTGCATAAAACAGTCCATAATGTTGTGGTATACCATAACTTTTTCTTTTCTCTTCATGTTCGATATCATTTTGTTCTCTCACATACGTCAGGAAAATGAACAACAATCCAAGTAAAATGTATGCAAAATTGGAAAACACGTGATTAAAATCGGAAAACCAGAAAAATGGATGTGAACACAAAAAGTTGTAGTAACATAAATCTTGATTGCCAGTCAAGTGCAATACATTCTGATAAGTAGCTACTAATTGCACCACTGGTAAAGCATAGAAAACCGCGATTGTTCCTAAATAATACAAATACAGTCGGGATTTATGTCGTAGAATTTTTGGTTCTTTTCGTGCTAAATCTGACACTGCGAGCACCTTTTTGGTGCGTATGATATCTTTATCGGAATAGGCGTCATCCAGCATGTCGATATCATCATCCACTGAAGAATCGTCTTCGATTGAAGTCCATTGACTAGGGCCAGCTTCCTCTATGATAGAAGGTGTTAATAATTGTGCCGGAGGTGGTGATGTTGCTTCCGGCTCATCCAACAATTGCTGACGTAATTTTCGGCGTATACAAGCATTGTGCATTATGACACTTATACCATAAATACCACAAAAAGCCATACCAATTATCAAAGATATAGCTGCAGCTTTCATACCTTCTGCTTTGGTTATATTTTCGGTTATAATTAAAGAAATATTTTTATTTCGATTTGTAGTACCTATTTCTCCAGTACAATCTGTATCATCACCTTCTACAACCATCACGACAAAAAATCCATTCGGATATATGTCACGCTAAAATAAAAAATAAATAAAATTAAAGAATGCAAAAATTTGATTCGGTGAAATTAATCCAACAATGCTTCCCTCACTAATCACATTTTACGAAGATAATGTTTTACTTACTCGTATGGTAATGCCACCCAATTGACTTACAGTTTGCCAGAAGCCCTTGAACTCAGTATTTTGATCTAAACCAACCACTGGACACTGGCGGCCGAAACAATACAATTCAAATAACAAGAATGGATAGATGTGAATGAGAGTTGGTTACTTGTTAAACACTTGCCGTTGTATTCTGTACAAAAAGTGTCATGCATGTATTTGTATTCGATTCAACTTGTACCAATACTGAACCACTTTCCAACTGTTCTGGAAAAGTATAGCCATAATATCTTGGCTGAGTTGGCGAAATACTCAAGTTCCGACGCTCCCCTAAACTGAAAAATTCGATTACATATAAAGGGACAAATTACGATTGACATACAAAAAAGTGTTAATTCCATTTTTTTTTAAATTATGTTTCTTTACCTAATGTAGAAATAATCTTCAATATCTACTCTGAGATTGAAAAGTACAGGAAATTTACTGCCAGTAGAAATGCTCACGGTGATATACTCATTTTCAATTTCTTCCACAGCCAATTCACTTTTATAATAATTCGACGAGCATAGAGTTCTACTAGTTCTATTGTATGCCTGGGGATCTGAACCCGCTATCTGAACAAGCACTGGCATCTGCCATGTCAAAATCCCTTTCCGTTGTTTAATAACAACTAGAAGTGGCTCCATTAAAGTAGCATTACTTTCGACATTAATCCTTGCACTTTCAGGAAGCTGAAGATTATACATCAAGTATCACCAATTGGTACGATATTCGTAGAACCAGTTGGATAAATCATTTCATCAATTATTCCATTTACCTTAGTTTCATTGTACAAATATACATATTCTACTGAGCTGTTCAATGTATTTTCGTAAGTCGTGTTACTTTCAGCCCAACTTACGATGGGATAAAGTGGCGGTGGATTGTCCGATGTTACACCAACAGTAAATACTTGCAATAATAACACGACAAATGTTGAGAACATTTTGATCTTAACCTGTAAAGAAATTCAGTCATTCTTGTTTCAAACAATGAAAATAATATAAATATACAAATGTAAATACCAACCAGTTAATTATCCATGTGTGTAGTTGATTATAAGTTCGATATTTTAAGGTTATCTGAGAAAGATCTCATATTATGCTGTATTTTTTATCGTCACTTTAACAAAACAAACGAAATTGACTCATTGTACAAACTCGCAGATCTACCATTTACATATAGTCAACGTTCAAATGCTTTTCATTCTGTTGTTTTTCTGAAATGGCAAAAAAAAACACCAAACAAGTTCATAACCTAAAATTTTATATACAATGGAGGAAAAAAGCAAATGGAGGACTGCACATTCGACCAATTCTGTCGCTTCCCGCCATAATTGTTCACTTGTGATTGGCCAGTACATATACGAATGAATATCGCGGTCCATTCTCATATTTGAATTTTTCCTTGAATTGAACTTTGACAACACGAATAATCATGTAATTATATTATCAGCCTATATTTCATGTATATAAAGGAAAGATTTCATAAAGACTGTCTTTATGGATGGAGTTTGATAACGCATAACTATGAAAAAAGGATTCAAAGCAGCCAAATTTTTCAAGTTCGGCATCCCACCACCAGACGTCATCCGGATTGATCGCAAATTCTATTTGGCGCGTATCAACCAATAGAAACATCAGTCGGACACTGATCACAATGGGGATCCGGACATGAGAAGCTAAGGGCAGAGGGCAGCAAAAGCGTTAGACCCGAAACCCGGCATATTTTGAAAGCAGATTCAAAAGTACAA